>CM062815.1:201431167-202031167 GCA_031772625.1 Pinus tabuliformis | reverse complement strand
ACCCTAGCAAACACTAATTTTACCAGCTAGCCTTACTGATGCAAGAAAGAGGATGCAAGATACTGGAAGAGATGCCATTGACTTCTAGGAAGGTAAATACATCTATCTAAGCTACTTCTACAGTAACATCTGAAAAAAAACATCTTTTTGTATTTTTGAATCAGTTGCCAAAATTATCATGCATGCGATTTGACTGTTTTTGACTGTGCAGAGGTGGATTGGCGAGAGGAAATGCTTGGAGGAGGTAGGGAAGGTTCAGAGAGGGCCTAAGGGGTCCCTAACACCCTTCCAGAGAGTTTCACAGAGTTTGGCTATCAAGAAACCTCATTCGTGAGCTTCTACAGGAAGTCTGCAGGGGTTCTACAGGATGTATGTAATTTTCTATAGGATGTCTGTAATTTTCTATAGGTTGTTCAGAAATGGGATTTTGGAGGATGGATGGAGAGGGAAAGGTGAAGGAGTGAGTATGGAGGTAGGAAAAGGGTTTGAGGTGGTCCAGGACTTGGTGGATGGAGTTGAGGAAAGATGTAGATGGCTGGATTTGTTCAAGGAGGACTGAAGCAATGTTGCACAAAAATTAGGGTTGTGTGAGCAAATGGCAAATGTGAGGCAAGAATCCAAGTTAGGGGATGGAGCAGATGGGATTGATGAAGTATGGGTAGATAGAGAAGTGGTATAGGTGCTCTGCAAGTTGTTTTTCCAACTAAACCAACAAAGACTTGTAAAATCTAAGACCTAGTTACGTTGACCTAATTTGATCTAGCTAATAGTAAAGAGAATGAAAATAAGTTTTATTCGCAAGGAAACCATGTATATTAACTATGCAATGAAGCATTCAAGAATCTGAACATGTAACCAACTTCTGCAAATGAAAATCAAACACTAATGATTGCATGGCAGATCAAAGTCAGTGTTTTTGTGGGCAGCAAGGTCGCCTTGATCCCAGCTCCTGATCCCACTGAGGGAGAGGTGAAATCATAGGTGTTTGATGGCCCTTTTCTGAAGCGTTTCCCTGTTAATAACTTATCAACTCAATATGAACATCAAAAGTCTTTCTAATCATCAACAGTGACTTAGTTAATCAACAAGATTTAATCTACTTAACAGAAATGATTTTGCAAATACATAAAGAACAAATAACAATACATAAAGGAGGCCTTAGCACTCAAGTTGGGACCAACCCCAAGAGCTGCAAGCTCCTCTAAAGGACTCAGATCTGATGCCAAGTAAAGCTGCTTCTCATTACTCAAAAATAATCATCACAAGAAAGTTATACAACAGTAGCTACAAGAAAACACGCTGAGAAAAGGACAACACTATAGTGAAAATACCAATAGTTCCAAAAGTAAACTACGAAGGCTAAGGCCTTCCTATTTGTAAACTACGAGGGGCCTAGCAGCCCTCCTAAATTCAAGGGACTCGGCTGTTCCAACTTCTAGTAAACAGTCACTCTTCCCAAAGCTGCTCGGCTCCCTTTAGAATTTGTTTTGGTGGCCTGTTGAGCTCAGAGTTGAGGTTGGAGATTTCGAGGAAGGGTCATTTAATGCAAGAGACAACCTCCCTACAAATCCTCGCCTCAAGCTTGGCTATCACCTATCCCATAATTGCTTGGTTTTGCTCCAAAATTTGTCCAAAAAACCTAAAATAACCACGTATTAGCCTCCTTGGTAGAGTGACCACCCTTATTCGTTCAAATAACATAAACATACTAAAAAACATGCATAATTTATGAAAAATGGAGGATTGAACAAGGACAATTAGGCAAAATGAGCCTAATAAGTTACCCAATTCAGGGCTCATCATCACCCCCCTGCTAAATGGGTTGCTCATCCTCTGAGCAACTAGTCCAGCTCATCGTCCTTTATGGCTTTGATCGCCTCCCTCACGTCCCAAGCCTCTGCGGTGATATCCTCTTCCTAGTCGTGGAATCCTGCTTTCCTTTCCACTTCTTCCCATTATCTACCCTCCTCCTCTTCCTTAACTCCTTCTAGTAATCCCAAAAGCAAAGGAGGACTGAATTTTAGGCCAATCCAATTGGCCTGCAGATTCTGCATCAACTGTTTGTAAAGAGGTAACCTTGCCAAGGCTTCCCTCATCCCAGTGGGAGAGTGGTATTCCTTTATCTTCAAGCTATGAGGAAGTGTGTTCCACTGCCTTGCATAGGCATGCAGGCAGTTTTCTCCCAATAGTCTCTCCATGTCCTCAAAGTGGGCAATAGCTTGAGCATGTTGCTCAATGTATTCCAGTAGATCCTGAGGGCTATTGGCCAAGTACTGGTGGGTGCTTATCATTGCCGAGGGGTCATCCGGCTCTGCTCTGATCATCACTGGATCACTGAGTTCTCTGCCTATGATGTTGCAGACCTCTGCTGCTCTCTTCTCCTCATGACTCATCCAAGAGGCCATGGCCATAAGTTGGACATCTCCTATCACAGTGTTGGGATCCCATGCATTCATGTTCGGAAGGGTGAAGTTGTGCAAGTAGAACTCTGATAATTTGGCCCTATCCTCTGATGAACTACTGCCACATAGAGCTGCAAACTGGTGATAATTTTGGAATGGGGTGATGCACCTTTGGGCCAAGGTATTGATCTGAAACTATAACCACTGATCCTTGAGGTATAGGGCATAGGATTTGGTAGGCTGCCTACACTGCAGAGCTTCCATTGCCCAGCTGGCCATGCAGGCCAGTTGGGCCTCCTTTTCTTATACCTGCTGTTTCAGAGACTGTATCTCCAGGCCTACTTGCAATTCTTTTTCCTGTAGTTGCCGATTCAGTGTCTCAATTTCAGCCTGCATCCATTCCCTTCTCTACTGTTCATCCGTGGTATCTTTGGCTGTCGTGGGCTCCTCTTGTTGCTGTTGTTCTCCCAAGATGTGAGGCCTGTCTTCCTTCCTCTGTCCGTGTAACTGTAGCTGTTGTCTAAGCAGCTCATTTTCTTCTTGTAGCTTGACCCACTGGTTGTTCTCCACATGTTGTACCATAGCCAATTCCCTTCTTGCCTCTTTGAGTTGTTCCTCCAGAGGACCTATATCCGCCACACCCTTGGACTTAGCGATTTTCATCCAGGTGTGGGTCCTCACTCTCTCTTCTTCTAGTGCAAGGAAAAATGGCACTGTGAATTTCTGAGGAATGATCTTTTCGGCCTCTAAGAAGTTATAGTAGGAGCCCAAGCTGGGTTGGGGGCTAGGTTCCACAATGTTCTCCACCTTTTCTTCCTCCTGTGGTGATTTAACTCCCTCACCTTCCATTTCTTCGGTCTCCTTCAGCCTAGCCAATGTTTCTTGTAGAATAGTCTCAGCATCCTGTAGAGAGGATTTCGTGTCCAACATTTTCATTCTTTCTTTCCAGGTGGATGTCTTCTGGCTTCCCCGTTCATAAGTGATGGATGCCTTGGAGGTAGACCTCTCCTTTTGTGTGGCAGGGGTGTCTACAATTTTGATTGGTTCTTTTGACGGTGGCTGGGGTCTTCCAGTCTTAATCCTCACGCTCCTTCTTGCCTTAAAATACATGGAAGGCTCCCTCTTTCGCTTCCCCTTCTGCTTTGGGGATGTGCTTAGGGTGGCCAGCACAGCTACTGCCTCCCTGGCTAAAATCTCCGGCGATTTTTCCTTCTGTTGCCCTTTTTCCAGACTTCCTGTAGAAAGTCCTGTGCTGACTATTTTCTGTCTTCCTGTAGAAATGGTTTTCTAGCTTCCTGTAGAAACGGTCTTCTGGCTTCCTGTAGAAACAATTTTCACTGTTTTGGCCTACTTGGCTGGGGGTGCCTTCTCTTTTAATTTTACTGTGGTTGCCTTGGGTGTGCCCTCACTTGCTTGGACTTTTTCAGTCCTCTTTGCCCTAATTTACAACCGTTTCTCCCTTGGTGTTTGTGCCTTTATTCCACCCACAGTTTTGGGCTCAGCAGCTTGGCCTTTCTCTTGTTTCTCTTCTTGCTCTTTCTGTGGTGGTCTGTCCTGGGTTTCCTTACCCTTGGCTTTCTCTTCTACCTCAATATGCTCCCTTTCCTCACTGCTAGATGAAGTGAGTTCCTCGGCCAGAATTCGGATATCATCATCCTTGGACATATTGCGGAAAATCTCCCAGGAGAGAGGGACAGTATAGGTATGGAGGGCATCTTCTACTAGAAGCTTGATAAGCCCATGATGGGCCAGCTAGTCCGGTGTCCCTTCCTTCAATTTTGTGCCACACTCCATTAATGATTGTAGGAGGAAATATGGGATGCTTAACTTTTGTTCTGTAGGTAAATCCATCTTATGTCTGAGTTCAGTTAGCAACCGGAAGTGATAACCATATACAATATTGAACCGCCCCTCACAAGTAATGTATTTCAAAATCTGAAGGCTGACCTCGCTCCAAAATGGATGTAGGCTAGCTCTCCAGACCCCATTTTTATCCTCTGAAAATTGTTCCTCTGGTAGGAAGAATTCCTTTTTGGCTTTTTGGCCCAATGCCCTTTCGTCTTTTCTCCAGGGTATCCCCAATGGCAGATTAGTGACTCGACTAATGAGTTGTGGGGTAAGTTTTAAGGTCAACCCTTTGAAACTTACAGTGGCCAGTGTCTTGGATTTAGGCTGCAGGGACATTAAGAACTCTTCTGTTACCTCATCATCATGACCTTGGATTCTGTCACAGAAGGTCATCCAATTGGCATGGGTAAATAGGTCTACCACCTCAGGAGTTTCTCGCAATTTCCTAGAATCTGAGGGTTCCTTTCTGATAAACCCTCCTAGCATGGTGAGAATGCTCTGTTTTGGCTTGTGCTCTGATTAGAAGGGGAATTCTGTGTATGGTTTCCTCCCCAAAACTTTGAAGACAGTATCCCTCAGGTGTTTATATTCCACTTTGCACCAATTCCCTGGTTATAATGTTATTGCTGCCCAAAACTCGACTCTCTTCGAAACTCCAATTTCGACGCAGAAATTCTAGGTTTTTCTACTCCGGGAGGCTGTGCCGTGTTTCCTGTAGAGCTCCTTATTGCAGAGAGCTTTGCCAGCTTCTGGAGGGCATCACGGCACTTCTAAATGAGCCTGGGATGCGGGAGGATTTTGAAACAGGCCGAGAAGCTCGGGCTAACAAACTGCAAAGGACGAGGACGTGTACTTTGCTGAAAAACGGTTGCAAGTGTAAATGACAACGGTTCATCGTGAGTTCTTCGGCCGAGCAATTTGAATTACAGCACAATTCATGGCGAGGGGGTGAGGTGTCTAGGCCGATCCGTTAGCCAACGTCATGGCCACCATTCTTCAACGTGTCTCTAACCGCCACTTCCTTTCTCTGCCATTAACCACTGCCATCACTACCAATCCACCGATTCTCCCCGACTGGACACTTCCCACGTGTCGGCTCTTCGTCCCTTTGGCGGATTCAAGCGTGACCGAGTTCGTTCGGATCCCACGAGGCCATTCGACTGACTATGGGTGGCCAGTTGACTGGCCACCGAATTCGTTCAATCCGCACCATTTCACAGACATGCAGTTTTCATAGTATATTCTATGCAATTTGACAAATAAGGTTAGAAACTTACTTGTGTGGCCGTGGACGTGTTCTGCAGGCTTCGGGACATGGAACAATGGCTTTGCTCACTGCTGCTTCGTGCACAGGTGCTGGAACTCCTTCTTTCATTGGTTGATGTTGTATGCAAGGCTTCGGGACCCGATCCTCTGGTTGTGAATGTTGCATGCACGGCTCTGTATTTTCTCAGCTGTCAAGGAGGTGTTCACGTCCAAGCGGAGCTTGTTGCATGTCTCCTGCGTCGATTTCAGCTGCTATTGACTCCATAGTATGTGCTCTAGATGGATTAGCTGCTATAGGATTCCTGTAGGACATCCTGTAGCTGCTTCTCCTCCTGGGATGCATGTTGAAACGAGCAAGGTTATATTCACGGATGAATGGTCCTGTGGAGCTTTGATAGGTAGAGTGTGCGAGCCTTTGTGTACTTGATTTGTCGCTTGGGAAAAAAAAATTCAATCTGAGGAAAACAGGCCTCTTTGCATGACTGTGCAGGAATGCATAACCAGATTGTTGCCATGGCAGTGGAAAGAGATGAAACCGGTGATGGATGGAAGAGAGGGGTGGCTGCAGGCCTCATCAATAGACTTCAAGCTTTAAATCCCTTTCCAGAATCGATTTTGGCCTGCCCGAAGGCTCTATAGGATGTTTCCTATAGAAATGCAGAACTTCCTGTAGAAAGCCCCAAAACTTCCTGTAGAAAGCTCAGAACTTCCTATAGGAAGTTGAATCTCGGCCCGAATGTGTTCAAATCCTGCAAAAAGTGAGTGGCCATGGAGGGAGTGTCTGTGAAGATGTCTGGTAGCTTGGTATGGACCCCTGTCCTCGTTTTGCGCGACCTTCTTTATCCGCACTGTATTCCCTGGAACCTGCAATAATTCCAGAGATTAGACCTATTTCTCTTTCTTTTTCTCTTTTTTCTTTTTTCTTTTTTCTTTTTGAGATACAGAAAGGGTGCCTCCATGAGGTTTTCACCCCCACTATCTACCCTGGGAGCCTCAGAGAGGTTTTCACCCAAGGATATTTTTTTATTCCATTTCTTTATTTTCTGAGGGACAGCTGGGGTGCCTCCATGAGGTTTTCACCCTCACTGCCTACCCTGGGTGCCTCAGAGAGGTTTTCACCCAGGGATCTTTTTATCCCCCCCCTTTTTTTTGATGATCAAGGTGTGGCCGGAATAGAGGCAGAACCCTGCTCTACTACCAGCACTGATTTTTCCACAGTTTCAATGAACTCCTGCCTTGAAAGGGGTTTCTTGTAGATTTTCAATCGATGCCCATTGACAAGCATGGGGATGGCTTCTTCATCAATGGTCCTGATAAGGACTGAACCATTGTCATTGCATTTCTCCACTATATATGGTCCTAACCATCTTGTCCTCAGCTTTCCTTTGAAATCCTTGTATCTTGAGTCATACAACAGCGCCCAATCTCCCGGCTGGAATTGCTTTTCATTAAGGTGCTGGTCATGCCATATCTTCCTCTGGAGTTGAACTACTTCTGAGTGGAGGAGGGCCTGCATTTTGTGTTCATCTAATCCATTCAACTGCAATAATCTTTCACGTTGAGCATGGCTGAGATCTAGGTCCAGCTAAGCTGCCACCCTCAATGTGTTGTACTCGAACTCTATTGACAACAAAGCTTTCTTCCTGTAAACCAGCTCATAAGGTGTGAAACCTGTTGTAGTCTTCCAAGTGGTGTTGTAGGCCCAGGTGGCCTCAACCAGGTGATCTGCCCAATCCTTTCTACTGCTGCTCACCACCTTAGTCAAAATCCCTTCCAATGCTCTATTAGTGACTTCCACCTGCCCATTTTCTTGAGGATGATATGGGGTGGAAGTCTTGTGCTTGATCTTGTGATGCGCGAGAAAGTCTTGAATCAGGTTGGAGGTGAACTGGCTTCCTTGATCTGCGACTAACTCTCTTGGGTAGCCAAACTTGTAGAAGATATTTTCCCTTAAAAACTCAGCCAACTTTTCTTCTGTTGCTGCTTTTATTGCCTTCGTTTCTGCCCACTTGGTCAGATAGTCGATGCACACAATGATGTAAAACCTTTGCTTTGAAGGAGGGTTGATATGACCCACAAAATCCATGCCCCACTTCTCAAATGGCTCGAAGGTCACTTGAGGTTGGAGAGGCATTTCATCCCTTGGAGTCGATTTCCCCATCCTCTGACATCGGTCACACTGGCTGATGTATCTTCTGACATCTTGATGAAGAGTAGGCCAATAGTAGCCTGCCTGTAGAATTTTGAAGGCAGTCCTTTTTGCTGCAAAGTGGCCTCCACAAGGTCTGTCATGACAAGTTAGGAGGATGTCAAAGACTTCCTCCTCCCTAACACAACGCCTCAAGATCTGATCTGGGCCAAGTTTAAACAGGTTGCCCCTGATCCAAGTGAACGGGGCACTCTTCCTTACAATTCTACTCTTCTCCTTTGAGGATAGATGCGGAGGGAATTGTGCTGAGACCAAGTAATTTGCTATATCAGCAAACCATGGAGAGAATACTAAGATAGCAAACAGATGTTCATCTGGCATCTGGTCATCCACTGTTCCTTCTTCACCTGTAGGCAAATCCAATCTAGACAAGAAGTCAACAACAACATTTTCCTTACCTGGCTTGTCGACAATAGTCAAATCAAATTGCTGCAACAAAAGTAACCATCTAATGAAACGAGCATTGACATCAGGCTTATTCATTAAATATCTAATTGCAGCATGATCAATGTGTACAAATGTTTGATAACTAGTGATGTAGTGTCTGAACTTGTTTAGGGAATGGACTACAGCCAGGAACTCTTTCTCGGTTACAGTATAGTTCATTTTCTGCCTTGGACAGGTTTTTGCTGACGAAATATATGGCATATGGCAATTTCTCCTCAACTTGTCTTAAGGATGCCCCTATGGCTATGTTCGAGGCATCAAGTGTGGATGTGGAAAGGTAGGGCCCAGTTTGGACCTCTCAAGATCGGGGCGGACACCAGCTTATCTTTCAACTCATCCAGTGCCCCTTGACAGTTTTCAGTCCATTTAAACTCAACATCTTTCCCTAAGAGGCCAAACAATGGCGAGGCTAGCTTACTGAAATATTTAATGAATCTTCGATAATATCCTGCTAAGCCTAGGAAACTCCGAACATCTCTTACCTTTTGAGGAGGTGGGACCTTTTGGATGATAGCAATCTTATTAGGATCCACCTGTAATCCTTGCCGAGAAATGGTATGACCTAGCACGGTCCCTTTAGTCATCAGGAATTCACATTTTTCGGGACTGAGGGACAGGTTCATCTCAATGCACTTGGTTAGAACTTTTCCCAGATTAGTCAATGCTTCTTGGAAGTTGGACCCATAAGGAGTAAAGTCATCCATATATATTTCTACCGAATCATGGACCAACTCAGAAAATATGCTCAATACTACTCTTTGGAAAGTGGTAGGAGTGTTGCATAGCCCAAAGAGAAGGACTCGGTAGGCAAAGGTACCCCATGGACAAGTGAAGGTGGTTTTATCTTGGTCCTTCGGGCTTATTTGGATCTGATTATACCCGCTGAACCCATCTAGGAAAGATAAGAACTTCTTCCTTGCCAGTCCATCCAACACTTGATCTATAAAAGGCAAAGGGAAATGGTCTTTCTTGGTGGCTTTGTTAAGTTCTCGGTAATCTACACAGATTCTCCACTTCCCGTTCTTCTTGGGCACAAGCACTAGAGGTGAGACCCACTCACTATTGGAGATAGGGTAGATGAATCCTGCATCCAACAATTTTTGCAATTCTTCTTTGATAATGTCTTTAAGGGCTGGATTCATTCTCCTCTGAGGCTGCCTAACTAGTTTACAATCTTCTTTAATGTAAATGTGAAGGGTACAGACCGAAGGATGGACTCCTTTCATCTCCTTATAGCTCCAAGCTAAAGCATCTAAATGATTGTTCAGTAAGCTACACAGCTCCTTCTCCTGGGAAGGAGATAGGGAGGAGCTGATCTTTAAAGTTCTTTCGGGACCAAACTCCACATTCTTAACTCTGGGAGAGGTCGGATCAATCACACAGAAGTCCACTAAGGTGCTGGCTTGGGTATCTTCCACCAATTCCTCTAAGGACAGTGCACTGGGAGGTGAATTTTGAATCAAAGTCTCAATCAGATCATCCTCGGTTTGAGGGCCTCCCCTAGTGTTTTCTACTGTGCACAATGGTGCAGAGTAGACCTCATCCTTATCTCCTTCTTCCAACCAGAGTGGTAAGTCATTTTATAGCAGAGGTTGGGCAGGAGGGTATAGGACTAGCTGCTTGGACATAGGCCCATTCTTGATGGTCATGCTTCCAGCTCGACAACTAATGTAAGCATTCGCAGTGACTAACCAAGGCCTTCCCAAAATGAGGGGGTATCCAGTGAGCTTTGCCTTTGGCTGAAGGACCAAGAAGTCCGCAGGGTACTCCCAAGAGTCAATAGAGACCAAGACATCTTCCACAATCCCTTCGGGAGTCACGGTGGAGCGATCTGCAAACTGCAGGACTGTCGAGGTCTTCCTTAAGGAACTCTGAAGGTTGAGTTTAAGCATGGTGTCCCTGGTCATCACATTAATGGCAACCCCTAGATCAATCAAGGTATGGGGGATAATGGTGCCATTGATGTGGACAATAACTACAGGACTCCCAGGGTCCAAATACTTTGGACAAATTACTTGCCCCAACATTAGATCGGACAGTTGTCCTATGACATTGATAGTCGAGGCATCTCTCTTTCGTCTGCCTGGGTGCCTGAAACACTTCTCCTTAATCAATTTGTTGTATATTGGTACATCTTTTATGGCCTGGAGAAGTGGTATTTTCACACACAACTGTTTAAGTTCTTCCAAAAGTTCGGTCTCCTCTGGGTTTGGTTGCGTGGTTACTGTCAGTCGCTCAGGAAAGGGTGGAATGGCTTTGGGTTCACTTTCCTGTTTCTCTTCCTCGTCCTCTAGGGGAGGAGGTTGGCGATCTGGAAGGGTCTTCCCGGATCACAAGTTGATCTCCTAGATCTCCATAGAATAGGTAGGGCATGTTGTCTCCCCAGTGTATACCTGTTGGGCCTGTCGGTTGTTGGGGTTCGGGTTCGGTTGAGTAGGCATCTGGGGTTGTCTTGGAGGAGCAGGAGGTAATGGTTGTGGCTAAGCCGATGGTGGAGGCAAAATGGTGGGAGGAGAGTTGTATTGGGGCCTCCATCCCGATTGAGGTGCATTCCATTGAGGTTGCGGCTGGACTTGTGAGTGAAATGAATGAGCAGTGGGTTGAGTATGGTATTGAGGTGGATAAGACCACGGAGAAGGTGCGGACCAGGAAGGATGAGTAGGGGGACCTCAAGAAGGCATGTGAGCAGATTGGTTGGGGCTATAATAAGCTTGGGATGTCCCTTGCATCCCCTGCTGGTAAGGTCTGGGCCCATGCGGCCTCCTTTGGTTGAGGAAGTAGAGAGGTTCAGTGGTTGCCTCAGTCCCTTGGTACATGGCTTTAAATCCAGGCAAGGTTGGGCATTGGTTCGTGGGGTGGTTTTCCTCACAAATGAAACATACCTCTACTGAGTGCAATGGACACTCGTTCTTAGGGTGCTTCCTCGTACATCTAGGACAAAAAATGGCCAAAGCCCTCTCAGCGTCCTCTTTCTTTTGTTGGATTCAGAAGGTATCGAGTTGCATGGCAATGGTCTATCTCACCTCACTTTTTAGGTCTTCCATCTGATTAGCAAACTCATGCTTGGAGAAGGTAGTACTAGCTGAAAGTGGATTCCCCCTACCTCTTTTCCGGGCTGCCCTAGAGTGGTTTCTAAACACAGTCTTTATGTCCTCATAAGGTAGTTGGTAGATGTCTCCTCCAGCTAGCATGTGAAGGGTATCTAGAAGGTCTTTAGGGACTCCTCGGAGCAGAACCAGCTTTAGAGATTCAGGGTCAAGTGTGCACCTGGCCCATTTATAGCTAAGTTGGAACCTTTCCTCATAGTCTTCTAAAGACTCATCATTTCCCATGGTCATCTGAAAGATTTCTCCCTTTGTTTCCTTTCACCTACAGTAATCCTGGTATTTGTTGTTAAAGGCTTGCTGCATCTGAGCCCAAGTGGTGATACTGTTTCCAGGTAACCCCATGAACCAGTGTAATGCTACATCCTTGAGGGTAGAGGGAAATAGTTTCAACTTTTGCTTGTCTTCTACATAGTCATAAGTTCGACAAAGGACAACAAACTCAAACAGGAAGGTATCAGGGTCTTCAGTGGTCAATCCATGGAAATGAGGTAAGGCTGAGGGACTTATGTTCTTCATCTTCATGTCCCTGTTGGTCTCTCGGATGGGGAAGGTACCTTCTATTCTCTCATCATCGTCTCTACCGTTTCTGTTTTCAGCCATGGTCTCAAAAGGAATGTTTTCTTGCTCTTCTTTTGTTATAGGATCTTCGTATATCTCAGGAGGTTCACCTATAGGTTCTTCTGGGTCACTGCCACCAAAGAAGAGAGAAGGGTGACTCAGTGAAGTGGTGGAGGTGTTGGGTAGGAATTTTCTGGTATTATCTCTGTTCCTACGAGGCATGAAAAGATTTTTGGTTGCTTTTGCTTTTTTCTCTACTTGTACCTGCAAAAATGAAACAGATGGGATTGTAAATAACTAAAATCTACCTTGCGGAAATGAAAATGTGGAATTGAAATGAAAGCAGGAAAGGACTAATCTATTTTGCTGAAATCAAATTGCGAGAATGAAATGCTAGACTACGCTTGCAGAATTGAAATTCTATTCTATGTTTGCAGAATTGAAATTGCGGAATTGAAAGGCTAATCTATGAAAGCAGGAAATGTCTAATTTACTTTTGCAGAAATGAAATTGCAGAATGGAACTGAAATAAACTACTTAGTAGAAGGTTAGTGTAGGAAAATAGAAGAAAAGGAGCAATCACAAATACTCTGACGCTTCCCCAGCAATGGCGCCAAAAAGAGTGGTGAGCTCCAGTATTGCAGCAATAATATTGCAACTCCTGGGACTCCCTTCTTTACTTTTATCAACCCGGTAGTTCGTAACAAACTTGTAAGCGACAGTGCTGTATGCACAAGTACTAGCTCTTGCCGCAGCTGTCACTTGGTCAGCTGGCACAAGTCCGCTAGGAGCTTAAGCCAACTTCTATGAGCTCTGAGAAGAAGCTTTTTAACCGATGGATGAAAGCTAGCTCAAAGAAGGTTGTTCTACTTGCAAAAAGAAACTAGAACGCTGAAAGGAAACATAAACCCTAGCAAACCCTAATTTTACCAGCTAGCCTTACTGATGCAAGAAAGAGGATGCAAGCTACTGGAAGAGATGTCATTGACTTCTAGGAAGGTAAATACATGTATCTAAGCTACTTCTACAGTAACATCTGAAAAAACAACATCTTTTTGTATTTTTGAATCAGTTGCCAGAATTATCATGCATGCGATTTAACTGTTTTTGACTATGCAGAGGTGGATTAGCGAGAGGAAATGCTTGGAGGAGGTTGGGAAGGTTCAAAGAGGGCCTAAGGGGTCCCTAACACCCTTCCAAAGAGTTTCACAGAGTTTTCCTATCAAGAAACCTCATTCGTGAGCTTCTACAGGAAGTCTGCAGGGGTTCTACAGGATGTATGTAATTTTCTACAGGATGTCTATAATTTTCTACAGGTTGTTCAGAAATGGGATTTTGGAGGATGGATGGAGAGGTAAAGGTGAAGGAGTGAATATGGAGGTAGGACAAGGGTTTGAGGTGGTCCAGGACTTGGTGGATGGAGTTGAGGAAATATGTAGATGGCTGGATTTGTTCAAGGAGGACTAAAGCAATGTTGTACAAAAATTAGGGTTATGTGAGCAAATGGCAAACGTGAGGCAAGAATCCGAGTTAGGGGATGGATTAGATGCGATTGATGAAGTATGGGTAGATAGAGAAGTGGTATAGGTGCTCTGCAAGTTGTTTTTCCAACTGAACCAACGAAGACTTGTAAAATCTGAGACCTAGTTACGTTGACCTAATCTGATCTAGCTAACAGTAAAGAGAATGAACAGAAGTTTTATTCACAAGGAAACCATGTATATTAACTATGCAACGAAGAATTCAAGAATCTAAACATGTAACCAACTTCTGCAAATGAAAATCAAACACTAATGATTGCATGGTAGAGCAAAGTCAATGTTTTTGTGGGCAACAAGGTCACCTTGATCCCAACTCCTAATCCCACTAAGGGAGAGGTGAAATTAGAGGTGTTTGATGGCCCTTTTCTGAAGCGTTTCCCTGTTAATAACCTATCAACTCAATCTGAACATCAAAAGTATTTCTAATCATCAACAGTGACTTAGTTAATCAACAAGATTTAATCTACTTAACAGAAATGATTTTGCAAATACATAAAGAACAAATAACAATACATAAAGGAGGCCTTAGCACTCAAGTTGGGCCCAAATCCAAGAGCTACAAGCTCCTATAAAGGACTCAGATCTGATGCCAAGTAATGTTGCTTCTCATTACTCAAAAATAATCATCACAAGAAAGTTATACAGCAGTAGCTACAAGAAAACAAGCTGAGAAAAGGACAGCACTATAGTGCAAATACCAATAGTTCCAAAAGTAAACTACGAAGGCTGAGGCCTTCCTATTTGTACCCTACGAGGGGCCTAGTAGCCCTCCTAAATTCAAGGGACTCAGTTGTTCCAACTGCTAGTAAACAGTCACTCTTTCCAAAGCTGCTCAGCTGCCTTTAGAATTCGTTTTGGTGGCCTATTGAGCTCGGAGTTGAGGGTGGAGATTTCGAGGAAGGGTCATTTAATGCAAGAGACAACCTCCATATGATTCCTCACCCCAAGCTTGGCTGTCACCTATCCCATAATTGCTTGGTTTTGCTCCAAAATTTGTCCAAAAAACCTTGAATAACCACGTATTAGCCTCCTTGGTAGAGTGACCACCCTTATTCGCTCAAATAACATAAACATACTAAAAAACATGCATAATCTATGTAAAATGGAGGATTGAACAAGGACAATTAGGCAAAATGAGCCCAATAAGTTACCCAATTCGGGGCTCATCAACAGTTTCAAAAGAAGCACCTTCTAAAAATTAGGAAACAAAGAAATATATATCTATGCGTCTAATATTTTCACTTTAACAAATATATTAGTTTTACATAAATATTTAATGACATAAAGTTCATAATGTGGAGAAAATTTTCAACTTCTTTTCTAGGGAAAACTAGGTGAGGAAAACCTGGACACTTCCCTACAATTTGCAGATGGTATAGAATGTAAACCCGAACTAACTGACTAGGGATGTTTATAGAGGCACACAAAAGGGGAAGCCAACCCTGGGAAAGAACCCTGAGAACTCCTACATGAAGTTCAAAGCACTCAAACACTAGAGTTATCCCATGGAAAGAATTTTCAAGTTAGACGTAAAAATACAAACATAGTTTCAAAAAAAAAATTAAATAGGAAAGGAACGACTTTGAAATTAGCTATTGTAGACATAAAAATATAATTAAAAATTATATTAAGGGATGCAACAAGAGGCAAGGTAGAGATTCTCAAGTCCCTTTCACCCTAGGAAGTTCCTACCCAAAACACAAATAGGGTTTGATAGCATGTAGAGGAATGCATGTAGGTCGTCAAGCAAATCAAGGAGCTTTCTAGTGAAGGGTTGAGAGAGGCACCTAACTTGGAACCTAAATAGGTACCCAACAATGCAAATATACACAAAAGAATGCAATTATGAAAAAAATATTGTTTGTTGCACACTCTACATTCCATTAGTTGTACGTGTACAAAATTGTGGTAGGCCTAAATAGGTGAAGGGTTGGGTAAATGTGGGTAGAATGTTAGAAAAGAGACCAATGCTCTGTCCCCTGTCCTCCAAGCATGTTAGTATCTTTGGGGATTTTCCTATCATCCTCGGTACACAATGTATGACAAGCAACATAAGTGGCAATATCCTTTACTAAAGTAAGACACCCCTAGTACTTAAGAGTGACGTTCCCAAGTAATAAGAAGTCCTAGGATTACCATAATACCGTGAGTAATTCTAAACTCTCCCTCTTCCAAATGACAAATTTATTTTAATTCTCTTTTTATTCCTATATCAAAAAAGGTGTTGAAGTCCTCCCAAACCTTGATTCTCACTTATTTAAGTCACTCAAACGTTCATTTGATTCATTTTTCAGCATCATCTCACTAGTGGCATCATATCAAGGAGTTTATAGATTAATTTGTGGATAGAAAGCTTCCAAAGGAATGGAACAACTTTCTGACACATTTCAAGTGCATTCAATTCCCAACAATCCACAAAATAAATTGTACAGAAAATTTTGATGTTCATCTTGTTATGTCTCCTCTAATTTTGATATTCAGGCATTTTGGTAGTTTTCATATATTTTAGATTTGGGGTAGTGTGTGTCAAATTGATTGACCTATGTGGATGTTGGGACAAGGTCAAAAAGAGCATACTCTAAAGTGAAAGTGAATGCCACAAATGAAAAACATGTTCCTCTACAAAGTAATAATGTGAATGTCCTCGTTGGAGAATCAAGCTAACTATGGGTTGTTGAACCATGTGTAAAAAAGAGTTGATCACCATATCCTTGGGTTGCATGGATTCACAAAAAAATTTGTTCTTAGAGGGGTGTAACTCAAATTTCTTCATTGTTGAGTTGAGTGAAGCAATTCCTAATGGAAAATTAGTAATCAGAGTTTTGACTAGATGTTTAAAAGTGTAACTCCCTATTGAAGTGTGAAATACATGGAGTAGGTTATCATAAGTTGGGAAGGGTGTGAACATTAAATCAAAGAGTCCTAAGCTTATGGAGATTGATTAAGTTGAGGTCCATGCGTACATGTCACAAGGAATTGAGAGACGATGACATAAGTTTGTGAGATTTACAATCTTAGGGCAATCAATAGGTCTCATGGAAGGCATCATATACTACCTTATGATCCCGTTAGTAGGTCATGCTAAGTAGATCACAACAACCTAGTGATAAGATCACAAGCTATACAAGTTCTTTTGGCTACCATTATCCAGCATCAACTATGCGATCTTTTGCCTAAGCTGGAATTATAAGTGAAGAGAGCTTCCCAAGTTCCCTCTTATTGTAAAGGAGAGTTTGAGAAGAATTCTTAGTAGGGGAAACTTTGAGGTGGCCAAATCTATTGGATTCCAAAAAGCCCAAATTTTTAGGCTATGACTAATTGATATGAACAAGGGTAACCAGCGACGCAAATACCATAGTTACCAAATTTGATATGATACGGGGAAAAACAAAGGGAATGCATAAAAATTGGTATTGAATAATTCGACACTATACATCTCATCAAACTAAAACATTATATAAATTTTTCAAAATTCAGGTCTTAATAGGATAATCCTAATTCCTTGCCTCATTCAAGGCCACCATTAAGGGATCAAAATCATGCCCACTTTCACCCCCCTGGTAAATTCTGAAAAAGCCTTTTGAGAATCCTTTGTCCCTCCTTGAGGTGACTACAACCAATGTAGCCACTGCAAAATTGAGGAAACATTAATGTTTTCTACATCATTGTTGGAGTCTCTTATTAAAGGAAATATAATCTTAGAACCAAAGTTTGAGGGTTCTAAATAGAGTGAAATAGTTTTACAGACCATTACAAAAACCAATGAAAAAGATTAAATTTAAAAATAAAAAAAAATTCGAGATCAAAATTTTTGCATATGCTAGTAGTAAATGAGAGGATAATGGTACTAGACCCAGAAAAGAATGACAGTAAAATGAAAAACTAAAAGAGTTAAAACCAATACAAGGCAATCCCAAATAAATTAGAGATATCCTACACAAGAAGAAAACCTTGAATAACCTCATTGGTTAGCTCAACTAGTCATAAGCCAGAAGTGAGATCTCTCCCCCCAAAGTTGAACAGGTCATGGGTTCGACTCTCTTGATCCCCCAACATTAGGATCCATAATCAGGGCCGATGGTTTACCCCATTTACCATCTATATCCCATAAGAAAGTACTCAGAAGCACTTCCCGTGAAGTGTTTTCCTTGGGAAAAAGGAAGAAAACCCTGATTCAAAGATGACATTTGAAAAAGAATGTGATTTTCGAATCTTTAGAACATAGTGAGGAAGAAAACCAATGGTGTCAATATCTAGTAGCAAAAAGCATGTGACAATTGTGGTTCCAGAAACCAAGAAGAAATTCGAAAAAAATTAGAATTAATGATTAGGACATCTAGAAACATCAACTACCTGATACATCACAAGCTACTAGGCTAGAAGCAAGAGACATAGGAGCTGAATTTTTCCATCACAAAAGAGCTCATCAATTGTCAACAATAACGATGCCTTTTGTCTTTATGAACTATACATTCAACTCAAAATATTTCCATGAGAATTCACAATATTTATCTCCCTGCCGCCAAATTTTTACATTGATTACACATACCATCCAAAGTAAATTGCACCAAATAATTCAATTGTATGATTTTTTTCCTAATTTTAAATTATTTGGCCCAGTTTAGCCAAACTTAGTAATTATGGAAAATACTCAAATAAAGATAGAAGAATGAAAGTTGTATCAAAAGAAGATTGTCAAATTGTGCATGACATGATGTACACTCTACATTCCATTAGCTATATATAAGAGGACCTGCAATAGGTGGAGGAAATTCAAGATTTCAGTGGAGCAGGTGGATTGTTAGATTTGTGATCTTTGACCAAGCCACCTTTACAATGATGTACATAAAATATTAAGTACAAGATTACAAACAATACACTTTTTGGACTTATTCTTTGTTCATTTGGGGAAAATACTGCAGAGGACTCCATGGCAGGTCATGTGTTTACAGGTGTTGCACATGGAGGTTTTGTATAGCATAATTTTGCACCTTTGGTGGAGATATTGTGACGAGTTGCTTTCGCAGTTTTCAAAAGTGATGGCATTAGTCAAGAGCTCCATGAAGAGTGTTTTTATTGGTGTCATTTGAAGCCATACCTTTTCATATTTTAATTGAGGATGACAGAAGGGTTTCAAAGTTGTTTTGGTAGCATGTATGTAGAAGGGAGTTTAGGTTGCTTTCATAGCCTACTTGATATTGGCAACATTTTTGTGGAAGGCCTCGTTGCTACTATGCATCTACTACATTGTGGTTGTTTACTTTTTCTTGTTCTGTCAAAGGTTGGTTGTTCTTGTACACAACCATTGTTCTGGGATTGTGATGACATTTTCAATGGGCTAAAGAGGATAACACCCTGCCATTGGGCTTGCAGATCTCTATTGCAATGGAGAACTGGTATGCAATTAGCTTAAATATGGCCTTAGGGTGTATTTTTCCTCGCACATTTCATTGGCATTTTATGGTGGGTCAATTTATGTTTCTTCAAACAAGTACATATTGCTTCCTTGCAAGTTTCCTGAGAGACTGTAAGGGTTTGTACCTATATATTTATTCTCTCTTTCTCATCATTTCTTTAGAAAGGGGGTTTGACAGTGTTTTCATGATTCTGATCAATTGTGTGCTTCAAAGGGATCTGTTGTACAATTTACCATTGTAGATCACCTGATAATGCAATATATTAAAGCAAAATACTAGATCTACTTCTACAATCAAACTTTGCGGAAGCTTAATCAATTTGAGCTAGATCAATCAGAACATATATAACATAGAAGAAGAAATAATACAAATGAAACATAGAAGAATACTCTAGGGAAAGCCTCAGCTAAAAACCCTGATCTCTGTATTATCATACAAGTGGAAATATGTCTGGATTACACAAAGCTTTAGCTCACAAGCTATCTAGCTCTCAGTACAATCCCTCTGCTGCTCATAGACAGTTAAAGGTTTCTCACAAACCTTCTCCTCTACCCTCCAAGCCTCCTATTTCCTTGCGCAGTTTCTCCTGGGGTCCAATGCTGCCACCTGTGTGAATTTACCTCTCACACTGCTCACTAAACTCAAAAGTTACTGCGCAATCCTAAAGGAGATAATTCCTTCTACATGGATGAGTTTCCTATATAGGAAAAATCCTCCAATTGATAGTACATTGTCCCTTCCTCTGATCTCAATTGGGTATCTGACTAAACTGACATGCATGAGTTATTTATGAGAGAATATTCAGCTATATGAAGTGCATTAGTTACATGCATGCTTGCATTAACTAACTAAACTCACAATTAGTTCAACAAACTATTTGAACTAATCTAACTGGACTTAACTCAGTTAACTGAGCTAACTAATTACAACTCAAAGTACAATTCATCCTAATCTCCTTTAATCAAGGGATAACTTCCTCAATCAATGGAGAAATTGTTGCATGTCTTCACATAGACTTATGTTTGATTTTATTCAACTAATTAACTCAGGATGAATTAATTAATTATTTTACAAATAGTTGCTAAGATCAAATTCGAATTTTACTTCTCAATTTTAGTTCAGGGACTAACTAAAATTGGAATCTATCCCAAAATACTATTTATAGAAATGCTATTTTTAGCATTTCCATTTTTCATTCCTTGTTGCTATGTCCAACACTAGTACCTGAAATGTTATATATAGCAGTTCTATTTTTAGCATTTCTTGTTGCCATTTTCAACATATGTTTCGGATAGGACCTTTTTTAAATTTGGGGGCCCTGCAAGCCCTTTCTTAAAGTTGTTTAAGATACAAAGAGCATACTACAGAAAGGGATGTTAGTATATTTAAAAAAAAATATGAACCATAAATTAGACAAAACTATTATCGTTGTAGTTGCTACGTGTTTTTGATAAGCAAGAGAGCCCCATAAGTTGGATTTGGTAACTAAGTGATCATAATAATGTCTCATTTCCAGAATTAAAATAATTAGGAATAATTTCCAACAGAAAATTGATAGGAAACTTGATATAGATAGGAAATATTTCTTTTTTGATTGGCATCATCTTAAGTCTAGACACACTTCTACTCTAATACCTTGTGGTGCCACTTTTTTGTTCTATTTCAAATATGAGTGTTAGTAAGAAGTTAGAACCTTTGTGGACATGATTATTTTGTTTCTCAGAATTGAGAACACTAACCTGGCAAGGATGAAACTGCACCTAAAGAAAAAGGACTAGTAGCAAGTTGCAACTATAACAACAACAATATTTAAAAGCTTTACATTTTCCAGCAAAAGTATGTACTACTTAACATTGACATTGTTAGCATGAGGTTAGGATTAAATATATAGATTGTCGTTTTTCCATTAGTGAATTATTAGCGTTAGTTATTGTCCATTAATTTCATTCTTGGCAGGAGAAATTAACACTATAAGGATTTTAATTTTAGAAGGGACTGTGTTTTTTTGTCTGTGTTTTTTTTACACTACGACAAGAAGGATAATGTGAACAGCATAAAAATAACCATAAAATAGGCCCTGAAGATAAATAAATTAGGTATGATGGTTAATAGCAAAGGTATTTATCTTTAGAAAGGCAAAAGCAAGGCACGTAAAGGCTAAAACTAAGCACAGGTTTCTCACAAAATCAACCACTATAAACTCAGAGGGACATAGTTGATGGTAGTGTAATATTACAAAACTAAGGGGCACTATTGTGGGTATTTAATTGCTGAAGAGAAGGAATGGTAGTTTCATTGCTTAAAGAGTTGTTTTATTAAAGAAGGATGGCCTCATTAACTACAATATTTGCACAATGTAGTTTTTCAATTTCACAGACTGGAATTGATATTTGAAGGTTAGTGTCAAACTTTTACAGGATGGAATAGCATGTATAGCCTATCTTGTGTAGATAGAAATAGAAAGTACAGGACAACCTCAGGATTTTTCAGCACAGAAGTGCAGGTACAGTTTGCCCTCAGCATAACTGATGGCACAGGATACCATTTGCATTTTAGCATTCCAACATGGATTTGATTTTTTTATTTGTATTGTCATCATATAAACAGATGACAAACTCTGGAGATATGATCCCGCACCAGATGCTATGACAGGTTGAATGATGAAGGACTAAGAATTTTGAAGTATATACGATGTTGTCACCACCAACATAGGATAAAAATGGGTAGTTTATACATTACAATTTTAATGTATCTAAACAAGAATATCACTTGGTATACTTCTTTTAAAGTATAAGGTCCTTTCCTAAAGATTGAAATGACAAAAATATTTCTCCTTTAAAAGGAAATTTGTATAAAGTCCTTTTATCTTTATAAAAAGGCAAAACTTATTTTAGAAAGGTACCATTCTTTTGTTGGAAATAATACTGAGAGGGGGGGTGAATCAATATTATCAAGTTCTTTTAACAAATCTTCCTTATTTATACTTTGAATTATTTTTGCATATTAGTACCATAAAATAATGAGCATGAACAAGAAAAACAGATAGTCACACCAAAGAACACCAGATGTAAGGTGGAAACCCAATGTGGGTGAAAACCACCTGCTGCAATATGTCTCTATCTTCTTTCAAATTAGAAACTCCTTTTACAATGATTTTGTACTGGTGCAGTCCTTTACCAGTACACAGGCTGCAACCTGCAGAGAGCTACAACTCTCTCTCGTTTTCCAGTCTTTCCTGGAAGGGAGCTACAACCCCCTACTTCTTTTCTTACAAGGACCACTTTTCATAAAGCATCAAATGATCATCAAGTACATGTAAATTACACAGTCAACTGCAGTAACCAGATCAACAATAACAGAACTAACCCAGAACACCTTATCAGAAGAAAAATTCAATCAACAGAAGATCTTAAGACAGATACGCAGTTTTTCTTTCTGTGGCCTGCGTCGGTACGCACTTCACCTTCTGCTTCCCTGCGTATACCCGCAGAGAGCCTTCTGCTGCACCGCGTACCCACGCACTGCTTCTTCAATCGCGCTGCGTACTGTTACTGTAGGTACGCACCCAGAGACACTATCGCGCCGCGTACTGTTGCTGTAGGTACGCACCCAGAGACACTATCGCGCCGCGTACTGTTACTGAAGCCACGCACTCAAATATATTATCGCGCCACGTACTTCTACTATGCGTACGCACCTGAACCTTTGTCGCACTGCGTACCCACGCAGTTCTCCTTCTTTTGCTCCGCGTACCCACGCAGCTCTCCTGTTTCTGCTCTGCGTACCCACGCACCTGTATCGTTAATCACCTGCGTACTTCTGATTAGGTCCGAATTGGCAGTCCACCAGTGTAGCACAGATAGTCAGATGCCCAGATCTGATCATGCGCTCGAGAGATCACCCTTCACAGATTCGCTTTCAACCTCACTTACATATAGATCAAGCTTTTAAGACAATAACCCAATATTTCAGATCTTAAGATATTCAATTGCAAAGATACTTAGCCAAGTGATCTCCTTTGCTTTATATAGGCAACCTACTCCTAAATTCATGGATCAATACCATAGATAACCAATACCAGGGACCCAAAAACATGGGGCTCAATAATAATAATAATATAAAATAATACCACGGGCCAAAACCATAGAATCAAGAGCGGCGGGCTAAATACCACGGGCCAAACATAGGAAACCCCACGTGAACGCGCTTCTCTGCCTTGAAGTAAGTGAAACTGGGGGTACGCACCTCCTGAACGGGTGACCTGCGTGTCTGGCCGCGGTCCCTTCACGGTGTACCTGCGGGTACGCATCTTCTGAACTGTTCTCCTGCGTACTTCTTAATTTTCAACATATTGAGAGCCTTGCCACGGGTGTTGCCATCAAGTACAACATCTGTAACATAGAGCCATACCAGAAACATAATGCCAACAATATCCCCCTTTGGACTTGATGGCAACCTCAAAAACTTCAGCTTCATTCTCACCCTTTGACATCAAGGGCAAAGGTTTATGCTCCCCCTAAGAACATGCTCCCCCTGAATATGAACCAGATCTGCAAAGAAGAACCATAATCCACCAGACACCATAAATGACCATGAAAGAGATAGAGACATATTGCAGCTATATTCAGACCAGCTTCCATGATCTCCTTCTGTACATCCTCCATAATGCCAACAGTGCATTATATGCTCCCCCTGAACTTGTGCTGCAACCCAGCACATGTACGCATATACCCCAGATGAACTATGCGTACAACCATCAATCAAAAGAGTTTCAACAATAAGATGATGCATCAACAACCCCCAACTTTTTCCTGAGGTATTCAAAAGTCTCCCTGGGCAATGGTTTGGTGAGAATATCAGCAACTTGTTCCTTAGAAGGAACATACTCCAACTTGACCTTCTGTTCAAGCACTTGTTCCCGGAGAAAATGATACTTGATTGGTATGTGCTTGGTTTTTGAATGCATGACAGGATTCTTTGAGATGCTAATTGCACTTGTGTTATCACATAAGATGGGGATAGGTGGTGTAGAAGTAATTTGAAAGTCCTGCAAAGTCTGCATCATCCAAAGGAGTTGAGTGCAGCAAGATGCAGCAGCAACATATTCCGCTTCGGCTGTAGACAAGGCAATCGAACTCTGTTTCTTGCTGAACCAGGATACTAGTCTGGAACCCATAAAGAACGCACCACCACTTGTGCTTTTCCTATCATCCATGCTTCCGGCCCAATCTGCATCTGTATAAGCATGAAGTGTGAGACCTGTATCTCTAGGATACCATAAGCCATAATTTTGAGTCCCTTGAAGATATTTGAAAATTCTCTTCACTGCCTGAAGATGAGTCTCCTTCGGATTTTCCTGAAATCTTCCAACTATTCCAACTGCATGCATGATGTCCGGATGGGTACCTTTCAGATAAAGTAAACTTCCAATCATAGATCTGTAGGTTGGTTGATGCACTGCTGCAGATTCATCATTTGCACTGAGGCTACATCCTGTGACCATGGGTGTACATACTGGTTTTGCATCTTCCATGCCATATTTCTTCAAAATCTATTTGAGATAGTTGGTTTGAGACAAAAAGATCCCTCCTTCTTTTTGTTGGATTTTCAAACCAAGAAAATATGTCAGTTCTCCCAGCAAGGACATTTCGAATTCTTTCTGCATCACCAAGGAAAAGCTTTGACTCATAGCTTCTTCATTGCTGCCAAAGATAATGTCATCTACATACACAACAAGTATTAGCAATTTGTCATTTTCAACTTTTATATAAAGATTGTTATCTGCTGATCCTTTTGAAAAACCTTGTTGATGGAGATATTTGTCCAAACGATAGTACCAAGCCCTTGGAGCTTGTTTGAGACCATAGAGAGCCTTTTTCAATCTGCATACAAGATTTGGATCATTTCCAAGAATGAACCCATCTGGCTGCTCAATGTATACTTCTTCTTCCAAGTCTCCATTCAGAAAGGTTGATTTCACGTCCATTTGAAATACTTTGAAGTTTTGAAAGCTTGAGAGAGCAAGGAACATTCGGATGGCCTCAAGTCTTGCAACAGGAGCAAAGGTTTCTTCAAAGTATATTCCTTCTTGCTGCGCATACCCTTTACAAACCAGTCTGGCCTTGTTTCTAATTACTTCTCCATTTTCATTCAATTTATTTTTGAAGACCCATTTTGTTCTGATAACATTCTTATCCTTTGGTCTAGGGACCAGCTCCCAAGTGTTGTTCTTTTCGATCTGCTCAAGTTCTTCATCCATTGCTTTCACCCAACATTCATCTTTGCATGCCTCTTTCACATTTTGTGGTTCAGTGGAAGAGAGTAATACCAAATAGCTTGAGGCTTCTGCAATTGTTCTTCTTGTTTGTACACCTGCTTCTTTCTGCCCCACAATCTGAGATTCTGGATGATTCTTCTGAACATATCTGGATGGAGTCTTCTCTTCTATTCTTGTCTGCTCCTCTGGTTCTTCTTGAGGTTCTTCTTCTTCATCATTCTGTCTTTGAGGGTAGCCTTCATCTTCTTCGATGTCTACATGATGTACTTGCTTAGGAATGTATCCCTTTTCATCAACCACTACATCAATGCTGTCAACAATTCTGCCAAGTCTCTTATTGTAGCACTTGTATGCTTTGCTATGAGGAGAATAACCAAGAAGAATGCCTTCATCTGCTCTAGGTTCAAGTTTGCCAAGTTGCTCATCAGTATTCTTAATATAACATTTGCTCCCAAATATTTTGAAGTGCTTTACCGAAGGAGTCTCACCACACCAGAGCTCATGAGGGGTTTGAGTGATGTTTACCCGGACATTTGTTTTCTTGAGAATAACAACCGCAGCATGAGCAGCTTCACCCCAGAAAGTTGCGGGAGTTCCCGATTCATCAAGCATAGCACGAGCCATTTGTTGGACTGTTCTGTTCATTCTTTTCACAACTCCATTTTGCTGAGGAGTTCTAGCTGTAGAGAATTCTCTTCTTATCCCATGTTCTTCACAGAAATCGAAAAATTCATTTGAGGTAAACTCCCCACCTCTGTCGGATCTGAGGCACTTAATTTTGTGTCCTGATTCATTTTCAACCAAGGCTTAGAAGGATTTGAATTTTTCGAATGCTTCATCTTTGTGCTTCATAAGTCCTAACCAAACAAACCTGGAGAAGTCGTCAATGAATGATATCAAGTATTCTTCTCCTCGAGGTGTCCTTTTCCTGAATGGACCACATGTATCTGTATGAACTAGCTCAAGAGGCATGCTAGCTGATCCTTCCTTCTCTGGAAAGTTAGTTCTGGTTTGCTTTCCAAACTGACATGATTTGCATATGGTGTTGTCTGGAATTTTGATATCTGGAAGATCGCGAACTGCCTGATATCTGCATGCTTTCCTTATTTGTGAAAAGCTTAGATGCCCCAACCTCCGATGCCATAACCAGTGTTCATCATCCTTGCTCAGATAGCATTGTTGTTGTCCTTCTTCAAATATGTATAGATTATTTGGAGTTCGTTTACCTTTGATAACTGTTTTACCTGTATCAAGATCACGAACAAGACATCCATTTGATCTGAATATCACCTCGGTTCTTTGATCACACATCTGGCTGAAACTTAGAAGATTATATTTCAATCCATCAACATACAAAACATTTCCAGCTTTGACCTTTTCTTTTAACTGAGCAGTGCCTTTTCCTTTTATAGTTGCAGGAGTATCATTTCCAAAAGAAACTTTCTTTCCTTTTTCTAGAGCAGAATATGATTCAAGTTTTTCTTTATCACCTGTCATATGCTTCGAACATCCACTGTCAATGTACCATAGATTTTCCTGTCCCTCTGCATAAAATGCTATCCCACATCTTTCTGCTTGTGGTTCCTTTATTCTCCATGTTCTGGTGCTTGAGGCGTGTTCCTTTGTCTGCTGAAACCTGCTCCTGCATTCAGAATCTTCATGACCAAAGTTATTGCAAATAGAACATTCAACTTCATTTTCAAGAACCGAAAAGTTGTTATAGGTCCCTTTTGTAATCCCGGTCATACTTCTTTGTTTTTGAGCTTCTCTAGTCATGATCGTTTTATATGCAACACATTGAGCTGCTTTGTGACCAAAGTTATGGCAAGAAAAGCATTGTCCATTGAAGAAACTTCTGCGGTTATCAAATCTACCGGCCAAATGATTGTAATTTCTATTGTCATCCATTCTTGAACCAAATTGAGAAGATTTTACCTGTGGCTGGTTGTAGCTTTTGTTCACCCTTAAGACGGATTGCCCCTGATAGTCTCTGTTTGCAATTCGTCCCTGCCTTACCTGATGGTCTCCAATGTGCTTTTGCTCATTTCTTCTTGCTGCATCAAGATAACTTTTTGAGGTGGATGCTTGAGAAGTTTCTCCATTATAGCCCAGACCTGTCTTGTTTAGTGGAGAACGTTGTACATTGATAATCTCATCCAAAGTTTCAGA
This sequence comes from Pinus tabuliformis, assembly GCA_031772625.1. Taxonomy (NCBI): domain Eukaryota; kingdom Viridiplantae; phylum Streptophyta; class Pinopsida; order Pinales; family Pinaceae; genus Pinus; species Pinus tabuliformis. The sequence goes on along the minus strand of CM062815.1, from coordinate 202,003,926 downwards.
TCCTTTGACGAACTTAATATTAATAGCTTTTGTTTTCTCAATATCTTCTCTAAGACCAACAATTTCACCTTCTAATTTTTCAAGATGTTTTTCCTTTTCATCAATTTGAAATTGTAGAGTATCAATGATCATATTCTTTTCTTCTATACATCTCTTGAGTCTAGTAATTTCTTCATAAAGGCTATCCACATCTATAGCATCCATATAATCATCATCTTCAAATTCCATTAACAATTTATATTCATTACCTCGTTCATCTTCATCACTATTTGATAGACCATCACTATCTTCATGAGTGTAGTAGCTTTTCTTATTTGCACTTTGTTTCTTGTTCCATCTAGCAGGTTCCTTTCCTTTATCCTTATAAGGACATTTTGCAGCATAATGACCTACTCTTCCACAAGCAAAGCATTTAAAAGGTAACTTACCTCTAAACCTTCCAGAGCCCCTTTGAAGATTTCTGACGAAATTTGATTCTTCTTCTTCTTCTTCTGGCAAGTGACTTGCTTCATAATAATCTCCTTTGCCTGAAGCCTTGAAAGCAGCTTCTCTTCTGTCTAAAGGACCTCCCTTTCTCATTTCATAAGCAGTTAGAATTCCGTGAAGCTGAGACATAGTAAGAATTCGTAGATTTTCCTTTTCTTCTATTGCAGACACTTTAGATTCAAACTTGGGGGACAATGATCTTAGAACTTTTTCAACCACAATAGCCTCTTTTATTTCTTCACCCAAATTTTTCATGCAATTAACAATCTCATCTACCCGAAGAAATTAGTTAGCCACACTTTCATCATTATACATCCTGAGATTCTCATACTCAATCCTGAGAGTTTGAAGTTTAGCACGCTTTACCTGTTCATCTCCTTCGTAGCTCAAGACAATCTTGTCCCATATTTCTTTTGCGGATTTATATTGCATAACCTTTACGAATTCTGTTTGAGATAAGCATCCCAGCAAAGTATTGACTACTTTAGCATTTGTTTCATATTTCTTCTTTTCAGCTGCATCTGTAGGAGTAGCTGAAGGAAAAGTGTAGCCTGTATCTATGATATCCCAAACTTCTGTACCAAGAGATTGAAGATAGGCAGTAACTCTTACCTTCCAATAATTGAAGTTTGTCCCATCAAAAATTGGTGGCCTGATTGATGCTTCCCTCTCGTAGTTGCTCATGATGAATGATCTTCCTTCAAGAGATCAAGCTTCTCCGAAGGACCTGATCTGATACCAATTGTTGGAAATAATACTGAGAGGGGGGTGAATCAGTATTATCAAGTTCTTTTAACAAATCTTCCTTATTTATACTTTGAATTTTTTTTGCATATCAGTACCATAAAATAATGAGCATGAACAAGAAAAACAGATAGTCACACCAAAGAACACCAGATGTAAGGTGGAAACCCAATGTGGGTGAAAACCACCTGCTGCAATATGTCTCTATCTTCTTTCAAATTAGAAACTCCTTTTACAATGATTTTGTACTGGTGCAGTCCTTTACCAGTACACAGGCTGCAACCTGCAGAGAGCTACAACTCTCTCTCGTTTTCCAGTCTTTCCTGGAAGGGAGCTACAACCCCCTACTTCTTTTCTTACAGGGACCACTTTTCATAAAGCATCAAATGATCATCAAGTACATGTAAATTACACTGTCAACTGCAGTAACTAGATCAACAATAACATAACTAACCCAGAACACCTTATCAGAAGAAAAATTCAATCAACAGAAGATCTTAAGACAGATACGCAGTTTTTCTTTCTATGGCCTGCGTCGGTATGCACTTCACCTTCTGCTTCCCTGCGTATACCCGCAGAGAGCCTTCTGCTACACCGCGTACCCACGCACTGCTTCTTCAATCGCGCTGCGTACTGTTACTGTAGGTACGCACCCAGAGACACTATCGCGCCGCATACTGTTGCTATAGGTACGCACCCAGAGACACTATCGCGCCGCGTACTGTTACTGAAGCCACGCACTCAAAGATACTATCGCGCCGCGTACTTTTGCTGTGCGTACGCACCTGAACCTTTGTCGCACTGCGTACCCACGCAGTTCTCCTTCTTCTGCTCTGCGTACCCACGCAGCTCTCCTGTTTCTGCTCTGCGTACCCACGCACCTGTATCGTTAATCACCTGCGTACTTCTGATTAGGGCCGAATTGGCAGTCCACCAGTGTAGCACAGTTAGTCAGATGCCCAGATCTGATCATGCGCTCGAGAGATCACCCTTCACAGATTCGCTTTCAACCTCACTTACATATAGATCAAGCTTTTAAGACAATAACCCAATATTTCAGATCTTAAGATATTCAATTGCAAAGATACTTAGCCAAGTGATCTCCTTTGCTTTATATAGGCAACCTCCTCCTAAATTCATGGATCAATACCATAGATAACCAATACCAGGGACCCAAAAACATGGGGCTCAATAATAATAATAATATAAAATAATACCACGGGCCAAAACCATAGAATCAAGAGCGGCGGGCTAAATACCACGGGCCAAACATAGGAAACCCCACGTGAATGCGCTTCTCTGCCTTGAAGTAAGTGAAACTGGGGGTACGCACCTCCTGAACGGGTGACCTGCGTGTCTGGTCGTGGTCCCTTCACGGTGTACCTGCGGGTACGCATCTTCTGAACTGTTCTCCTGCGTACTTCTTAATTTTCAACATATTGAGAGCCTTGCCACGGGTGTTGCCATCAAGTACAACATCTGTAACATAGAGCCATACCAGAAACATAATGCCAACATCTTTCTCTCTAAATTCATTCTTGTTTATGTAAATATTATAAAAGTTGTTTTAATATTTTAGGAATCCATTAGGATTCATTATGCTTGGTTTTACTACTCCATTTGAGTCAATAAGGACTTTTTAAAAGGCATCCATTGGGTATATGGAGTCAATAAAGTTATGATTTATGAGCTATATTCTCAAGCAATAAGACAATGCTATAGCCGGAATGAACAAATTATAAATGAATGAATATATCTGATTTCAAGGCCCTAATTCCAACAAGTTTTAACTAAGAAGGCACAATGTTCGTTAACAGTTTCTAGTAGCAAACATAAAGAGTTTGTCTACATTTCAATTATTTTTTTAAGCTTGTTCAAGAGGTTTTTAATGGGTATTTTTATCTTTCCATTTAATGTAATGAAATTTGCCAGTTCTAGTATGTGGTTGAGGAATTAGAGGGATAATTGGAATTTGTTTAGATTTATCTATTTCGTGGGGATAGGAATCCATCCTTTGCGGATTGAGCCATTCTTCTTTGTAATTGTATAAATAAACCCTCTCAGTTAGAAAACAAGTGGGGGTGAAGTTAAGAAAGTAGAACAGAGAGGACAATGATGGTAATTCTAGTTCATCAATAAAATTTCCAGATTATGTTGTGTGTTCTGATTCTTCTATTTTAAATCTTTATCACCATTAATTATCTAACACTGAATTGCATTTTGTTTGAGCACAATGTTTTAAATTCCCTGTCAAGAAAACAATTTGATGAATTGTTGAATTATTTGTTCAAAACAAAAGTTGTACAGGAAGAGTTGAGTTAAATTGTTCACTAGCTTGGAACATGGATCAAAGGAAACAACTAGTTTGAAAGTGGAAGGTTTTGATTTGGCATAGTTACTCATTTGGATCTGAAGTTTTCTTTATCAAAACTTTCGGATTTTGTACCTTGGGGAGACCCCTAAATTATGCCACAAAAAATACCTTAGATTACCTCATACTTTGCCCCAATTTGATGCAAAGAATGCTTCAGAATTTGTGTCCTTAATCTACCTTAGATAACGACGGGAAAAATGTTTGTCACCAAAGATATCAAGGTTTGTCACAGGAGATGTAAGTGATCGTAAATGGCTTCAGAACTGTGTAAAATTCTACCATCGACTGCTCCAAGTTTGACCCACGGAGATCTCAAAAATGACCATCATTTTGTATCCTACCTTTGAAAATTAAGTCCTTATTATTAAAAGAGTGTATAGCTGTAACGCTCAAAGCGGCAGGCACACCCCTTAACAATCATCACACCAGAGTGATAGTTCAATTTGGGATTAATCACCACCTTCATTTCAGGTACTCCTTAAATTACCTGGTCACCTACAGCCCTCCATATAGGATTTGAACAGGATAAATAGAGAGAATATACACCAACAGCACATCAGGTCACTTGGACCACTTCCCCTAATGGCCTTGGCCTTGAGATGAAATTCCATTCCAAGCACTTCATGCCACTAAGGGATAGCCTTATTGTCAGACCTACATATACATATAGACATTGATGCATAGCCTAAGGATTCCTCTTCGTCAATTCAATATTTGCTTGCACAAGCTCCAGATTGAGACAGATCATCACATTCTGCAATCTAGCCAGATTTGTCAATTGTGTCATTTGTAGGAGATTGAATCAGAGGAGAACCTCATCTTTAAGTGACCCATTTATTATGAGAACAGATGGAGGTTCCAATGAGGGTGCAATGACATTGGCAAACAAACAGAGTCTTTTAAATCAATTCTTAAAATGTATTGAAACTCAAGAAAAGATATTACCTTTTAAAATCCTCAATGTCACTAATAGAAAGTTAGAAATTATAGAAGTATTCTAAGAAACTTTAAGAAATTGTCCCAGACAAACTATTCAATTAGTCGTACCATTATTTTGTTTTGGTTCCTTCCAAAATCATAATTCTCTGTAGTCTTGAACCTCCATTAGTGACCATATTTTTTATGAGGTCAGCAATTTATTTATTATCCATACGTGTATGGAGCCCAAATTTTGTATGGCTTCTCTAATCTAGACAATTTGGCATGAAGATTCCCATGAATGGTATTAGAGCTTGGTTCACCCCTTGGACTGCATGGGTGGTGTTTTGGTCTTGAATTCATGTCAGTTGCATATATGTGTTCTCTATGCTTGTACTCCATGTACTTGTTATGTATGCATGGTGTTGGTCATGGTTACAGTGGTGTTGCTGTGTGAAAGTGGATGGTGTGTTGTTGGATGTGGTTGTCATGAGTGTATATCGGTTATGCATTGGTTATGCATGTCAGTTCTTATATATTGTTGTGTGTACATTGTCTGATATGACTCATAACAATGTATGCACAACAATATATAAGAACAATATATATATATATATATATATATATATATATATATATATATATATATATATATATATATATATGATATTGTGATAACCATATCATATATGTCTGATAATGTCTGATATTGTGCATAAAGGTTATAGTACTCCATCAGTTGATAGAGCTGAAGAACATGACATGGGACACCTTCATTGACGCAACCTTCAAAACGCATATAACCACTTCACCAAGCAAGCACCAAACCATGTCAGTACATCCCATGGAGGTGGGGTCATCAAGAAAACATGATGAGGTTTCCAAGGCACCTAGGCTTGAGGTGACCAAGACATATCATAGAGGTAGAAGGCTTGTGTTTTCTCCTCAAATTGAGGAAGGGACCAAGCCTACTACATCGGCAGAACAAGGATCACCATCACATCATGAGGCTTCTTTGCATGATGAGGAGCCCATTGAGCATGACTTTGACCTAGTTGACTTGGAGGCACATGATGATCATCAAACCCTACAAAAAGTCATCAAAGAGAAGGATTCTCATATCATGGAGCTCAAGGACAATTTGGAAAGGGCCAAATTCATCATTTCATTCCTTGAGCAAGAAAAAAATCAACTTAAGGCAAAACAACTAGTCATGGAGAATGAGAAATTCAAATCCAAGAAACAAGAGATGAAAGAAAAGGAAATGGTGGACCATGAAGACACTGAGTATCATGAAGGACATGTGGCAAGGAAGAGACCAAGGAAAATGGTATTAGGAAACACTTCAGAGAGAAAGAGAACAAAAGCCACCAATGGAAGAATTGACCTTTGAAGATAGGATTGCCATGGAAATAAATGAGGACAGGGATTTTTGGCTTGACAAAGTCAATTTCCACCTTGAGAAGCTCCTTAACAAGGCCAACAAGAATAACAAGTTGCAAAAGAAAATGGCCATCCATTATTACATAAGGAATCAGGTTTCCAAGGTCAAAATCAAGCAATTGAAGGAAAAACTCAAGGAAACCCTAATCAGCCAACAGGAGAAGGGTAAGTTATATTTTCTTGTTGATGCATCCATGATTGCATAACATACCTCATTAGGCATCTCTGGACAAATTTTGGGAGGATTTGGAGAAAATTTTGTGTTTTGGTGCAGACATGCATTTTTTTGGCAATTTTATGTCTAGGAGCGCAACGAACTCACATTGCGCTTCTTCCTCAGGGCTCCAAATGATGGAAAATTAGCATTTTTGGAAATCTTATGACCCCCTCTCAGAACCCATTTTCCCACTTTCCTAGTTTGGGGCTTAGTTTTTTAGAAATTTGCAAAAAAGAGGCCAAAAATCACCTTTCTGCCCCTCTTTTTCCATTTCGTTGCGCACTTGGAGACACCTTAGGAGAATGGCCATATATCAGCCAAAAATGGGTAATTTTTAGTAAAACAATTACTCTAAATACATCTAAACTCTCCCATATTTCCAGAACAGATTTTAGATCTGGATTTGGACTTCATAAAGGCACTCAAAAATGCCTCCAATAGCTCTCTACTCACCTAGAAATTTCTGAGATTTTTGCAAAATTTTCACTGTGTAATTTTTTGTAATTCCTAGTTTGACTTTGGTAAGAGTCGAAAGGGTTAAGTAGATGAATTTTAGCGTTAAAAGTAAATGTAAATAATGGGTGTTTAGTCTTTCTAAGCTATTTTGATGTAAATTTGACCTCATTTATGAGAGAGGTTGGAGTCAAAGTTAATTGTAGAAGTTGTTTTAACTTCCCTAGACATTAGGGTTTGGTTAGAACACCTCATGGAATAGTTACTAGAGTCATGGATTCGACCCCTGAGAGTGGGGAGATGTTGTTTTGGCCATTATGTATCATTTTTTCAGTGATAGAATGGGTTGGATTTTAGAGGAGAGAACTATTGTAGCTTGTACTTGGAAATTTTCTAGAAATCAAAGGACACAGTTTGAAACTATTATCTAGGAATTCATGTGCAATAGGTTTGTGATGTTGTTTTTTCTCTATTATAGTTTTATATGAAAGATATTCATCTTCTCTTTCCATTCATCAATTCTTCAATGGTTTTCCTTACAATTTATAAACATAATTATTTGCATAAAGCTCTGGTTTGATGGAAAAATCATTATGTGTTACTTTCTTTCTTGCTTAATGAATTCATGTTTCATGCTCATTAAGACCTTTTGCTTCTTCTAAAAACTACACTAAACTGACAAACCCTAAGATCCATCACAAAATTAATGCTACCTTGCTCCTTTATATCTTTGTTGTTGTAACCCTTTGATCCTATGAGCTAGCTACCTGATTTTTCTCCCTTATCCAGCAACAAAACCTAAATTTTACAAAACCCACCTGGGCCTAGCTATACAACATAAAATCCTTTACATTCTAATCATCTCTTGGTTGTGATTTCATAGATAGAGCCCTCTCTAGTTTGGTAGGGGTAGCTACCAAACTAAAAGCTTGGTCTGTGGTTACCTCTGTCGATCTCCTCATTAACCTCGGACATTGTGGAGGATAACAGAGGGCATGACAACTAGGGAGTGCCAAGGTGTTCTAGTGAATGTAAGGTTCCCAAGTCATGGAAAAATGTAACACTAGTTGTGAGGTCATGACTGGGAAGGTGTGTTAGGAAATTCTAGGGCATGCTAACATGTGCCAGATAGTACGAAGACATGTCAAACAAGCTAAGATGTGCCAAGTGCTAAGGCATGCCAAGATGTACAAGGGTGTGACAATGCATGCCAGGGACTGTCAAGGCAACAAAATGGAGGAAAAAGTTAAACTACAAGGAAATGATCACATAATAGGGTTAATAAGTCATCAATTCACCTTTTCCATGAGGGGCATGCTAGGCACACCAACACTAGGTGCCAATAGGTGCCAAGTGCCAAGTTTCAATGCATTCTAAGTGCCAAATCTTCCTCCATTTCTTCTCATCTATTTTCTAATAATTGATCTCAAATAACGTTAATATTAAACCATTCCAAAGCATACCAAGTCATCTCAATGCATTCCAAACAAGCTAAGTCTTGCCAAGTGCCAACACATGCCAAGTGCCAATGTGTGTCAGGGAGTGTGATGCATGCTATGAAGTGGAAAAGCATATTGAAGAGTACTGCTAAGGTGTGCTAGAGAGTGCCAATGTATGCTAAGGATTGTTAGGGAGTACTATGAAAACACAAGGGAGCACTAGGTCAAAATGCATGGAAGTGAATGAATATGAGGGTGTGTCAGGGACTGTCCATGAGTGCTAGCTGTCATGCCAAGGAGGGAGTGACAAGGTATGCTAAGCACGGGTAAGGCATGCCAGGGAATATCAAGGCATGTTGAGAAGTGATAGAGTGTGCTAGGTAGTTCTGGGGTATGCTAACATGTGCCAAATAGTTCCAAGGCATTCCAAGTGCTAAGACATGCTAGGATGTGCATGGTGCTAGAGTATGCCAATATGTGTTAAGGAGTTTCAAGGCAACAAAAGGAATAACCAAGATAAAATGTAAGGAAATGAACACATAAGAGGGTTAATAAGTCATGACTTTATCTTTTTTCAAAAGGGGCATGCTAGGCACACTAATAATATGTTCCAATACATGCTAAGTGCCAATGTGTGCCAAGTGCTAATGTTTGTCAACACAATATTATGCCAAGGTGTTCTGGGGCATGTTAGGGACTATAGGGCATGCCAACACATGATAGGTGAGTGCTATGCTATGCTAAGGAATGCCAACATGTTCTTGGGCATCATACTCATGGAAATATGTTCTAGGTACAAATATGTTCCAGGTACAAAGATGTTCCAAGACATGCGAGTTTCGAGGGAATGTTAGTGTATTGTTCAAAAGCATGTTAAGGTGTGACATGAGTATCGAGGAGTGATAGGTCTCTCTGATTAATAGAATTGACATAGCTTGATTATGTATTAAATAATATAGTTCCTACACACATTAGTGGAACTTTATTTAAAGGAAATTTGCTAGATAATAAACCTAATAGAGATGAATCATGTGTTGACTCATACGAAAACTATATTCTTATGACTTGAGGGAAATGATACACACTAATTAATTATCAACAAATTGACTAACTATAACCACTATGACCTTGGACACATAATGAAAAATACTCCACAACAATGGTCATAAATTGTTATATTTTGAAAAAAAAATATAGTAACAGGTACAGAGCATCATCAAAAATTCATTGGAATGATCAATGATGACGAACATTTTTTGACTGTCACCAAAAGTAACCAAAAACAGCATTGGTGAGGGTTAGTAAAATATTTTCACTGGAAGTGTCACCAAAGAGAGAATTAGTGATGGGCCTTTAACGACCCTCACCAAAAGTGTCACCAAAGAGAGAATTAGTGGTGAGCCTTTAACGACCCTCACCAAAAGTGTCATTGAAAATGGCTTTGGTGACAAAACTTAAAGTACCATCACTATATACACTTACAACAACGTTTTTTTAAATACCTTCATCATATGCGACATTGGTGACAGACCTTAAAGTTTCATCATAGGCATGAAGTGTCATCAAAAACTCATTGGAATGATCGATGATGACGAAGATTTTTTTACCCTCACCAAAAGTAACCAAAAAGAGCATTAGTGAGGGTCAATAAAATATCGTCACTAGAAGTGTCACCAAAGAGAGAATTAGTGATGGGCCTTTAACAACCCTCACCAAAAGTGTCACCAAAGAGAGAATTAGTTACAGGCCTTTAACAACCCTTACCAAAAGTGTCATTGAAAATGGCTTTGGTGAAAAACTTTAAAGGTCCATCACTATATACACTTACAACAACGCTTTTTTAAAGACCGTCACCATATGCGACATTGGTGACGGACCTTAAAGGTCCATCACAGGCATGACCTTCACTAATGACCTTTTTTTCTTGTAGCGCTTCATGCTTTAGGGAGAATCTGTTACACAGTATTTTGTTGCACTTCCTGTCCTATATCCTGAAGCATCAAAATGATGAAAGTTGTCAGTATAATCACCATGAAACACATACAGAAACATCCCTGAAGAAGAGAAGAAAAGTTGCCCTGATATAATTCTGGAGAAATTTGCCTGAAACCCAAGTTTTCAAGATCAACACGCTTTTCACTACTGCTAGCCTATGTTCATAGCTTGTTTCCATGTTGACCTAGCACTTCCACCGTGAATTTTGATAGGAAAACCTGTGTTGAACCTCTTATGGCAATTTTTCCTAAAGTGGGGGAGAAGCTTCTCTTACTAGAAGCCTCGAGAATGATGAGTTGAATGTTGTTGAATGAATATATCGTTGAGTTCTCCCATTTTGAGTCCTTGATCCTACCTTTAGGGATCTTCCCCTTGATATGTGGACCTTCCTCCCTCTTTTATGGATCATTAACTCCCTCTCCTTTCTTATAAATCAAGTCCCTTCTATCCTCAAATGGTTGGCCATTGCTTGATTGCATTCCTTTGCTGAAACTATACCTAAATGCTACCCATCTAACTAAGGAGAAGGAGTGCTTGAATGGTCTTAGCTTGGATTTGGAAATCCACCACAAAGGAGGCTTCCAACATCAAGGCATCTATGGTTGTATGCTTCCCTCATTTCTATTAATAAATACATTTGGTGTTTACTTTCCATAAGAGTACAAATCATTATCATTTAGCATGATGCTCCTTGATCTGTCATGTAGTTTATGTTAGAGTGAACTATGCTATGCATGATTTTGTATCTCTTGTTTGATCTTCCTTGCAGGTACCCATTCATGACGGCATAAAGAGGATTGAACCTAGAAGTGAGAAGGTCGAGAACGACATCAACAAGCGCTTAGCATTAGAGTGAGGTAGGTTATCTGTCTTATTTTTCATTTTCCAACATAAACTAGGAAAGCTTGCACTTGTTTATCCAGTTTTTTGCTAGATCCTCTCATAGGACTAGAGCGATTGCTTCTATCCACATAAGGGATTATCTTCACAAGAGGGTGTATGTCGAAACTTTGATGGCTCTTTCACCCATATCTAACAACATATTTCATGCCAAAATAGATGTTGGTGGTATAGAAGAGTGAATCTATGAGTGTTTCTAGCTAAGGAAAATGGTACATACGTCGGTAATCTGTTGCTAGAAAAGTAGCAAGCCTTTGTCTATTGGTATTGCTCAAAGTCATGGTCTTCACATCAATATGTGAGACAGTGTAGCTGATAACATTTGCACATGGGAAGGTTGGATATTTGCATGCAACTCTGTGTAGCCCTTATCTCTAGACATTAATGAATACCTGTCGATCCTCAAGATCTACTGCAAAGTCCTTTGCTGAAAAATATTCGTTCACTTTCTGCCATGTAAGATCTGATTCCTTTTCTACATACAATTGAGTGTCTAAGTATACTGGAAATTTTACTAGCATTTTCTCAACTTCTTCCCCAGTACTACTTTAGTGGTATTTTTTGAATAAAATATCTTCGGTGCCATGGTAACAATGACTACTGGAGAGAAGTGCTCAACCACTGTGGTACCTATGGGACATAAGAGGCACTCATGGCAAGCAAACATCAGCTTTCGCAAATCCACCTTCAAATAATGATCAGCCAACAAACCACTAAACTAGTGAGAGAGATTGCATAATTTTCATGAGCAATTAAGGGATACTGGTTGTGGGAAATTCACGTTGCACAGTCCCAACAACCAAGGGTGTAGCCTGAGGCTTGAGACTGTGTAATGCACAGTCCAGCCTGGGCAGTGACTGGGAGAGACCACACATTGTGTAGTGTCAGTGGCCAAGGTGGCAGACTGAGACCTGGAAATATGTAATGCACAGTTTGGCGAGCCTATAATCCACATTGTGCAGTCTTATGGGCTAAGACTCAACTTGAGCTTCTGGATTGTGCAATTCCCAGCTAGGCAAGGTGAAATTGGCCAAGGGAAGGTGAAAAGCTGCGCGATGAAAGTGTGGGAAACAATAATATCTAAGTGATGATGTGATTTTGAGTGTAGATATGACTAAGTATGGATAGATCAATGTTAATCAAACATAGAAACTTAATAAATGGAAGGAAAAACAAAAATGTGAGGAGAGTCGCCGAAACAGTGATCACAGTGTGCAAAAATAGGAAAATCGATGTGACACTTACAAAAGGCAATGGAAAAACTGAAAAAACTTCTACAATCTAATATAAGTTAAAATGCTAGAAACCATGAAGAGAAACAAGCAAAACAACACTCATAAAATAGAAACGACAAAAAGCGAAAGAAAAAGAAGTAAAAGACGACAAAAGAAATACTCACCCAAAAAGGAAACGACAACTCCATTGAAGGTTCCTTGATCTACTCGAGAATGCTAGAGATCCAAGTTAGTACAAATGAGCTACATAGGCTTCTATTAAATATATTTTGGCATATTGGGGTTTATGACGTCCATGCCTAAAATCAAGGAAAAAGCAACACTTGGTGGAAATTATTAAAAATAAGGACTGTTGTTATAGACATTTTTGGGCACTACAACCCCAATCATAAATGTCCATAAACCAAGGGCTCTTAAGTCCCTAAAATTGTTGTTCCAACCTCTAAAAGAACAAGTTCAACTGATTACATCTTCTCCCAGAAGTTCTCCATGAAAAACTGCTCAGAACTGGTCAAAACTGGACCATCTCACCTGCTCCATGGTCAAAGCGCGTTGCATCCCACTTAAATACACATGGGAGGTGCGATGCATCTTGAAAATCCCTTCTATGGGGTGTGATGGGCGAGAGTAGACAAATGGCAGGGTCAATTTGCAAGGTGGAGGATCATGGAATCTTCCAGAAACTTCTCCTGTGACACTTGCCTCTCTGCATTCACCCAGGGATGAGTAAGAGATCATGAATCTCCAAGTGGATTCAAGAACTATCAGAGAGAGGACACTAATCAAATCTCAAAAGCTGACTCACCCCCCTTGCAAACATCTATATATGGATCCCTCATCCCAGAGATCTGGAGGCTGGAATTTTGTTTCTTGTAAGGAATTACTGCTGGTTTCTTGGTGCAACATCATAGTGTTGGGTGATCTAAGCTTTTCATGAGGTGAAGAAGGGCTTTCTTGCTGAGAGGATGATGCTGGGTCAGAACAATTGGTTGTAATCCTCTTTGCTATTCTTGATTATTAATAAAGCTATTCAAGTTTTCCTCCACATTCTTGTATGATTGATGATATATGCATTTGTGTGATCAATATATATCTGGTCCTATATTGTTTATGATAATAGATCTATGTTCTTGGATAATGTTATGTTGATTTGATTCTACAGGTGCTCTTTGAAGCTAGGTAGACGAGGAAGCTAGCGGCAAAGATCTATCAGAAGGGAGAGGAATCAAGCAAGGAACCAAGCGCAAGATAGAGGTTGGTCTCCTTTATTCCCCTCTTATCTATTTCTCATAAAGGAAAACAGAAGTGGTTTTAGTTTATTTGTTTCTAAGGTAGCTACCAGCCTTAGTGGGACTAGCAGCTTTGCATAGACACTAGATTTCCCGATAACAAAATGGCGACTCCGCTGGGGAGCGAATAGATTGTTTTTTTATCTACATTTGTTTACTTTATAAACTTATAGACGGAGCCTGAAGTCATTCCAGCTAGCCTTCGAACTTCATTTTCTATGCAAGTGCAAAGTAGATCAATGCTTCTTCAGTCTATCTCCAAGTTTTGTTTATAAACTGAACAATCGATTTACAAGCTCTCTAATTGCCCTTGTGGTGGCTCCAGTAACCTCCTTAGATCTACCCCTGTGATTGATTTATTGATTACCACTTGCTTGGCCTAAATCCCTAAACTGAGCTGCAAACTATGACCCGGAAGCCAGTTGAAGTCTCGTCCCTGGACCATCGCACTGTCTCTTCTTTGGATTCTGGATGCATCGTACTTCCTGAGTGTAGTAGGTGCATTGCATCTCTTTTTCACTATGTTACAGGTGAGCTGATCAGACAAGGCCTCAAATGCTCTTAGATTTTGGTTTCTGTGTTCACTCTTTTCAGCTCTATTCAGGAGTTTTGCTGCCTGTAGTCAGTATAGCTCTGTTGAAACCCCCTTCCTTGCCATTATTCCGCCTCCATTGTGCAAAGAACCGTAAATGTTTTATGTATTTTGAGCCATTTTCAGTTCTCTTTACAAAGAAGTAGCATAATTGAATTGTCGTTTCTTGATTTGAAACTATCGCAAGTGTCGTTTTCAGTCATAGAAGAGAATCCGATTGTTCTTGATAGTCGATTACACTGTTACTCTTGTATGTGATTTGAATTAGTAGTTTTTCAAGTGTCGAAAGCAAGCTTTCAATCCCAAATCACAAAGTGTCGTCAGTGTCTTCATTTTGTCTTGAAAAGAAACTTGTTAGTAATGTCGCTTTGAAAAATAATTCAGATTTGTGCTTAGCTTTCTTTTTTATCATTCACTCATTAAGAAGGATGAAAAAAAATACATGCATGTGCATTTGCATTTAGACTGTTTGTTGGTTTGATTTAGGACAGTGCATATAGTGTGTGCTCTCTGCTCTATGTTGAAAGAATATCATCTCTCTTTCCTTAATAGCTAGGATTTTCATTGCAAAAAGAAGATTAAACGATTGTTTATCATCTTAGATTGCATTTTAGGAATTGTGCATCTACATCACGCGGTGAACCTGAAAGGAAAATTTCTTAAGCAATATCAACTGTAAAATAAATTTAATGAATCTAAAAACGCTTTGGAGCCTAACGCACAACATTTAGAAGTCTAGGCTAGAGACGTATTCCGGCGTTGTAAAGCCTGGTAATTGTTGTTTTCATTGATGGTTGGGTGATTCCTCCACTTTGAGACGATAAGTGCCAGTACGGACTTGTGCTCACACGTACCATCGAGTATATATTGGGAGACCACAATAGGCTTTATCCTTTATCTATAGGAAGTCGTGTCTGCCGCCCTATCGATCGTAATGCACTAAACACAGCATTCGGGAAGATTGACTATCGTACCATAAAAAGTATTCTGCAGTTTTGTGATTGGTTTGGTAATCCCTCTATCTAGATTTCCAGAGCAATCTCTTTCGTTCCTTTTCAGACTCCTTAAAGGAAAAGGTCCATCTGAGCACTTGTCACTTCAGGCTCATTAAAAATCGAAGGCGACTAGAGTCATCTTTTGTTTTTTCTCGACTCTTAAAAATTGAAAAAACAAGTTGTGTCAAAGCGTCTAAAATTCATTTAATTCGGAAACATATTTCCCCTTTATTTTTAGTTGATCGAGTAATCCGCAATCGTGGAAGAAAGTCAATTGAAACCCCGTCATTCGTGGAGGCTTACGAGTCAACCATCTTTGTCTCCAGAATCGAAACTATTACGGACAAAGCGAACTCGTTTAACCGATTCCAAATCCCCTGGTAAAGTTAGAACAAGTGTTCCAACACCTTCGGAGACTCCGGTTACTCCAAACATTTCTGGTATACCTGCCTTTATAGAAGAAGTTCAGCAGCCACCAAAGGACAGTAGAACTGATCCTAGTGTGAAGGTTAACACTTGTATTACTGAACCAGCTCCATCTACAGCTGATTCGGAAGGTGTTATTCCCCAAACATCTATTGCTGCAGATTCTATACCTTCTTCGGCACCAGAAATATTTTACGGACCTGACGGTCTACCTGTTCCACCTGGTCTGATTGCTATAGAAGAGATTGTGGAGGATCCTCCATCTAGTACTCCATCGCGATTTGGATTCGGGATCACTCTATATCCTTCTTCATCAGAAATTAGTCTACCATCATCGGAAGCTCATGTAGAATCGCTAGGCAATCTTTTGGATAGACTAGAAATGTCTGAACAAACGTCGACATCTAGGACTATGTCATCCAACACAGCGACGACAGAACTTCCTGCTGTCACTCCAACAATGTTCGCCAGCATACCATCTGTCCCAACTAGCTCCCAATTGCTAGAAGGGGCCCACTCAGGGGCTATTTTGACAGTATGGTCCGTTCCTATTTGTTCATCCGGAATAGTATCCGGGAACTCTTATGTTGAGTCTCAGCAAATTGATCCTTCAGGGTGTCAATTTGGGCAGTCCGGTCCTCAAGGACAAACAATTCCTTTGAGTACCAGATTACCGCCGTATGGGGGGAAATATACCCTTTCATTGTCTCCTCCGGGAGGACAACCATACAAGAGTTCACAACAAAATTCAGGTTATGTTGGAATTACATCTAGCGGTTGGGTGCCAATACTACCTCAACAACCAAGAGTTGTATATTCGATGCAACAATGTTTACCTATGTCAAATATACCAACTACGCCGGCTATTCTGACGGTGTCGCAAGTACAAGCATTACCTATTGTATGCCAACCTCAGGTTTCTCAGGTTTTAATGCAACAGCCTCTTGTCCCTACGACTCAACCACAATCGCCAACTAGTGGAATGACACAGGCCCAAGCGGGTACAATTACCCCTCATCTTGGTCAAACGGTTAGTATTGGACAACAGCACATGGCTTCGCAACCATGGCTGGTGCAATACCAACAACCGCAATTCCAACAAGTATACCAAGGATCTGAGCAACAAATATTTGCAAATAATGGGCAGCCGTATATTCAAAACGGTCAAAATCAACCATTCTACAATAGTTTTGCCCATCAACCTTACCAAACTTACCAGCATCAAATGCATTATGCTGGTATGCAAAGACCAACTGCTCAGGCCATTCCATCCTATCCTGGGTATGCTTCACCAAACCTGAATCAACAGTTACCCTTCGTGGCAACTTTAGAGTTACGAGATCTAAATCGGCTAACGAACGATCCAATTGCTTATGCCCCTTGGTGGCCAAGAATTCCGCATAAACTTCCATCAGATATTCCTAAATTTAATGGAAATCCGGGTGAAGGCCCGTCGAATCATGTGATGACATTTCATCTGTGGTGTTCATCAAACACCCTAAACGATGATTTGATTAGGCTTCGCCTTTTTCAGAGGACGTTAACTGGTCCGGCAGCAAAGTGGTATATCGAGTTACCCAGAGCTTCGTTTGACAACTTCAGTGCCCTAGCCACAACATTTTTAACCCATTCTCAGTTACCGATAAGGTACGAAATGGGAACAGAACTTCTTACCAATTTCAAGCAAACAACGGCCAGTCACATATCCAATCATATTCATGAGTGGCGATGTCGTCGTAGAATGGTAAAAATGTATGTTCCTGATCAACTTTTAGCTAAATGGTTTATTAAGTCATTATTACCTTCCATTACAGAAGATGTGGCAAAAGGAGGAGTCGTCACTGAAGAGCAAGTTATTGCTCATGCGCAATATTTAGACTTGATTTATACTCAGTTTGGCATGCTCTACGATAAAATCCCTGACGCTCCCAGACCGGAATTTTCCATCCCTCCTCCTCCTAAATCGAACAATGACTCTCATGCTGGCGATGGCGTGATTGGTACGACAGACACGAAATCAACAAAGGCTACATCTAAAAAGGCCCGTAAGATTTCCATTCAAAATGCAAAAGAGGAACTTCTCGCCTCGGAAGTAAATGCCATCTCGACTGATAAAGGCAAAGAAACCAAGCAACCAGCAGGCAAGAAGAAAAACAAAGGGAAGAAGAAGAAACAAGAGGAATCAACACCTGAAAAATCTTCCGCGAACCCTTCTGGAGATAAGAAACCAAGTCATCCATATCTAATATGTGATGAGGATCATTGGACAAGAGATTGTCCATATAAAGCTGAGCTTAGGAAATTCTTCAAGAATTCAAAAACCTCGACGGTATTGACTGATCCATTTCCAAATCTAGGAACAAATCTGGTTGCTAGCAAAAATGCTTCCCCGTCCCAAGTGTTGATGTTGTCGGTTTCGAAACAGCAAAATGATGCTTTGATATCGACAAGGAATAAAGATTACGGGAATCCACAGCTGTCAAACAACAAGGATAAGGATCAACCTAGTAGTTCAAGAACAACTTCGACAGAAGTTGCGCCACCCATCGTTCCAGAGCTAACAATAAAACCGCCAAAGGGAGTAGTACACAAGTCGACATTTAATCCTCGTGCCAAGGCAGCACAGCATTATAATATAGTGGAAGATCTAGCCCAATTGCCATCCGCTATGTCGACACTTGAAGTACTACAAAATTGCCCATCCCAAAAGCAGGCTTTATTATTAGCTATAGGTGGGATAGACCCAAAGGATTCTAATCTTGTGTCCTTTAATCACAAAGGATATGATCCTCAGTTACCAGCTCAACTAGCTTTCCTCATTCAGGTGAAAGCCCTCAACAAAACTGTTCATAGAACAATTATTGATGAGGGGGCATCTACATGTATTATGTCGATGAGTTGCTGGAAAACTTTAGGATCTCCAACCTTGTCACGATTTTCGACGACATTAAAAGAATTTGATAGACGAACATATACCCCATATGGTATTCTAAGTAACTTGCAAGTTGAACTAGGGGGAAAACAATAGAAATAGATGTCGAAGTAATCGACGGAAACCTCGATTACAACATCCTACTGGGAAGACCATGGATATATGCTATGGCTGCGGTTGTGTCGACCTACTTTAGGAAGCTTACATTTCCTTTTCAAGGAGGAATTACAATCGTCAACCAACAAACATTTCTCCCCAATAGTTCCCAAGTTACGGGAAGCATTCCGATGATCCATGGAAGCCCCCATTTGCTTCAAAATATCGAAGTAGGCCTACTAAAAGACCCTATATTAATGGGGACTTTTTCCCTACCACCTCCAATCAATCTGGCGGAAGTGGCAACGGTAGGCATAGAAAATTTTAGGGGCGAATGTTCGCCCTTTGGTGAAATTAAGGGGTTTTAAATTTTTAGTGGGCGAATATTTTGTATCATAGTACATTTTTACAAATCACCTCAAATAGCCCACCTTATTTTAATGGAGAGGGTAAAAAAGGTAAATTTAGCCCTTGAAATTAGGAGTTACAACCTTCCATTCACCCATTTTCAAGAATAGGTTTTGTTTAAGTGAATCCTATGGGCCAAAGGCCCAAATACCATATTTATAAAAAATGTATGGTAAATTAATAAAAATATAAATAAATGAATGGTATGGTAAATAAATAAAACGTTTTTTATATTTACTCCATAAGTCACCTTATATACATGCAAGGGTGTAAACAAATAAAAATATAAGTAAAGTGGAGGTATGGTAAATAAATAAAATGTCTTTTTATAC
This sequence comes from Pinus tabuliformis, assembly GCA_031772625.1. NCBI lineage: Eukaryota > Viridiplantae > Streptophyta > Pinopsida > Pinales > Pinaceae > Pinus > Pinus tabuliformis. Next base: position 201,984,652 of record CM062815.1, on the reverse strand, counting down.
TTACTCAAAAGGTATCGTAAATAAATAAAAATATAAATAAACTAGACTCATGGCAAATAAATAAAACCTCTTTTTATATTTAGTCCATAACCTTCGTTCTATTTATGAAGGCTCAAGAAAGAGGTTTTATTTAAGTGAATCCTATGGGACAAATACCATATTTGTAAAAGAGGTATGGTAAATTAATAAAAATATAAATAAAATGGTAAACAAATAAAACATTTTTTTATATTTACTCCATAAGTCACCTTATATTTACGAACACTCAAAAAATGCATTATATTTAGGTGAAACCTATGGGCAAAATACTATGGGACAAATACCATGGACTAGATTGTTATTAATACCATGCAAAAAAACATTATTAACCCTAATATTAGTATTAATAAAAATAAAAATGGCATATGGTATTGACCCATGGTATTCACCAAAATGGCACATGGTATTGACCCATGGTATTCACCTAGAATGTAGCCTATTTAAATGGGGGAATTAAACCAACATAGATCCATCTTTACTTTGGATCTACTAACCCCCGAGAGGTATCAAATATCATGATATGCAAACTAGCATAGAGTGAAAAAATATTTGATCCGATCAAGAGTAAAAATGGATGTTGTAACTTAATGTATGTTAAACATTTTAGCTTGGTTAAAATAAAAAATAAAATAAAAATCAACTATTAATTTTATTAATTTTTATAAATTACTAATAGTAATTTTTAAGCTCTAGGTTTATGATAACCCATGGTATTGACCCATGGTAATACCATGGTATTCATGTGAGCATAGACTATTTAAAGGGGAAATTCTATCATCTTAGATCCATCTTAATTCTGGGTCTACCAAGTGCTCAGAGGGATAAATAGATTTCATCCCCCTAAGAGTGGTAAATGTGGAGTTAAGATGGATATAGGTTGGTTTTTATGATAATGAAGATATTAAATAGACTTAGGAAATTATATTGTAAAAACATCTTAAGGTGAATGGTTAAAGCATAGACATTGGACAAGTATATTTGTATACTTCTGTTTTAAACTGAAACAAATCTAGGGCTAAAAGGAATGGATTGATTGCACTAGTCATCCTTCTATAACTTTCCAACATATGCTGGAGTAAACAGATTGTAATTTGGGTAATTTTTCTAATTGCAAACAGCAACATACTTGTATATTGGCAGGGTGGTTACGAGGTCCCTAGAAGTGATGAATTTGAATTTTTCTTGGTTTTATATATAGTATTAGGTTTTTTCTCATGCTTGCTGTGAATGGCACGGGTGAATTTTATCCTACACCCACTAGGTTATCGATATGTAATTTCAGTAATTTTGATTTCAAAATATATTTTAAAGAAATGCAATGATTTCATTTGTGTATTCAATAAACACAAGATTTTATAATTGAGTAAAATATTCGCCATGCCTGGTGAGAGATTCGCTAAAAAATTATATATACATATCATATTATTGATAAAATCGCCTTCCATTTTTCCTATATACCATGGAGATTCGCCCATTTATTACACATGTAAATTTAGGAGGGGTTCTTAAAATTTTCCCTGATAGTAGGAGCCTGCAATATGATATCTTCTATTCAAAAGATCTCAGAAAACGATATTAGCATGGATCATCTACAGGTATTTCCTCCAAGCCAAATAGAAATATTGTAGCAATCAATGTTTTTGGCATGGGAGGCAAACCCAAATCAACACTCATCAAGCGTTTGGATAGATAGGTCTAAGGAATATGACACCCCTTTAGATCCTTGGTCGCAAGTGCATCACACCGACGAAGGAGTTGTTCAGTCAATGATAATTGAAGGGGCACCATGTGAAGATTACCACCATCGTTCCCATCTTCCGGATTGTCAAGAAGATACTCCTGATGACCTTCACCATCCTTCAGTTTTTGATTTCCTATCAAATATTGTAAACACGGTGGATTCCGAGCGAAACTTGTCCAATATTGAAGAGACTATCGCCATAAATATCTCGACCAAAATGGATGTTGTAGAGAATATTTATGTTGGAAAATGTTGTTCTCCTTCAGAACTGGAAATATATAACGCTCTTTTTCGCGAATTCAGAGATGTCTTTGCTTGGTCATATGATGAAATGCCAGGCATTGACTCGAGTATAGTTGAACACGAAATAAAGATGTATCCAGATGTCAAACCAGTACGACAACGGCTACGGCAAGTGCACCCCAAGAAAGCCGCTGCAATCAAGGCAGAAGTCGAGAAACTTCTCCATGCTGGTTTTATTTACCTGGTTCCTCTAACTGATTGGGTATCGAACATTGTTCCTGTAATGAAAAAACAAGGAACAATTAGAGTGTGCGTCGATTATAGGGATGTAAATCAAGCTTGTCCGAAAGACAACTACCCTACACCCTTTATTGACCAGATAATTGATGAATGCACCGGATGTGAAATATTTTCATTTATGGATGGATTCTCCGGGTATAATCAAATAAATATCCGCCCACAGGACCAGTCAAAGACTGCATTTATTTGTCCGTGGGGCACATTTGCATATCGCAAATTACCCTTTGGTTTAAAGAACGCAGGGGCAACATTTCAGAGGGCAATGAATTATGCCTTCCATGACATCAAAAACATTGTTCAACCATATCTCGACGACCTTCCGGCTCATTTGTGAAAGCGGAACGATCATCCGCAGCATTTGAGAGCGATATTTCTACGTTTCCGACACTAAAAGATACGACTCAATCCACACAAATGTGTGTTCTGTGTCAGTTCTGGTCATTTACTTGGCTTTGTAGTCTCAAAGGACGGGGTCCGTCTTGACCCCTGTAAGGTTCAGGCAATCATAAATTTGCCTCCACCTTCAAATTTGCTTCAGATTCAGAAACTCCAAGGGAAAGCAAACTTTCTGAGGAGGTTCATTCCAAATTACGCCGAACTTGCTAAAGGTTATACACATCTATTGAAAAAAGAAGTACCCTTCGTCTCGGATCAGGTCGCACAAGCTTCCTTTGATGCTTTAAAATAATCCCTAATGAAAGCATCATTAATGTACGCTCCTGATTATCAAAAAGACTTTAACCTGTATCTAGCTGCAGCAGATACAACCATCGCAATGGTTTTAGTTCAAGAAGAAAACGGAATTGAACATCCTATATATTATTTGAGTAGAAACTTAAATGATACAGAAAGCAAGTATTTCTATGTTGAAAATCTGGCTCTCGCAGCTGTTCAAGCGATACAGCGGTTTCGACACTATGTCCTCTTTTGAAAAACTACCATTTTATCAGATTGCAACCCCATGACTTATATATTGTCGCGACAGTTGCTGGGGGGAAAATATTCAAAATGGATAGAAATTCTTCAAGAGTTTGATCTAGAATTCGTAAGATCCAAATCAAAGAAATCCCTGGTTTTCGCGGAATTACTATGCGATCCCCATCGTCATCCAACGATGAAACATCTGAAGAAACCATCATGGATGAATCTTTGTTTCTGATATCTTCAAGCAATCCATGGTATGGAGATATAATCATCTATCTCCAAACCCAAAAACATAGGTCTAATACCTCACGCTCGGAACAAAAACGTATTCGATACCAATCAAAAGACTACATGATCGTCGGTGATACACTTTATCGTCGTGGTGTCGATACAGTTCTAAGGAGGTGCCTCACCCATGAGGAGGCCGAAAAAGCCCTGAATGATTGCCATTCAGGCGCATGTGGGGGGCATTAATCTGGCTACGCTACGGCGCAAATTTTTTTACGAACAGGATACTTCTGGCCAACAATGTTCAAAGATTTCATGACCGCAGTCAGGAGTTGCCATGCATGTCAAATTTTCGATAGCAAAACTAGAAAACCACCCGCACCTCTGTAACCGATAGTTGCTGTCGGGCCATTTGCCAAATGGGGCATTGATTTCATGACATGTAACCCCACCTCGACTGGGGGGCATGGGTATATCATAGTCGCAGTGGACTATTTTACCAAATGGGCCGAGGCGATGCCTACATTAGATAACATTGGTGAAATAGCTGCCCTTTTCTTTTTCAATCATGTAGTTGCCAGATTCGGCGTTCCACAGGCTATAGTCATAGATCATGGATCACATTTTCACAATCACATGATGGTTGAATTGGCTGCCAAATTAGGGTTGTCTCATGACAGCTCTACTCCATATTACGCGCAGGCCAATGGACAAGTCGAAGCAATCAACAAAGTCCTGAAGCGGATACTGCAAAGGATGATTGGAGTCCACAAAAGGAGTTGGCACCTGATCCTGTACTCAGCCTTGTGGGCATACCGAACATCGGTAAGGAATGCAACCGGGTTTACACCCTTTCAACTGGTGTATGGCCTAGAAGCAATCTTACCAGTTTAGTGTGAAATCTCGTCTCTCAAACTCGCAGTCGACCTTCTCCCCGGAACTTCAGAAGAGGAGGCTCGTTTCTTGGAACTAATCCAATTGGATGAAACCCGTCGTGATGCCACTTTGGCTAATGAAGCCCATAAGAAACGAGTCAAGGCGCAGTTCGACAAAAATGTCAAACCCGTGTCTTCTCAGAAGGTGACTTGGTCTTACTTTACGACCAGGAATCCGATCAATTGGGAGCAGTAAGTTCAAGTCTTTGTGGATGGGCCCCTATATTGTTAAGCATGTATTAGAAAAAGGAGCCTACGAGTTAATTGATTACGATGGGATTCCACTGGCGCAACCTCGTAACGGGTTGTACCTTAAGCGTTACTATGCATGATTCAGTGTGGTAACCCATATGCTTTTGTTACATTTTTGTTTTCGCTAAGAGTAATTGTTTTGGTCAAATAATCCACTTTTTACATTTGTCGCAGATGTCGAACCTATTGGAATCTTTTGTTGGATATGCCGATGGGGTGAGTCATAGTTCGCAGAACCTATCTTCTACGGCCTGGGCCATTTTTGATCCAAGCTGCGAGTTAGTAAGTTTCAGAGGGGTATGTATTGGTCGGTCAACAAATAACATCGCTGAATATAGCGCATTGATAGAACTTCTCTCTGATGCCATCACACATGGCATAAGCTGACTTTTCGTCAGGCTAGACTCACAGCTCGTCATACTACAACTCACTGGTATCTACTCCGTCCGAAATCCAGCTATCTATCGCATGTTCCTAAGGGTCAAGATTTTGGAAAGACAATTTGATTTTATTCAATATCAGCATATTTCTAGAAACTTAAACACATTAACAGACTCATTGGAAAATTATGGTTTAGATAGACATTTGCAACATTTATAAAAAGAAGCATTTCATCAGTATTTGCATCAGGATCATGTAACTTAACCAAAATAAAACTCCGAAAATCAAAAATATATATATAACTGTTTATGGTTTACACATAATGTTCTGTAACCAAGACAAAATTGGTCAAATGACCCAAAACTCAAAACGCTAGGGGGCACCCTAATCTAATGATGCTGGTGATAACAAGTAATCGCCTATGCAATCATGCATAAAAGCCTAGTCCACCGACTTGGTACGCCGGTAGTATGTCGCTGCAACCTCAGGGGAAGCTCGTCGGTCCTCACGTCCGGAATACCAAGAGTGAGGCCTTCGACCTGATCCTGCAATGCTGAAAGAGTCTCGACCACATCAAGGTCACGAAGGATAGCCCTTCCCACACCCTCTCCTGCTGGAGCGGCAGCTGGCACTCTCAGGCATACTACTAGCCGAACTGGTCCAACATCTGCATGAGCACATGAGTTTTGATTAGTCCTGATAGAAGAAAGCACAAGAACATTATAAAAGAAACGATAAACGGAGATATGGTCAGAGAATTTACCGATGACACCCCATTGCTCGCCAACAGGCAGTACCAAATCCGGATCACCCCGGAAATCCATACCAGCATATGGATACTCGGAAAAAACCATCTCCTGAAAGTTGAACCACTCGAAAAAGTTATCAGAAAAGGAAACCTGGGATTGACCAGCATGTCTGGCCATAAGGTCGACCCATCTCTGCATCTGTGGCTCAGTCGGTGGAGGTAAACCAAGTGAAACATACTACGGCTGCATCAGCGGGATCTTTTCCAAGGCGAAAGCTGTCAAGATAGAACCATATCCAAAGTTCTTCAATCTTCCATTTTTCACCTTGGTCAATTGTTCTTTCATCACAGAGAGTACTGCATCACACCAGTTGAACACATTTGGTTCAAGGCATTCCAAGGCGTACTGCATATAAGACCTGTTAGCCATGTGAAGAGCCGCACTACCAGCCAGTCTAGCAAAAGTAAACAAAATGGTCCTCAGGGACCTGTCAGTGACATCTCGGATAATGATCTTTCCATCCTTACTCGGCTGAGATCCCTCTCTGCAATACCTGTGAATGTAATCTCTCACAGATTCACCCCCACGGGCCGAACCTGATAATGAGATAGGGGCACCCCGCCTCGATAAGCCGGTCAAAAAATAGATGTCTAGGACAGTCAAGGGGATGGACTTGCCCCTAATCTGGAACACCTGGGTGGTAGGATCCCATGCATCGAGAAAATATTGCAACAGGTTGATTTGTTTCCTCATGTAAGAGTTGCGGAAAAACTTGAACAGGCCACAGTTCCGCAGTGCATTTACCGTAACCGGATCATGTAAAGCAAGCATGTCCTCTCCTTCATGTTCACGTTCTCGCCATGTAATAGGCATTTTTATCCAATGAATCTCTGAAACAAACAAGAGAAGAGTCAAGATCCTGATTTGGTGAAAAGCAGGCAAAAATTTCCATGAAAAACTGTGCATAAATTGCCCTCTTTGCGCCCATCGCACCCCCAGCAGTGTTCTAGGTGGGATGCATGTTGACTGGCCAATGGCCAAGCCAGCATGCATCGTACCTTTTGATGTAGAAGAGGTACGATGGAGCCAGGGCGAGTTTTTCAAACCCCAAAGGCTCAGAAAAACTGCAAAACATGCTCAGAATTCAAAAAGGAAAGGATGAAACTAAAGAGCTCAGGTTTAGCTCCTACCTGGTCCAGACAGCGCCAAGAATCGTCCACAGAATCTCCCGGAATCAGCTAGTGAAAATCAAGGGGGAAAGCACCTCCAAAGCTCCAACAAACCAAAGTTCAAATGAAATGGTAAAATGAGAGGTAAAAAGCACTTTTAAATTACTTTTCACGTAATTCAAGTAAAATATTAGTGTTTTAACTCATTTTTCAAACATGTATTGTTCGTTTCTAACTAGTTTGATGAAGCAATTGAGCAGGCAGTACAACCTTTGAAGGAACAAAGTTGTCAATGGTAAAACCAAAATAATCAATGACCATTATATCGAGCAGTTTTAACGCGGAATTCAAGCTCGTTAAAAAATAAACATAAGCAATGAGCAAATGTTCCCCTAGAGTTTAAGCTCATTAGAAAATGAACTAATTTCCGGTAAATAACCATCGTGAATGTATTATCATCAGCCTTTGAAGCCTTGGTCGTGTTCTCATCATCACCTCCACTCTATATTGGCCGATCATTCACCCCCATTTGATTGCTTACCCTTTTTGAGGAACAGCTGCGAAGAGTGATCCTGTTAGCCATCCTTGTGACACTGCCGTGATTGGAAAATTCCAAACCTTACCTGGAATTAGCTGCTACCCAAATTTATCACTCGTTCCTCAAAGAACGAGTCTCCTTTAAGGTCTTTTCAACTGACTCGTAAAATATGAAAAGATTGCCGAGCGATTTGCCTCTCCAGCTCATTAAAGTGACCGGAAGTGTTATCCCTCCTTTAGATTTTAATCTTTTTGGACTTGAGGGATTATTACACAAAAAGATCGAGCGCTTGTTTTGTTCGGCTCGTTAAAAGTAACGAAAATTCATCCCTTTTGTATTGTTTTATACTTTTTCAGACTCAAGGGATTATATGACGAAAAAGGATTATTGGAGTTTTCTTTACGTCCCTTTTTCAGACTCTCTAAAATTGAAAAGGACCGAGTTATCCTTGTCGCTAAACTCGTTAAAACCGAATAGCGACAGACTTGTCCATACAGACGAGAACGAGTTTCACTATCGCTAGGCTCGTTAAAACATAGCAATGGGTTTTCCCGAAGGGCAAATTATAGAGCAAGCATATGTTATCCTCCTCAAGCTTGACAAAAATAAAGAGGTACTGGTCAGCAATGACTGGGGAAAAATTGGGAAGAAAACTTGAAAAAACTTTATTGGTAGCAAGTCGCTCTTGAACATGACACTTTCACTCTGCATCCGAGCCGGGTTGGGTTGTTCCGTTCACTGGTCATATCACCATGGGTCCATCACACCATCCATATTTGGGGTTAATGCTACCAATCCATCATGTCAGTGTCGCCGATATGTTCAAGAGAAGTCGCTCAAAGAATTCACCTGTGTCTCACCCACTGCAATACATTTACGCTCCATTCGTTCATGACCGCCACCCTGAACCTTAATCACCATATCGTTTTCACCTCCATTAAAATCATTTGCTCCATTCCATGTCATTGATGTGGGATTCACTAAGGCCCTCCTATGACAGATCGCTTCTTGTCGACATCAGCTCATTATCCAAGAGGTCGATCTAGGAACAACCCTTTCAGTACTTTGAAGCTTGCATGCCTCAATGGCAAGTTTCTCACTTCCGGCGACAGGTTTACATCAATGGCCTTCGACCGAAAGATTTTGCGTGGTGTTCGAAGCCAAGTCTCTTATTCACACCACGTGAATTGTACTGCGGTACCTTGAGGGTCATCATCATTATTGGTGATTCCTCTCACGCCTGTTAACATCTTATATCATTGGCTGGTAATCAGGTGATGTCTTTCCATGTTCGACTCCAGAACATCTCTCACATGGATCGACTTGTACTTTGAGTGAAGATCGAACGAGATTGAAGACCCCAGATCTAGTTTCATCCATCTGGGCTGCGATATATATTCAGGAAAATAAAGACATCAAATGTACATCATTACTGCACAGATAGTCATCCAACCTAAGGGATGATGACTCTACCAAAATCATCAGTCTACACTCAGACGATTGTCTAACTTATGTACATGAAAATGAATTTATAAAGCTGAGCATGGGAATGCCCGCCTCAGCTAGATCATGAAAATATTATGAAGATAATGTATTGTATTGTATCTTATTACAGGTCGCCTTCCAGCTTGAAAAAACTTCAGATCCTCATGATAAAGCATTTCACCCGACATCAACAGATTAACAACCTCATGCTTTAGGGGGCAACTGTTATAGACATTTTTGGGCACTTGTTACAGGGAAAAGTGTCTATGCAGAACTGCTAATCCCACTAAGGCGTGGTAGCTGCCTTAGAAACAAACAAAGTAAAACTACTTTCGTTTTCCTTTATGAAAGATAGATGAGAGAAGAATAAAGGAAACCAACCTCTGTCTTGCGCTTGGTTCCTTGCTCGATTCCTCTCTCTTCTGATAGTCCTTTGCTACTTGCTTCCTTGTATACCCAGCTTTACAGAGCACCTGTAGAATCAAAGCAGCATAACACTATACAAGAACATGGATCTATTATCATAAAAAATCTAGGATCAGATGTAAATTGACCATACAAATGCAAAAAACATAGATTACACAAGAGTATGGAGGAAAACTTGAATAGCTTTATTGATAATCAAGAAAGAGACAAGAGAGTTACAACCAGTTGTTTTGACCCAGCATCATCCTCTCAGCAAGTAAGCCCTTCTTCACCTGATGCAAAGCTTAGATCACCCAACACTATGATGTTGCCTCAAGAAATAAACAACAATTCCTTACAAGATGCAAAATTCCAGCCTCTGGATCTTTGGGATGAGGGATCCATATATAGATGTCTGCAAGGGAGATGAGTCAGCTTGTGATTTGATTATTGTCTTCCCTCTGATAGTTCTTGCTTCCACTTGGAGATTGATTATCTCTTACTCATCCTTGGTTGAATTCAGAGAGGCAAGTGTCACAAGAGAAGTTTCTGGAAGATTCCATGCTTCTCCACCTTGCGGATTGACACTGCCATTTGTCTCTTCTCGCCCATCACACCCCATAGAAGGGCTTTTTGAAATGCAACGCACCCACTGAGTGTACTTAGGTGAGATGCAACGCACTTTGCCTATGGAGCAGGTGAAATGATCCTATTTTGACCAGTTCTGAGTAGTTTTTTCATGGAGAACTTCTGGGAGAAGCTGTAATCAGTTGACCTTGTTCCTTTAGGGGTTGGAACAACATTTTTAGGGACTTAGGAGCCCTTGGTTTATGGACATTTTATGCTTGGGGTTGCAGTGCCCAAAAATGTCTATAACAGTTTCCCCCTAAAGCATGAGGTCGTTAATCTTTTTTGATGTCGGGTGAAATGCTTTATCATGAGGATCCGAAGTTCTTTCAAGATGGGAGGAGACCTGTAATAATATACAATACAATACATTATCTTCATAATATTTTCATGATCTAGCTGAGGCGGGAATTCCCATGCTCAGCTTTATAAATTCATTTTCATGTACATAGGACAGACAATCGTCTGAGTGTAGACTGATGATTCTGGAGGAGCCATCATCCCATAGATTGGATGATTATCTGTGCAACAATGATGTACATTTGATGTCTTTATTTTCCTGAATATATATCGCAGCCCGGATGGATGAAACTAGATCCGGGGTCTTCAATCTCATTCGATCTTCACTCGAAGTACAAGTCGATCCATGTGAGAGATGTTCTGGAGTCGAACATGGAAAGACATCGCCTGATTACCAGCCAATGATGTAAGCTGTTAACAGGCGTGAGAGGAATCACCGATAATGATAATGATCCTCAAGGTACTACAGTACAATTCACGTGGTGTGAATAAGGGACTTGGCGTCGAACACCATGCAAAATCTTTCGGTCGAAGGCCATTGATGTAAACCTGTCGCCGGAAGTGAGAAACTTGCCATTGAGGCATGCAAGCTTCAAAGTACTGAAAGGGGTGTCCCTAGATCAACTTCTTGGAAAATGAGATGATGTCGACAAGAAGCGATCCGTCATAGGAGGGCCTTAATGAATCCCACATCAATGACACGGAACGGAGCAAATGATTTTAATGGAGGTGAAAACGATCTAGTGATATAAGGTTCAGGGTGGCGGTCATGAAAGAATGGAGCGTAAATGTATTGCAGCGGGTGAGACACAGGTGAATTCTCTGAGTGACTTGTCTTGAACATATCAGCGACACTGACATAATGGATTGGTAGCATTAACCCCAAATGTGGATGGTGTGATGTGACCATGGTGATGTGACCGGTGAATGAAACAACCCAACCCGACTTGGATGCGGAGTGAAAGTGTCATGTTCAAGAGCGACTTGCTACCAACAAAGTTTCTTCAAGTTTTCCTCCCAATTTTTCCCCAGTCATTTCTGACCAGTACACGTTTATTTTTGTCAAGCTTGAGGAGGATAACATATGCTTGTTCTATAATTTTCTCTTCGGGCAAACCCATCGCTATGTTTTAACGAGCCTAGCGATAGTGAAACTCGTTCTTGTCTGCTATGGACAAGTTTGTCGCTATTAGGTTTTAACGAGTTTAACGACAAAGATAACTCGATCCTTTTCAATTTTAGAGAGTCTGAAAAGGGACGTAAAGGAAACTCCAAAAATCCTTTTTCGTCATCTAATCCCTTAAGTCCGAAAAAGTATAAAACAATACAGAAGGGATGAATTTTCGATACTTTTAACGAGCCGAATAAAACAAGCGCTCGATATTTTTGCGTAATAATCCCTCAGGTCCAAAAAGATTAAAATCTAGAGGGATAACACTTCCAGTCCCTTTAACGAGCTGGAGAGGCCAATGGCTCGGCAATCTTTTCATATTTTACAGGTCAGTTGAAAAGAGCTTAAAGGAGACTCGTCTTTGAGGAACGAGTGATAAAATTGGGTAGCAGCTGATTCCATGTAAGGTTTGGAATTTTCCAATCACAGCAGTGTTACAAGGATGGCTAATAGGATCACTCTTCGCAGCTGTTCCTCAAAAGGGGTAAACAATCAAATGGAGGTGAATGATCGGCCAATACAGAGTGGAGGTGATGATGAGAACACGACCAAGGCTTAAAAGTCTGAAGTACTACATTCACGATGGTTATTTACCAGGAATTGGTTCATTTTTTATTGAGCTTAAATGTTGGGGGAAACATTTTCTCATTTCTTATGTTTATTTTTTAACGAGCATGAAGTCTGCGTTAAAACTGCTCGATTAATCCAGTCGTATAATAAGGATGTCTCATACATAAAAACAACAATTTTTTCAAATCTTTGCCCCACATCCTTTCTTTATGCAAGTTAGGAAACGACCAATACTACGAGTTTAAAGGGTTAGAGGACCTACAAATTTAAAAAATAAATGGTCGCTCTTCGCTTGCACGCCAAAAGGTTTGTATGCCCCCAGGTATAAAATAGAGTTTCAAGGTCACCCTTCAATCTACCGACAAAAAAATTTGTTTTATCGGGAAAGGTTTACCTCTTTAAGGTTACCAAAGATTGTTTTATCTGCACCGCAAACAAAACACTTCTTTGGTGATGCCTACCGAAATAGACAAAGGCGAGTGGCGCAGATGCCTCTACCCACATAAATTTGACAAGGGAATCTTATTCTAGTCCAACCCCATTTTCCAATCACGGACGGGTGTGTCAGACTAGTCATATATCCCTCGTGGAAACCTATCCTATACCTGAAGTTTTCCTGTCGAAGCAGACCAACGTGCATGCCCCCTGGGTTTCAGTCATGTCCCCCGAATCACTCGCGCTCATCAGGTGGACGAACTGGGGATTGAGACATTCCTTGTGTGAAAAGACCATTTAGGGATGGTATATGACTATTTGCTATGTGTGAACTGGGGAATGAAAGCTGGTCTACGAGCTTGACCACTCTTCCTTCGTGCGGAAAACACATTACTCTAAAGAGTGATGAGACAATGGCTCCCATGCAATAAACATAGTCTCGTCCAAGGAGTAGATTATAATCCAGGGGTTCTTGGACTACCATTACGTTCATGTGAACGGTTTTCCCTCTCAATGTTATGGGCACATTGGGAAGGATCTCTAATGGTCGACTGGTTCCTTTGTCAAAGCCTGTTAGATTTCTCATCTTCGGCAAAAGCGATGGCGAACCAAGCGCTTTCCAAGCAGTCGAGGAAAGGATACTCACAGAAGCCCCTTCATCTATGATGGTACCGGCCATAACCATTCTATATACTTGAGCAATGATTCGGAATGGTACACTAGCCGGTAAACGGGGTCTGCCTAGCTGATTCCAGTCGAAGGAAACAACTAGGTTGCTTGGAGGTGGGACCGAATAGACAGCCGCGTACGACTCTAACGAACTTCCTTCCTACGGTAAAGGAATGGGTAAATTTCCCCCATGTTCATCGGAGTCTGTGTTTACGAAAAGAATTTGGACGGTGTCATCCTTGTTCTCTTCGGTGACTATATCATCTGAAGATGGAACCTTTGAAGGCAAGACCGGGTCAACTGCCGCCTTGACCTTTTGACTTTCATCTGGTATGGGTTCAGATGGTTTATCTTCAATGATAGACGCTTCGGCCAACCACCTGGGCGGGTTAGCTGGATTTTCAACTAGTGACGGACTTGGCAAGAGTTTCTTATACCCAGGAGGAAGTCGTAACGGTGAAACCGGACGATCGTCCAAAACTCTTTTAGCCTCATCTAAGAAGGGACAATGGTGGACGGCGTGATCACCTTCACACAGTTTACAAGGAAATTTGCACTTTCCTTTTTGTCCAAGGACTTCACTTTCACTAGTCGACGGTGTGCTTTCAACATGATCATCAGAGGTTGACGACACCGGGTTGTGCAAACGAGGAGACCAGTCCCTTAAGATCCGAGGGATGCAGGGACAATCTCTATGATAGTGGTCTCCTTTGTAAATGACACATGGCGATTTAGGCCTGGTCGGTGCAGTGTGCGGATTTTCGCTAGACGACGCTTGGTTGCCCCTTTTCGCCTTTGGCTCCTTCTTCTTCTTCTCTTTCTTCTTCTTTTCCTTCTTCTTCTCAGGTACTTGATTTTTGGCTTTACCATCCTCATCAAGCGAAGAGGAAGGAGGAGAGGAAGAATTGGACGAAGTAGAGGGTTGGGAGGTAACTCTGGAATTGTCTAGTTGCTGACTCGATTGTTCAGGAATTGCGGTGTTCTGAACGACGGAAGTTGAGAAAAGCCATACGGGCAGGCCGATTGTCAATCCTGGAAGTGACAATGTGGCCATGTGGGGTGCACCAACATCTCCCCAAGAGGAGAAGGGACTAGGATTTCCTCCAAGGGGAACTCCTTGGTTGGTGGACTCCATTCTCTCAACCTAAGACCAACGTAGGAAAGGTGACGATTATTCCATTTAAAATAAATTTTAGACGCTTTGACACAACTTGTTTTTTCAATTTTAAAGAGTCGAGAAAAAACAAAAGATGACTCTAGTCGCCTTCGATTTTTAATGAGCCTGAAGTGACAAGTGCTTAGATGGACCTTTTTCGTTAAGGAGTCTGAAAAGGAACGAAAGGGACTGCTCTAGAAATATAGGCAGAGGGATTACCAAACCAATCACAAAACTGCAGAATACTTTTTATGGTACGACAGTCAATCTTCCCGAATGTTGTGTTCAGTGCCTTGCGATCGATAGGGCGGCAGACACGACTTCCTATAGATAAAGGATTAAGCCTATTTTGGTCTCCCAAAATATACTCGACGGTACATGGGAGCACAAGTCCGTACTGGCACTTATCGTCTCAAAGTGGAGGAATCACCCAACCAACAGTGAGAACAACAGTTACCAGGCTTTACGACACCAGAATACGTCTCTAGCCTAGACTTCTAGATGTTGTGCATTAGGTTCCAAAGCGTTGTTAGATTCATCGAATTTATTTTATAGTTGATCTTGCTTAAGAAATTTGCCTTTCAGGTTCACCGCGTGATGTAGATGTACAATTCCTAAAATGAATCTAAGATGATAAACAGTCTTTTTATCTTCTTTGTGCAATGAAAATCCTAGCTACTAAGGAAAGAAAGACAGAATTCTTTCAACAAAGAGCAAAGAGCACACACTATATGCACCATCCTAAATCAAACCAATCAAACAGTCTAAATGCAAATGCACATGCATGTATTTGTTTTTAGCCTTCTTAATATGTGAATGATAAAAGAAAGCTAATGCGCAAATCTGAATTATTTTCAAAGTGACAATTACTAACAAGTTTCTTTTTCAAAATAAAAAATGAAGATAACGACAACACTTTACGATTTGGAAATGAAAACTTGCTTTCGACACTAGAAAAACTACTAATTCAGATCAAATACAATAGTAACAGGGTAATCGACTATCAAGAGCAATCAAACGCTCTTCTATGACTGAAAACGACACTTGCGACACTTTCAAATCAAGAAACGACAGTACAATTACATTACTTTTTTGCAAAGGAGAACTGAAAATGACTCAACAAATACACAAAAAACATTTACAGTTCTTTGCACAATGGAGGCGGAATAACAGCAAGGAAAGGGGTTTCAAACAGAGGTGTACTGACTACAAGCAGCAAAATTTTTGAATAGATCTGAAAAGAGTGAACAGAAACCAAAATTCAGGAACAATGCCTAGTCTGATCAGCACACCTGTAACACAGTGAATTTGAAATGCAGCGCACCTACTACACTCGGGAAGTGCGCTGAATTTGAGATTCACATAACAGACAGTGCGCTAGACTAGAAATGAGACTTTGCTTGGGTTCCAGGTCACAGTTTGCAGTTCAGTTCAGGGATTTTGGCCGAGAAAATGGTAATCAGTAAATCAACAACAGGGGTAGATCTAAGGAGGTTACTAGAGCTACCACAAGGGCAATTAGAGTTTTTGTAAATCAGTTGTTTAATTCATAAACAAAACCCGAAGATTGACTGAAGCGGCATTTATCTACTATGCAAATGCAGTTCGAAAGCTACCTGGCTCGACTTCAGCGAAAGTCGCCATAGTCGCTTCGCCATTTTGTTACAGGGAAAAGTGTCTATGCAGAACTGCTAATCCCACTAAGGCATGGTAGCTGCCTTAGAAACAAACAAAGTAAAACTACTTTCATTTCCCTTTATGAAAGATAGATGAGAGAAGAATAAAGGAGACCAACCTCTGTCTTGCGCTTGGTTCCTTGCTCGATTCCTCTCTCTTCTGATAGTCCTTTGCTACTTGCTTCCTTGTATACCCAACTTTACAGAGCACCTGTAGAATCAAAGCAGCATAACACTATACGAGAACATGGATCTATTATCATAAACAATCTAGGATCAGATGTAAATTGACCATACAAATGCACAAAACATAGATTACACAAGAGTATGGAGGAAAACTTGAATAGCTTTATTGATAATCAAGAAAGAGCCAAGAGAGTTACAACCAGTTGTTCTGACCCAGCATCATCCTCTCAGCAAGTAAGCCCTTCTTCACCTGATGAAAAGCTTAGATCACCCAACACTATGATGTTGCCTCAAGAAACCAACAACAATTCCTTACAAGATGCAAAATTCCAGCCTCTGGATCTCTGGGATGAGGGATCCATATATAGATGTCTGCAAGGGAGATGAGTCAGCTTGTGATTTGATTAGTGTCTTCCCTCTGATAGTTCTTGCTTCCACTTGGAGATTAATGATCTCTTACTCATCCTTGGTCGAATTCAAAGAGGCAAGTGTCACAGGAGAAGTTTCTGGATGATTCCATGCTTCTCCACCTCGCGGATTGACACTACCATTTGTCTCTTCTCGCCCATCGCACCCCATAGAAGGGCTTTTTGAAATGCAACGCACCCACTGAGTGTACTTAGGTGATATGCAACGTACTTTGCCTATGGAGCAGGTGAAATGATCCTGTTTTGACCAGATCTGAGTAGTTTTTTCATGGAGAACTTCTAGGAGAAGCTGTAATCAGTTGACCTTTTTCCTTTAGGGGTTGGAACAACATTTTTAGAGACTTAGGAGCCCTTGGTTTATGGAAATTTTATGCTTGGGGTTGCAGTGCCCAAAAATTTCTATAACAGCACTGCAACCCCAGTCATAAATGTCCATAAACCAAGGGCTCTTAAGTCCCTAAAAGTGTTGTTCCAACCTCTAAAAGAACAAGGTCAACTGATTACATCTTCTCCCAGAACTTCTCCAGGAAAAACTGCTCAGAACTGGTCAAAACTGGACCATCTCACCTACTCCATGGTCAAAGTGTGCTGCATCCCACCTAAATACACATGGGAGGCGCGATGCATCTTGAAAAGACCTTCTATGGGGTGCGATGGGCGAGAGTGGACAAATGGCAGGGTCAATCTGCAAGGTGGAGGATCATGGAATCTTCCAGAAACTTCTCCTGTGACACTTGCCTCTCTGCATTCGCCCAGGGATGAGTAAGAGATCATGAATCTCCAAGTGGATTCAAGAACTATCAGAGAGAGGACACTAATCAAATCTCAAAAGCTGACTCACTCCCCTTGCAAACATCTATATATGGATCCCTCATCCCTGAGATCCGGAGGCTAGAATTTTGTATCTTGTAAGGAAGTGTTGCTGGTTTCTTGGTGCAACATCATAGTGTTGGGTGATCTAAGCTTTTCATGAGGTGAAGAAGGGCTTTCTTGCTAAGAGGATGATGCTGGGTCAGAACAATTGGTTGTAATCCTCTTTGCTATTCTTGATTATTAATAAAGCTATTCAAGTTTTCCTCCACATTCTTGTATGATTGATGATATATGCATTTGTGTGGTCAATATATATCTGGTCCTATATTGTTTATGATAATAGATCTATGTTCTTGGATAGTGTTATGCTGCTTTGATTTTACAGGTGCTCTTTGAAGCTGGGTAGACGAGGAAGCTAGCGGCAAAGATCTATCAGAAGGGAGAGGAATCAAGCAAGGAACCAAGTGCAAGATAGAGGTTGGTCTCCTTTATTCCCCTCTTATCTATTTCTCATAAAGGAAAACGAAAGTGGTTTTAGTTTTTTTTGTTTCTAAGGTAGCTACCAGCCTTAGTGGGACTATCAGCTCTGCATAGACACTAGATTTCCCGATAACAATTGTACCACCTTTGGGAAACTAATTATGAATCCCTATTTTCTAGGGATTTATTTTTTACTTTTTTCTTTTTTTTTCTTTTTTTTTCTTTTTCGGGAACTTTCCATGCACACTCCCAAGGAAGATTGTGCAATTTTGGGGAATTGGGAAACTTCTCAGCTAAGTGCATTTCAAATTTTCTGAGCTCAAGGAATGGATTATGAAGTTTCTGAGATTAGTATTGGGTTGTCATCCATGACTGTGTAGTTCTCAAGCTCAAGGATGAGCATCCTATCAGTATTGCGCAATTTCCATAATTAAGGTTAGATTTCCCTCATGGATTGCGTAGTTTCTTGAGGCAAGCCCAAAATTGCTATAAGATCAAATCAGAAGGCTGCTTGTGACTCAAAAGTATAAGTTAAGTATGGAAACAAGCAAACAAAAGCATAGATAAAAAGAATAAGTCTTGATTAAATCATGAATACTTGACAATAGCCAAAGGAAAGGTTGTTTCAACAGAAAGGAAGGTTCCAAAATCAAAGCATAGGAAAAATTTTGGAGGGTGGTTGTAGCCGCTACAACACTTGGCACACACTGGTAGAACTCCAGCTCTCTATATGGATCTTGTCTCGTGGAAAACATGTCTAAATATTTAGGAAGTATTGTTCAGTTCATAAATTACCATAGCTTCTTTACTTAGCTTGCGTTAAAGATATAATCCCTACCATTCTCTTCATTGGCGACACACTTAACCAGGCCAAGTCAGACTACGTTGTTTCAATTGGGGATGAGGAGTATTTAGATACACAAGTGAAAATAAATGTTAGATTCTTAGTTTTCATCTCTGGTGTTTTTCCACTGCTAGCGAGCATGGAAGGTACCCCGATAGAGTCACTTCAAGAACACAAACATTGCTCCGCTACGAGCAAGCCTAAACAGTCACTCAGTGGAGTTTCTTACTTCACCTTTTGCGCAGCAAGCCTAGACAGTCACCCGGTGGAGTTGCTTACTTCACCTCTTGCATAGGAAGCCTTTCTTTTCTTTCACCTTTATTTTTTTTTTTTCATTTTTTTTCATTTTGTTCATAGAACTGTGCATAGGAACTTATGAGGCGGAAGAGGGATCCCGACTTATTAAGAGATAATAGGTTGTCCCTTCAGAAAAGGATATTTATATATACCTTTAACACACTTTTTAAGTTTTTCCTCCCCTCCTTACTCTACTTGACTTAGCTGACAAGGATTAACCGAAAATAAAAACACTGATTAAAGTAGGTGATACTAGTTATAGTTCAAGCATTGTGATTCCACTATGGTTTTCTCTAAAAGAATGTATTTTCCATCAAAGTGTCATCAACTGAAAGGATGCAAGATTCATGCCAAGAGAGGGAATAAACAGATAACCAAGCGTTGATAGTACCATGACTTCCTCATGAAATTCACCATGCTTACTTTGGAAACTAAACATGGTCACATGAAGAATCTATTCTACTACTAAAAATAAATGGAAAGATAGAAAAGGAGCAAGGAAGAAGGTAAATCAAAGCAAAACAAAAAAATGAAACAAATAAACTACTCCTACTCCTAAACTAATAGAGAATAGGCCAGACCTACATAAAATGATATTTCCAATGTAACCACCAATGCATTGGTTGGCCTATGTAAGTGAGGGAATGCATGTCAAGAAATATATTCAAACATTAACATAAACAAGAAAGATAAGACGATTCATACCAAGACCTTTGAAGTTTGGAAATGCTCTCATAAAAATATGAAACAAAAACGCATGTGAAGCATTCTGTAGATGCATTACGACATTCAGACACACTGTGACTTGAAGATACGCAACAACAAAACTTTTGAATTGCGGAAATGGGCGAACATAAAGAAAGAAGAAAACTTGTGTTTTGTAACCGTGCTTGCCAAGTATGACTCCTCCAATAACTGAGTGATAAGATCATACAATGTAGATGGAGGATGCGAAAATTGTGAGAGGGATTGATTTTCAATGTGTGCGGAAGAGTGATGAGGATCCTTGAGAGATACATCACTATTCTAATTGGAGTTGGAATTGATCTCAAGACTGCGAAAACTTGACATAACCATCAGCTCGAGTTGAAGTGCCTTGGCAACTTTCGGTAGCTCCAAATCATCAGAAGGTATATCATTGAATACCGATGGCTTAGAAAAATCAAGAATGGAAAAATCAAAATTGTGATCAGATGAATGAGTGAAAAGATCATGATAGCCATGATCATAAATTTCAAGGTAAAAAACAGAGGAATCCTCATATTCTGATAAATCATAAAGAGGGGAAGATTGAAAACAAGAAATTTCACCCTCTAATTCTTCACAATGATGAGATGATAGATTGGGGAAATTTAAAAGAGAAGATATTTCCTCTCCGCAAACGGATGGAAAATTGACAATCCACGAGTTTTGCAAATGATCAAAAGTAATAGTATCATCAGAAACTAATTTTCACAAGATTCAACATGAGTGACAAAATCGCAGAAAATGTGAGGATAATGGGGAAGAGGTGTGGAAGGAGAAAAATCATCCTTCATCGCAAATTCTTATTTAGAAGTGAACTCCCATACATAGTCATCATAAATGATATTGCAAGTTTTATCCACAACACCAACTCCATCCCAAGCTTCATCCTCATGAACATCCAAAGAAACATTGGAAATGGGTGAAAAAAGCAACTCACAATTTGGAGGACCAAAGGAACCAAAGGATGGAGGATGAGGACATAAAACTTCATCGCAAACATCAAATTTTCAATCCAAACTTGTGCTAGAATTCTGAGTATGTGGGGTGGGAGAAGATGGAGGTAAATCTATGGATGAATTCTCAAGTTCTCCTACCTCAACCTACAAAACTGGAGTTGTTTGATTAGAATTAAATGAAGAGTCACTTGGGATAACAATATGTCTATCACAAGTTTATAAGTTCTAATACTGAGGTATGTTGGGAGGCTTTCGAAAGATTCATATTCGTGTGGATTCATCGAAATGTGAACAAGAAATTAAAATTTCTCTTTCATTAAAGGCCAATAAAAATCATCTTCAAAAAATTCAAAGAAAAAATGAATGAAACGATCATGAAAATTGTCAAGAGATTCATCAAGAGCTTTTCACAATCGCATAATTTTCTTGAACACCAATTTGTAATCATACCTATCAAACACGTGGTAAAGTTCTATGGAAAGATGTTTAAAAGAGTGTATGGAAATGACAGGAAATGTGTAACATCATTCTCTTACGTGCCCTTCAAATGTAAGAGTGAACAACCTAAACACAAGTTCTTTGTAATAAATACTGTGCTTCATGCAGAATTCAAGAAAATGAGCAGTGTGCTCAAAGAAGTTTGTTTCACCCTCACCATTGAATTTCAAATTTGACAAGTCATTAATAATTTCCACTAGCACTTTTAATTTTTAGGTTTTAAAAAAACATGTTACGGATAAGATATGGGAGGAAACCATTAATGAGTGCGGAAAGTTAAAATAGACTTCATGAGCTCAGCTTGTCATCTAGCCCTCCTTCTAGCGCCAAAAATGTTGACGGTGCTAAACCTGCCAACAATCAAGGGATCTCCCCATTATGAAGTCCCAATTAAACCTCACACCATTTGGTGTAGGAGTCCCATCTTGTACTACGAACCAGTTTTCAATGTAGTGGGTGTTAATGGTATGTCTTGGCTATAGTTACGCATAGAGTTATGTATAGTGACTTTGGTGAGAACAAGTGTGTGACCCTATGGAAGGTCAAGTGCGATGCATGAAGGTTATTCCACATGGAAGGGAAAATAAATGAGCCCCTTAAAATCCTGTAATAGTACACAACTGGAAAGGAACACATGAACCTAATGACATCAGAAGATAATATGTGAAATAGTTCCCAAGTTAACAATGATGAATTAATACAACAGCATGCATTCAACAGGATTCGTACCAATGCAAACGAAATAGTTCATAAGCATACGTGTAAGTTAAATAACACACATTGCAAATATAACAAGAATATTCCTACTACATTTATAACATATGCATGAAAACGTGTCTACTTTTATCTTTTATTAAGTGAAAATTCCAATCATACATACACCATTGATGGACCACTAGCCCCAACAGTGGAACATGAAGTCAAAATCACCCGCTCCTCCAAAGAAACATACCTCCTCTACACTACGAAGAAGCCAAGGCTGTCACAAAACTCCCATTCTCTTGACTCTAAGCCTAATCCTAGCCAAAATCTTGGCTCCCAAAAGGCCTTTACATGAGTTATGAGGTTTTATTTATAACAAAAGGGGGTGACTCTTCAACTCCCCTTTGTGACTTCGGGACTACCCTCATGAATCTTCAACTTCTTTATAAAATAGCTCATTACATTACATCATGAGTCTTCGCATTCCAATATTGACACTTGGAATTCCACTTACAAATTAATCACAAATAATATTACAATTTACACTCATACCCATATAAGAAAAAATATGGTAGAGCCAACTAGACACACTAACAAGACAAAACACTATCATGCTTGAATTTGGGGAGACTCAAGCTTAGAAACTTCCAACTTATGTGTTTGTTGGTCATGTAGCAGTGCTAAGATTGGTACTGTGCAATGACATCCCCAAAGTGTGTGATGATTTCTGGCTGGAAGCGAACTCAAGCCTCCATGGTGTCTGGGTACAATGACATGGAACCAGTTTCAACTTCCTTCTGAAGCATGATCAACATTATCCGCACTTGGACGGGGCCACCATTGTAGTTGTGGATGCTTAGTCTATTCACCTATAAGTATTCTCTTATGGAAATTTGTGCCAGCTGCTCCAAGTATTCCTCTATCTCCTTTCTGACCTGGTTCCTGGATTTGGCTATAGCGAGTAAGCCAAAAAATGGGATATTGTGGGTAAATCCATGCATACAAGTCTTGAATGTTACCAATGAATGAGGTGAGTTTTTTATTGTTTTGGACCAATATCTACACTCTTTCTTTCTCTAGCACTGCCTGTGGCTTCATTGTATTACCCAAGTCAAGCAGTGCCCCTTTGTATCGCATTTTCCATTCATGCATGATAGTGATTGCACCTTGCACAT
Organism: Pinus tabuliformis; assembly: GCA_031772625.1. Taxonomy (NCBI): domain Eukaryota; kingdom Viridiplantae; phylum Streptophyta; class Pinopsida; order Pinales; family Pinaceae; genus Pinus; species Pinus tabuliformis. The sequence continues at coordinate 201,961,533 of CM062815.1, read as the reverse complement.
TTCTGATAGTTTTGAGAAAGTATTTACACTACTGCTACAAGCCATGCATGCATAAAACTGCCTTACGCATGGTAACAAGATCCTAATAGAGGTTATGCATGGTGTCTCCAAGTATCGATATTTCACTAAGTATCATTGTCCTCATTTCCTCCAAGTGCACATGTGTGGAAGCTACATTCTAAGCTATGGTGCGGAGTTGTTCAACCTCTTGCCTGGAAGCCTGCAAGTTCTTTTCCAATTTCTTATTATCGGCCATCAAATACTGAGTGTTTGACTTTGCTGCACCTACAAAGGCCAAGTTGGCTGAGGAAATGGCTTCAGGATTTCTCCTAATGTCGGCCACAATCACCCTTTCTCTAATAAATGCAAGAGATGCGAGATCATATGAAAAATGCTTCTTACGTGATTGTACAATCTTCTTCTAAATTTCATCATATGACAGATTGTACATGTCCATAACCTGATCGTCATCAAGAGGAACAACTTCCCCTAACTCACTTGGAGTTGACTCTACCATAAGAGGTGGTGGAGACTGAATATTGACATGTTGTTCTCTAGGCATCACGTCGAAATCTTGATTCTGTTGCTCTGATTCCACCTCCGTGTAATCGACATATATCAATTGTTTAATATGCTGAGCAAGCTTTTGATCCTTCATTTGTCTGCCCTCCTCCTCTGCTGGTTACTATTTTTTTTTCTTGCTCTTCAACTTATTTCCATGTTGTTGCCTCTGCTATTGCACGTTTCCTTTCTTCTTCTTCCTCCTTCTTCTTCTTTTCTCTTTCTTTCTTCTGCTTTTCTTCTTACAATCTCCTCTGATCTTCCCTCTTCTTCTATTCCACTCTTTGCATTTTTTGTTTCCTCTTTTCCTCTACTGCTAAAGCCACTTTCATAAGAGCTGGATCCTCTTTCATCTTGTGGCTTTGCTCTCCCCTTGCAATATAAGAAACCTTTCTCTTTCCCTTATCCTATGCGAAGTTTCTCCCTTCTACTAGCACTGCTTCTGGAGTAGCTACCTTCTATGGAGTCACCCTTTGAAGTTCCTGCAAAATTGACCGGCTTACATTCTTGGAGGCATTATAGCAATTCTTCCATGGATCCTCCTTCCAATGAAATGTCCCATTGATCCACTAAAAGTGAATTCTCACACAATGGTCTCTGCAAATACGATGAGGATTGTACGGTTAAAGTCTCGAGTACAAAATGAAAACTTATCTATTCCCTTTCCTTCGGTATCTGAAAATTTTAGGTTCTTTACCTTATACAATCCAATTTACATAGGAAGAGCTGGCCAAGGTTCTTTCTTCTTCTTGTGAAAATCTATTGACAACCCTATGGCAAGATGATATGACACTACTTGCATGACCAGCTTGTTGGTGGCATACCTTGGCAAAATATGTGGTGGATTCTCTTCACCGAACACTCTAAGGAACGTGTCATCCGATGAGGCAAATGAACCTATGATCTTTGATACAGCCTCCATTTCCCCAGGTGACATGCAAGGTGGATCTTCGTCAAAGATCATCTTGTACAACGAAATGAGGAAGTGGCTAGTTAGCTTTTCCATAACTCCTGCATGGCTACAATCCGAGAGAACATTATAGTGGATGTACATGGAAGGGATTTGAGATGTCCAAGACCAATTCATGCCAGGGAATGTGTTATGTGCACAGATTGCATCCAGTAAATATGCAAACATATATAATGTCACTTTCCAGAGGATTTCGAGCGTTCGCTATGTTAGCGCTTGAGATTTCACCCTAGGCTGAGGAAGGTAAACCTTCAAGGCTACATCAAACCATTTCACCTCGTAGCTAGCCCTACGAGGTATGAGAAGGCTCTCTCGGGTCAGATTTGATAGATCTTTCAATAGGATTAGGCTGACCAATTAAGAATAAGGATTTTAGGCTAGTAAATTGATAGGGGGTTTGGATTTAATGATTTTTGGGGTTTTTTAATGGAATGACGGGGCTTTTCTGGGCTACATGGGCAAAATCACAGCTTCAAACAGAAAAATATAATGACTACACAGGTTATCAACTGAGGCAAGGTAGGCATGCAATTTAACACCAAATCTGGTTTCAAACGGGATGGCAAGACTGGTGAGGAGTTAAGGAGGGCAGACAATAACTCTGAATCCTCCTTAAACAGTAGAAAACATCGAAAGCGAACAAACTTATAGGAGGAGCATATAATACTATGAATTCCTACCTAATCACTTCATTTGTTCAGCTTGAAAGGGTCATGAAATGAAATGGAATATAACTGATTACATATGAGACAAAGGGAAAAACTTATGCTAAATCAACATACCACATGAATCTCAGCAAACAGAGCTGTGAAATTCCATTAAATTCTCTGCAGAAAACTGTACAATACAAAGCTCTCTGCTTCTCCAACAGCTCCCAGCGCTCAGAAAAAACTCTCCCTCCTCTCCTCTACTTTACCAAATTATTTTTTATACATTAAATCAACTAAAACAAAAAACCACAGATCGACCCCCAAAAGCAGGGGCGCTGTTTCAACTAAATCCATGAAAATAGAAAAGGATCCTCCATCTGCTCCCAAAGATAGAACAGTCTTCCATTATTCCAGCGTGAAGATTTCGAATGGCCCATGAAAACTGGCTGATGATAGAAATAAGTAATCGCACCTTTGAATGCCACTTTGCAACGATTGCCACGTTACTGATATATTTAATTCATATGCAGAAGGTTCTATAAAACAACGACTTATGTATAAACAACTCAATGTTGTTTAAAATCCTCTGATGGCCACTTAAAGATATCAATTGGGGCGTAGATCCACTTGGAGATTTAACTGAAGCTATTAATAGAAGATCGAATCTTATTTTTCTGTTATGTAGGCTCTCATTGATGACACAATCCTCCCATGTTGACAACTGGCCAGCCACGCGGTCTTCACATCGCATACCACTCTGGAAGATGGCTTCTGCCAAAATGACCACTGAAAAGATGTTTGCCACTTTGAGGAAATTGCCATATTGGGAACGGTAATATTGAATTTTATTATGCTATAAAATTTCTATTAGCTGCTGCGTTTTGAATTTTTTCTATAACTTCATTGATGTTCATGGTCCCGAGTTCTCTTTTATCTTTGCCACTACCTTTCGACGATATTGAACCTGAGTGCCTGTTACAGGTTACAATACAGGCTTGCACTGGAGAAAGCCACAAAGAAACGTCACCAGCATAACGCTCTATCAATATGCCAAAGAACCTTTCAAGAGATCCTAGGATGGCCCTGTGAATCATGATGGGCCGTTTTTTTCTCTGAATTTGAATCAATATAGAATAGATCAAATCGCTGAGGCAAATTGAAATCAACCTGAACTGTAGGCAAACTAGGAAATACAAACCCACTGGTACTATACACTCTTTAGATTTTGACAAAATTAATGTACTGCTTGCTTTAGAGAACTAAACTGCTGCATTCTGGTGGAGGAACGGGATATCTGTTTTTGTCTCCGCAGTAGTCATAGATCATGTAATTTTTGCGCACCCACTTGGAGATGTGTCTATTTGATCTGACTTGGCACGCCCCCTCAACGCGGAAGTTTGTATAAGAAGCAGCAAAGGGAGCGTTGCTCCAATTGGTATTCACTTGCCCTCCTTGAGTAGCCCAATCATCCGCATTCCACAAGCTGGAGAAAACTCCCATGGCTTGGCTGTTCAGGAACGGCACCCACATTGCTTGATTGTTCTTGTATACTCTGATGGGAGTGGCGTCCACATAGAATATGATGTGATGCGGGTTCCACTCAATGGAATATGTGTGAAAGTCCGCAGTGGGGTCGAACCACAAATAAATGCGTTGCTCTCTCTTCCCAATTCCATGGGCGTATATGTTCGTCTGCACGATGTAAGGCTTCCCAGACACATTCTCCAGAAATTCAAAATCCATTTCATCATGCTTTGCCCCTGCATTCGAAGAGAGCTGCAACATATATATTCCATATCCAATGTCAATCAACCATAAAATGCACCACTTCCTTCATCAACAGAATAGTCCCACCCCTTGTCTTCAAGAGCATCTTTTAAAGCACGGGTTGCTTTCTCCCGAATAACATCACTGTCCACTGCCTTTTCAGGTTTTGTCGATAGGTTTATTTCATAATTTTTAAAATCAAACTGAGACAATATTGCTTCTGTCGGATCTAAAACACTTCTTATTTCTTCCTTGATCTGGCTGGGCAAACAGAAGACATGTGCATTATCCTGGATGAAACCCCTTACACGGAAAAGACCATGTAACCTTCCTGACATCTCATTTCTATATACAGTACCCAATTCCGAAACTTTAAAGGGTAAGTCCCTATAGGAGCGCAGGCTATGCTTGTACACATATCTCTCCAAAATATCAAAGCTGTCAGCTTTGTCTTCATCCTTGGTCATTAAAATCCCAGGTTCAATAGCTGGCTCGGTTTCATGGTTCTTCATAAGACTACGATTCTTTCCTGTTAACCCCATTAATGAGAGTCTTCCTGATTTCCTCTGTTTCGTCCCAGCATCACTTTTTCTTGATATATCATTTCTTAGGCTCGTTTGGGAAGTATGCTGACTAGAAGCATCAAAATTAATCTTCTCAACTTTTGTGTCTGCTATAGATTCAAGATGCAGTGGTGATAGAGTTCCCTCAGAATGGCATGCACTCATTTGAGTTGTAGACTATGCAGCTGAATGGGGATACTTTACAGCCTGCAGAACCTCTGTGGCACGACCATGTCTTTCTGAACCCCACTTTCTGTATACTTGCTCACCTCAACTTGCATTCCTATGTATTTAATAACTTTGCCTCTGATTGATGCTTTGAATTGTGCTTGTGCAGGAATAGGAGTTTGAAGTTGCTGCTGATTTTTGAAAAGCTGGAACATAAATTACATAATTTAAAACAATACATTATGATTTCTTCTTCAAAACAGGGTTTTGAAGAAGAATCAATCTCTGACGTCAGACGGAGTCTAACACGCTACATGGACACTTAACTATTGAGCCAACAAGTTTGACCAGTTGAATGGCTTCCCTTCGTTCACAACCTAGTTCAATAAGAATTCCCACCCTTCCAGAAAGGTCTATTTTCTTTGCTGACCATAGATTCTGCAAGCTAAGATGATCAACAACTGATAAAACCTCCTGAGAGACCTTGTCTTATATGTATTGGTGGGTGTCTGTCAAACTTTGATGGCTCCTTCACCCAACTCTTAACAACATCTTTCGTGCCCAAATAGTTGTTGGTGGCATAGAAGAGTGAATCCATGAGTGTTTCTAGCTTAGGAAAATGGTACATACATCAGTAATTTGCAGCCAAAATAGTAGCAAGCCTTTATCCGTTGGTACTGCTCAAAGTCATGGTCTTCACATCAGGATGTGATACAATCCAGCTAATGACATCTGCACATGGGAAGAATGGATATATTGATGCAACCCTATGTAGCCCTGATCTCTAGACATTAATGTATACCTGCTGGTCCTCAACATTTGTTGCAAAGTCCTTTGCTGAAAAATCTTCATTCACTTTCTACCATGTAAGATATGATTCATTTTATACATATAGTTGAGTGTTTAAGTATACTGGCAAGTTTACTAGCATTTGATCAATTGCTTCCACAGTACTGCTTTCAGTGGTATATTTTGAAGAAACTCTCTTGGGTGTCATGGTAACTGTGACTTCTGGAGATAAGTATTCAACAATTGTGGTACCTGTGGGACAGAAAAGATACTCATGTCAAGCAAACTTCAGCTTTTGCAAAGCCACCTTCAGAGCAAGATTAGGGAACAAACCAACAAAATAGTGGGAGAGGTGCACAATTTTCATGAGAAAGTGAGGGAGACTAGCTAGGGAAACTGCACATTGCATATTCCCAATAGACAAGGGTGAAACCTAAGGCTTGAGACTACGTAATGTGTAGTACATCTTGTGCAATGACTCAGAGAGAATGCACATTGTGCAGTCTCAATGGCAAAGGTAGAAGACTAAGCTCTGGAATTGTATAATGCATAGTTGGACCAGCCTATAATACATACTTCATAGTGTCAGAGGCTAAGCCTCACCTTGAGCTTCTGTATTACACAATGCCCAGTTGTGCAAGGTGAAATCTAGCCAAGGGAATGTGCATATATGTTTGGTGAAAGTGTGGGAAACAAGAAGATCTAACTGATGATGTGAGTTTGAGTGAAAATATGACTAAGAATGGATAGATCATTGTGAATGAAGTGCAAAACTTAAAAAATTGAAGGAAAAGCAAATATGTGAGGAGAGTCGTTGAAACAATGATAACTAGAGTGCAAAAACAAGAAAGTTGATGTGACACTTATGAAAGGAAAATGACAAAGAAAAACACTTCTACAAGCTAATACAAGTTAAAATTATAGCAACCATGAAGAGAAATAAGAAAAACAACACTCATGAAATCTAAATGACAAAAAGCGACAGAAAGAGTGGGAAAAGATGACAAAAGCAAAACTCACCTGGAAAATCAATGACAACTCCATTGAAGGTTTCTTGATCTCCTCGGGAATGCTAGAACTCCAAGATCAAATGTACAAATGAGCTCTAGAGGCATCTATTAAATATATTTAGGTGGATTGGGGTTTATGACGTGCATGCCTAAAATCAAGGAAAAAGTGAAACTTGGCAGAAATTTCTAAAAATAGGGATTGTGCCACCTTCGGGAAACTAATGATGAATCCCTATTTTCTAGGGATTGATTTTTTTCTTTTTTCTTTTTTTCATTTTCAAGAAACTTTCCATGCACACTGCCAAGGAATATTCTGCAATTCTGGTAACTGGGAAATTTCCCAGCTTAGTGCATTTCACAGTTTCTAAGCTCAAGGAATCGATTACACGGTTTTTTAGTTTAGTGTTGCGTTTTCTTCCATGAATGCATAATTATCAAGCTCAAGGCTAAGCTTCCTATCAGTATTGTGCAATTTCCATCATCAAGGATAACTTGCCCTCATGGATTGCCCAGTTTATGAAGGCAATCCCAAAACGGCTACAAGATCAAGTCGAAAGGTTGCTTGTGACTCAAAAATATCAGTTAAGTATGGAATAAAGAAAACACAATCATAGATAAAAAAGAATAATTCTTGATCAAATCATGAATAATTGATGACAATCGAAGGTAAGGTCATGTCAACAGAAAGGAAGGCTCCAAAATCAAAGCATAGGAAAAATTTTGGAGGGTGGTTGTAGCTGCTACAACACCTCCAAGGAGCCTTAAGGAAGGGCATTATAGTGTTGTAGCTTGAAAATATATCCATAATATCCCCTGAATGAGTTATTAAGGGTGTGGTGGTCTTTATCAACTCCTAGGAGTATCCCACATATTTCCTCATCCTCTAGACCAAAACCAAGTTTAATGGTTACCCTCTCATCCTAGGGAGACCTTGGTTGGCGACTGTTGATTCTTACGTTAGTTGCGGAGCTAGGAACATGACCATTAAGAATGGGTATCTCTCAAAGCAGCTTGTATTATATCCCCCTTTTCAACCCGTTGTTGAGCATGAATTAACCTTGTGGATAGAGGATGAGGAAGAAGAAGACCTTTATAAGTCATCCCTCTACCCAATTTGAACATTATATATTGTTGTAGGAAGTAGGCAACTAGATGAAGAAAAACTTACTGACCACTTCTTACAAAATCAACCTCCTACTATCATGCCGATTGATGAACTAGTGGAAGAATCCTTAGAGAAACTTGAGAAAAATACATGGAACAATCTGTGCTCTGTTAATTTTGATCTAGATCATGTAAAGGTTTTGGAAATAATCCCATCTAAAAATCTAAAATTCAACCCCTCCCTCTCAGTCAAGTAAGAAGAGTAATTATGCACTATGGTGAGGTAGCATATTGATGCCTTTTCTTGGGACTATAAGGAAATTAAAGAGGTGCATCCCTTAGTTTTTACTCATTATATCTATCTCAAGGAGGGATGAAAACCTATGCGCTAACCCTAGAGGAGGATGAATCCTACCCTTAAGGATATTGTAAAGGAGAAACTGCAAAAGCTGTTAAATGCAAGGTTCAAACACCCTATTTCAAATAGTGAGTGGATGTCCCCTCTTTTTATAGTCCCTAAGAAAAATGGGAAATGGAGGATTTGTTTTGACTATAGAGAAATCAAAAAGGCTACAAAAAAGGACCATTTCCCTCTGCCTTTCATTGATCAAGTCCTAGATGGCCTTGCGAGGAAGAAATTTGTTTCCTTCCTAGATTAATTTAGTGGGTACAACCATATTCAGATAATCCCTGAGGAGAAATATAAGACCACATTCACATGTTCATGGGGGGAATTTTCCTATAGGGTCCTTTCATTTGGTTTGTGTAATGACCCTGCTACTTTTCATAGGGAAATTTTTACTATCTTTTTTGACCTTGTGCATGACACTGTTAGATGTACGTGGATGATTTCACCCGTTATGGGAGTGATTTTATGGAAGCTCTTTCTAATATATTAAAAGTATTAAGGAAATGTGTTGATATGAATATTTCATTAAGTCTCGAGAAATTTGAATTTTCTGATGAATGCAAGGATTGTCCTAGGCCATTTCATATCCAAGGAGGTGATCAAGGCCAACCCCATTAAATTTTCCATCATTAAAAGGGTCCCTACCCCTAAAAAAAAAAGGGATGTTAGTAGATTCCTTGGATTGGATGGATATTATATAATATTCATCAAGGACTTCAGTAAGTTAGCCTCACCCCTATTTTTATAATTAGCTAGAGATTTAGAGTTTTGCTGGACATACAAGTGCCAAGAGGCATTGAAACATTGAAATACAAGTTTACCATTGCACCAATCCTTAGAGGTCCCTATTGGGCATTTCCTTTTGCCATCCACACAGATGTATCTGATAAAGATGTAGGAGTAGGTTTAGGATAGGTAGAAGACAAATTTCCCTATGTTATATACTTCATCAGTAAGAACCTTTATACAGTTGAACTCAACTATACAATCACCGAATAAAGAACTTCTAGTTGTGGTGCACTCTTTGATTAAATTTAGGAACTATATCACTGGATATCAAGTCTTTGTTCATACTGATCATGTAACCATCAAATATTTAGTGAATAAACTTGATGTCAATGATAGGATCATTAGATGGTTATTATTATTGCAACAATTTGATCTAACTATTGTTGAGAAGCCAGGGAAAGAGAATGTGGTTGTAGATTTTTTGTCAAGACTAACCTTGCCCGTAGGAAAAGAAGAGATGGTAGATTATCAACTTATAGATGAAAACCACTTTGTCATATCTGTGCTATCTCTTGGTTTACTGATATAGAAAATTACTTGCTTTCTGGGAGGTTCCCTCCTAATCTATCCTCTAAGGAGAAGAGCAAGAATGTTAGAAAAAGTGCCCCTTTCACCTAGATTGGGGGAAATCTCTTCAAATTGGGGGCATATTAGATATTGAGAAGATGTGTAAGAGAGGAGGAGGCCTTTGACATCCTCTTAGCATGCCATGATGGACCTTGTGGGGCCCATTTTTCTACTAAGAGGAAAACCTTCAAATTTCTACAACTTGGCTACTACTGGCCTACTCTAGATCATTATGTAAAGAGGTACAATAGTAGATGTAACCAATCCTCCCACATTTACCCACTTTTATAAGTTCCCCAGGGTAAATGTGAGGTGAGTTCAACTATGACAGGACTCGACCTTCAAGTTACAATTATGGCAGTGGGGCCGACAAACCAAAAACTTTACTGACATCCCTCAGAGACCACAGACCTCTCAGAGGGCTGCAAACCACCCCAAGTGGTAAATCCTTGACCTAGAACCCTTTTCATTGACCTAACACCCCAAATGCACACACAACAAGGAAAAAGTGTGGTTATAGGCCTCCAACCATATGCATAGGCCTCCTTCCATGCAATTATAGCCTAAATTCCCACGTTCTATGCCAGTGGTCTTGAGATTTGAGCCACTTTTCAAGGCTAACCTCCTAATGACTACCTGAAACTTAATTTAACTTTCTAAAATCATATTTAACATGAAAACAATACCAAACATTCAAACTTGAAGCAAGAACTTTCCTTAGACTACCCAGAAAACACTAGACATTTCTTCAAACATATGGTAAACATGTGAGTTATAGGTCATCAATGAATATCTTATCTTAAATCTATAAACTTCATCTTAAAATCACCAACAAGGTCTAAGGCCCTCTCAAGTAGCTAGAACAAAACTTGTTAGCCCATGCATTCATCAACTATTCAATTACTTACTATATCATGAACAAGAGCCATAACTAGAGCACATCATAGAACCATGCTTATAGGTGAAAGCATGGAGCCGGGTTACGCTTTTTGGCAAGAGAGGGCGCATTTAGGTGGAAAAAAATGGCTCGATCAAGAAATTTAAGCGCTTGATCATGCCTTTCTTAAGTGCTCAATCGAGCTCCTTGGGCACTAAAATAATAACTCGATCAAGGGTTAAAAACAAACCCTTGATCGAGCCATTTTTTTTATTAAATACCCTGCCCATGGTCTGTGCGCACCATTTGCATAGACTGTAGAACATTTGATATCTCGATTGAGGCTGTTTAGGTAGTTCGACTAAGAGTATTGGAGCTCAATCGAGAAATTGAAGCATGGAGCGTTCAAACCAATCTCGCCAATGACCCCTCCAACGTCTTAGAGGTTCAAATGAAGGTAATTATTCTATCTTTTTTGTTTTATTTTTTTTATTTAATTTTTTTTGAAAAATTAAACAAATGAATTTAGAAAAAAACAACCACGCAAAAAACATGAAAACCACAAAAAAACCTTTGAAACAACTTATAAAATCATAAAACCAACCTAGAAAACCTCAAAAAAACCATTAAAAAAAAAAAAAAAAACCCTTCAAAAACACTTAGAAAACCATAAAACCAACCTAGAAAACCACAAAAGACCATCAAAAAAACCCTTCAAAACAACCTAGAAAACACTTTGAAACCACCAAAAAACTATAATTTAGGTTTCAATTTTTTTTCTTACTTGTAATGTTTTGTTTATTAAATGCATATTTTTTGATTTTGAATGGTAAAAGCATTTTTTTCTAATTATTTTAGGTTTTAAAGTTTTTCTTTAGGAATTTTGTGAAATAAATTTTCAAAATTTTCAATTTTTTTGTTATTTAAAACGCATTTTAAATTTCTAACAAATTTGACCGAAAATATACCCCAAAAAGACTCCAAAACAAAAAACAACGAAACTATAACCACTCAATAAATAAATTAGGATCTTGAGATTGACATGATGAATATTGTTGTTCATGGTGAACCTCTATTTATAAAACATAACACACACACACACATATATATCATTTAACATATAACTATATATAATTATATAACTATATATATAAGTTCATGTTTCAACAATGCATCATTGATAGATACATTAAATCCATCATGAAAAGTGCATTTGGTCTAGTGAATAAAAGCATTTAGACTCTTTTCTAATTTGTACCATATTGTTTCATTATGTAGTGTGTTGTACAAGAAACATTGTCTTCATGTGCTTGCACCTAGTACATGTCATGTGTCAAAGTCAAACATTAAGAACTTAAAGTCTACTAGAGTATTTGGTTGGCATGAAATTCTATTAATTTTGTAAATAAGTTTATTTCAATTTTTTACATATATATTTACATATTTTTACGCTTTGAATAAAATGCATTATTTAGAAATGAGAAAAAGTGTGAAGGTAGATTTGATCACTTCTTTTGATTGTGTTTACATGGAACTCAATACTTTGGTTGATAAATTATCAAAAAATGGACTCTAAATTTTAGAATTCAGGCTAGATTATTCTGCTTGAGTTTAGAAATGTTTTTTTGTTAACATTCTTTCAAATCAACATTTTTTTCTTCGATTAGTTTATATGTATTATATGTAATAGGTCGAGGATCCCATATACTTGCCCCAACTATAGGAAATCACAGTGTGATGGGTTCTGTTATACGTGATCGAACTCATGATAGATCATGTAGCCCACTCAGAGTGCATGTTCAGCTCATAGATCCTACCTTAGACACCAGTCAGAGTGTTAGAAGCAATGTTTTTGTTTATGTTGATGATCATGCTACCTCTAGTGGACCTTCTTCACCTATTTCAGGTACACCTCCTACATTTTTAAATCCTCTTTAAATTTTATGTGTTTATGTCTTCGAATTGTCTTTAATTTTTAAATTGTCTTCAATTGATGTGCTTGAATTTAATGTATATTTTATTATTTTTCTAGTTTGTTATTTATATATGTTAAATTATGTTTATGATTTTTAGGCCCTTAGTAGGCTGAAGCTGACACTCAGAGTGCAACATCAATCCCTCAATGGGACAATGCAACAACTCATATCACATTAGAGGATGTTACGACCCATCATACGTGGATCAAAGAAGAGATACATAACATCCCTGCTAATTCACAGACTCGTTGTAGTTTGTCTTTGATGTTGGATAACATTAATAGGTTGATCAAGACATACCAAAGGTCAGGCCCATAGAGCCACCTCCTACAGTCCATACAGAGGATTAGGAGGCATGAGGTTAGAAGCCCAAATACTTGGGAGGTGGTGAAAGAGGCCACCAAGAACATTGATTTTCATGGGGAGCTATTAGACATCCCTTCGTATCACCCTGTTAGACATAGAAGTCAAATTCCACTGAAATATTTTATGAACGTTGATGCAGGATCTTTTGTGTATGATATATTCATTGGAGTTTGGGGCCAATTTCCCCCACCATGACCAGGTCGCTATTTATTTTTCCAATCATTTATATGTAGAGTTCATGTTACATATGAAGTCAGATTACACTGATACTAGATGTCATTATTATGGACCCAACTTGGGGTTTACCTATGAGCGTGAGGGGGCTCGTAGCAACCCTGGGCATGTACCACCACTTCTGAGATTCTTGCCTCTACTATCTCGAAGCTTGGTATTCCCGACAGATGTAGAGGAGTTGTCATAACTTGGTGGCGAGACCAGGGAGACTACTACATACAACATGTGGATGTCATTGGACAATGCACATGTTGCATTGGATGGAGATATTAAGAGATCACCACCATTTCCTTGTGACTCACTAATGCCCTTATATGATCATGCATTTCTAGCTAGTTTACTCGTTAACTAGCTTTTGACTTATGCTTGTATGTAACGTGATGTCATTCATGAGACTTGGAGGGTGCATGGCCCGCATGACATAGACTATATATCTATATATGTGTGTGTGTGTGTGTGTGTGTGTATAACTTTTGACTCTTATTGTCAAATTATGCATAATTATTTACATTAATTTCTAGTTTGTATTAGATTGCATTTATATTAATAAGTTCATGATAACATGTAGACACAACCCAACTACATGGATGAGCTTATGAGGTCATCCAAGGGGGCAGTTGATCATCCCGACCAACCTCGACTAGAGCATGTTTCCATGGATTCTCCTCCACCTCATAACACTAATGTGGCAAAGAGTCACTATTTACAACCATGTGGACCAACAATTGAAGTAAAAAAAATTGTCCCTAATATTTCAACCTTTTCCTTTTTTAATTTACACATATATGCTAATGAATTTATAGACTAATTATAATTTGTCCTTGTCATTGTGTGCAAAGTGTCGGTGATTTCATTGTCATTTGGACACATGAGTGGGATGTTGGGTTTAGAGGCATTGATGATGCGGGTCCATCGATGTAAGCCCCAATAATTGAGCCACAAACAGGGGAGAACCAAACCGAGACTCATCAGATCCCCATCCTATCTGACTTGCATTTGGACTTGACTGAGGTTAGTAGATTTATTTCATGTATATGTAATTAAAATTGTTGTTCAAAATCATTTATTTCCATATTGCTTATTTTTTTTAAATAATGATCTAATTAGTTTGAATTTGAATGTGTTATATTGCAGTATCATCTTATGGACAATTACTTTGGGTGGCGAAACTCACATAGGAGTTTTAGTGGTACTTAGAGTGAATAGTTTGTATATTTTCAAGCGCATTTCATTGGGCAGATTCACATGTGATACAAACTTTGTATATTTTCATACATGGATAGTTTGTTGATGTACATGGACATTATTTTAGTTTATGTATGCTTATTATTTCAGTTTATGGATGTTCATGTGATATTTGTAATTTGTATATATTTTCATAGGGATAGTTTATTGATACATGCATTCACTATTTTAGTTTATGGATTTGTATTAATATTTTTTATGGATGCTCATTAATTTTTTAAGTTTATGGATCTGTTAAAACTATTTTGCTAATTAAAAAAAAAACTATATACTATAACTTTAATTAGTAAAATATTAGAATGATAAGACGGTCGGATGGCAGAAGGGCTGGCCACATGACCGCATGCATCTTCCCCCATGCCAATTTGAGACGCATTCAAGGCACCTTGCAGGCGCCATTAAATGAGTCTGATGGATGAGACAACTCCACAACACTCATGGCCATGGCACATGCAGATCATTATGCAATTCCTCCACCCCTTTCTCCATTGTGTTTGCTCTCCATAGGCCATAGAGCCCTGCTCACACTCTGTAATAGGTAGTCGATGCTGGCTTCTAAGTTGTATTGACCTGGGAAATGGATTTCATAACTCTCATACCAGACTCTGCAACTTAGCCCCGGCTCAGACCTCCTTTGTCCATTCTCTGCGTATTAATTCCACTAACCCCTCTACTGTTGACCTTACTCTCAATCCTGCCATGGCTCGCATCCAACATCGAATGCGAAGCAGGAGAGGAGGCACTCTAAACTCAAGCAGAATAATCTAGCCTGAATTCTAAACTTTAGAGTCCATTTTTTGATAATTTATCAACCAAAGTATTGAGTTCCATGTAAACACAATCAAAAGAAGTGATCAAATCTACCTTCACACATTTTCTTGTTTCTAAATTCTTTCTTTTGAGAATTATCTGCAAGAGCTTAAGCATAACATTATATAAGTCAATCGTATTGAAATTTAATTTATATATCAAAAAAACAATATATGACAACATTTCTATAATTTTATATAAGAAACATTGCCTTCCTGTGCTTGCACCTAGTACATGTCATGTGTCAAAGTCAAACATTAAGAACTTAAAGTCTACTAGAGTATTTGGTTGGCATGAAATTCTATTAATTTTGTAAATAAGTTTATTTCAAATTTTTACATATATATTTACATATTTTTACGCTGTGAATAAAATGCATTATTTAGAAACGAGAAAAAGTGTGAAGGTAGATTTGATCACTTCTTTTGATTGTGTTTACATGGAACTCAATACTTTGGTTGATAAATTATCAAAAAATGGACTCTAAAGTTAAGAATTCAGGCTAGATTATTCTGCTTGAGTTTAGAAATGTTTTTTTGTTAACATTCTTTCAAATCAACATTTTTTTCTTCGATTAGTTTATATGTATTATATGTAATATGTCGAGGATCCCATATACTTACCCCAACTATAAGAAATCACAGTGTGATGGGTTCTGTTATACGTGATCGAACTCATGATAGATCATGTAGCCCACTCAGAGTGCATGTTCAACTCATAATCCTACCTCAGACACCAGTCAGAGTGTTAGAAGCAATGTTTTTGTTTATGTTGATGATCATGCTACCTCTAGTGGACCTTCTTCACCTATTTCAGGTACACCTCCTACATTTTTAAATCCTCTTTAAATTTTATGTGTTTATGTCTTCGAATTGTCTTTAATTTTTAAATTGTCTTCAATTGATGTGCTTGAATTTAATGTATATTTTATTATTTTTCTAGTTTGTTATTTATATATGTTAAATTATGTTTATGATTTTTAGGCCCTCAGCAGGCTGAAGCTGACACTCAGAGTGCAACATCAATCCCTCAATGGGACAATGCAACAACTCATATCACATTAGAGGATGTTACGACCCATCATATGTGGATCAAAGAAGAGATACATAACATCCCTACTAATTCACAGACTCGTTGTAGTTTGTCTTTGATGTTGGATAACATTAATAGGTTGATCAAGACATACCAAAGGTCAGGCCCATAGAGCCACCTGCTATAGTCCATACAGAGGATTAGGAGGCATGAGGTTAGAAGCCCAAATACTTGGGAGGTGGTGAAAGAGGCCACCAAGAACATTGATTTTCATGGGGAGCTATTAGACATCCCTTCGTATCACCCTGCTAGACATAGAAGTCAAATTCCACTGAAATATTTTATGAATGTTGATGTAGGATCTTTTGTGTATGATATATTCATTGGAGTTTGGGGCCAATTTCCCCCACCATGACCAAGTCGCTATTTATTTTTCCAAGCATTTATATGTAGATTTCATGTTACATATGAAGTCAGATTACACTGATACTAGATGTCATTATTATGGACCCAACTTGGGGTTTACCTATGAGCATGAGGGGGCTCGTAGCAACCCTGGGCATGTACCACCACTTCTGAGATTCTTGCCTCTACTATCTCGAAGCTTGGTATTACCGACAGATGTAGAGGAGTTGTCATAACTTGGTGGCGAGACCAGGGAGACTATTACATACAACATGTGGATGTCATTGGACAATGCACATGTTGCATTGGATGGAGATATTAAGAGATCACCACCATTTCCTTGTGACTCTCTAATGCCCTTATATGATCATGCATTTCTGGCTAGTTTACTCGTTAACTAGCTTTTGACTTATGCTTGTATGTAACGTGATGTCATTCATGAGACTTGGATGGTGCGTGGCCCGCATGACACAGACTATATATCTATATATATGTGTGTGTGTGTGTGTGTGTGTGTGTGTGTATAACTTTTGACTCTTATTGTCAAATTATGCATAATTATTTACATTAATTTCTAGTTTGTATTAGATTGCATTTATATTAATAAGTTCATGATAACATGTAGACACAACCCAACTACATGGATGAGCTTATGAGGTCATCCAAGGGGGCAGTTGATCATCCCGACCATCCTCGACTAGAGCATGTTTCCATGGATTCTCCTCCACCTCGTAACACTAATGTGGCAAAGAGTCACTATTTACAACCATGTGGACCAACAGTTGAAGTAAAAAAAATTGTCCCTAATATTTCAACCTTTTCCTTTTTTAATTTACACATATATGCTAATGAATTTATAGACTAATTATAATTTGTCCTTGTCATTGTGTGCAAAGTGTCGGTTAAGTCATTGTCATGTGGACACATGAGTGGGATGTTGGGTTTAGAGGCATTGATGATGCGGGTCCATCGATGTAAGCCCCAATAATTGAGCCACAAACAGGGGAGAACCAAACCGAGACTCATCAGATCCCCATCCTATCTGACTTGCATTTGGACTTGACTGAGGTTAGTAGATTAATTTCATGTATATGTAATTAAAATTGTCGTTCAAAATCATTTATTTCCATATTGCTTATTTTTTTTAAATAATGATCTAATTAGTTTGAATTTGAATGTGTTATATTGCAGTATCATCTTATGGACAATTACTTTGGGTGGCGAAACTCACATAGGAGTTTTAGTGGTACTTAGAGTGAATAGTTTGTATATTTTCAAGCGCATTTCATTGGGCAGATTCACATGTGATACAAACTTTGTATATTTTCATACATGGATAGTTTGTTGATGTACATGGACATTATTTTAGTTTATGTATGCTTATTATTTCAGTTTATGGATGTTCATGTGATATTTGTAATTTGTATATATTTTCATAGGGATAGTTTATTGATACATGCATTCACTATTTTAGTTTATGGATTTGTATTAATATTTTTTATGGATGCTCATTAATTTTTTAAGTTTATGGATCCGTTAAAACTATTTTGCTAATTAAAAAAAAAACTATATACTATAACTTTAATTAGTAAAATATTAGAATGATAAGACGATCAGATGGCAGAAGGGCTAGCCACATGACCGCATGCGTCTTCCCCCATGCCAACTTGAGACGCATTCAAGGCACCTTGCAGGTGCCATTAAATGAGTCTGATGGATGAGACAGCTCCACAACACTCATGGCCATGGCACCTGCATATCATTATGCAATTCCTCCCCCCCCTTGCTCCATTGTGTTTGCTCTCCGTAGGCCGTAGAGCCCTACTCACACTCTGTAATAGGTAGTCGATGCTGGCTACTAAGTTGTATTGACCTGGGCAATGGATTTCATAACTCTCATACCAGACTCTGCAACTTAGCCCCGGCTCAGACCTCCTTTGTCCATTCTCTACGTATTAATTCCACTAACCCCTCTACTGTTGACCTTACTCTCAATCCTGCCATGGCTTGCATCCAACATCGAATGCGAAGCAGGAGAGGAGGCACTCTCAATGGAAACATCTGCCCTCCGACAATGCCCAACCCTAACTATGTTTCCCCTGCTTCTTCAACTGACAATCCCAATCCACATAGCTCATTCTATGGTCGTTACCCAGACACCCGAAGCGGAAGGGGAAAAGCCAAGCTCCAAGGTACAAGACGGAGGGATGTTGTGGTTCACACAGCCAATTTTCCCCTTCCTCCGCATCGAGCTCCCCATACCACTCAATTCCGCAGCACCCTAAATCAACCTGTAATCACAGCCACTGTTACTATTACATTCTATGAAGAAATTGACCCGCCGGCACCTCCGCCTGAGCACAATGATGAGCAGAATAGGGCAGTGCCAAGCAACAAGGGCATTCATAACCTAGGCAATCAGCAACCTGATGAAGACAAAGCCACCCTACATGGTAAAGCGTTGGCTGGAAGTCAGCCAACTGCGGATAGCAAACTTGGTGACACGCAGGCTTTAGGAAGCCAACGGGGTGACACGTCTGGAGTGCATGCGGGCGCAGGTAGCACTGAGGGCATCCATCCAGCTCAAGGCAGTGGCACGTTAGACGAAGAAGATGATTGGTACAAATACGCATGTCCGATCGAAGAAGAACTGGCCCTGAACAATCTCTAGTCTCACCACTTGGCAGCCAGGTGGATGCTTCTCATGATGATTGGGCATTTACAGTTAAGTGTTTTATGGTTATGTCTATGCAATGTCTTTTTGTTTTTTGGACAAAACTGATAACCCCTGTGTGGGTTTTTTTTTTATTTCTTGGACTAGTTTCCCCTTTATTGGGGCAGTCAAGGCTAGACAGTTTTATTTTGTGATGAATGATGCTCATTACTATTGAGGCCATGCCTCTTTGTAATTACTTTATGTATCATATTAATAGAACAATATTTCTTAGAAAAAAAAAAAAAACTTTAATTAGTAAAATATAACAACTTTGATTTCCAGTTTCATAGATTAAGAAAATAAGTACAATCTTAATTTATGATACAAGTCACTTTGATAATTAAAATGAACTAAAATATATCATGTATCAATTTAATATTGAACATGGAAAGAATTACAATTATGTTTCATATTGCCTTGTAGAAAGATAATTTTAGTGCAATCAACATGTATGTTATTACAATTCAATTTAAAAAATAAATTATTTGAATTATAAAGTAATCTATGTTATAATTTATATATATATATATATATGAAAAAAATTGTGACCCACCCATATACCATTACATGGACAATTTTTTAAAGTATTTCAATCAATTTCTTATCTCAAAGTTCAATTAAAAAACACAAATAGGATTGAAATAGGTTTCATTCAATTTTAAAAGATGTCAATGTAAAATCAAATAGGTTTTATTTAGAATTATTTCTTTTGAGAATTATCTGCAAGAGCTTAAGCATAACATTATATAAGTCAATCGTATTGAAATTTAATTTATATATCAAAAAAACAATATATGACAACATTTCTATAATTTTATATAATGCTATCAACTTTCCTAAATTTACAAGTAGTTATGCAAGTATTTCAATCAATTCCTTATGATTGAAATAATTTTTATTCAATTTTTAAAAACTCAAATATGATTGAAATAAGTTATATTCAATTTTAAAATATGTGGAAATGTAAAAGTTACAAATACAGGATTTATTCAATTTTATTTTATTTGAGGTTATTTACAAAAGCTTAGTCATAATGCATGTCATCAATAATTTTTTTGTGCTTACATTGAAATCAATGCACAATGTTAAACTAATTACCTTGAAATTAATGTAAACAATATATCTAGTTACATCAAATCAAAAATCAACATCTTCACTGAAATAAATGCGTCTAATGCAAGCAATAAAATAGGATGAGAAATCAACATCTACACTAAAATCAATGTATCTAATGCAAACAAACAAATAGGATTAGAAATCAACATCTACACTAAAATCAATGCATCTAATACTATAAGCAATTAAATAGGATTAGAAATCAACATCTACACTAAAATCAATGCATCTAGTGTTAACAATCAAATAGGACTAGGAATCAACATCTACACTAAAATCAATGCATCTAGTGCAAGCTCAATCAAACAAGATTGGAAATTAACTTCTTTAATGAAATTAATGCATCTAATGAAAGCAATGAAACATAATTAAAAATCAATATCTACACAGAAATCAATGCATCTAATGCAAGAAGTCAAATAGGATTAAAAATTAGCATGTGTACATAGAAATCAATGCATCTAGTGTAAGCAATTTTCTTCCCTCTCTCCCCCCTCCATATATATCGATATCTCCATCCATATATCCTTATTTATCTCTCTACCTCATCCCCTTAGACATCCATGCTCTCTCTCTTCATATCTATCTATCTCTCCCTCCCTCCCTCTATCTCTCTCTTCTTCCCTTTCTCTTCCTTCCATCTATATCTCTATCTCCCTCTGTCTCTCCTTCTTCATATCTTTATAACACACCAAAAAAATACACATTTTTTCTCAATATCTATCTATATCTCCCTCCCTCTCCCTTTCCTTCTCCCTCTCCCTCTCTCTTCCCCTTCTCTCCCTCTGTTTCCCCTTGTACCTCTCTCTCTCTCTCTCTCTCTCTCTCTCTCTCTCTATATATATATATATGTGTGTGTGTGTGTGTGTGTGTGTGTGTGTGTGTGTGTGTGTATTTATTCTTACCTCCCTCTCTCTCCCGCTCCAACTCCATATCTCTCTCTCTCCCTCCATCTCAATTCCTCTCTCTCTCTTCATTTCTCTCCCACCTCCCTCTGTCTCTCCCCTCATCACACACACACTCTCTCTCTATCTCTATCTCTCTCTCTCTCTCAACCTTTGTCCTCAAACTATGTTGGATATCTCCCTCCCTCTCCCATTCTCTCCCCACCTTCTCCCCATATCTCCTTCTTTGTCTTTCTATATCACCCCCAAACATACACACTCTCTCTCTATCTCTCCCTTGTCACTCCCTCCCTCCCTCTCCACCTTTCTCTGTCTATATGTCTTGAACTTCTTCCTTCCCTATCTTTTCCTCCAACTCCATCTCTCAAGCTCCCTTTATTTCTTAGAGACTCTCTCCTCCTCTCCCTCTCTCCATATTTGTGTACCCCCCTCTCTCTCTTACCCTTCTCTCCCACTCTCTCTTCTCTATATTTTAAAATTTTTAAAATACTTTAACAGTTAAAATATTATGTTTATATATATAGATATATTATTTCATACAACATTTTTAGTTATTTATATAATACATATTTAAAATGTAAGATTTCAAATGTGTGTTGCACATTTGCCCGAAGGGAAAATGATAATTTTCCATGGAAATATTATCTAAATTTTTTCCAAAATATTAATGTTCCGGCTACCTCCATCAAATACATAGAGTGCTTCATGTCTTATAATTGAAACTGTTTATGTTGTATTTCCTTAGGTAACTTTATGTTATGATTACTTCAAGATTTTAAAAATATTATATATTTTATTATGTTAGATTTATAAAAAAAATTAGGTTAAATAAAATTAACATATTGAGTCAGCTTGTATGAGTCTTTTTGTGCAAAATTCCTGCAATACCATTTTGTACCCTAGCAGACTTAGGGAAAAAAATTTGCTTGGGTGGTGGGGTTGTTCATGTTGGATTCATGGATGAATCCTCTATCCAATGGCATATTAGTTTGACATTTTCAAATTCATATGATATTTGTCAATGAAAAAATTTCAAAAAATACCACTGTCTTCATTTAAGAGTCCTCTTCAAAAGGGTACTCTTGGTTTTTAAATTTATTTAAATAGTTGAAAAAAAAACCTTACATGAATGCATGTTTCTGCAAAATGCAATTGAAATATTACTTCACCAACTTTGAAAAATAATAAAAAATAATATTTTCCATGAAAAAAAAAAATTAATATGAAAAACTTATCTCTCTTTGTGTATATCATGCTCGTATATATATATATATATATATATATATATATATAATATATTACACATTTTAGACTAAGTTATCATACGTGAACACATGCATACCTCTTAAGATGTGTGAAAATTTGCAACGACAAGCATTTCATTTAATGAAAAAATGACATATTATACGATACTAATTTTTTTTTTGAAAAACATATCATTAAGACGAAAACATAATTCTCCACAATTTTTCTTTTTACTATGAATCAAAATTCACGATGCTTCTATGAATTTGAGGGCTTCAATTCGATAAAAGAGGAAAAACTTGAAATTTCATCACCACATTTGGCCCAAAAGTGTAACCCATCTTCATGTATTCACCCTTATAACTAGTATATGACCAAAATATTAACCATGATAAATCAATCATCAAATCAAGATAATAACAAGTACAAGTGCTCATAAATCACAATAGGAAAATAACTATTGAATTGAGGCTTCTGTGATCCATATCAAGTTTATGAGAGATTTTTCAACGTCAATCAAAAGATCTATCATTTGTCGACGCATTTCGAACCAGCCAATGTGGTTCATCGTCAAGACAGGTTGAAGAACCAGATCCAGCTTTGCATGTTAAATAGCTTGAGCAAAGCCTCCAACGGCTAGCTAGGCCAACGGCTAAAATGGACTAGGGTCCTAACCTCGAACATAAATATATAAATACTATAAATAATTTAATTTAATAGGAAGTTAGTTGTAATAAGGGACTAAAATAAATATATAAATAATTTAATTTAATTGGTTGTTAAAAGGGATTAACAATTAAATAAATACATAGAAACTATAACTATTAGAATAGAATGTATAATTAATTATAAAAAGAGTCATTAATAAATTAATAAATACATAGCAAAAATAAATAAGGAATAAAACCCATGAAAAAATAACAAAAAAAAATACATTAGAATAAAATCATAGCAAAAAAAATAAAAAAATAAATAATATAAATAAATATTAGGTTAAAAAAAATAATAATAAAATAAAATAAAAAAATAAAAAGAGTCATTAATAAATTAATAAATACATAGCAAAAATAAATAAGGAATAAAACCCATGAAAAACTATATAAAGAGTTTAAAATTGGTTTAAAATAATAATAATAAGAATAAATAAATAATTATAAAATAAAAAACATTAGAATAAAATCATAGAAGAAATAATAATAATAATAATAAATAAATAAATAAATATTAGGTTTAAAAAATAAATAAATAAATAAATTACGGACACAATCTGAAAAGGGAACGAGGGGAGGGGAAGGAGGAAGGGCGGAAAGGCACGAAGCGACTAGGAAGAGAGAGCTGGGACCCAACATCTACCGATTTTCCAACCATCCTCTCTATTGAGATTGCTTGGCCTCTTTTCAATTTCCAGTGCTTCCCTAAATTTCTGATGATGGAACTGAGAAACCCTAGCAATGACACTAGCTTCTTCAATACAAACATGATGATTGGTTTTTTCCTGCATGCTCAGCTAAAGTCGGAGACTTTGATCTCCTATGCTTAAGGTCAGTTGTGTGTTCACTAATCCTTTGATTGATGGAGCAACCCATATCCTCAATATAGGGGGTCCCACAGGAACAAGGGATAATATATACCCCTTTCATATCTTTAGGGTCAATGATCCTTTGCTGATCTGAGGGACATACGAATGGTGTTAAGGGGCCTAAAGGTTACAGGGATACTATGCATCTTGAGAATCCTTGCAATCTTATCAGTGGTCCCTTGCACAAACGGAAGATGGACACCTGGAATACGCTCCTTCGGTTCCCTTTTAGTAAAAGAATTCCTGGCAGCTTTTATGAAAGCCTTCTATCCCATGTATCTATTGTAACCATTCCCAACAAAGACATCAAGGAGATGGGATTTTTCTTTCTCAAGGCTCTTTTTATCCGAGATCCTTAGGGCCCTGGTAGCAAGGGTATTGAGAACCCCCATCATCTGAGCAGGGAAATGATGGGAATTGGCATGAAGATACTGCTCTGTATGTGTTTTCTTTCGAAAAACTTGGTGGGAGAGAGAACCATCACTATTCTTAGAAATAAGAATATCAAGGAAAGGGAAGCATCCATCAACTTCCTGCTCTCTAGTGAACTTAATGGCCGAGGATTGACTGTTGAGATGATCGAAGAAGAGATCTAATTCCTCTTAGCAATGAGACCAGATAACATTGGTGTCATCCACATACCTTTTCCAAATCTTGGGCAGGAGACAGGATGAGTTAAGAGCCTTGGACTCAAAATATTCCATAAACATATTAGCAATGATAGCGGATAGGGGTGAGCCCATTGCAACCCCACAGGTTTGCTCAAAGAACTCTCCCTCAAAAGAGAACAAGGTGGAAGTGAGGCAGATTTCAACTAACCAAGCCATATCAGGATCTGTAAGACGGTTGATAACCTCCAAGGCCTCACCAATAGGGATGCAAGTGTACAGAGAAACAACATCAAAACTAACAAGAATGTCCCCAGGGTCAAGCTTAATGTCCTTGAGTTCATTAATAAAGGAGGCGGAGTCTTTTACGAAGGACTCCGTACAACCAACTAAGGGCTTAAGCCTTAAAGCAAGGAACTTAGCAAGAAGGTAGGTAGGACATCTAATGGTGTTGACAATGGGCCTTAATGGAGCTCCTTCCTTGTCAATTTTGGGGAGACCATAGATCCTATGAGTGATAGGGTTGCTCTCAATGAGTTTATGGTGCAGGGAACTCACTGAGCTAATGGACTTAATGGCAAGAGCCACATTCTTAGCAACCCTTTTTAAGGGGTTTTTAGGAAGCTTTTTATAGCTACCACTATTATGAAGATGATCCAACATCTTAATGCGGTAATCAACCCTTTTAAGAATGACGACAACTCCACCCTTATCTGCCTTTAGAACAATGATATCTTTGCTCTAGTTTAAGGATCTGAGGGCTGTAGAAATTTTGAATGGTAAACACTTATTCACAGAGATTATCCCGATTATACACTATTGTGGAATACATGCACAATACGTAATCTCCTCTATGTTGATCATCAATTTAGCAGCATCAAAAACAATGAAACATCAATCGCATGCACGCATTAACACAGTATGTAACCCAGGGAAAGCTTACAGCTGAAAACCCCACACTATCTGTATATTAATGATTGAGAACATGTAACAATACATAGTACAATACTCCTCACAAGTACTCAATACTATCTCCACCTGTTACACGCGAAACTAGCTCAGATCTGAACAAGTCACAGGTTCAAATCTTCTCCACTGCTTTGCCTGCCTCTATTGCAAAATACCATGTGAAAATCACTCACCCCGGAAATCACGTGAGCACAAGCTATTTCATTGGGCATATACTATGCAATTCTCATGGGCATACTCAATACATTGATTGTGCAAGACCTCATGGACAACTATAGTCACAACTGATAGCAATCTCAACCTCTAACACCTATCTCCACTGAACTGTACATGCACTGAGTTAACTGATGTATTCTTCAGTTGCATTATGAGTTAATAATTAGTGAATTAATTTAATCAATTAATTCACATCACTCATCACTAGTCTATTTGCAGTTAGACTAATTACAACTAGTTTAACCAAGTCAAACTGAACACAACTCCATCAACTCCACATCCAACTCCACAGAACTCACATGCATGAGTTCTAACTAAAGTCCTCCATGAAATAGCTCAACTAACACATAAGAAACCACGTGATTCCTTTTGTCAGCTGCATGTGCCACATCCGTAGCTCGAACTGAAGTGCTCCAAGAGAATAAGATAATGTTTAGAGTCCAAATATTACTAAGGGCTAATAATATTTGATTGTTTCTATTTTTAGCCTGGCAGTCTAAAAATAGACTCTGATCACTCTGCTATGAACCAAAAATAGAAGTCCATCTATTTTTCCCAACATGACCAATCATCCATAAACAGCATCCTGCAACTCATAGACCATGATCCATATGTCTAAAAATAGACGTAGTCTAAAAATAGACTTTGCGCCAAAAATAGCCTGCGGGACCACTTAGTGAAGGCGACTCCTTTTCACTAAGATCCATCATCTTGTTGCATTTTCAACACTCCCTCTCAACAATATATGGATTATCTGCAACCCCTATCCTGCAACTGGAACGTTTTGCATGCAACACATTTGCCTGGTCCACTTGCTCCAACAACACTTGGAACAAAAACACTCCCAACTGACCACTTTGTTGGGCTAGGAACATACTCTGATGCTGAAGCTCTACCTGCTACTGACAAGTGCTCCCTCTCTGACATCTGCACTACTGCAACATCTCCATGCATCTTGTACCATTGCACACCTCTCTGTGCCACCTAGCACTGTGCAAAACACTTGTGCCTCTCGCATTGCTGCAGCCTGCTAGCTATGTGCTGTCCTGGGATTCCCTACACTGTCGCTCTCTCTGCCGCTCCATCCGCATCTGTCTCTACCCAATCAGTCAGTTCCTACTACTCCACATCGGGGCTCCCATAGCAAGGTCTCATCCAAGAGGTTGGGTACCTCAAGGATCCTGCCCCTCCTCCTTGGGACGATCAATCCACATCACCCCACCTCCTACCTGGAGGTATGGCTGCATGTGATCCCTCAGCCCACCTGGCTCGAAGTTTCCCCCTACTGGAGGTCTCTGCATGAGTAGATGTCTCTACTCGATCTCCTCTCAGCTTCCCTTATTGTGGCTGCTCCACAACCTCCTGAAGTTGCTGCACCAATCGTGGCTCCTCCACAATCGTCTAAGACTTCTTCTGGCTCTGCATGTTAAGAGGTAATATACGCTCCCTCTCAACCACCAAGTCTCCATCAGTTGCCTTGCTGCTCAAGGCTTTGCATGCATCTACATGCAACTGATAAAGGTTCCTGACTCGAACCCCTATCTTCCGGGTTTCTCCAGTTGTCTTGCTGCGCAGGAAAGCCTTTCCCTCGCTGAAGACAACATCATATCCCTTGTCTTCTAACATCGCCACAGAGATAAGATTCTTCTTCAATCCTGGAACATGCATCACTTCCTTCAATTTGAAGGGTTTACCAGACTCCCTCTCAAAGGAAATGGTACCGATACTGGTCATACTGTATCTACCATCATTGCTCATCTCGATGTGCACTCCAAGATCTTTCTCATCCAGATCAGAAAACAAATCTCAATCTCCTGTCATGTGAGAAGACGCACCACTGTCCAAGAACCATACCGATCCCATCACACTTGATACTAAGCATGCGATCAACGAAAAATCCAGCTCAAACTGCGAGGCTAAGGCCTCTCTCGCTGCAGATCCAACAGCTTGCTTATTTTTTTTCTTTTGCAGACAATCTGTGGCATCTCCATTCTCAGCTTTGATGTTTCTGAGTTTATCCTTGAGCGCCATTCCACCAGCTCAAAAAACTCAACCGCCTCTGATCTAAAATTCGTGAGAACAAAGTATTTCTCGTACAGAGATTGACTGTATGGGCTTTTACCGGATATCTCACCTTCCAAAGGAAGGATGAATCCAGAGGCTACCTGGCCCGATTACAGACTCTGCCTGAAGAAATAAAATGTAAACACTTTCTGAATAATAGATTTGATGATCAATCCCACTTTGATATCCTGTAGAACTTTTTCTACAAATCAACCAGCTCCGATACCATGTAGAAATTTTGAATAATAAACACTTATTCACAGAGATTATCCCGATTATACACTATTGCAAAATACATGCACAATACATAATCTCCTCTACGTTGATCATCAATTTAGCAGCATCAAAAACAATGAAACATCAATTGCATGCACACATTAACACAGTATGTAACCCGGGAAAGCTTATAGTTGAAAACCCCACACTATCTGTATATTAATGATTGAGAACATGTAACAATACATAGTACAATACTCCTCACAAGTACTCAGTACTATTTCCACCTGTTACACACGAAACTAGCTCAGATCTGAACAAGTCACAGGTTCAAATCTTCTCCACTACTTTGCCTGCCTCTATTGCACAATACCATGTGAAAATCACTCACCCCGGAAATCACGTGAGCACAGGCTATTTCACTGGGCATATACTATGCAATTCTCATGGGCATACTCAATACATTGATTGTGCAAGACCTCATGCACAACTATAGTCACAACTGATAGCAATCTCAACCTTTAACACATGTATCCACTGAACTATACATGCACTGAGTTAACTGATGTATTCTTCAGTTGCATTATGAGTTAATAATTAGTGAATTAATTTAATCAATTAATTCACATCACTCATCACTAGTCTATTTGCAGTTAGACTAATTACAACTAGTTTAACCAAGTCAAACTGAACACAACTCCATCAACTCCACATCCAACTCCACAGAACTCACATGCATGAGTTCTAACTGAAGTCCTCCATGCAATAGCTCAACTAACACATAAGAAACCACGTGATTCCTTTTGTCAGTTGCATGTGCCACATCCGTAGCTCGAACTGAAGTGCTCCAAGAGAATAAGATAATGTTTAGAGTCCAAATATTACTAAGGGCTAATAATATTTGATTGTTTCTATTTTTAGCCTGGCAATCTAAAAATATACTCTGATCACTCCGCTGTGAACCAAAAATAGAAGTCCATCTATTTTTCCCAACATGACCAATCATCCATAAACAGCATCCTGCAACTCATAGACCATGATCCATATGTCTAAAAATAGACTTTGCACCAAAAATAGCCTGCGGGACCACTTAGTAAAGGCGACTCCTTTTCACTAAGCTCCATCATCTTGTTGCATTTTCAACAAGGGCTACTGATTCTTCCTTGCTCAGGTTGCTCTTAGGGGGCTTAGCCTTTCTCAAGACAACTGCACAATCCTGCCTTATTGTGTCCTTGATTTTATCAGGTAAACCTCTGATCCCAAACTCAATGTCACAAATGACATCATCAACAAGAATTTTCATAGGAGCTAAGGCAAAATTTAATCCCTTACTTAAAACTTTAAAAACCGAAGAGGGAAAGGAGAAACTAGAAAGATTAATCACCTTGTTATTAAAATGAGAAAGAGGGGAAAGATTATTTGTACTATGATTTAAATTATTATTATTAATACTCAATATCTTATTACTTACTATGATAGAATCATTAGTATTATTAAATAATGTCTCATTTTTATTAATTTAACATTTATATTATCACTATTACCACTCTCTTATTAACTTATGCAAAAGCTAATCAAGCCAGGGACTTCCACATACCACTTGACCATAGATTGAGTTGAACCAAATATTTATTTCAACCAATCACCCCTGTGCCATATTCCAAGCATGAATGTGGGATCTCATGGGATAAACCGAGACATAATAAACCAAGGAATCCAGAGGTTAAACCACCTCCACAATCAAACTATTGTGATCTCACCTAAACTGGTCTCAAGATCATAAAACCAAACCAAGACTGAATTCCTTAGAATTTCTTCACCATACCTTGAATAATTTGCTTGTCTCCACCCACCTGCTGAGGTCTTCCTGGAGAAATCCATCTCCACGGAAAATTCCTAAGACCACCTCCCACGGTTCCAAAACCTTCCGACAATCCAAATCTTAACCAAGAATAAATCCCATCACACCATGGCTATCTAGGAAATGGAAAGGCAAGGCTAAAAACACTATAAAAATAGGAAAAACACATGCCAATGAGAACAAA
Organism: Pinus tabuliformis; assembly: GCA_031772625.1. Lineage (NCBI taxonomy): Eukaryota > Viridiplantae > Streptophyta > Pinopsida > Pinales > Pinaceae > Pinus > Pinus tabuliformis. Next base: position 201,931,562 of record CM062815.1, on the reverse strand, counting down.
TGAACCAAACAAACAAATTCACATACCATGCTTCCACACATAAACTAGGAAATCACACATGCAACCTGTTACTTGCAAAATTTTCTTATTGAAGCTACTAAGTCAACCTTCTCCTTGCTTTCCTTTGCTCTCATTTGCTTTCCTCTTCCTTCCTTTGCTTGATTTCTTGCTTTCTCCTTTTGGAGCTCTCTCACTCTCTCTCTTTAACATTATTCTCAGGCCAAAACTAACAAAATATATTAACTAGTACTCTGATGCCTTTTTATTATTGATATCTCTATTTTCTTCATTTTCCTTCATTTTTCCTCTAATTTCCTTAGCATGCAAATTTGTGTCCCTTAACCTTCCTTTTCTCCTATTTTCCTTTATTTTCATAATTAAATTCCAATTGTTTCATGTTTTCCTTTGTCAATTTCGTTAGCCATAAATAAACCGAAAGTGATGTCCACTATAGTGTTTTCCCAACATTCAACTTGGAATATGTGTCCCATGACCTTGGTCTTATCTTTTGTTTATTATCCTTTATTACATGAACTTTAACCTAAGGCTATTACAAACCCCTCCCCCTTTAAGGGAACATTGTCATTGGTGTTCTATGACACCTATGACTAGCAAACCAATGAAAACAAATCATACTACCTATGGAGCTTTATAACATAGGTCGATGCAGTATTTACAATGACATCCTTCTGAAAGAAAAACAAACATACCGCTTAATGGAGCTTTATAACACAACTCATTGTAATATTTACAACTATATATGTGTATATGTGTGTGTGTGTGTACCAAAAACTCATATGTTTGAACCAACAAATCATGAAGGATACAAAGCCCACATCCGATTAACCATATCCCATGTAGCTTCATCGGGCCTAAAGTGCTTCCACTACACTTTCACTTACTCTATTGCTCAGTTTCGGAGCATGAGTTTTCTTTGTTGCAATATGCACTGAGGTTCTGGATAGAATCATCCCTCTGGTTCCACCTACAATAAAAGTCAATCAATCACATCATTTAACATCCTGTACGTATCTCTTGAGCAATGAAACATGGAAAACATCATGGACTTTCATTGTTGGCCGTAGTGCAAGTATGTAGGATACTAGTCCAATCCTCTCAAGGATCTCAAAATGCCCGCAATACCGAGGTGCCAACTTGGCGCATGACTCAATCCTCAAGGATCTATTCTTGGGATTAATGCACAAGTACACATGCTCCCTAGCCTGAAACTCCTTGAATTCCCTATGTTGATCTGCATAACTCTTCTACATATCCTGTGTTGCCTTCAAATTTCTCTTAATTGTTGGGAAAAATACTAAGAGGGGGGGTGAATCAGTATTTTAAAAACTCACAATAATAATTTTATTATTATTTTTTTTTCTGAAATGTATACGTGACTTTACTGAACCCAACTAGTGTATGTAAGCGACTTTTGTAAAGAAACTAGCATATGCTTAGTAAACTTGTAAAACAACTAATTCTTTATCCATTAAAATTGAACCAGAATGTAAGAGATTTATTAGGCATTTGATAAGCGGTAAACAGGTGTAGTGAGAATAGAATAAAGTATCACACATAAGAAACACACATGAACACCAAGATTTAAGGTGGAAACCCAATGTGGGAGAAACCCACTGTTGTTTTCATCTCGGTCTTCAAAGTTATTAATATTAAAAACTTCTTACATTCTTGTACCGGTGCACACTCATACCAGTACGCATGAACCCACATGTTGAAGGATACAACCTTCACTCATTCTCCAGCTCCTATTGGAAGGGAGCGCCAACCCCTTGATCTAATTACCAGCTACTATTGGCAGGAAGATTCGACTTCCTCACTGAAGGCTCCAACCCTCAACAACATTTATGGACCACGTTTCATAAATTTTCACACTGGATCCACCTACTTTAATACATCACAACTTGTAGGTCAACTAAAGCAAACACCAACTTCATTCAAACAGAACAGTGAGATCACTGTAACCAGAAAATAGAACTAAATTCATAATATTTCATCAACACAGATCTTAATATACTGAAAACTTGTAATTCTCAATTAGACATAGAGTTGACCAGAGATATTATGAAATATTATGTTAGCTTACAGAACCCTCATAGAGTCAGCATCATCAATAATATTTTCAACCAATCATCATGTATCCAAATTCAACTTCATCATTCAAGTATTCAATCAGTTCTACTTCATATATTATCACTCAACCTAGATCAACATGAGGACCTCATTGACAGACAACAGAGAAACAATAGAACTGATAATGTTGATCAGTCATTTATGAACAAAAACCCTTCCTTTATATACATGACTCCAAAGAAATGAACTTGTGTGTATATGCGACTTCACTGAGACCAATCTGCGTATAGATCTGCAAATTTTGACCTAAAATTGTGCAGCTCTTCAGAACATTAGAAAGACCCTGATCATAATATTCAAAGATAAAAACATTCATCAATACTTAGATCTAGTCAATCCATGAGCAGATCATATGATGGAAATTCATTTCAGGTCTCATGATCCCAATCCATCATTGTATTCATTGGTACATAATTATTTCAGATCTATGTGACAACTATAGCCCTTACAATGCAAATATACTTTAGATTAGAGTATTCATCAAAAACCCTTTCACATGCACACATAGCACTTTGATCTTCACCTCCTTATATAGTTAGAGCCTTAGCCAATACCATGGGTCAAACCCTTAGTTATGTCAATGGTATTCTTTCATGGGATCAATATTCATTGTCGTGTTCATTACTATGGGTCAATACCATGGTAAAGAGCCCTAGTATTTAGAATACCATGGTGCAAAAACCATACGTGACTTTCTTTCACCAAACTCGTGTGTATACACGACTTGGCCTTGATGAACCCGCATATAAATCTTCGGATATTCACCTTTATCAAACTTTTGATTCTAATCTATAAAGCTTTGTCCAATCATTATGTTATTTTTTTCCATCATTCTATCACCTCTAAACTAACTTGTGGATTCATCTAGTTACCATATACTTGTTCTATTACAAGTGAGTTGTCGTGAAGGACAACACATGCATCATAATGCCAAGAATATCCCCCTTTGGACTTGATAGCAACCATGTTGGTGTTGATCACCTCAACCTGTAGAGACATGTTAGATACATCAAATAACCATTATTGAAACACCAAGATACTCTCCCCCTTTGACATCAATGGCAAAGGGTGGACCAAAGCTCCCTCTTTGGATCTGATTTGCACTATACTGTCCATGCTCCCCTGAGCACATGCAAAATATTCATAAATATTTTCAAATGAAGAACATTACTCTATAACTCAACTAAATATGACCTTACTATCACCAATGACTCATACTTACATCAATCACCCAACCAAGTGGGATTACATATTTGACATGACCTCAAAAGTCCATACATTACTAAATATGACAATTATTACATCATAGGTCTCCACATGACCTTTACATCAAATGATAGACATGACATTAATAATTGAGACCAAAAGATCTTTAAAAGTACCATAATTCAGCAACCATAATGCCAACAACGCATTATATTCGACAAGGCTAATGATCCCCTTGAACCTGTGCTACCTGTTCATTGTCAACAACTCATTCATCAAAGAATCTTCATCAATCAGATGAATATCAATGAGAAAAAACATAACTCAATACCATATCAGCAGAATGTACCCATCAACACCAGACCAAGAAAAATCAAATCATAGTTGTCAATAGCATGTCAGAGGTTGCTCTTGAATCTGTCCCATTGTTTTTCTATCAGATAAAAACATGTGACTGTCTGCAAAGAAACTCGTGTATATACAAGACTATACTTCATCAAACCCGCATATAAAAAGAAACCTTATGAATTTTTCACCTGTAAACTAAGTAGACTATATTAACAAATAAATGAGGTAGAGACGACTCCCCGTTTCTGCCTGAGATATTCTAATGCTTCTCTAGGAAGAGGTTTAGTAAATATATCAAAAACTTGTTCTTTGGAGGGAACATGCTCCAATTTAACCTTTTGCTCAAGCACTTGTTCTCATAGAAAGTGATACTTAATAGGAATATGCTTGTCTTGGAGTGTGTAAAATGATTTTTTGAAATACTAATAGAACTTGTATTATCACATAGGATGGAGATGGGTGGAGGACATTTGATTTGTATATCTTGTAATGTTTGCATCATCCAGAGAACTTGTGTGCAACAAGATGCAACAGCCACATATTCTGCTTCTGTTGCATATAAGGTAGTGGAACTTTGTTTCTTGTTAAACCAAAATACTAATTGGGGCCCCATCTAAAATGCACCTCCACTAGTGCTTTTCCAGTCATCAACATTTCTATCCCAATCCGCATTTGTGTATGCATGAAGGGTATGATCTGCATCTTTAGGATACAATAGACCAAAGTCTTGGGTTCCATAGATATATTTGAATATTCTCTTTACTACCTGAAGATGTGACACCTTTAGATTGGCTTGGAAATGTCAAACAATCCCAACTGCATGCATGATATCTGGTCTGGTACCTATTAGATAAATCAAACTTCCAATCCTAGACATGTACTCTAGTTGGTTTACTGTGGGAGAATCATAATTATAACCGAGACTACATCCTTTCATCATAGCAGTACATAAATGTTTGCAATATTCCATCCCATACTTCTTCAGAATCTGCTTGAGATATTTTGTTTGTGAGAGAAAGATGCCATTTTTTGCTTGTTGCACTTGTAGACCAAGAAAATAGGTTTGTTCCCCAGGTAAAGACATTTCAAATTCTTGATGCATAAAAAAGAAATTTTTGACTCATAGTTTCTTCATTACTACCAAAAATGATATCATCAACATAAACAACAATAATTAGCAGTTTATCCCCCTCAATTTTTGTGTACAAGTTGTTGTCTGCGGATCCTTTTGTGAAACCTTATTGTTGAAGATGTTTGTCAAGACAATAATACCATGCCCGTGGAGCTTCTTTTAGCCCGTATAAAACCTTTTTGAGTTTGCATACAAGGTTTTCAGCATTCCCCAAAATGAATCCTTCTAGTTGTTCAATATATACTTCTTCTTCTAGATCTCCATTAAGGAAAGTAGATTTTACATCCATTTGATAAACTTTGAAATTTCGAAAACTTGAAAATGCAAGAAAAATTCTTATGGATTTAAGTCTGGTTACCGGTGGAAATGTTTTTTCAAAGTCTATAGCTTCTTGTTGAGCATAACCTTTAAAAACAATTATAGCTTTGTTCCTAATGAGCTCTCCATTTTCATTCAACTTATTTTTGAATATCCATTTTTCCCCAATAACATTTTTATCATGAGGCCTTGGAACCAATTCCCAAGTATCATTCTTTTCAATTTGATCAATTTCTTCATTCATTTCCTTAACCCAACATTCATATTTACTAGCTTGATTTACATTTTGTGGTTCAATGGTGGATAATAAAGCTAGATAACTAGGAGATCCTACAAGAGTTCTTCTTGTTTGTACCCCAGATTCCTTTTCTCCCAGAATTTGAGTTTCTAGATGACTCTTTTAAACATACCTATATGGAGCCTTTTCTTTGTTTGATGTGTATTCTTCTTCTGCTTCATTAGTTTCTTCTTCTATATCATTGTGATTTGATGTGCGAAAGCATTCATCATCGTCATCATCTTTTGTTGATGTTACCTTATTGGGACCTATGCATGCTTCATCAATCACAACATCGGTGCATTCAACAATTTTCCAAAGTTTTTTATTGTAACATTTGTATCCTTCACTTCTATATGAGTAACCAAGAAGTATTCTTTCATCTGCTCTAGCTTCAAAATTACCAAGTTTTTCATCATTATTTTTATGAAACATTTTCTTCCAAAAACTCTAAAATGGTTCGCAATGGTAGGCTCACCATACCAAATTTCATACTGAATTTTATCACTATTCACACGAACATGAGCCTTGTTGAGCATATTTATTGTTGTATGTGTAGCTTCACCCTAGAAGGTGTTAGGAGTTCCAGACTCATCAAGCATAGCATGAGCCTTTTTTGAACAATTCTATTCATTCTTTCTGCCACACCATTTTGTTGAGGATTTTTAGCTACAGAAAATTGTCTTTTATGCCATGTTGTTCACAGAAATCAAAGAATTCATTTGCTATGTATTATCCTCCTCAGTCAGATTGTAATATTCCTCATTAGCCCCAGCTAATTGGAATATTCGATTTTGCCAAATTTTTCCTTCTATAGTTATTTTGTAAATTAGAAAGAAAAAAAAGTGAGAAAGGGGGACATAACTCACTTTTAGAATAAAAGTCACTTCCTAGTAGCACAATGTTGTGACTTAAAGGGAGAGCCAAGGGGGCCAAAAGGGGGACGCAGAAATGGAGCCCACGCAGACACATTGAAGGACTGCGCAGGAGGGGAGGAACACGTGGCAAAAGGGGAATCACACAGGAGAAGGTGAGCATTAGGATTGAGAGAGGTAGAAGCTATAAAAGAGAGAGGAGCCACCTCATTTTGATCATTCGGTTATGTGCATTTGTGATAGTCATTTTGAGTTAGAGCACGCTGGCTGTTTAGCTAGTCTGCAGCACTGTTTAGTGCATTGAGTGTCTCCGTTCAGAGATCTCACCCTTAGCCCCAGGGGACTTCGAGTGCCTGCTCAAGCGAGGTATTTTCATTGGCATTTCAGCAGCAGTATCTTCAGCATTTCAGCAGTGGTTTTATCAGTGTTTTGGAGGACTGCACAGCACTAGGAGAGGGACGCAGTTCTTTTTGGGAGTAGTCTGGATTGAGGGTTTGTGGAGGATTTGAGCTGAGGGATTGAGAAAGAGATTAGCTCTTACATATTGGAGGAGTTTAGTAGAGTTCTCAGCTGAGTTTCAAAGGGTTCTATTCAGTGGTAGCGCAGAGCAGTGAGGAACTGCGCAAAACCCTAAGGGGTTGATTTTCGGGGGTCGGCCATTCCAGGAAAGCTTTTTGGGTTTTTCTAGGTTTCTTGAGTAGAGTCCAATTCCAAAGTTTCAGCTTTTTCTGAGGAGGGGAGCAGTCCCAAGTCCTCATTTTATTTCTAGCAGCAGCAGCAGCGCAGTAGTTTACCCAGCAGCTTGGACGCAGATCAGAGAAGGGCCATTCCTTTGCTATTCTGAGTGTATTTCTTCACTTTCCTTGTGCAATTAGAGGTGCCATCTTCCTGATCACCTCCTGTACTCATTTTATTACTCAGTATAATAAAATGGCTTAGCATTCTCTCTGCATTTCTTGTGTATTTGTTTATGGTTTATTTGATATATATAGTATCATTGTTACTTGTATCTTTGTGAGCATTCTTGGCTATTATACCACTTGTGTGTTTCTATTATACTCTTAGACAGAGTCTGGAAAGGGCCAAGTAGCCTCCGAATCTCGTCCTCTTTTTTAGAGGCGACATATCTGGTAAATGCCCTCCCAGTCCATCTCTGGTTGGAGTTTGCTTGTGTTTGGGGTATATTCCCAATATGGGATATTACAATGGTATTAGAGCATAGATCTGGCTCAGCCTATGGAACTAGCAATCTATGACACCGGGGGAGAAACCATATATCTGTTACAAAGGTCGGAGATACATAATACCTACAGAGAGGGAGACTGTGTTCCGGTGGTGGACACAGAATAGAAGGAGCCTATGGTGGACGCAGAGTAGGAGGCTCCAATGGCAGATGATGACGGGAAGAGATTTACGGATATGCTCCTCAAATCAATGAAGGATCTATCGAGGCAGATTGAGGTGATGGGGTAGAGATTCACGACAGTAGAGGCCAGATAGCATGAGAGCCCACAGATTTTCCAAGGTGGTGAGGGATCGGATGCATCCTACCATTTGCCAGAGAAGCATGATACTGCGCAGTAGGTGGCCTCACATGCCCCTACACACTTTACCATGCCCACTTTCTTAGGAGCAGACACAGAGGCCGTAGCCCAGCAGGAGGCAGAGCCTGGACACATGGATGATTATTTTGCAGAGTACCAGGCCTATGGGCAGGAGTTCAGGGAAGCCCTCTCATTTCGTGATTTTGTTCAGCTCCAGCGGGATAGTAGACCCCGCGACCATCACAAAGGTTACCAACATTATCATGATGGTGACACCCATCGTGCAATGAGTGGATTCCACTTGCCTACGTTTGATGGCTCATCAAACAGTTCGGCAAGTTCTTGGGTGGAGAAGATGGACATTTATTTCCAGCTTAACCAGATGTCAGAGACAAAGGCCATCAAGGTGGCGACATTGCATTTGGATGGTGAGGCCCAGGATTGGTGGTTTCATGGGATGGTTACATTAGGACACTCCATGGTGATGACATATGTCGAGTTCACCAGGAGATTAATGGAGCGATTTGATTGGAGGGATCCAGAGTAGCATTTTGTTGAGCTGACAAGGCTCAAATAGACAGGGAGCCCAGAGACCTACATTGCATATTTCTTGAGGGTCTCAGTGATGGTGCTAGATTTATCCACGGCATGGAGGATATATATGTATGTTGAGGGGCTAGCAGAGCCACTTTGGGGTCTAGTCAGATCCGCTAGACCAACCACCCTTTAGGATGCTATCAGTAGGACCTGTGACCTACAAGATGTCTTACCCAGGACCTGGACACCTTACCCCCAGAGACAAACTTTCCAATCTAAGGGGAAGGATGTGAGGATTCCACCTCCAAAGGGGAATCCAAGATGAGTGCAGATTGACGATGATGTCAAGAGGGAGCTGGAGAAGAAGCGGTTGTGCTTCACATGTCAGGAGCCATGGGCACCAGGAAATAGATGTGTTGCTGGCTATGCACATTTCATTGAGGTTTTCTCCGAGAGCAGTGGAGAAGAGGATGACGAAGATGGTGTGGAGGCAGGAGATAGCCATGATGGACAAGGACCTTTGCCACCTCCACCGCCAGCAGCAGGTGGTGCATCTTTTGCACCCACCGGAGGGGACCTTGCTGCATTGCAAGGAGTTCCCAAGTATCTGACACCTACGCATATGAGGGACAGTACGTGGCCAGCAAGTGTCAGTTTTGGTCGATAGTGGGGTGACCCACAACTTCATTGATGCATAGATGGTTGAGCGGAGAGGCATACAGACAGAGAGCTTCGATGCGTTTTCAGTCTTGGTCCCAGGAGATCAGACCATGACGTGTGCTCGATATGTTCCAGAGCTTTCAGTGACGATGGGCACCTACACATTGACTGACCACTTTTTCGTGGTCGATATTCCAAACACCAACATGATACTAGGTGTTCAATGGCTCGTCACTCTAGGGAAGGTCACAACAGATTGGAAGACCCTAGAGATGGAGTGGGATGATGAGAAGACAGGGAGGCATGAGAAGATACAGGGACATCATACGTATCTGCCTCAGACTGTTTCGGCTGATTGTATGGAGGCAGTCTTCTGGAAGGGAGACATAGAGTGGGCAGTAGAGCTGCGTGCATCGGAGGCAGGGACTACAAGGAAGACAGTGCACCCGAAAATACAGTCCATCCTTGACCGGTATGCCATAATATTTGGGGAGATTCCGTTGGGTCAACCATCGACCAGGGGTTTGAGCACACCATTGAGCTTGAACAGGGCATACATGCAATGATTACTACCCCCTATAGGCATCCCAAGGCCTATCGGGACAAGATAGAGCGGGCCATTCAAGAGTTGCTGGCTCTTGGGCACATCCGACCAAGCACGAGTCCTTTTGCTTCTTCTGTGGTGTTGGTGAAGAAGGAAGATGGTACATTGGGGATGTGCATTGACCACAGGGCCCTAAACAAGAGGACACTGAAGAATAGGTACCTCATACCTAGGATCGATGAGTTGATGGATGAGTTGAGAGGAGCATGGTTCTTCTCAAAGATTTATTTGAGATCAGGGTACCATCAGATTCATGTGAGGGAGCAAGACATTCCCAAGACCGCCTTCAGATGTCACTATAGGCACTTTGAGTTTTTGGTGATGCCCTTTGGGCTAACCAACGCCCCAGCTACATTCCAGTCTTGCATGAATCACATCTTCCGTAGTCACTTGAGGAAGTTTGTGTTGGTGTTCTTTGATGATATACTCATTTACAACAGGACGTGGGAGGAGCATCTCCAACATATTGAGACAGTATTACGCATCTTGGAGGAGTAGCAGTTCTATGCCAAGCTCTCCAAATGTGAGTTCGGGTTGGCAGAGATGTTATACTTGGGACACATCATTGGAGTGGACGGAGTGCGAGTCCATGAGGAGAAGATTAGGGTCATCAAAGATTGGCCAGTGCCGAGAAATTTGATGGAACTTCGAGGATTCATTAGCATTTGTACTTACTACTGGAATTTCGTCAAAGGTTTCTCAAAACTTGCTACACCCCTAACAGATTTGATGAGGAAGGGGGCATTCAATTGGTCGGATACAGCATAGCGAGCCTTTGATAGGCTCAAGGAGGTTATGAGCAGCTGCCCAGTGCTTGCATTGCCAGATTTTATGTAGCCATTTGTTTTGGAGTGTGATGCGTTGGGAGAGGGGATCGGTGCAATATTGATGCAGGGAGGTCACCCTATAGCCTTTGAGAGCCGAAATCTCCTTCCGCATGAGAGGTTGTATTCTATATATGACAAGGAGATGCTGGCCATCATGCATGCATTGGCTAAGTATCGGTAGTATTTGGTGGGGAATAGGTTCAGGGTAAGGACTGATCACAATAGCCTCAAGTTCTTTTTGGAGCAGAAGCAGTTGCAAGAGAGGTAGCAGAAGTGGATTAGTAAGATCCAAGCATATGACTTTGACATTGAGTATGTCAAGGGTAAGAACAATGTGGTAGTAGATGCCCTTTCACGTAGACCAGCCACGTTGTCTCTTATGAGCTTGGATACAAACTGGAGGGCTCAACTCTTAGTAGAGTACTCCAAGGACAAGTTTGCATGTGAGATTCTGGACAGACAGGTGGCAAATGACAGGTTCAGGGTGATCGATGAGATCATCTCTTATAGGGATTGGATCTTCTTGACTGAGGAGTCTCAGATCAAGAAGAAGATACTCCAGGCATCACATGATTCACCATTGGCAGGCCATCAAGGGTTTACCAAAACCTACAGGGCCATTAGAGAGAGGTTCTCCTAGAAGGGCCTCAAGGAGGACGTACTCCACCATATCAGGGAGTGTGATGTTTGCTAGCGAAACAAGGGAGAGATGAGCCATCCCACTAGTTTATTGCAGCCGCTACCCATTCCAGAGGGGAAATGGGAGAGCATTTTGATGGAATTCATCACCAAATTGCCCACAGTACAGGGCAAGGATTGTATCTTTGTCGCCATTGACCGACTAACAAAGTACGTGCATTTCTTTTCCATATCCGCACACTACACAGCAGCACAGGTGGCCAAGCTATTCTTCAGGGAGATCTTCAAGCTACATGGTCTTCCTAAGACCATCGTCAGTGACAAGGACAGTTGTTTCATGAGCGGGTTTTGGCAGGAGCTTTTCCGGTTGGTGGGGATAGAGTTGACTCCGAGTACCAGTTATCACCCACAAAAGTATGGGCAGACAGAGATAGTTAACAAGTGGCTAGAGGGCTACTTGCGTAACTATGTCAATGGGCAGCAGCGAGCATGGCTGAAGTGGCTGCATCTGCGGGAGTATTGCTACAATACTTCACATCACATATTCATTGGTATGTCACCATTCTATGCCTTATATGGGTATCATCCTTTATCTTTTGTTGATGTGATGTTTGGTGACAACAGTGCTCCTAGAGGTAAGATTTGGATCCAAGAGAGTCGGGATATCCTCTAAGCTCTCAAGGATAACATGGCTACAGCGCAGAACCAACAGAAGCTATATGCCAATAGGGGTTGGGTAGAGAGGCAGTTCAAGGTGGGGGACATGGTCTACCTACGATTACAGCCATACCGACAGTCATCACTGAAGCAAAAGGGGGCTGAAAAGCTCAAGCCACACTTTTATGCGCCATATAGGATGATATGCAGGATTGGACAGGTTTCATATGAGTTGGAGCTACCACAAGGCAGCAAGATTCATAACATTTTTCATGTATCATGCCTAAAAAAGGCATTGGGGCGGCAGGTAATAGTGACAGATGAGCTACCACCTATGGATGATGAGGGGCATTTGGTATTGCAGCCGGAGGCTATCATTGATACTAGGGAGAGCCAGCTGCGAAGCAAGACGGCCCGGGAGTTCTTGGTGAGGTGGAAGAGTTTGCTGGATGAGGATGCCACTTGGGAGGATGAGAAGATCTTACAGCATCCATCACTTCAGTTGCTTGAGGACAAGCAACATTTTGCCGGGGGAGACTGTAATATTCCTAATTAGCCCCAGCTAATTGGAATATTCAATTTTTCCAAATTTTTCCTTCTGTAGTTATTTTGTAAATAAATAAAAAAAGTGAGAAATGGGGACATAACTCACTTTTAGAATAAAAGCCACTTCCTAGTAGCACAACGTTGTGACTTAAAGGGAGAGCCAAGGGGGACGCAAAAATGGAGCCCACGCAGACACATGGAGGGACTACGCAGGAGGGGAGGAACATGTGGCAAAAGGGGAATCACACAGGAGAAGGTGAGCATTAGGATTGAGAGAGGCAGAAGCTATAAAAGAGAGAGGAGCCCCCTCATTTTGATCATTCGGTTATGTGCATTTGTGATAGTCATTTTGGCTTAGAGCACGCTGGTTGTTTAGCTAGTCTGCAGCACTGTTTAGTGCATTGAGTATCTCCGTTCGGAGATCTCACCCTTAGTTCCAGGGGACTTCGAGTGCTTGCTCAGGCAAGGCATTTTCGTTGGCATTTCAGCAGAAGTATCTTTAGCATTTCATTAGTGGTTTTATCAGTGTTCTGGAGGACTGCACAACACTAGGAGAGGGACGTAGTTCTTTTTGGGAGCAGTCTGGATTGAGGGTTTGTGGAGGATTTGAGCCGAGGGATTGAGCAAGAGATCAACTCTTGCATATTGGAGGAGTTTGGTAGAGTTCTGGGCTGAGTTTCGGAGGGTTCTATTCAGTGGCAGCGCAGAGCAGTGAGGAACTACGCAGAACCCCAAGGGGGTGATTTTCGAGGGTCGACCATTCCAGGAAAGCTTTTTGGGTTTTTCTGGGTTTCTTGAGTAGAGTCCGATTCCAGAGTTTCAGCTTTTTCTGAGGAGGGGAGCAGTCCCAAATCCTCGTTTGATTTCTAATAGCAGCAGTAGCGCAGCAGTTTACCCAGCAGCTTGGACGCCAATCAGAGAGGGGCCATTCCTTTGTTATTCTGAGTGTATTTCTTCACTTTCCTTGTGCAAGTAGAGGTGCCATCTTCCTGATCACCTCCTGTACTCATTTTATTACTCAGTATAATAAAATGGCTTAGCATTCTCTCTGCATTTCTTGTGTATCTGTTTATGGTTTATTTGATATATATAGTATCATTGTTACTTGTATCTTTGTGAGCATTCTCAGGTATTATACCACTTGTGTGTTTCTATTATTCTCTTAGACAAGGTCTGGAAAGGGCCAGGTAGCCTCCGGATCTCGTCCTCTTTTTTAGAGGCAACATATCTGGTAAATGCCCTCCTAGTCCATCCCTAGTTGCAGTTTGCTTGTGTTTGGGGTATATTCCCGATATGGGATATTACATAGATATTAGACATTTGATTTTTAGATCTAATTCATTTTCAACTAATGTTTTGAAGACTTTAAATTTATCAAATTCTTCATCATTGTGTTTCAATAAACCGATCCAGCACATTCTAGAAAAGTCATCAATGAATAAGAGATAGTATTTTTCTCCACAAGGTGACTTTTTCCCTACTAATCCACACAAATCAGTATGTATAAGTTCAAGAGGCTTACTTGCTGATCCTTCTTTGGCATTGAACTGAACTCTGGTTTTCTTACTGAATTGACATGACTTACATATGGTACTTTATGATACGGTGATGATGGGTAGATCACGAACAGCTTTGATCCTGCTTGATTTTCTTATTTGAGAGAAGCTTAGATGTCCCAACCTTCTGTTCCATAACCAATTTTCCTAAGCCTTGCCTAGGTAACATTGTTCTTGGCCACCTTTCAATATATACAAATTTCTTGGGGTTCTTGTTCCTTTTATTATGGTCTTTCCTGTGTCAAGTTCACAAACCACACATTCTTTTGATCGGAATACCACCTCATTTCCTTGGTCACACATTTGGATAACACTCAACAAGTTATGCTTTAATACATCAACATACATAAAATTACCATCTTTAACCTTTTCTTTTAGAAAAACAGAACCTTTACCGTTAATGACAGCAGGTGAGTCATTTCCAAAAGTGGCATTCTTTTCTTTCTCTAAAGCATTGTATGAAATCATTTTATATTTATCACCTGTCATGTGTTTTGAGCATCCGTTATCAATGTAAAAATTATTTTCTTGTCCTCCGGCAAACAATGCTATGGCACAACTTTCAGACTATAACTCCTTCCTTTTCCATACCTTAGAATTTGTTGATATTTTCTCATGCATTCAAATTCTTCATGTCCAAATTTATTACAAAATGAGCATTCAAATTCATCTATAAGAGGTGAGAAGTTATTATAAGTGTTCTTCTTGACTCCTGTCCCATTCCTTTGCTTTTTTTCTTCTCTAGTTATGATGGTTTTGTATGCAATACATTGAGTAGCCTTATGACGAAAATTATAACATGAGAAACATTGTCCATTAAAGAAGAAATTTGTGTGATCATAGAATTTCCTAGTGTTGTTTACCTTTTGACTAGTGCTTATGTTGTTGTTCATCCTTGGATTGGAGTGAACATGATTTACCTATGGAATGCCTTTATTCTTTTGTTGAGGAGTGAAGCTTTTCTAACTGATTTTTGTTGCATTAATGAAGCTTTGCTAACTGGTTTTTGTTGCATTTAGATAGCTCCCGGTGGTGGCTGAAGACTTTTTTGTTTGAGATCTTTCTCCAGAGTATCCAAGACCTATCTTCATAAGAAGAGAGTGTTCTACCTTGATAATTTCATCTAAGGTTTCAGATACTTTAGCAAATCTAAGATTCAAAGTTTTTATTTTCTCGAGTTCCTTTCTTAGACTTACTACTTCACATTCTAACTTCTCATTATGATGTTCCTTTTCTATGAGTTGATGCTTCAATGTATCTATGGCTACTTTGTTTTCTACCGAGTAAATTTTGAGTTGAGTAATTTCTTCAAATAAATCTTTTTATTCTAAAGCATCCACAAATTTATCATTAGACTCATTAGTATTTTTCTCAAAATCCATGAGTAATTTAAGATCTTGATCAGATTCTCCTTCTTCACTATTTAACAAGCCATCATTATCTTCATGAGTATAATAACTTCTTCTATTTTCAAATCATCTCCTCTTACCTTTAGCAGTATCATTCCCTTTGTCATGGTTGTATTTATGAGGAAATTTGGCAGCGTAATAACCAACTCTACCAGAAGCAAAACATTTGAAAGGAAGCTTAACTCTGAACCTTCTAGTGCCCAATTGAAGTTTCTTTACAAAGTTAACCTTATATTCTTCTTATATATATCATGATTCCTTGTGTTCCTCCTTTTTTTTCCTTTTGCAGATGCTTTAAATGTGGCTTCTCTGACTTCTGAGAGACCTCCTTTCCTCATTTTAAAAGAAGTCAAGATCCCATGAAGTTAAACAATAGTAAGAGTCTGCAGATCTTGCTTCTTTTCAATGGCAGACACTTTTGACTTGAATTTAGGAGTTAGAGATCTTAAGATTTTCTCTACTAAAGTAGTGTCCTTTATTTCTTCATCCAAATTTTTCATGCAATTTACAATCTCATATATACGTAGAAAGAAACTAGCAATACTTTCATCATTATGTATTCTAAGAGTTTCATATTGAATTCAAAGAGTTTGGAGTTTAGAACTTTTTACTTTGGTATCTCCTTCACAGATTTGAATGATTTTGTCCCATATTTCTTCTGCTGTGTTTAACTACATAACCTTGACAAATTCTGATTTTGTCAGACTTCCCAATAATGCATTGATAGCTTTGGCATTGGTTTCATACGTCTTTTTTTCTGCTACATCTGTGGGAACTGCGGCTAGATATTGGTAACCTCCTTCCACAATTGCCCAAACATCTGCTCCAAGGGACTGAAGATAGGATTTGGTTCTTGTCTTCCAATATATAAAATTATTTTCGTTGAAGAGTGGTGGTCTGATAGATGTCATTCTGTCTTTATTGCTCATTTTAGGAGATCTTCCTTCAAGCGATCAAGCTTCTTTTGAAGGACCTACTCTGATACCAATTGTTGGGAAAAATACTGAGAGGGGGGGTGAATCAGTATTTTAAAAACTCATAATAATAATTTTCTTTTCTGAAATATATACGCGACTTTACTAAACTGAACTAGCGTATGTACGTGACTGTTGTAAAAGAAACTACCGTATGCTTAGTACACTTGTAAAACAGCTAATTCTGTATCAGTTAAACTTGAACCAGAATGTAAGATATTTATCAAGCATTTGGTAAGCAGTAAACAGGTGCAATAAGAACAGAATAAATTATCGTACATAAGAAACACACATGAACACCTGGATTTAAGGTGGAAACCCAATGTGGGAGAAAACCACTGCTATTATCGTCTCAGTCTTCAAACTTATTAATATCAAAAACTTCTTACATTCTTGTACTGGTGCAGACTCATACCAATACACAGACACCCACCTGTTGAAGGCTACAACCTTCACTCGTTCTCCATCTCCTACTAGAAGGGAGCTCCAACCCCCTGATCGGATTACCAGCTACTATTGGTAGGGAACTTTGACCTCCTCACTGAAGGCTCCAACCCTCAGCAACATCCATGGACCATGTTTCATAAATTTTCACACTGGATCCACCTGCTTTAATACATCAAAACCTGTAGGTCAATTGAAGCAAACACCAACTTAATTCAAACAGAACAGTGAGATCACTGCAACCAGAACATAGAACTGAACTCAGAATATTGTATCAACACAAAGAATCAACTTCAACCCTGATCATTCAACCAGAACATAGAACTGAACTCAGAATATTGTATCAACACAAAGAATCAACTTCAACCTTGATCATTCATATGGCAAAATGTATATGCTACTTCACTTAAGGCAACCCACGTGTATACTCACTTTTCAGTAGAGAAACCTGCGTACATATCTTAAATTACTGAAAATTGAAAACTTGTAATTCTGAATCAAGCATAGAGTTGACCAGAGATATTCTGAAATATTATGTTATCTTACAGAACCCTCATACAGTCATCAACATCAATAATCTTTTCAACCCATCAAAATGTAACCAAATTCAACTTCATCATTCAATCAGTTCTACTTCAGATATTATCATTCAACCGAAATCAACATGAGGACATCATTGATAGACAACAAAGAAAAAGCAGCACTAATTAGGTTGATCAGTCATTTATGAACATAAAACCTTCCTTTATATACGTGAATTCAAAGAAAAAAACATGTGTGTATACGCGACTTCATCGAGACCAACATGCGTATAGATCTACAAATTTTGACCTAAAATTTCAGAGCTCTTCAGAACTTTAGAAAGACCCAAATCATAATATTCAGAGATAAAAACATGCATCAATACTTAGATCTAGTCAAACCAAGAGCAGATCATACAATGGAAATAAATATCAAGTCTCATGATCTTGATCCATCATTGTATTCATCAATGCATTATTATTTCATATCTATGTGAAAATTATGGCCCTTACAATGCAAATATACTTCATATTGAAGTATTCATCGAAAACCCTTTCACATGCACACTTACACTTTGATCTTCATCTCCTTATATAGTTAGAGCCTTAGACAATACCATGGGTCAAACCCTTAGTTATGCCGATGGTATTCTTTGACTAGATCAATATCTGTTGTCACGCTCATTACTATTGTCCAATACCATGGCAAGGACCCTTGGTATTTAGAATACCGTGGTGCAAAAACCATACATGACTTTGCTTCACCAAACTCACATGTATATGCGACTTGGCCTTGATGAACCGACATATAGATCTTCAAATATTCACCTTGATCAAACTTCTTATTCTTATCTATAAACCTTTGTCCCATCATTCTTTCGCCCCTAAACTGACATGTGGATTCATCTAGTTACCATATACTTGTTATGTTACAAGTGAGTTGCCATCAAAGACAACACATGCATCATAATGCCAACATTAATAACCTACATTTTCTGTTCCATCTCTGCTAACATATCTATTCCAATCAACACCCTATTCACTAGATCACTCCAACTGATATGAATATTACAACTCCGCACATAAAGATCCGCAAATGGAGTCATCCTCAAGGATTCTTGATACCCATTATTAAATGCAAACTCCATCAATGGAAGATATTCCTCCCACTTCTTCCACTGATGCATGATGTACATCCTCAACATGTACTCAAGAATCTTGTTGACCCTCTCCATCTGTCCATCTATCTACAGATGATAAGTTGTACTAAAATATAACTGTATCCCCAAACTTGCAAACAACTGCTTCGAAAACCTGGAAGTGAACTTGGCATCTCTATCTGATATAATCTTCTTGGGAACACCATGCAACCTCACTATCTCCCTGATGAAGATCTAAGCTACCTCACTAACTAAATTAGTATACTTAAATGCAATGAAGTGAACTAGCGTACTTAGCCTTTCAACCACAACCATGATGGAATCATGCTGCTTTGATGTCCTTGGAAAACTTGTAATGAATTCTATCGAAATGACCTCCCATTTCCACTTTGGAATCAGAATTGATTGTAGTAAACTAGCTAGATACTTACACTTTGCTTTTACCTACTGACAATCCAAACATATGAAAAACAAAATTATCCACCTCTTTCCCCAAGTTTGTCCAATGATAGAACTTCTTAATTATTTTCAATGTCTTTTGACATCCAAGGTGACCTGAATATGACTTGACATGAAACTCCCTCAAGATAAGCTTCTTGAGCTCAGTGTCATTTTATACATAAATCTTGTTCCTGAATTTGACCAAACCATCTGGCATGAGATGATACTCCTCATCCCTATGAACTTCACCCTGTTGTTGTAACTTGTGCCTCAACTGCTGGTACCTGTCATCATACTTCCCTGCTTGCAAGATCCGCTCTTGCAAATCTGCCCCATAAGAACTCACTGTTGCAATGTGATTCACCTTCACTCTTCTACTAAGATAATCTGCAACCATGTTCTCCTTGCCCTTGATGTACTTGATATCAAAGTTGAACTCACTGAGAGTATCCAACCATCTATCTCACCTGCCATTCAAATTGGGCTAGTCAAATAAGCACCTCAACCCAATGTGGTCACTCATCATAATAAACTGCATACCAAGAAGGTAATGTCTCCACATCTTCAAGGTATGAATGATAGCTACCAACTCAAAATAATGAGTTACGTATTTCTTATTATGCTCATTCAACTTCATTAACTCATAGCATACCACTTTTCCCTCTTACATTAGGACTCCACAAAGTCCTCATTTGTAATAATCTGTACATGCCACGAACTCCTTATCAAATCTACAATCTTCAAGGCTGGAGAATTTGCAAGAAAATGCTTCAACTTCTCAAAATTAGATGCACACTCCTGATTCCATTCAAAATTCTTCCCTTTTCTATGCAATGATGTAATAGGATAGGAAATCTATGAGAAGTTCCTGATGAACCTCCTGTAATAACTTTCTAATCCCATGAATGCTCTGACCTCATCCACATTCCTAGGAGTTGGCCACTCAATAATAACTCTAACATTTTCTAGATCCACTACTATCCCTTCCTTGGAAGGAACATGTCCCAAGTAATGAACTTCGGTCTGAAAGAAACTGCACTTGCTAAGATTGGCATACAACTGATGCTCTCTCAACAACCTTAGTATTATTTCCACATTCTCTTCTTCATTCTTAGAATATATCAATATGTCATAAATGAATACTATCACAAACTTGTCCAGATAAGGAAGCAACACATTGTTCATTAGACACATGAAAGTAGTTCGAGCATTGGTAATACCAAAAGGAGCCACCACAAACTCATAATGCCCATACCCGGTACAAAATGTGGACTTGTAAATGTCTTATTCTTTGATGCACACCTAATGATATCCTCATCTCAAGTCAATCTTAGAGAACAATTGTTTCTCTCTTCAACTAATCAAATAAATCATCAATCTGCAACAAAGGATACATATTCTTGATATTCACCTTGTTCAATGTCCTATAATCAAGGCACAACCTAAGAGTACCATCCTTCTTCTTTACAAACAACACTAGTGCACCCCAAGGTGACACACTTAGCATAATGTATCCCTTATCAAGCATTTCCTTAAGTTGGAACTTCAATTCCACCAACTACAGATTACTCATTATGTAAGATGCCTTTGATGGTAGTGCTTTTCCCAACATCAACTCAATAGAAAAATCCACTTCCCTATGAGGAGGAAACTCTGAAATATCTATTGGAAACACATCTTGAAATTGCTACAAAACTATATACCTCTTCAAAGCTTCATCATCCTCAACAACCTTCTCTTTGTCACTGGAAATATAGACTACAAACAACACACATTCTTTCTTACAAACGCGCTTTTCCTTCATATATGTAACCATTTTCACTAATGTAGGATTCTTCTTTCCCTGTAAGAATCATCTTTCCCCGTCATCATCTAGGCACTCAATAGCCTTATCATAGAAATCTACCTTAGTCTTGTGAATGTAAAACCAATCCATACCCAAAAGAATGTTGTATGAACCCAAAGGTATCACATTTATATGTACTAATGTAGGCATACCATTTAGCTAAAATGCATAAGATCTCACCCAATGATGAACTCTTCTCTTGGTTCCTATAGGAAACTACACCAACCAAGACTCTGCATGAACTTCTTTATTCAAGGCACACTTATCCACCAGGTTAGGAATAACATAACTAACTAGATCTAGGATCAATCAAAATGGAAATAACTCAATCACAGAGCTTACCTTCCATCTCAATAATGGATGCCTGATGATCCGTCTGCATGTTATCGAGTGTTGCATAAATTTGAGGAATGCTATGACCAACATCCTCAACTATTTGCACCTCTTGGGAATTGTAGATATGAGGTCTTCCACCCTAATACAACAGACAATCCTTCTTGCGATGATCCTTTCCAAAAATACAACACTACAATTATTCCCTACCACTAACTTTATTTTTTTCTCTTCGGGATGAGGTCCATGTCCCTTCTCAATTGCACTGAATTTCTTATAAGGAGCCACATTTTCTTTCTCACTTACATCTTGAGGTCTTCCTAGATTCTGAGGCCATTTTCATTTAACCTTCTTGTTCCCTTTCCAATCACACTTAGGCTCAGCCTTGCGCTTCAATTGCTCATAACAATGCTTCAATTTCCCAATGAGTTCCTCTAATGACCGAGGCTCTTCGTACTCAATTTGATCCTCGAATGCTAAAGGAAATCCACTAGTGAACCTTTGGACCTTCATCTTCTCATCCATGAGGTAAGGCACATAACTCAACGACTCCATAAATTTAGTCATGTACTCTTCATCTTTTATAGACCCCATATTCATCTCATAGAAATCGTTAGCCTTTCAATCATAATATCTCTTAGACAAGTACTTCTTTCTAAAGAGTCTCTTAAATTCACCCCAACTCAATTCCTATATCCTGATGCTTCTAACACGCTTCACATATTCCCACCAAATATCTACGTTTCCCTTGAGACAGAAAATAGTTATCCTAAATTTCATATTCTTTATATAATTATTCAATTCAAAGAAATTCTTCATCCCAAGAAGCCATGTCCCTGCATCTTTTGGTTTCTTGAGCTCTCCATCAAATGTAGGAAGATTGGCTTTCTTGAACTCATCTAGAAATTACCCCATCTCACTTCTTCTGTAAGGATGATGATGATGATGACCATGATATCTATCTAAACCATAACAAGAACATAACTCATAACCACTAGCTACCCTATCAAGTGTATTCATTGATCTGCCACCTCTGACCGTGTCATCCCTATCCAACATGTGCCCTAATCGATACCTTCTACCATATGCCCCATTAGTCCTTTCCTCCTGTCCATAACTAATCTTTGTTTGTCCCAATCTATGCAAATATGATAAACTCTAACAAATCATTGCTGATGGGTTTCTAAATTAGACATAAATTAAGGCCCATCTGACCATCCTTCAGCACATTAAACCTCTCTTTTTGCATTAGATAATGTATTTTTAACTTTAATATGTTCATTAGGAAGGTTTATGGATAATTTCATATTTATGCCTAATATTATTTACTTTTGTGGAATATTGTGAGAATATTGGGCAGATCATGAAGATTTGGAGGAGAGAATAATTTAGGGACTTCCTCCCTACTAAAGGAGGATCAATATTAAATAATAAATCAACAAGATATTCTGGAATTATGGCACAAATTGTGGAGCTCCAATGATTGAGAAAATCTAGAAATGTGTTCCCTGGCATTTAATGCAGATTCCTAGTATTGGGAACCATATCCACTAATCAAGGGATTTTGGTGGAGAAAAATTCCTCCTTTCATGGGGAATGATTCCTAATCATTTTTATAAGTACCAAGTAGAATTTTCCTCTAGGGGTTGATTTTTCGTAGTCTTCTTATGGAGAGAACTTGTATTTTGTAGCTCCACTTTCATTTCTTGCAGGGATGTAATTTTATTGGTGGAAATAATGAAGATTGGTGCCATGTTCAGCTTCTAAATCTTGGTCTCATTAATGGGACTCTGATTTTCCTTAGGCTTGGCCATCCTGGGAGCCTCAGAACCCTTTTGTATCATTTACTTTTCTTCCTTTCACTTCTTATTCACATGCATCTCTTGTTCTTGTTTTTTTTCTATTTTTGCATTTAGTATTGATGATTTCTTATTGTAGGTGTTGGCTTAGTGGGGCCTGACCCAGGTTCGAAAGTGGTTTAGCCAAGCAAATCCTGGTACTACTGGCCCTTTGGGTAACAATCTGCAGAGCGTAGACTAAGGTCTCACCCAAAGTAGTATGGGAGGGTGTTGGAACCAGGTTTCTACACCCTAGGGATGTCTTGATGAAGTTTCTGGAGGTTCACGATATGAACCTAAGCACTTGCACTACTCCGTGCAGCTATCTATCCTTCGTGACATGTGCCACTACCTCCATGCACCTTTGTAAGGGCACAAAGAAAGTACTACCCTAATCTCTATTCTTATTGCACTATTATATTAGGGCTTAACTTAACTTGTGAGGGCCCAATATTCTTATTACTTCATTCAACATTCAGGTAAGTGTGCGTAAACATAAACAGTATAAATGCATAAAGATAAATAGAAACATAGATGCACAATATTCCGAATCAAACTTATCTTTATTAGTATTCCTTTTCAAGTACAATCCCACTTACAGACTCGACTCCATCCTGCACACTTAGCTGCAGGGGTCCGCGCACTTAGCTACGGACTCTACTAGGCCTCTGCGCACTTAGCTACAGAGCGTCTTCCTACTATTACGACCCATTACACTTCAACTTTCCCTCTATGCTCTAACCATGTCTTCGCATCTATCTATTACTTGCTTTCCCAATAAAAAACTATCTTTACACTTAGAGCCTCGCTCTATTTATACAACCCCATGGTCCGCGGACCATGGGTAGGCTGACACAACTTTACATTATTTTACAATTCTTAGGCGGAAAACCCTATGACTCATCCTATAATTTCACGCTCTACGCCCACACTTCACGGGGTCTTACAATTGACCAAAACTCGGGCTTTAAGCCCCAAAACCTGCTACGGGGGATCCCATGCCCAATAGGTCCCCAACACAATCATCATGACTTGTCCTGAGTCACTCTGTTGATGCGGCGATCTTGGCACGGAACCCCTCTAACTGTGCCTATGCTGTGCGAAGGTCCGCAACGCACCATTCTATTGTCTGCTGGATTTTCTCCATTTCTGCTTCTGAATCATCTGCTTTTGAGTCATCTACGTCTGACTCAATTCTCTTCTTTGGTACCGGCTTCTAGTGCTTGTTTTTATAGTCCCAAACCCCTGTCTAGCTTCTCGGGTCGTGAAGACTATGCTTCGGTCAGTTAGTCAGAAAGTCAGCCCACCCATGTAGGGCTTCAGGCATTGGACTGCACCTCCGCCTGTGACCTCTTTTACCACATATGGTCCCAACCAGTGCATTCTGAATTTTCTGGGAAATTTTTCGAACTTGCTATCATACAGCAACATTAAATCATTTACCTTGAAGGTGTGCAACTTGATATGGTGGTTGTGCCAGGCTTTCTCACGCTGCTTTTGTACCTACTGATGAAATCCGG
Source organism: Pinus tabuliformis (assembly GCA_031772625.1). Classification (NCBI taxonomy): domain Eukaryota; kingdom Viridiplantae; phylum Streptophyta; class Pinopsida; order Pinales; family Pinaceae; genus Pinus; species Pinus tabuliformis. The sequence continues at coordinate 201,907,199 of CM062815.1, read as the reverse complement.
CCAAAAATCGTTCTTCCTTGAGTTCTTCTAATTGCGCGAGCCTTTCTTCCAGAGCTTCGTGGTCCATCATGCCTGTGAGCACTACTATTCGCAGACTAGGTACGATGTATTCCATTGGAATGACTGCTTCCATACCATAGACCAACCGGAATGGTGTCTGTCCTGTCGATTTCTTGCACGTTGTCTTGTATGCCCATAACACAGCGGGTACGTGCATGTCCCAGTATTTTATTGAATGCTTCTACTGTTCCATTAACCTGTGGGTGATATGGTGTACTTTTCTAGTGATAAACCTGGAACTCTTCTATGAGTGCACTGATGGTTTCATTCAAGAAGTGTGTTTCACAATCGCTCATTAAGATTTTTGGGCAGCCAAATCATGTCAACATGTTTTTGAACAAAAACTTTGCAGTTGTGGTAGTTGTGCAGTCCTTGACTGGTTATTCTTCCGTCCATCGTGTCAGGTACTCCATCACGATGATGATGTAGCACACACCCATCTTTCCTTGAGGTTTGATTGGGCCTACAAAGTCGATTTCCCATTTCTAAAATGGCTGCAATGTCATTTGGGGATTTAATGGCATCTCGTCCCTTCATGATGGTTTTCCCATCCTTTAACATACATCATAGGCCTTACAATGCGCTTTCGAATCCTGGTGCAGGGTCGGCCACCATAACCCTGTGTGAAGAATCTTTTGTGTGGTCACATGTCCTGCATAGTGTCCTCCTACAGCACCCCCATGTGCTTCCGCAAGGATCTGACCTCACTCAAAGTCAGGTACGTATCTTCACAATATCTCATCGTTGCCCATCTTGTAGAGGTGCCCTGCGATGATAGAATAGTCTGCCGTGCACACCACCAATTCCTTCTTCTTTTGGATTAAGTACCCCTTCGGCACAGTCCCTATTGTTAGAAAATGGATTATATCTTCGAAGTTTTCATCCGCGACGCGTGCTGCAAAGAGTTGTGCATCCAGTATTCCCTCCTCCAAATTTGTTGGTTCCTCGCCTGTCTCAATTCATAACAAGTGGTCTGGTCCTACATTTAAGAATCTTGGCTTGACTATGACCTCAAAATCATATTCTTGAAATAGTAAGAGCCATCTGCATATGCACCCCCCAACATAGGCTTGGTCACCAAGTATTTTATCGCGGAATGGTCGGTATACATCTTAAAATGTCCTCCAAGTAAGTAGTGTCGGTATTTCTGGAGCGCGTACACCATTACCAACCCCTCACGGTTAGTGGTAGAGCAGTTCTTTTCTGATTTGGACAATCTTCGACTCGCAAACGTGATTGGGTGATCCGCGCTTTCCGCGCCCTCCTATGTGAGTACAGCTCCCAACGTGATACACGACGCATCAACATGTACATGAAATTCCACGTCCCATTTTAGGAAGACCAAAATTGGCGCAGAGGCTAGTTTCCCCTTTAGGACATCCAAACTCTTCATGCAATCATCATTCCAGCAGTATGTCACATTTTTTTCAATAGATTTTCCATCGGTGCGACTATTTGGGCATAACTTTTGATAAACTTCCTATAGTAGCCAGTGTGCCCCAAAGTAGCGTGTAACTGTTTGACACTGCGTGGTGCTTCCAGATTCAGAATAACAACAATATTCACAGGGTCCACCATCAGGCCTTGTTTGCAGACCACATGGCCTAGTAGGTTGCCAAATGGAACGAGGAAGGTGCACTTTTTAAGGTTCAACGCAATCTGGTGTCAGCGGCAAGTATCCAACATCAACCGTAAGCTTGCTACATGGTGCTTAACTGATCCAAAGATAGTCCAATCATCCAGATAGACTTCCAAGAACTTGTGGATGTATTCTTTAAACATCGCCACCACTATGCGTGAGAATATCGTTGGCGCATTCTTCAATCCAAAGGGCATAATGATGTACTAAAAGCAGCCCCATTCTGTTGTGAAGGTTGTTTTTCTCCTATCTTCCAGTGCGATCTTAATCTGATGGTACCCTGAGAAGCCATCCATAAATGAGTGAGCTTCCTGACTGCCAACATTCTCCAATACTTCATTTGTGAATGGTGTTGGGAATGGATTGTGAACACAGGAGTCGTTGAGCTTCTTGAGGTCCACGCATATTCTTTTTTTGCCTTTCTGTTTTTTCTCTTGCACTACCATAAGACTCACACAATCGGATTCTTCCACTAGTTCGATAATTCTGGCTATGAGCATTTTATCTAGTTCGTCATGAACCTTTTCTTTATACTTTGGGTTCAAGCGGTAAGGCCGCTGCTTAACTAGCTTTGCATCCAGTTTCAGAGTGATCTTCATCATCCCTAAGTCATCAATGATCCCTTTTAAGTCCGTGATTTTGGTCGGGAACAAGTCTTGGTATTTGCGAAGTAACTTAGCGACCTTATCTGCCATAGCATTGTCCCAATAGTCTGCAAGCGTCACATACTTCGGTTCTGCTTCTGTGCCAATGTTTACCTGCTTTGTTTTTAGCAGCGCGGTGATGTCAGAATCCTCAATTGATGGTCCTTGAACCTCGTGACAACCTTTGGTTTCTGGGATATCAATATTTCGAGGGTCGTGATCATCCTCCTCCACCTGCACGTTATAACATTATAGAGCACTGCTTAACTGGGTTTCCCATACTAGTTGCAGCATTTATAATGGCTCCTATGGTATTTTGAAGATGGCGGCTTTTACTGCTTGCAGCGCATCATCAATAGTATCCAACCACCAATCTTCAAATGTGAATGTTAACAAAAATCCCTTGCGCAAGACATCCCATTCGCCCGTACCATGTCAAGGTTTTGTCTCAGTATACGAGTGCATGGGTATGACATCCAAGGTATGGTAGAATAAGTGTACCCATTCGAGTTGTGGTTCTTCTACGTAGACCTTGGTCCATTTCACGAGGTGCGTACGTAGGTCATCTCATCCATTGTATTTGTCTTCTAACCACAGCTACGGTTTCCCAAACCATAGCTGCATCATCCTTTTCCATCCATGCCAGTCCTCAAAATTTCCTTGCTATGTACCCCACCATTGTGTGAGTGTTGCACGCAATGCCCATTTCAATGCATCGAACCACTGTTGTTCTGGTACTGCACTTTCAAATTTACTCAGGAATCCATCCACCTCTGTCAATCCATCATATGTTGGTAGCTCTCTTGCCTCTATTGTCATGCAACACATATATCTAACCATCATGTTGTAATTTAGTGTCATCACTTCATGCAACTGATTCTACCATCGCTCTACTTCCTCATTTGAATCCAAAGTGCGGAAGCTTTCGTGCTCCCACGAGATCCTCCCATCTATAGTCGGATTCACCCAATCTTGGTCTCACGTCGTTATCTTGTAAATACAATCGAGATCATCATTTCTATCGTCCTTGCGCACTGGTTCAGTGTAGCGCGCTCCTTCAGCTAGGTCCAGTGGGACTACTACGCGTAATGACTTTTTCTCGAAGATCAACTTGTGCTTCTTCAGGTTGATGACTCCATTCATATCGGTGGCCCAATCTATTCCTAACAACGTGGGATAGGGATTGTTGTCATCAACAATCTCTATTACTTTGAAATCCGTTTGCGTGCTCATGCCTTCAATATCAACTATTATCCCTTGCAACCTTCCCATGGGAAAAATATTTTGTTGGTTCGCCATTCGTAATTGAATAAGGGACCACTGTAACGCGGGCTTGCCCATACGTTCCCATGTTTTCTTCGGTAATACATTTGTGCCCGAACCCAGATCTAGGATTACTTGATCCATTTCATATCCCCCAATCTGTGCATTCAACCTCATTTCCCTTCCAGTGCGCAATACATGCTTCCCCAATTTCTGGACGATGTGCAGTTCCCCTGACCCCGCATAGCTAGTGATCAGTTCCTATACTCCTCTAACCGCCTTATTATCGCGCAGCAGTTTCATGCATGTCTCCAAAAAGGTAGTGAGCATTGAAGGATCCATTCCTGGCTCTAGTTGATCCTTACTACCTGAAATGGAGGCCTCCACGAAGCTCTTCTTAGCTTCCATGAATGTCTCCTTTGCACGTTCTAAGTCAAACTCGAGTTCCTTCGCAGGAGCCTTGTGAACCCACATATCTTCCTCGAGTTGCTTCCCCTTATCCTCTCCTGTGGTTGCATCCCTTCTGAGCATAATGTTCACATTCAGGTATTCTTCGCGGCTCAGACCTCATCATTTGTATATTCTAAGTCAGGGGAGGCTAGAATACCCCTTTCTCACACATCTTTGTAATCAACGTAGGATAGTCTATTGTTTCATGATCAAACTGAGCACAACACGAACATGATATCCTCGTTGGATTGGTACAATCATAGGTATAGTTCCCTCGTCCTCTGCAATTGTAACAAATTAACTATCTGTGGTCCCTTCTTGGTCCCATTCCTCCTCGTTCTCCACCTCGCCCCTGAAATCCAACGCGCCATCCCTGCATCTGGGTCGAGGGCTCACATTACGGTATGCATTCTATAGGCTGGGGTCTGATCCATCATTAGCTCGTAACTACAGCAAGTGCGCTCATCATGGCCTACTGACCTGCAGAAATTACAAAACAATTGTTGGGGTGTTTGTGTATATTTCTGCAGCAAATGACAATTGTCCATCGTGTGTTTCCCTCCTATATGACATATCGTGCACCATAAAAGTGGGTGTCACACTCAGCCCTATCTATGCCTCCGGTCTCAGTGGCATTTTCCCTCCTCCTGCCAAGTAGTTCATGAATACTGGGCAGTGATCCTTGTCATGGCCTTGGCCTTTCCATTTTATGCACCATACTTCCTCGTGCGCCTCCGGCCATGGTGCCCTATCCTACTTCAAGCTTTGCATTTCCAAACATAGATTTTGCAGTTGCACAGGGATTTGCTGAACCCCCAACCCAGGGTCCTGTATCAGGGTCTCATGTAATCTCATCGCCATCTCCAATGCTTCACCCTGGGTAGAAAGTTTCTGCTGTGACAGCGTCATCGTCAAGTGTGGTGTCAGAGATGATACAAACCATGCGTGATGTTGTGCATCCGTTAGCGTCATATTGGCCTCACGGACCATACTCTTCAGCCTTTGGTATAGATCCTAGGGGGTCTCACCCAGAAGCATCACAATCTCTTTAAACCCAATGATTGACTGTGTCTCTGATTTTGGCCTGCTAAATTCTCTGTTCAATGCATTCTGGATCTCTGCTATCCCTATCTTTGGGTGGTCGTTAGAGTGCTTGATGTACCACGTTAATGCGTTATCCTGCAATGCACTCACCAATGTAGCCCTCTTAATGTTGTCATCTATGACACCTTGTGCTTCCCATACTGCTCTTACCACGAACCAGAATTGGTCCGAATCCTCATTCCCTACTCCTCTGAATACTGGTAGTTTGATCGCGCTCACCATACTGAACCATGGAGGTGGTGGAGGTGGAGTGGGTGGAGATGGAGGTGAAGGAGGTGAAGTGGGTGGCGGTGTGGGTGGTAACCGCAAAATCTGCTGCCTTATAAAACTAACTACGCTTCACGGAGAAACTTTTGCGAGCTCATCCTCGCTCTCCCACGAGGGTGAAATTAAGGGATTGTTTTCTAATTCTTCACTAATCCTGCTTCTGTAGATTCTTCCGCTTCGCATAGTCCCAAACATTAATTTATTCGCATAACCCACTTTTTACATAATAGCATCTTACTTCAAAGATTTAATATACTTACCTCGTGGTCCCTTGAGAAAACATCACTCTGCCTCGCTGTAACTGATGGTCGTGTCCACCACGAACTCAGTGATAAATCCTCTTATTATTAGGTCAAGCCAGTGGTCCACAGCTCACGATATCTTATCTTCTACGGCTTCCAGTCTGCACACTAATTCCGGAGTCCACACTATCAGTTGGTCGAGCCTACACCTTCCGTGGATGTTGGCTAACCTCACGATCCACTTATACAGTTCAGAAGGAAAGGATGCAAAGAAAATCTTATGGATTTCCACATACATGTATCGATCCAACCACTTCTTCTCAGATACTTGTGGAGTTATGTTTTCCTGTGTCGCAAACTCGTGAATCTTCTTGGCCAACCACTTTTCAATTTCCTTCTTTGTTGGGTTCTAGTGGCACGACATCAGACATCCCTTATGCAGATCCCAGTCACTGCAACAAAACCATTTGTTGGCTTAGTGGAGCCTAAGTCAAGTTCGGAAGTGGTTTAGCCAAGCAAATCCCGGTACTACTGGCCCTTTCAGCAACAGTCCGTAGAGCGCAGATTGAGGTCTCACACGAGGTAGTATGGGAGGGTGTTGGAACCAAGTTTCCACACCCTAGGGATGTCTTGATGAAATTTCTTGAAGTTCGTGGTCTGAACCTACGTGCTTGCACTACTCCACACAGCTATCTATCCTTCGCGACCTGTGCCACTACCTCTGCGCACCTCTGTAAGGGCACGAAGAGAGTACTTCCCTGATCTTTATTCTTACTGTGCTATTATATTGGGGCTTAACTTAACTTGTGAGGGCCCAATATTCTTATTACTTCATTCAACATTCAGGTAAGTGCACGTAATCATAAATAGTATAAATGCATAAAGATAAACAAAAACATAGATTCACAATATTCCGAATCAAACTTATCTTTATTAGTATTCCTTTTCAAGTATAATCCTACATACCCGACTCCACCCTGTGCACTCAGCTATAGGGGTCCGCGCACTCAGCTGCAGACTCTACTAGGCCTCTACGCACTAAGCTGTAGAGCCTCTTCCTACTACTATGACCCAGTACACTTCAACTTTCCCTCTATGCTCTAACCATGCCTTCGCATCTATTTATTACTTGCTTGACCAACAAAAAACTATCTTTAAACTTAGATCCTCGCTCTATTTATACAATCCCATGGTCCACAGACCATGGGTAGGCCAACACAACTTTACATTATTTTACAATTCCTAGGGTGGACAACCCTATGACTCATCCTAGAACTTCGCGCTCTGCACCCGCGCTTCACGGGGTCATACAATACAATTGACCAAAACTCGTGCTTTAAGCCCCAAAACCTACTATGGGGGATCCCATGCCCAATAGTAGGATTGGGTTAAATGGTTCAAGTAAGTTCTTTTTCAGGATAAAAAGCATCATTCATCCTTGTAAAATCTTTGGAAGGTCATAGTAATCATTTAGCTACTTGGATTAGTTTGCTTATTCCCAAATCTAGATTTCTGCAAGTCCCTTGTGGTAAATAACAACAAATTTCTGCTATTTTTTAGAGTATGCTAACTAGCTTAAATAGAGTTGATTCCACTTGCATTAGATCACAAAAAAATTCTATTTAATAACAAAAATCACCCCATTTCATTTTCACTTGATTAGGTTAGGCATTTGATAGATTTTCTAACTCACTAGTTCTCGAATTTCTAGATTTTAGACTAGTAATTTTATGATATTTTTTAGCATGGGTTAGCAAAGGTATTTTTTAGTGATTCCACTTGGAATGGAGACCTAATACATCCTAGTCAATAAAAAAAAAATTTCCCATCCAATGTTGATTTGATTTTCTAGGTCATTCAGTGAATTATAGTTTCCTATAATAAATCTGTTGTTTTCTGTAGTACTCTTTCAGCATGTATATACTTGTCGAGATTCGTTCACGAAACTTGGTTATGATCCCTTGGGACTGAATCAAGACTCCTAGGCTCTAAATAAATTATTAGGGAAGACTAAATACCACTTAGGACTTTCCTCTTTAACCATGCAGAACATTTCAGTAATTTCGGCTAATGGACAGATTTATGGATTAGATAATACAATGATGATTTTCTTGATTGCCACATCCAAATAACTCTATTAATGGATCTAAACTCTTTGAAATGTAATGGCTTAAATTTATTTCATGATATTTAATGTATGCAATTAGAATAGTTTTATTTCCTTGTACTTTCTTTCTTGTAATAGGTTAAGGTTTCCATTTTGAGCATTTCATTTTCTGTAATTAGTCTAGTATTTGACTTCAGTACATGCACTCCATTACATCATGACAACAAAGGAAGGCCACATTGTATGCTTCATATATAGTGTCGATACCTCTTAAGTTTGTACAAACCCTGGGTTGATAATTAAAGTTGGTAGCCTTGGGAGTTGCAACATTCTTGTTGAAATACCGAGGCTCATCAATTGCATCGACCTCGACTTGCTTTTCCTGAGCTCTAGAAATCCTTTCCTGTGACTCAATTATCCTATCATTATATGCCTTGAAACTTATGATTATTTCCTTTATACTTCTCAATGTATCTTCTATGTCAAGAGAGTACTCTTCTCCTTATTGCTCAGTTGATTAGTAAGGTGAGTCACATGAACTGTAATCCACAATTTTGCTCATCATCTATGATCTTCTTCTTCCTACAACCATACCATGTTAGATAAACCAAATAGAAACATAATCAAATCATAGCTTAGTGAAATTCAAGGGAGGCTATAGTGTCTACACAAATCAGTCCATATTAACATGATATACATGTATATACTCATAATGAAACCAACGTATCAACTCGTCGACATCATGCATGATAACTCAAACTGTAACACCAACGATATACATGAAAACCATAACCACTATAATGCATGCATACAAATTACATGCATTCACAACAATCACATCCTACCCATCTAGTACAATTGTTTGAATCGGGAAGCTTTAATATCAATATGTAACCTCCCCTCCCATGTTTACCTACTTTTACAAGCTCCTAGGGTAAATGTGAGGTGACTACTACTATGACATGACCCAACCTCCAAGTTCTAGTTATGGAAGTGGGACCAACAAACCGACAACTTTACTGACATCCATCAAAGACCATAGACCACTTAGAAGGTTATAAACCACCCAAGGTGGTCAATCCTTGACTTAGAAACATTTTCACTGGACTAATGCCCCAACAACACACACAATAAGGCAAGAGTGAAGTTATAGGACTCCAATTGCACACAGGCTCACTTCTATGCGATTATGGCCTAAATTCCCTCGTTTTGTGCCAGCAATCTAGAAATCAAAGCCACTTTTCTAGGATAGCCTCTAGACCACTATCGAGAACTTCCTGTAACTTCGTAGAATCATATTTAGCATCACAATAATTCCAAACATTCAAACTTGAAGCAATAACTTGCCTTATACTGCTTATAACACACTATACATTTCATCAAACATATGGTAAACATGTGAGTTATAGGTCATGAATGTATATCTAATCTTAAATCTCTGAAGCTCATCTGCAAATCACTGAGAAGGTATAAGGCCCTATCTATTAGTTTAAAAAACACTTGTTAGCCCATGAATTCATTGACCATTCAATTACTTATTAAATCATAAACACGAGCCATAACTAAATCACTTCGTAGAACCATGCTTATAACCAACATATAACTAGAATATTAGCCATGACAAATAAATCATCAAATCAACATAATAACAAGTACAAGTGCTCATAAACCACAATAGGAAATACATCTTATTAACATATGCAAGATTCAACCAAGTCAGGGAGTTCCACGTACCACCCAACCATAGATTGAGCTTAACCAAATATTTATTTCAGCCAATCAACCCCATGCAAATTTCCAAGCATGAATGTGGGATCTCATTGGAAAAACCAAGACATAATCAACCAAGGAATCCAAAGGTTAAACCATAGCCCCCCTCAAACTACCGTGATCTCACCTAAACTGATCCTGAGATCACAGAACCAAAAAAGGCTTTGATGCCTCAGAATTTATTCACCATACCTTGAGAAATTTTCATGTCTCTGTCCACCTCTCAAGGGATTCCTAGAGAAAATCGTCTCCACCACCAACCTTTGGGAAATTTTTGTGACCACCTCACCTGGTTCCAAAACCTTCTGGCAATCCAAAGCTCAACTGAGAATAAATCCCATCACACCATGTCTATCCAGGAAATGGCAAGGCAAGGCTGAATCCACTATAAAACCAAGAAGAACCCATGCCAATGACAATAAATTAACGAAATAATCAAATGCACGTACCATGCATCCACACCTCGGCTAAGAAATCACCCATGCAACCTATTACCTAAAGATTATTCCTGATGAAGCTGTTGATCCAACCTTCTCCTTGCTTTCCTTTGCTATCCTTTGATTTCCTTTTCCTTCCTTTGGTTGCTTGCTTGATTTTCGTCTTGGATCTCTCTCTTTCTCTTTCTAACACTATTATCAATCCAAAACTGAAAAAAGATGTGAATTGGTTCTTTGATGCCTTTTTATTATTGATGTCTATATTTTCTTTATTTTCCTTATTTTTTCCTATATTTTCTTGAACATGTAAATTTGTGTCCCTTCACCTTAATTTTCTCTTATTTTCCTTTATTTTCGTAATTAAATGCCAATTATTTCCTCTTTTCCTTTGCCAGTGCCTTTTCCAATTTCATTAGCCATAAATAAACCAAAAGTGATGCCCACTATAGTGTTTTCCCAACATTCATCTTGGATTACGTGTCCCATGAGCTTGGTCTTATTTTTCCTTTATTATCCTTTATTACATGAACTTTAAACCAAGGTTGTTACACTATATGTGATAAGTGCCAAAGGATGGGAAAGCGTACACCTAAGGATGAAATTCCCCTACAACCTCAAGTGACTCCGAAGCTATTTGAGAAATGGGCATGGATTTCATTGGGCCCATTGATCCCCCATCTAGGTAAAAGAGTTATATCATTGTCTGCACCGATCACTTGACAAAGTGGGCTAAAGCAAAGGTGGTGAAGATAGTAACAAAGCAGAAAGTGGCTAAATTTCTAAGGGAGAACATTTTCTACAATTTTGGATTTCCAAGGGAGTTATTCACTGATCAAGGAGCTCATTTTACCTCAAATATGATTGAAATCATCATGGAGAAACACCAGATCAGGAAATCGACTACCTATCACCCTCAATAAAATGGGTAAGTAGAGGTCACAAATAGAGCCTTGGAGAACATTTTGACCAAGGTTGTTAGAAGCATCATAAGGGATTTGGTGGACTGACTTGTAGAGGCCACTTGGGCCTACAATACCACCCAAAAGACCACCACTGGATTCACCCCATTTGAGATTGTTTATGGGAAGAGATACATCTTGTCCACTTAATTTGAATACAACACCTTGAGGATGGAAGCATTGTTGGATTTGGACATCACTACAACTCAGCAAGAAAGGATGCTCCAACTCAAAGGGTTGGATGAGTTCAGATTGCATGCTCTCATGCATAATGAGGTATTCCAACTATAGAGGAAGATTTGGCATGATAAACACATTAGGGAGAGACTTCCAAGAGGGTGATTGGGCCCTTCTGTATGATTCAAGGTTCAAGGATTTCAAAGAGAAACTGATGACAAGTTGGTTGGGCCCTTATCTAGTGGAAAAATGTTATGAGAATGGATCTATCCAAATGAGAATAATTGATGAGGAAGGAATCCCATTGCTTTTTAATGGTTACCGATTAAAGTTATACAACAATCCTCTATCAAAGGAGGAATTCACTAGTTCAATAATCAAGGAGATGAATGTAATCGGGACCTTCACAAACCTTAGTTCATCCATCTTCTGATGAGAAAAAGAAGGCAAAGAAAAAAATACAAAAAAAGAAGAAAAATAAAAAATAAAAGGCCTAGGTGAAAGCCTTCATGAGGCACCTAAGGCCAACTCTGGGGTTGAAAACCTCCATGAGGCAACCCAAGAGCAGAAAAAAATAAAAATAAATAAAAATAAAAAATGAATAAATAAATAAATAATATTAATAATATTAATAATAATAATAATAATGATGATGAAAAGGTCCCTAGGTGAAAACCTCCTTTCAGGCACCTGGGGTAGCCCTACAGATTGAAAACCTCTTTAGATGCACCCTGCAGGTCTAAAAAAAAAAACAAAGAAAAAAGAGAGAGATAGCAACATAGAGGTAATGGAACCCTTACGCTAGTTCAACTAACAAGTTTTTTCAGGGTTCCAGTCATGGTCAAAGGGATGATAGTCGAAGGAAGTAGGGTGCCACATCACATGTTTCCACCTCCCAAGATAGCCTCCTACATGTCCTTCAGCATTCCACCCATCTCCCTACATTCCTCCATCATCAAGCAACCCATCTCACTCAATTCTGCCTCAATCCTGCATTGCTACAAGATTGTCCTAAATTTCTATAGGATTGACCAGAATTGCTACAGGATTGTGATTAGCATAAGGAGAGGGGTCAGATCTCATGTTTTCCTTGGGGGAATGAAAAGGGAAGTCCACCAAACCTCCGTAATATTTCACCCACAATTTCCATCCAAAACTTCAACTTCCATCCAAAACTTCATCTTTATTCGTGAAAAGACTCTAGCTCCTATCAGTGGGCTCACCATGAATTATTTGAGCTTTTGAATGCATTTCATGAGGGATGTTGTGATTTTGGAATGGTCTGTGTGACTATTATAGGAAAGGATACAATCCTGCAATAGCCTGCACAAACCCTACATAACCATAGTTGAAGACACCTGATAACACCACAATGAAGACTTGGCTATCTTGAAGCATTGAGAGACCATCCTTGAGATCTTGGGAAGCCACACCAATCTTGAGGAGCAAATACATAGTCACTAATCACCTCCAATCACAACATATCGATCCATCACTTGGAGAACCTACATTAGTAGACTTCATCCAATCAGGCACCTATGAGAGGATATCCATAAAAAAATTTGTTCAAAGATAGGACTAGTGCATTAAATATCTAGCATGAAAGACAACACCTCCAAATACCATCATATCAATCACCATCTTGAAGCAGCATGAAGGCATCAAAGCATCTCGAAAACCACTAGGTAGGCTCAGGTATGACACTCATCTCCTCTTCCTTTAAGTCCATAATGGCTCAAAAATGTTTTTAAAATGAAGTTTATTGGCTAGATGTGGCTAATAAACTTTCCCACCCCCAAATAGTTAAATTTAAATTCACTCACCCTTCCATGCAACATGGAAAAGTCAAAATGAGAGGGTGATAATTACAAGGAGTGGGGAAAATAGTCCAAAAAAGGAAATACATGTATGGTAGGTAGGGGCTAGCTCAAAAAGTGCACTGAGCCCACTACCATAAGAAAAAATAAAAAGGACGGGCCCAATTTCATTTTTACTATTAGTGTTCTATAATTTCAAGGTTGACGAAAAAACCACGGAGGCAACATCAAAACCACTTTTGAGTTTAGGATCTATCCCTCCTAAACTCAAAGAGGGATCTCTCTGTGATATTTAGCTTTGTTTACTGGGAATTTTAGGCTAGTTATTGGGCTCAAAGTTTGATTTTGAAAATGGTTTGTTTGGAATATCAAGAGGAATCCATTGGGAAATGGAGTCAAATAAAGTTGGATGCTGCATCAAATGTTTAAAAGAGTAATCACAGGGCAAGCTAGTTACATTTACGGGATATTTTAAATTGAATTATGAAATGGAGAACAGTTTTTTTCAGTAGTTATTAAAAAGCATCTAAGAATTTTTTGATCAGACTTCAGAAGAAAACATATAGATTGTAAAAACAATCCAAATAAGGTGTTCAATAAACAATTAGATTTCAAATGATAAACATACAGAGAATAATAGTGGAAACGACAATTACAATAAGAAAAACATCACCAGTAAAGTGTAGCACAAGAATCCTTTGAAAATTCTTTGTATTATTAATCAGTCCATTTGAGCTCAATGAGCAGCTTTACATTGGACAATAGATTTCTTCATACAAACCCCAACCCTTTCTTACTTCAAATGATGAAGTATTTATACAAATTCTAAACTAAAATATCTTGATAAAAATATCAAGATGTTTTTACAAATATCCTAAACACTTTTACACAAATAGATATGAAATGTAGGAAATTCAAAACTAATGTATCTACTTGGAACTACCATTATGGATTTCTTTTGAAAAAGAAGAGAAATTCGAATTTGATTGCAACTCTTAGTTGATGAGGTGGCTAATTGTCTTTGAGCATTGTCCTCCCAAAATTCTACAAAGAGGGTCTAGTCATCCCTTTGTATATCTCAATGTAAGATATACCTATAAATAATTGTAGATAAATATTTTCTTGAGATAAACCTCTCTCATATTCCCAAAATTCATCTCCATCTATTCCCAATATTCTCTACAAAAAGGTGACTGAAATAGGACTTTGCATAGTCCGAAAAATAGGCTGTACATATGTACATGTATCTCTCATTCTGTAATTGTTGTGTAAAATATGACGTAGGTTATTGTACTTTGGCATCTTAGGAACAGAAACCTCCTCCAATTTCTCAATAGTCATCTATGATTGGCCACAATATGTTCTGTAAAATTATGACTAAACAGGAAAATTTAGGAAAACATGTTTGCAAAGCTTTATCTGTATATCCCAAACCATAATAGCTATTAGAAAACTGAGAGAGGGCTTTTTAAATGAGGATTTTTGCAAAGAAAACCTCTTTCAGTTTCTGAAAATTCGTCCTCATTGGTTTGGAAACCATGTTTGAAGTCAATGTGTCGTATAGGAAAAAAACATAGTTTCAACTGATCATGAGACAAATGAATGACGTGGATGCGGGAGATGACATGGCATTGTACATTGGTGCAGGAGTAATGGGCAAACGATACGTGTTGGGACAGGATTGGAAGAGGTGATGAAGTGGGGACATGGTAAGAGGATGAGGGGAGGTGGTTTCTGGAGGGGGTAGTGGCTGGTTAGTGGTATCAGCCGGGGGGGTGCGAAATGTAGGGGAGTGGACACGTAGCCATGGGACCTGGTGGGGAATACCAACTTTTCGGAAAAGAGATTTGTCCACTTGTGCCTTTTGGTTCTTGCTTTGAACTTAGGATAAAGGTTTAGGAATATAAAATATGTCCAATACTTCATATTTTCGTTCCTTTCTTCTTTTTACATTGTCACTAAAAATTTGGATAAAATGGCAGATAAGCATATTTTATTATTTTCCCAAGGTTTTGACCTTTTTTGAAAATAATTTACAACATGGAATTTCATTTACAACATCTGAAATATAATCATCACCATCAAATGGCCCTATAATAATTATAGGACCATAACATGTACCAATAAGTTGATGCCCAAAATAGTTAGAGAGGCCAACTAAGACATCGAGAGTTGAGCTAACTATGACAAGGGGTCCCCTAGGGTGCTATAGATAAGGTATAGGGTCAGCCAATAGGTATTACAGGATTAGAGGTAGTTGCTACAGGATCACATAAATTCCTACAGGATTGCAAAACAATACTACAAGATCAGGGCGAGAGGTGAAAGAGGGTTTGAATTAACAATAATTTTCCTCCAAACCCCCAAAATATTGAAGAAAACATCTAGGGAAGGGTAAGTAGTGTTTTCTCCTCACCTTCCATGGAAAAAAAGATGAAATAATTTGGTTGAAATTTTTCCTACACATACATCTTGTAGTAAACCCTTGCAGAATTGAATTTCTCTTTAAAAAAAATAAAAAAAATGAGAGAGGCAAGGTGGAAACAAAGGTAGTTTAGTTGAATTTTGGAATATAATTCTTCTCCCTCTGACCAGAAGAAGAGTACAAAACCTCTCACCCTTCACAGAAAATTCTTTGAGAAAACTTGAGGAAGCATCAGTAGGAAACATGGGAGGGGTTTCAATAGAAGGGACCCTACAGACACTAACAGAATCCATCTAAACCACCTTGTTAGATATATCTTCCTAAGCCACCAATAGATGGGGTTCTTTGAAAAATTAAAGGGTATGATAATGAGATAACCCATGAATTTTTCATGGCCCTTCACTCTCAAGTGGAAGATAGTGCCACCACTATTGTAAGGGGACTTTCCATCCATTTGAATGGAGAGATAATTTGAAGAGTCACCACCATTCCTTTAGGATTTATATTGGGTAAGGAGTAGAGGACAAAATCCATCACAAACAAGAAAAAATTCTTCCTCCTTGAAGAAAAGTCAGTTGAAGACAAAAATGGAATTAGAAAGGAGAGCCTTCCTTACCCTTGAACTGGCCTATAGCATCCTAAATTACATATCTTATGAAGGAGGGTTGAATGTTGTGTATGCCTATCAGTTTAGTCTACTCTATGAGCAGAGGTTCCAAACAAAGTTACCCATCCCAAGAAGGCTCAGTATCCCACATTCTCTCCTTTAGTCCATGACTGAAATGAGTCAAAGGATGAGAGAAGGGAAGCACCAGTACATTGCCCATCATGGCCTTATAAGTATCATTATTATGAATTCCTTAAGTCGCCTCAGGAGCCCTGTGCTATGGACTAATTTTTTGGACATGGATAGGGAGGCCTTCATCAAGACACAAGCTCAATCTCCGACAGAACATGAAGAGACCACCAAATCTAGTGTTGCTAAGGAAGAAGGTGAACAAGAGGAGGAATAAGAGGTTGAAGAATAAGAAGAAGAAATTGAATAGAAGGAAGAGGAAATTGAAGAAGAAGCTGGAAAAGGGAGGGAAAATAGAAGCAACAAAAGAGACCCTTTGGGGAGCCCTATAGACCTCAAAAGAAGAGAAAACAAGAGAAACAGGTAAGCCTCTTAGGAGGGGATGCAAAACAAAAGGTGGTTTCCACCCTCGCAACCATTAGCGTAACCATCAAATATAAAAGGAGGAACCCCAAGTAGGGCCCTTTATACTTCAAAAGGAGTAGAAGCACTAGGACCAAACAAGGGAAGCCTTAGCCTCCTTCAATGGTCCCAATCACAATTGAGGAATCTGCCAACCACTGAGAAGGAGAATTGGGATGAGGCAAAATAAAAATTAAGGAAGTCACATTCCTTAAGGCCAAGGGAAAGAAGCTTTAGATATACCAAAGGAGGCCAACCACTAGGGAAGCTAAAGTGAAGCAACCACAAGAAGAAACTACCTAGCTACAGGAAAGAACAAAATTGCTACAAGATAAGGATAAACTACTACAGGAAGGGATAAAAGCACCTCAAGTGGGAGAAGGAGGTTCAAAAAGACTCCAATATCCTGATCCACAACCTAATCTTGTATCCTATTACAAGTTTGTTGAAGCAAGAATAATTATACTTGAAAATTTTGTAATTCCCCTCCTATTTGAGTTAGAAAATGAGAGAAGTCAAACTCACGGGTTGATGTAGATTACCAAATCGAATAAATTGGAGGATGTAGTCTTCATGGAGGAAAATATGCATCAAATAGGTAAGGAAATGGTTGACTTAGTATTAAAAGAGTCAATCAAGAGGGATTAGTTCAAACTAGAAAATCAAAGGTTAAGAGAGAAACTACAGGAAAAGGAGGCACAACTTGCCACCATGGCAAGCTTGTCCATGGAGGCCATCTAGTGTAGGAAACCATCCAAATCATATGCCATATTCCTCAAATAACAATGGATGCAATTTAAAATCAAGAAATTGGCACAATATGGCTCTCTCCCATTTCAGGATTATAGGAAGTTCATTGACTTAATAAGAAAGCATTGAAGATAGGACTAAGTTGGTTGAATTATATATGCACAGCATGATCCTCATAGACATGAAATTTTGGGACTCTAATTCAAGGTTGGTAGATGTAGAGATGATGGCCCTATCATCCTGTCTTGTCCATGAGGAAGCAAGGGTTAAGGAGGTGAATAAATTTATGGCCAAGGAAGAAAGTGAGCCTCTATATATCAAAGAAAAATTAGAAAGTCCCAAGGCAGTCATAAGCAACCATAGCCTCATCTCTAGAGACCATAAACTAGCCCCTCACTACCTAGAGAAGAAATAGCAATCCATCCTTCATTTTGAAGACATTTTTAGGCTTTTTGGGACAGATAATTTGTAAGCTTGTCAGAGGAGATGGCATTCTCTGCCCCGTATTTTATAGATTAGGGAATACCACTCCCCTGAGAGATTGAGGAATGCCCTAGAAAGGACCCCGCTCTAGAAGAGAATTTTTTAAAGATTGAAGATCAATTGGATAGGGCTAAAGGTCAGTACTCCATTGCTATTAGGCGTATAGGAGAGAAGAGATCAAGTAGAGGAACAAAGGGAATGGGTGGCCATAGAGGAAAATGTAGGTTTTATCCACAAGAGGGCACATCATCTGAGGTGCCCTATGATGAGGCTCATCAATAGGTAAACTATATGGGTCACAATGCCACTCTCCAGCTTATTAAAATTGACTTTTCTCACATTTATTTACATATTTTGTTATATTTTTCTTAGTGAGAAGGGTGAAGGTGAGTTACTATGTCATGTGGCCTAATATGTATTAAATGCAAGAATTGGAGCAGTTTTGGGTTGACTTAAGTGCAGGAACTCGAAGTGGGCAAGCAAGAGATATTTTAGGAGATTGGTATCCCTCCTTAACTCCTCAAATCATTCAAAGATTCCTCCACCATATCTCATCAGGTTAGTGTCACTCGCAGCCAAGCAAACTGAGTTCATTGGCAGCCAAACCAGTGACACTCAAAGAAAAGCTATTCTCGAGTTAGGGAGCCAAGTATCCCTATTTTCTAGGGAGTTGTTGGTAGCTCCATTTTTGTATAAATAAGAGAGCCAAGGGACTCATTAGAATTCAATTTTTTGTTGTAGCCAAGAGGCCATTTTGAGTTAAAACATTGTGATTGTTATTGTTATGTTGTAATTGACATTTTGAAGATAATGAGAAATTATGTTTTGATCCAGCACTGAGTTGACTCAGAGGGTTGAAGCTCTTGGGTTAGGGCCCAACCCTAGTAGCAGAAGTTCCTCTTTTTGTATATGTATTCTTAGATTAAAATGATAGTTAGTTGTTGAAGTTTATTTATGTTTCGTTTAGCTCAACATGTATTTGAAATATTGCTTAACCTAGTTTCCATTAGTTTGAATAGGTAGATAAGTCGTGCAGTAGTGAAGGAAAGTACTTCAAAAAAGCTTGTGATAGTGGTCTCTATCCCTTCTCCTTCATGGGATCATGATTAGAGGGCCCCACTCTCACAGCCCCAAAAACAGAGTTTGTCTTTTGGTCATTGCATAGCTTAGGGTTCATTCTTAGCTAGATCATTGTTTATGATTTCTTGGAAGCACCTGTAGTTGTTATCTTGTTTCCTTAAGTTTGTTGTAGCTTAAAAGGCATTCCATTTCATAGATCTAGTCCTTAACAATAGATAGATCAACTTTCTCAAATTCAATTCATCTTTTCCATGTTGACATGTAGTGATGCATAAATGAAAAGAAAAATAGGTTTTGTTGTAGGGATTGTTGATCTGCAGGGAGGAACTCATCCAACTAGCTTCACCTAGGTCCTCTCCACCTTCTGCCAAGGCATACCAGCCCATAGTCCAAACCTCTGTTTTACAGCCATCTTAGGCAAATCCAACCTCCTTGGAGTGTTGGGCTTAGTCTTTGGTAATGTGCACCTTCTATCACCATCATACATCTCTCCAGAACCTCATCTCATTTTTCTTTCCCCCCTAATCCCTTCAACTAACTTCCTGTAGCAAACTAGCACATCCTGTAGCAGATTAGGACATCATGTAGCAGTTTGTTGTAGCAGCTACAAGATCTCTTGTAGTGGCTTGTTTGACCCTATTTTGACCAAAGATGGTAGTATAAGAGCAATTTAGGCCCTCATATTGTATTCCATGCCTACTAGTGCCACCTGAGATCAACTCTCCCATGCCTTCTCCATTTGCAAGATTAGACAGAATAGCATAGCATTTACATTTCTGAATTTAACAATTAAAATATTATTTTTCTGCAAATGTAAAATGAGATAGTTAGTGCATGTATGTATGAATCCTAGAATGATAGAACAAATTTCCATTTCCAAACAGTCCTAATAGCTAGAGGATAAATTTCAAGGTTAGCATAGTTCTTTTTTGCAAGTAATTTGTGCCATTTCCTAGCTAGATGATTTATGGCATTTCATAGTATTTACCATTTAGTAGCTTTCATTTCCTAAATAGGAAAGCATTTGCTTTCCTGCATTAGAACTAAGTTTACATTCCCTGTCAATAGTCAGACTCCTTCTAGTCAATAGAAGACTGGTCTATAACCCTAGTGGTCTAGTGCCCTAGTTGAGAAGCGACATGAGTAGAATGTTGCATATGTTATGTGAACTCTAGATTCCCTCTATGACTGCAAGGGAAGTAGAGGACCCATTAGGTGAACAACCAGAGATCTTTGAAGAGCCTATTGGGGAAGAAGAAAAAGAAACCATTCCACACACTTACACCATGGCTGAAAATAGAAATGAGGGTGCTTTTCCCATTAGAGAGACTAATGGAGATGCTAAGATGAAAAACATAAGCCCCTCTTCCCTTCCTCACTTCCATGGCTTAACCTAAGAGGACCATGATACATTTTTGTTTGAGTTTGTTGTCATCTACGGAACTTACAATTATACCTCTAATGAACAGAAGTTCAAGTTGTTCTCGTCCACCCTTAAGGATGCAGCCTTGTGCTGGTTCATGGGTTTACCTAGGGACAACATCACTACCTAGGCTTAAATGCAGTAAGCCTTCAATGACAAGTACAGGGACTATTGTAGGTCCAAAAACGCCAAAGAGGAAAACTTTAGAATGACCTTGGGACATGATGAATCCTTGGAAGATTATGCAGAAGGATTTCAGCTCAGTTACAAAAGGGCCAAATGCACCCTTGATCATGAATCATTAAAGTTATTCCTTCTTAGTGGAATTAGGGAGGACATCCTGGAAACCCTAAACATGTTGTTTGGAGGCAATACTTATCGACTATCTTATGATGATATCAAGATAGTTTTCAAAAACCATTTTAGGGCTACAAGGAAGAAGGGTAGGGCTAGTCAAGTTTTAGCCAATTCCTCTTCCTCCAACACTCTATCAAGAGTGAAATAATTGAAAACATGTTGGAAGATTTTAAAATTGAAATAATGCACACCCTTTCTTTGCAAATGGACACCATGCAGGTCAAGAGGAAGCAGGAGGAAGCAGAGAGAGCCATAGCTATCTTCTGCCCTAGATGCACTAGAAGGCACCCGAGAAATGAATGTCCATTGAATGTTATAGAGATCTTACTCAGTTTGTGAGGAAAGCCATTTCACAGATAAGTGCCCTTCTCTGCTTGGATTGAAGGCTATACACCAAGGGGCTGAAGGTGGGGCTGGAAAACTCTATTATGCGGAAGGATTTTAGCTCAGTTACAAAAGGGCCAAATGCACCCTTGATCATGAATCATTAAAGTTATTCCTTCTTAGTGGAATTAGGGAGGACATCTTGGAAAGCCTAAACATGTTGTTTGGAGGCAATATTTATCGACTATCTTATGATGATATCAAATAGTTTTCAAAAACCATTTTAGGGCTGCCAGGAAGAAGGGTAGGGCTAGTCAAGTTTTGGCTAGTTCCTCTTCCCCCAACACTCTATCAAGAGTGAAATAATTGAAAACATGTTGGAAGATTTTAAAAGTGAAATGATGCACACCCTTTCTTTGCAAATGGACACCATGCAGGTCAAGAGGAAGCAGGAGGAAGTAGAGAGAGCCATAGCTATCTTCTGCCCTAGATGCACTAGAAGGCACCCAAGAAATGAATGTCCATTGAATGTTATAGAGATCTTACTCAGTTTGTGAGGAAAGCCATTTCACAGATAAGTGCCCTTCTCTGCTTGGATTGAAGGCTATATACCAAGGGGCTGAAGGTGGGGCTGGAAAACTCTATTATATCAATCAAAAGAGGCCTCAAGGACCTCGACCATACCAGTAGGGCATGCAAGGGGAATCCTACTCCTACTACAATCCTAATCAGAATGCATCCCTTCCCCCTTGGTGTTCTCCTGCTTCTCCTTCACGGTCTACACCTTCTCCTTGGTCTTATTCACCTCAATACCCTTCCCAACCTTCCAATCATTCATTTCATCCATATGCTCCTCCACATCCTCAGTGGAATACCCATCAAAAGGCTAGAGGCCTCCATTCAACCAATCTCCAGCCTTACTGCCTCCACCTCCATCTCAACCACAGCTCCTTCATTCTGCTCCACCTATGAAACCTCATATGCCTTCTCAACCAAATCCAAACTCAAACAACAAACGAGAAAAGAAGGTATATAGTGGAGAGACATCCTACCCTGCCTATGTTGTTGAAATTCAATAAATCAACCTTGGGTTTGGAAGGGTGCTTCCAGATGACCAACCTCCATCTCCACCTGAAGATCTTGAAGAGGAAAAGGAGGAGAGTGTTCCTAAATCCAATCAACTTCCTTTTCCTGAAAGATTGATCCATCCTAATCACCACAACCCATAAGAAACTGAACTTCTGGGAGAATTGGAAACCTTGTGTATTAAAATCCCACTCCTCCAATCTATCAAGGATGTCCCCATCTACAACAAGTTAATCAAGGAGAAATGCTTCAAACATCCTGGAAGGTGAAACAAAGACACCCCTACCATTAATGTCATTGGATATTGTCTGACTTAATGTTGGGGAGAGTGATTTTCCCAAAGTATCTAGACCCTAGAAGTCTTGTGGTAGATGTGAACATTGATGGCATCATTGTCCCCCACACCTCGATTAATATTAGGGCTTCCATCAATGTGATGACTAAGGACACCATGGTCAAACTGAATCTCTAAGGATCATCGAGGAAGACCACAACAATATTGCAGCTTGAAGATAGATCTACAGTATCTCCCGGGGGAGTTGTTGAGGATGTGATGGTATCTATTGATTCCTAAGAGTACCCTGCTGACTTCTTAGTTCTTCAGCCCAAAACCAAATTCAATGGTTATCCTCTCATCCTTGGAAGGCCATGGCTAGCCAACACTGATGCTTACATAAGTTGTAGAGTTGGGAACATGCCCATTAAGAATGGGCATTTGTCCAAAAAATTGGTTTTGTACCCTCCTTCTCAGCCATCCCTAGAGCATGACTTACCCTTATGGTTGGAAGAGGAAGAGGAAGATGAAGTATATAATACCAAACCCTACCCAATCTGTACCCTAGATAATATTATAGGAGGGGGGTAACCCGATGAAGATGACCTAATTGATCAAATCCTCTAGAACCAGCCCCCCAACACCATTCCTCTTGATGAGATAGTGAAGAAATCTTAAGAAAACCCTTGGACTGATTTGTGCCTGGTTGACTCAAGTCCTACTCATGTCAAAATGGTAGAATTTGGTCCAGTTGAAACATTAAAATTTAACCCCTCTCTTTGAGCCCATCAAGAAGAGAAGTTGTTGAACATGTTGAGAGAGCACTTGGATGCTTTTGCCTAGAGCTATAAGGAAATGAAGGGAGTGCATCCTTTGGTGTTTACTCACCACATCTACATCAACGAAGGCTGCAAACTAGTGTGCCAACCTTAGAGGAGAATGAACCAAGCCCTCAAAGACATAGTCAAAGTAAAACTGCAGAAGTTGTTGGATGCAGGGTTCATTACCCCATGTCAGATAGTGAGTGGGTGTCTCCTCTAGTTCTAGTCCCAAAGAAGAATGGAAAATGGAGGATCTATGTGGATTATAGAGAGTTAAAAAAAGCCACTAGAAAGGACCATTTCCCTCTACCTTTCATTGATTGAGTATTGGATGGTCTTGGAGGAAAGAATTTCTTCTCTTTCCTGGATGGATTCAGTCATTATATTCAGATCCAAATCAACCCAAAGGACCAGGATAAAACCACATTCACCTATCCTTGGGGTACCTTTGCTTATAGGGTCTTTCCTTTTGGATTATGTAATTCCCTTGCCACTTTTCAAAGGGAAGTTTTGAGCATCTTTGCTGAGCTAGTCCATGACTCTGTAGAAATCTATATGGATGATTTCACTCCCTATGGGTGTGATTTCCTAGAGGCTCTCTCTAACTTGGGGAAAGTATTAAATAAGTGCATTGAAATGAACCTATCAATTAGTCCCAAGAAGTGTGAATTCTTGATGAATGCAGGGACTGTTTTGGGTCACTCAATATCCCAGGAAGGACTACAAGTGGACCCAAATAAAATTGTTATCATAAAAAGGGTCCCTGCTCCTCACAACCAGAGGGATGTCAAGAGGTTTTTGGGCTTATTTGGATACTATAGGAGATTTATCAAAGAGTTCAACAAAGTATCCTCACCATTGTTTGGACTGACGACCAAGGACTCTGAATTTTGCTGGTCAGAAAGTTGCCAAGAGGCCCTAGAAATCTTGAAGGACAATTTGTCTACTACACCCATACTCTGAGGCCTAAATTGGGCTCTTCCTTACCACATCCATGTTAATGCCTCTAAAAAATCTATAGGAGTAGCTCTAGGCTAGATAGATGACAAGTTTCCTTATGTCATTTACTTCATTAGCAAAAATTTGTCCAAGGTTGAATTAAACTACATTGTGACTGAAAAGGAACTCCTAGTTGTTGTCCATTCCTTGAACAAATTTAGACACTACATAATTGGTTATCAAGCCTTTGTGCATACTAATCATGCTATTCTCAAATACTTGATAAACAAGCCTGATCTGAATTATAGAATTATTAGATGATTGCTTTTATTACAGCAATTTGATTTAACTATCATTGATAAGCCAAATAGAGAAAATGTATTTGGAGATTTTTGTCTACACTTGCTTTGCCTGCAGGTGAGGAAGGAATGGTTGATGATCAAGTGCCAGATGAGCATTTATTTTCTATTTCAATTCTCTCCCCATGGTTTGCTGACATAGCCAACTACCTAGTTACTACACAATTCCCTCCAAATCTGTCATGGCAAGGAAAAGAGAAGAATTGTAAGGAAGGGCACCCAATTCACTTAGATTGGGGGAAATCTCTTCAAGTTAGGCCCAGATCAAATTTTTAGGAGATGTGTCAGGGAGGAGGAAGTATTTGACATCCTTCTAGCCTATCATGATGGGCCTTATGGAGGTCACTTTTCAGCCAAGTGAACAACCTTCAAGGTACTGCAAGTTGGCTACTACTGGCCCACTCTCCACCAAGATGCAAAAATATTCACCAGTTGATGTGATCAGTGCCATAGAATGGGGAAACCTACTCCCAAGGATGAAATTCCCTTGCAACCTCAAGTGGTTCTAGAGCCATTTGAGAATTGGGGCATGGATTTCATTGGGCCCATTGATCCACCATCAGGGATAAAAAGTACATAATTGTATGCACTGATTATTTGACAAAGTGGGTTGATACCGAGGATGTCAAGGTAGCAACAGAGGAGAAAGTGGTTGAGTTCTTAAGGGAGAATGTATTATACAAGTTTGGGTACCCTAGAGAACTAGTCACCGATCAGGGAGCTCAATTCACATCACATATGATCGATAATTTGTTGGGGAAGCATAGGATAAAACACAGGAATTCAACTACCTATCATCCTCAGGCTAATGGAAAAGTAGAGGTCACTAACATAGCATTAAAATTCATCCTCACCAAGGTTGTGAGCAACAGCAGAAAAGATTGGGCTGATAGACTAGTGGAGGCACTTGGGCCTATAATACAACCTGGAAGACAACCACTGGCTTCAACCCTTATTAAAAGAAGGCTCTTCTCTCCATTGAGTTTGAGTACAACACTTGGAGGGGTAGCAAAGTTAAATTTGGATGTTACAAAGGCACATCAGGAGATGATGCTCCAGCTGAATCATTTGGATGAATTCAGGATGCAAACCCTCCTACACACTAAAGTTATCCAAGTACAGAGGAAGTTTTGGCATGAAAAGAACATTAAGGAAAAGTGTTTTCAAGAAAGGGATTGGGCTCTGCTATATGACACCAGGTTCAAGGAATTCAAAGGAAAATTGATGATCAGGTGGTTAGTCCCATACCTGATAGAGAAGTGCCATGACAATGCGGTTGTTCAAATTAGGACCATTGATGAGGAAGTTATTCCCTTGCTTGTCAATGGATATAGATTGAAAGCTTATAAAAGGCCTTTTTCCAGGGAAGAATTCACAAACACCATTAGCAAGGAGGTAAATGTGATTGCAATTTTCTTAGCTTCCAAGTCACACAATTCTTGAAGACTATTTTTTATTTGTGAAAAAAAACAAAAAACAAAAAAACAAAAACAAAAAAAACAAAACAAAAAAAACAAAACAAACAAACAAAAAAACAAAAACAAACAAACAAAACAAAACAAAACAAAAAAAACAAAATCAAAAACAAAACAAAACAAAAAACAAAAACAAAACAAAATAAAAAACAAAAACAAAAATAAACAAAAACAAAAACAAAAAACAAAAAACAAAAACAAAAACAAAAAAAATAAAAAAACAAAAAACAAAAAACAAAAACAAAAACAAAAAGACAAAACAAAACAAAAGCAAAAACAAAAACAAAAACAAAAAACATACAAACAAACAAACAAAACAAAAGCAAAAACAAAAACAAAAAACAAAACAAAACAAAACAAAAAACAAAAAAACAAAACAAAAAACAAAAAAAACAACAACAACAATAATAAGAGGCCTAGGTGAAAACCTATGTGAGGCATTTGAGGGCAACTCTTGGGTTGAAAACCTCCTTGAGGCAGCCGAGGAGTGAAGAAAAAGAAAAATAAAAAGATCCATGGGTGAAAACCTCCTTTGAGGTACCTAGGGCAGGTAGGTAGGCTAAAAACCTCTTTTGGGCAACATGTGTGTCTTTCAAAAAAGAAAAAGAGAAAAAAAAATAAAAATAAAAATAATACCATGGCGGGGACCTCAAACCTATCAACTAATAAATTATATGATTTTGCAGGTTTTTGAAGGTAATAAAAGATTCAGAGCTACAGGAACAGCATGCCAAGAATCATCTCATTTCTTCCTATGTGGATGTAAGAAATGGTATTAATTGTAGTCATCCACCAAAAACATTTTAAAGCTCTCAGCCACCCTGGAACCCATACTGAAGATAGCCTAAAACACCTCCTGCATTTATCTATAACCAAAGAAGAGAAATTGGAGGGGGATTCAATAGAACAAAACTCACAGATACATCAAGGATTCACCTTCATACCCCTGTGGTAGATATCTTTAGGAGGCATCACTGGTTGGGCTTATTTGAGTTTCTCAAGGGGTACATTGATGATATAGCCTATGAATTTTCCATGGCACTAACTCTCAAGCAAGAACAAGTGCTACCATTATGGTGAGAGGGTTGTCTATTACAATAAACCCTGATGTGATTAGCATAGTAACCACACTTCCTCTAGGGATACAATGGAGAAGAGAGGACAAGGCTAACATCACTTTTACTAAGAAAAACTTCTTCCTATATGATGAAAATCCAATTGAAGACAAAAATGGGGTCAAAAGGGAGATACTTCCCTATCCCTGGGATGAGGTGAGCTTCCACATCCTTAAGTACATTTCTTGAGAAGGGAGACTACGTGTAGTATATGGCTACCAATTCGAACTCCTCCATGAGTTGAGATTCAGAGACAGAGTACCCATAAAATAGAGGCTCAATGTTACTTATTTCCTTTTACAGTCCATTATAGACATGAGTGAGAAGGTGAAAAAAGAGGAAGTAGAGAGAGACAAAATAGAGGAAGAAGAAGAAAAAGAAGAAGAGGAGAAGCAGAAGGCGGAGACCAACACTGAGAAAATACTGCAGAAGGGGATATATCTCCAAGATTGTTTCCTGAACCCACTTAAAAGGAGGCAGTTGTTGCCTTGGCTACCTTGAGCACACCCATCAAGTCCAAGAGGAAAATACATAGGTAGATTCCCCTCTATTTTAAAACAAGAAGAAGCACCAAGATCAAGCAGGGGAAGCCACGACACCTACAATAACTCCCATCATGATTGAAGAGTCACAAAACAAGCAAGAGGAGTTAGGTTCCTTGGGAATGAAGAGCTAGGAAGGCACATCACAACAAGAAACCCAAAGGCTCCCATCACCTATGTTAGGAATCTTGTCACGAGGTCAACGTCAGCGAAGAAAACCAAGGCACCTGTGACCCTCTTATAGAAAGGAAAAACCCTACTACATGATTCTCAAATAATGCTATAGGAAACACAGAAAAAGCTACAAGAAGGGTAGCAAGGGTGGAGAGAAGGCAAGGAAGCAACACCACAGGTGTAGGAGGGGGCATCTTCTCCCAAAACATCTGAGGGATATTTTCCATAGTTTCAAGAGCCTAGCCCCCAACAAAGTATGAGCTTTTACTACAAGTTCATTAAGGGAGGCACAATAATACCACATAAAGTTGAAATCCATGTAGACTACTTTGAGCTTGACAAAGAAAGAGGAAGGACACACCATTGGATTCAAATTGCTAAGTCAAAGAAAGTACAAGATATGGGCCATATGGAAAAAAAATCCTAGAGATGGGAAGGGAGTTTAGTGAGTTGAGAGACAGAGAACGCATCATGAGATCTCAATTATAGGTAGAAAACACATGGATGAGGAGGAAGTTGCAAGAAAAGGAGAGCCAATTGGCCACCATGGCAAGCCTCTCCATGGAGGCACTTCAAAGAAGGCTTCCATCCAAATCATATGGACTATACCTCAAAGATCAATGGATGAAGTTTCAAATCAAAACATCGGCATAATAAGGGACCATGCCATTCCAAGATTATAGGAAATTCATAGAGCTATGTGACAAGAGCACCCTTGAAGACAAGGTCAAATTATTTGAATTCTACCTGAACAACCTTAAAATGACAAACTTGAATGTCTGGGACCCCAATTCAAAGTTGGGGGACTTGCAATTGATGGCCTTTGCATCATGGATGAGTCATGAGAAGGCCAGGGCCGAGGAAGTGAAGAGAATAGTAGAAAAAGATGAAAGAGAGACCCTCTACATTAAAGTAGAACAAATAAACTCCATGGTCGTTATTAGTAAGCACAACATCATTTCCAATGATTCTCAACTTGCACCAAGATACCAGGCTACCCAAGAACAAGCTATCTCCCATTTTGAGAACACTTTAAGGTTATTGGGGACTAGGAGCCAACAAACATGCCAAGGAAGATGGAATAACTTGCCACACAGCCTTCGTATTAGAGAGTACCACTCCCCTTAGAGGTTGAGAAATGCATTGGAAAGGACCCCCATGTATAAGAATGCCATGCAAAGACTAAACATCAATTGGATTGGACTAAAACTTAGTCCACCCTTGCTGTTGGGTTTGTTAGAAGGTAGGAAGGAAGAAGAGGAAAGAAATCAGTGGGAAGAGATAGAGAAAAATGCAGGGTTCTATCCTTAAGAGGAAACTCCATCAACAGAGGCATGGGATGTCAAAGAGGCCACAAGAGCTATGAAAGATATGGATATAGACTAAGTTGCTCAGAGGATGAGCAACACCTTTAGTAGGGGGGTGATGATGAGGCTCATCAATAGGTAAACTATATGGGTCACAATGCCACTCTCCAACTTATTAAAATTGACTTTTCTCACATTTATTTAGATATTTTGTTATATTTTGCTTAGTGAGAAGGTGAAGATGAGTTACTATGCCATGTAGCCTCATATGTATTAAGTGCAGGAATTGGAGCCGTTTTGGGTTGACTTAAGTGCAAAAGCTCGAAGTGGGCAAGCAAGAGAGAGTTTAGGAGATTGGTCTCCCTCCTTAACTCCTCAAATCATTCGAAGATTCCTCCACCATATCTCATCAGCTTAGTGTCAATGGAAACCAAGAAAACCAAGTTCATTGGCAGCCAAGTCAGTGACAGTCAAGGAAAAGTTATTCTCGAGTTAGGGATCCAAGTATCCCTATTTTCTAGGGAGTTATTGGTAGCTCCAGTTTTGTATAAATAAGAGAGCCAAGGGACTCATTAGGATTATATTTTTTGTTGTATCCAAGAGGTCATTTTGAGCTAAAACATTGTGATTTTTATTGTTATGTTGTAATTGAAATTTTGAAGATAATGAGAAATTCTATTTTAATCCAACACTAAGTTGACTCATAGGGATAAAGCTCTTGGGTTAGGGCCCAACCCTAGTAGCAAAAGTTCCTCTTTTTGTATATGTATTCTTAGATTAAAATGAAAGCTATCTACTGAAGTTTATTTATGTTTTGTTTAGCTTAACAAGTATTTGAATTATTTCTTAACCTAGTTTCCATTAGTTTGAAGAGGTAGATCAGTGGTGCAGTAGTGAAGGAAATTACTTCAAAAAATCTTGTGACAGTGGCCTCTATCTCATCTCCCTCATGGGATCATGATTAGAGGGCCCCACTCTCATGGCCACAAAAACAAAGTTTGTCTTTTGGTCATTGCATAGCTTAGGGTTCATTCTTAGCTAGATCACTATTTATGATTTCTTGGAAGCACTTGTAGTTGTTATCTTGTTTTCTTAAGTTTTATGTAGCTTAAAAGGCATTCCATTTCATAGATCTAGTCCTTAACAATAGATAGATCAACTTTCTCAAATTCAATTCATCTTTTCCATGTTGACATGTAGTGATGCATAAATGAAAAGAAAAATAGGTTTTGTTGCAGGTATTTTTGATCTGTAGGGAGGAACTCATCCAACCAACTTCACCTAGGTCCTCTCCACCTTTTGCGAAGGCATACGATCCCATAGTCTGAACCTCTTATTACACAACATTTTGTCACTGTCCATGTACTCCCGTTCCTTGATTCTAGAGGACCTCTATAGTGAACTCCACATCTATCCCTTCATGAAGAAACTCCCATTATGTCCCTCTTCATGAGCAGAACAATTCCCTTTTGCACCATTTCCCCAAAATCTTCTGTTTTCCACAGTTTACAAGACCGGCGCCAATGACCCTTGTCTTCCTCACACCGATATGCAGGGATTAGCACTATCCCTAGCGCTGACCGGAGTGACTGAGCTTTGTTCTAGTCGTGCTCATCCTCTTATGGAAATTTTTTTAAATAAGGAGTCGAAGCTTCCAGCTCTAGAAGCTTCGTAACAGAAGTCTGGTAAATGGTTCAGCCGGATGGAGTCGAGGATGTCAGCTTGGGCTCCTTTATCCTATAAGTATGGAACTACCTCAAGAGATAAGACCTTACCCCATGAGAAGAGGATCCATCTCCCATCCATTCATGCTATATAAACCTCCATTTTTCCCAAGCACAAGCTAGTGTTGAAGTGTTAATGTTGGTGTGCTAGTGCTAATTATGTTTGAAGTAAACAACAAGCTATTAATAGTTGTAGCTCTTTAGTTGTGTGAGGGAGAAGTGTGAATTTGGTGTAGTGTGAAGCCTAAAGGGAAGAGCCTTATACTATCATTGTTGAGGCCATCATGGAATGCTAGCAGAATTTTGTGGGACCCTGGTTTTGTCGAAGGAGAACAGCAACGTCAAGACAATGGTTGTAATCTCTTCTTGATTAAATATATATGCAACTATCGATTGATTTCCTACATGATGTGTCATCTTACATGTTCATGGCTTAATGTTTCTTGACTTGTTAAGTAGGTTTAATTACAATTTGTCTATTATCATGGTTGTTGTTTGCTGTTGTTTACTTGTTTCGGGTGTTTGAAGAAGGAAATGAAAGATAGCTGGAGCAAGCAAGCAAGGACATCATCAAATGGGATAAGCATACTAAGAGGTAGGCCCTCTTAATTTGTTATAACCTAAGGAAATCTTCCATAGAATGTATCAGTTGTGACTAGACCTATTATCGGGCTAGAGGAATTGTTTGTGTCCGCACTCATAATTTTACTTCACCATACCTCTGTTTTGTAGACACCGTGAGCAAGCCACCTTAGGAAAATCCAACCTCCTTGGAGTGTTGGGCTTAGTATTGGGTAATGTTCACCTTCCCTACACCTTCTATCACCATCATACATCTATCTAACACCTCATCTCACTTTTCTTGCCCCCCTAAGCCCTTCAGCTAACTTCCTGTAGCAAACCAGGACATCTTGTAGCAGATTAGGACATCCTGTAGCAGTTTCCTGTAGCAGCTATAGGATCTCCTGTAGCAACCTGTTTGACCTTGTTTTGACCAAAGATGGTAGTATAAGAGTAGGTTTCGCCCTCATCTTGGATTACATGCCTATCAGTTCCACCTGAGATCATCTTTCTCATGCCTTCTCCCTCTGCAAGATTAGACAGAATGGCATAGGATTTACATTTCTGAATTTAGCAATTAAAATATTCTTTTTCTACAAATGTAAAATGACATAGTTAGTGCATGTATCTATGAGTCCTAGAATGATAGAACAACTTTCCATTTCCAAACAGTCCACATATTTTAATTTAGCAATTAAAATAATTTTTTTTTTGCAAATGTAAAATGAAATAGTTAGTGCATGTATGTATGAGTCCTAGAATGATAGAACAACTTTCCATTTCCAAATAGTCCTAATAGCTAGAGGATAAATTGCAAGGTTAGCATAGTTCTTTTCTGCAAGTAATTTGTGTCATTTCCTAGCTAGATGATTTATGGCATTTCATAGCATTTACCATTCAGTAACTTTCATTTCCTAAATAGGCAAGCATTTACTTTCTTGCATTAGAACTAGCTTTACATTCACTGTTAGTAGTCAAACTCCTTCTAGTCAATAGAAGACTAGTATGGAACCCTAGTGGTCTAGCGCCCCAGTTGAGAAGTGACATGAGTAGAATGTTGCATCTATTGTGTATATAGCATTGTCACCTCCAAGTTTGTATGAAACCCCGAGTTGATAAATTAAAGTTGGTAGCCCTAGTAGTTGTAGCATCCTTGCTGCAATACTGAGGCTCATCACCTTGGGATGTCAAAGAGGTCATTAGGGCCATGCATGAGCTACAAAATAGTGATTAAGTTGATCAAAGGGTGAGAAAAACCTTTAGCAAGTGGGTGATGATGGGCCCATCAATAGGTATATTACAAGGCCCAATTTTCTATCCTCCAGCCTATAATTTCTTCTTTTCTCACATTAATTAACATATTTTTGGCTATAATGTGATTAATAGGAAGACTAAAGGATGTTTTCATACTCTGTGGCCTAATGTGGTTAATGTGTAGGAAAAAGAGAATTTTTGAATGCATTTACTATGTAGAGGCACGTTAGAGGAAGCTTTAGGATATGTAGGAGGCTTGTCCCCTACATTTACTCTCCTTCAACTCAACTTGAACCCTAAAATCACTCATCAACAACTCGAAATCTACTAGCATCCAATGCACTCAAGTAATTGTGAGGATATAAGGGATCTAGATTCAATTTTTTTCTATATTTTGGAGGGAACCAATCCTCTTTCCAAGGAGGTTACCCATTAGTGCTCTTTGTATAAATAAACAAGCCTAAGGGCTTAATAGGATTAGAATTTTTTAGCAAGGGAAGTTCTACTAAGAGCTAAGAGCTAAGAGCTTGAGATTGTTATTTTCATTTTCCTTTGCATGATGTACCTGAACTTTATTTTATGTAAATGAAAGGTTTATTGTTGTCCAACATATGAGTTTGTTTCATAGGGATGAGTTCCCTTGGGTTAAGGCCCAACCTAGAGGCTCCAATCTCTCTTTGTGTATCTTATATATGCATTACTTTTAGTAGCAGCGACTCTTTATCTCTTAGTAGAAGTCTGCACGCAAAAATTGTTGTTGCGGGATTGATTATCACCTCTCTTGTGGGAACTATGGTTGAAGAGTATGCAATAATAAGAAAAAATATGTAGTTATTTTCCTTTGCAAATTTCTAGACCTTAGGATGTTTCTCTTTTATATACTCTATTTTTGCATATTTAGGGGTTAAATCACATTCTTATTTAAGATTTCATGGATGTAGGTTAGATGCATCATGCAATATAGATTTAATTTTGATGAATAAACTTCAGCTCATCCTTTTGTGTTATTTGGTTTCATAAAATTCAACTCATCCTTTCTTGTTTAGTTCATTTTGTTGCAATTTGATCATTAGTTTGGCATTATTTTCAAGTGCAAAAAGGGATTGTTTCTTGTTTTGAAGGTACTACCAGTGGCTTTCAAGGTTGTCACACCCATCCTAAATTCCTCTTGGAATCATAAACCTCTTCCTTTTCATCTCACATTTCCCTCAAAACTCTTCCATTGAAACCATATTTCTGGGTTATTTAAGGACACCGTGTGGATTTAATTTTGTGCAAGATGGGACTATAAGAGCTACTAGGCTTGGAAAATTCTTCTTACAACCTTCATATACCCTCATTTACTCTTTCCCACCTTCAATACACATTTTCCACCCTTAGTCTGCTCATAGATCTAATCCTCTAGCAAAACAGGGCAATCTTGTAACAGTCTTGTAATAGTCCTATAGCATCCTATATTACCGTATAAACTTGACCAGATTTTATAGCTTGAATTTTGTATCTTAGGCTTGAATAATGACCCTTACGCTCTGAATCCATGGTTGAGGAGGACCAAAGACCACTTTATACCTACCTTTTCTTCATTGCAACACATTCTGTAAATAGACTAATGATTCACATTGTTGCAAGTAGGATAGAATTTACATTTTGCAAGTAGACTAGTATTTCCATTTCTGCAAATAGCACGGTCTTTACATTCATGCAACTAGGGTTAGGATTTACATTTGCATGAATAACATTTTCATTTCTACAAGTAAAATAATGTTTCCATTCCTACAATTAGAATAGAGCTCTTGCAATTTCCTTTGAGCTAGTTGAAAAAGTGGTATTTGTATGCCTTAATCTAGTCCATTGCTTGAAGGTGGCATGAGTATAACTTAACCTAATGTTCATATAGCACTGTCACCTCTTAAGTTTGTATGAACCCTGGGTTGATAATTAATGTTGGTAGCCTTGGGAGTCTCAACATTCTTGTTGTGATACTGAGGCTCATGAGGTATAAGGGTTATGCAGAAAAGGGTAGATTAAATAGGGAATCCTAAGTTGGTGATCATGACTCATTAAAACTGAAGGCTAAAAAATTTTCATTGAAATTAGGAATGTTCGAAATAATTGGTAGCTAGATTTTTTGGCCCATTTGAGATCCGAGAAAGGATTAGTCTAGTAGCTTATAGGATTGCATTTATTGCATCTATATGTATCCATGAAGTGTTTCATAGTTCATTACTTAAAAAATATGTGCCTAATTCTAACCATGTAATTGAATGGACTATGATTTTGGTGGATCTTGAGGGAAACTTCCAAGTTCAACTAGTGTGCATTTTTTATAGGAAGATCAAGGTGTTTAGAATCAAGTTGTCACGTTGGTAAAGGTGCACTAAATCTACTAAAATATTGAGGATGAAACATGGGAGCATCAAGATGCCATGAGGGAGGAGTACCCTCATATTTTTTATCAATTTTGATTCTACATATGTAAATGATGCAATTAGGACAATGCATATATAATAGGGAGGTGAATGTAATGCCCCAAGGTTGATCCTTATATGTATATTTGCACATATTTTGATTAGGCTGGTGAGATCATATTTTGTTGGGTTTACATGCCTATGTATATAATGGTTTTAGGATAGAACACCTATGTGATTTTAGGCTAGTGAGCCTATGTGCAAAAACACCAGTCAGCCTAGCAATGCAATTTGCAATCACACTCATATTAACAAAAAATATTATATTGTTATAGACCAAGTCAATCAAGCGATATGGGGAGATAGGAATCCACAAGATGGAAAATGGGCTAAGGGCTAAGTGATGGGGCAGTAAGCCAAAGGGATAAGCCAAATATTAATTAAAGCCTAAATTCATTATGTACATGCTTTTTATCTTAAGTTTCCAAAGAGGGGGAAGCAAATCTCCAAGTGTTGGGGAGAGGAATTCTTGAGAAGAAACTTGTAAAAAAGGGAACATGCATATATAAAGTGAGCACTTAGTGTAATTCTTTGTTCTTCTCATTTAGTTCTACCATTATGACTACCATAATTGTTTAAAGAGGGGTGATGACCCTATGTAATTGTTTTATGGATATGGGTGTGGGGACAGGTTTCCCTGGTGTGGGGCTTGGGGGATACTTGGAGAATCTCAAGGGATGTTGGAAACCTTGGAGCCAAAAGGCTTGAAGAAACATTGGCCAATTGTGCTAGAGCCTTGGAAGCAACAATTTTTTTTAGGGGAAAAAATTTCCAAATGGCTATTTTTTGGACATTTTTTTGAAAAATATTTAATGATTTGGTTAAAAATTCACGTATTTTTTGCACATATATGATTCAATTTATGATATTTTCCAAACAAATACTCATTTTATCAGTAAATTACGTGTTTTTTATTTAATATTTTCCTACATTCTATATGTATGGTTTTTCAAAATAGAATAGTTTCCTCTAATACTATACATAGGGAAAATATTTTAATCCTTAAAAAATACCCTCCCTGAAAGGGTAGTTGGCATAGATTGAGGGACTACAATTACAGAGAAGGTGGTGCATTATATTGAGTTATTTAGTTTGATAGGGGAATAAGAGATTGTAGATTGGAGGTAGTTGGATTTTGGTACCTTGGATTGACCTTATTGTTATTTGCATGACCATGGTGTATTTTAAGTGAGCCTTTTCTATAGTGGAGTCATAGACAAGCTCGGGGATGATCCATTGCTAAGATATTTGGAGCATTGATTTATATGGTTGGGTGGAACATTTGAGGTCTGTAACTAGCTAAAGTTTTATTTTAAAAATTAGTATTTATTATTTTGTTTTATCTAGTATGTTACTATTATGTTATTTCTTATGTTTATATGTTATTCATAATTTATAATTAATTTCACATTCTTAATACTATGTTATGGATACATTATTGGTTACACATCATATAGCTTCTTGAGGTATGCATGAATATAGATTAATTAAGGTACCATTAGTAACCTAATGGAAAAATTAGGTCTAGTATGGTAATTAGTTTATGCTATAGAGAATTTATTAGTAATTTGGTTGAGGCTAGAACCTTAGTGGGAAGTATTAGAGATAATTATGGATAGGTAAATAAAAAAATTGAATTTATGGTACTAAAGGTGAAGTTTAGTGGTAATGCATATCAACTTGGGTGGTTGGGGGAGTTACATAAACTTTGTTTCTATATAAGAGAACTTCATCCTAATTATCTTTTAATCTTTAAACTTTTGTTGTACATTATCTTATTGTTAGCCTTCTTTAACTTGCACATAATTTTAGTCTATTATTATGGTCTTTAATATTTTGTCTTTTAAATATATTATATACATGCTTATGGCTATATCATGCATTTTATTCATTCTCTTATTGATTGTATCATCCACATGTTTTCTATATTCTTGATAGGCCATTGAGCTTTGTTCTTAGTTCATCATTTCTTCCCATGAAATAATGTTTCCACGGTTCTATCATGTGGAAAATATTTGCAATATCTAAGTCATGGGCTACAAAATTCCTTTCATGTTCTTTGATATTTCTTGATTCATAGCATACGAAATTCCCATTTTGGGTAAGAACTCCACCTAATCTATAAAATTGCATAGATATTCCACATGACATATTTGTTATGCAAAATTTTCACGATTGCAGACAGAGGTGAATTGCCTAGGTCTAGTGGTTTGACCTAGAACAACTAAATACAAAAAGCGTGAAGTTTTCCGTATAGAAATTAGAGAATGGGTGTTGGGCAGCGGATCCCCCCATAGCATGTTTTTGGGGCTTAAAGCCTGATTTTTGGTCAACGTAATGTAAAGACTCCGTGAAATGCAAGCGCGGAGTGCGAGAGTCTAGGATGAGTCATAGGGTTGTCCTCCCTAAAATAATGTAATTTAAGGTAAAGTTTTGTCGGCCTACCCATGGTCCACGAACCATGGGATTGTATAAATAGAGTGAGGCTCTAAGTGTAAAGGGAGTTAAGATTTTTTGGCGAATAATAGATAGATGCGAAGGCATGGTTAGAGGGTAGAAGTGGATCTGAAGGTAGTGAGTCGTAGTAGTAGGTAAAGGCTTTGCAGCTGAGTGCACAGAGGTCTAATAGAGTCTGCGGTTGAGTGCGCGGACCCCTGTAGCTAAGTGCACAAGGCAGAGTCAGTTCTGTATTGAACTGAACTTAAAAACGATCATTAATAAAGCTAAGTTGATTCGGCATATTGTATCTGTTTTGTAGATCTATACTTTGATGTTCGACATTAATGGTATTTGGTTAACTATATGCGCACACTTATGTTTATGTATGAAAACTTTCTAAATAATTAATTAACAAAACCTAACTAAGGAAGACTTGGGTAATTAATACTGGTCGCACTGCGGTTGGATCTGCGCAAAGGCAGTCCCACAGGACGCAAGGACCCTGCTGATGCGCATAATCTAGTAAGCGCGAAGGTTGAATCACGTACCTATCACCCATATCATACATCCCCAGGGTGCAGAAACCTGGTTCTAGCACCCTCCCATACTACTTCGGGTGAGACCTCAGTCCACACTCTACGGACTGTTGCCGAAAGGGCCAGTAGTACCGGGATTTGCTTGGCTAAACTCACTGTTGAACTTGGCTCAGGCCCCATGTAGCCAACAAATGGTTTTGTCATCAGGACCGGGATCTGCCTAAGGGATGTCTGATGTCGTGCCACTTGAACCCAACAAAGAAGGAAATTAAAGAGTGGTTGGACAAGAAGATTCACGAGTTCGCAACACAAGAAAATAGAACTCCGCAGGTATCTAATAAAAGGTGGTTGGATCGTTACGTGTATACGGAAATCCACGAGATTTTCTTTGCATCCTTTCCCTCTAAACTGTATGAGTGGATCACGAGATTAGCCGACAGCTAGGGAAGGTGTAAGCTCGACCAACTGATAGTGTGGACTCTGGAATTAGTGCGCAGACTAGAGGCATCAGAAGACAAGATCACGCGAGCTGTGGACCATTGGCTTGACCGGATAATAGGGGGATTTATCACTGAGTTTTCGATGGACACGACCGTGAGCTACAGCGAGGCAGAGCAATGTTTTCTCAAGGGACCACGAGGTAAGTATATTAAATCATTGAATACCCTGATTAAGATGTTGTTATGTGAAAAACGGGTTATGAGAATACATTAATGTTTAGTACGAAGCGGAGCGGAAAGATCTACAAAGGTAGCGGGGAATTAGCAAACAGCTCATTAATTTCACCTTCGCGCGAAAGCGAGGAAGAGCTCGCTCGGGTCTCTCCTAGAAGTGCGGTCAGCTTGATAATGTAGCACATTCCGTAGTTACCACCTCCACCCATGCCACCACCTACTTCACCTCCCTCACCTCCATCTCCACCCACTCCACCTCCACCAACCCCGCAGTTCAGCATGGCAAGCGCGATCAAGTTACCCATATTCAGAGGAGTAGGGAATGAGGATCCGGACCAGTTCTAGTTCATGGTAAGAAAAGTGTGGGAAGTGCAAGGGGTCACGGATGACAACATTAAGAAGGCTACATTGGTGAGCACGCTGTAGGATTGCGCATTGACATGGTATATCAAGCACTCTAATGACCACCCAAACGCAGGGATGGCAGAGATCCAGAATGCGTTGAACGAAGGATTTAACCAGCCGAAATCAGAGACACAGTCAATCATCCGGTTTAAGGAGATCATGATGCTTCCAGGCGAGACCCCTTGGGATCTGTATCAACAGCTGAAGAGTATGATTCACGAGGCTAATATGATGCTCATGTATGCACAGCATCACACATGGTTTGTGGCATCCCTAACACCGCACTTAAGGATGGCACTGTCACAACAAAAACTTTCCACCCAGGCCGAAGCATTGGAAATGGCAATGAGGTTGCACAAAACCCCGATCCAAGACCCTGGGTTGGGAGTCCAACAAATCCACGCACAACTACAGAATCTCTGCCTGGAAATGCATAGCTTGAAGTAGGATAGGGCACCATGGCTAGAAGCGCATGAGGAAGTATGGTGCGTAAAATGCAAAGGCCAGGGCCATGACAAGGACCACTATTTCGTATTCGCGAACTACTTGGCAGGATGGGGGCTAATGCCGTTGAGACCGGAGGCATAGGCAGGGCCAAGTGCAACACCCACATTATGGTGCACAATCTATTAGATAGGAGGAAAACACACGATGGATAATTGTCATTTACTGCAGAAGAATACACAGACTACCCAGTAGTTTTTTTGTAATTTCTGCAAGTCAGTAGGCCACGACAAGCGCACTTGTCACAGTTACGAGTTAATGATGGATTGGACCCCATCCTATAGGATGCAGACAGAAACACGAGCGCTTGACCCAGATGCGGGGATGGTACGCACTAGATTTGAGGGCGAGGTCGAGGATGAGGAGGAATGAGACCAAGAAGGGGCCACAGACAGTTGATTTGCTACAATTACGGAGGACCAAGGCACTACACCCGCGATTGCACCAACCCGACGAGGATATCTTGTTTGCACTGTGCTCAATTTGATCATGAAACAATAGATTGTCCAACGTTGATCACACAGATGCACGAAAAAGGGGTATTCCAGCATCCTCCAACTCAGAATATCCAAATGATGAGGTCTGAACCATGCGAAGAAGACCCAAATGTGAACATGATGCTTAGAAGTGGTGCGACCACAGGGGGAGATAACGGGAAGCAGGCTGAGGAAGATACATGGGTTCGTAAGGCTCCTGCAAAGGACCCTGAGTTTGACTTATAATGCGCAAAGGAGATGTTCATGGAAGCTAAGAAGAGCTTCACAGAGGCCTCCACTTCAGGTAGTAAGGATCAACCAGAGACAAGAATGGATCGTTCCATGCTCACTACCTTTTTGGAGACATGCATGAAACTATTGCACGACAATAAGGCAATTAAGGGATTACAGGTTTTTTATCACCAAGTGCGCAGGGTCAGGGGAACCGCGCGTAGTCTGGAAACTGGGAAAGCATGCATTGTGCACTAGGAGGGAAATGAGATTGACGACATAGATTGGTGAGTACGAAATGGATCAGGTCATCCTAGATCTGGGATCGGATGCGAATGTGTTACCAAAGCAAACATGGGAATGCATGGGCAGGCTCATGTTGCAGTGGTCCCCTATTCAATTACGAATGGTGAACCAACAGAATATTTTGCCCATGGGGAGGTTGCAAGGGGTAACAGTTGATATCGAAGGCACGAGCACACAGACAGACTTTGAAGTAATAGAGATTGTCGATGACAACAATCCCTATATCCTGCGTTGCTAGGAATAGACTGGGCCACTGATATGAATGGAGTCATCAACCTAAAGAAGCGAAAGATGATATTCGAGAAAAATTCCCTACACATAGTAGTCTCGCTAAACCCAGCCAAAGGAGCACACTACACTGAACCAGTGCGCAACGATGGAAGCGACGATGAGCTGGATTATATTTACAAGATAACTACGCGAGATCAAGATTGGGTGAATCCGATTGTATATGGAAGGATCTCATGGGAGCGCGCAAGTTCCTACACCTCGGATTTAGACAAAGAAGTTGAGCGCTGGCACAATTGGTTGAACGAAGTAACAACACTTAATTGCAACAAGATGATTAGATCACTACGTTGCGTAACAACATAGGCTCAAGATCTGCCAACATATGATGGATTGATAGTAGTGGATGAATTCTTAAGTAAGTTTGAAAGCCTAGTACCAGAACAATAGCAGTTCAATGCATTGAAATGGATGTTTCGTGCAACACCTGTGCGCTGGTGGGGAACACATCAAGGAAATTTTGAGAACTGGTGCAGATGTAGAAGGATGATGCGCCTACAATTTGAGAAACCGCAACTACGGATAGAAGAAAAATACGATGGACGAGATGACCCGCGCATGCACCTCGCGAAATGGACCAAGGCCTATTGGGAATAAACACAGCCTGAATGGGTACATTTATTATACCATACCCTAGATGTCATACCCATGAATTGGTATACTGAGACGGAACTTCGACATGGTACGAGTGAATGGGATGTCTTGTGTGAGGGATTTTTGTTAACATTCACATTTGAAGACCGATGGTTGGATACTGTTGACGACGCGCTGCAAGCAGTAAAAGCCGCCATCTTCAAAATACCACAGGAACCACTGGAAGTACTTCAACCAGCATGGGAAACCCAGTTAAGCAGTGCCCTAGAATGTTATAACGTGCAAGTAGAGGAGGATGATGACAACCCCTGAAATATTAATATTCCATAAACTAAAGGCAGTCGTGAGGTTCGAGACCCATCAATTGAGGATCCCGACATCACTGCGCCACTAAAAACAAAGCAGGTAAACATTAGCACAGATGCGGAGCCAAAGTACGCTACGCTTAGGGACTATTGGGATGATGCTATGGTAGATAAGGTCACCGAGGTACTCCGTGAATATCAAGATTTGTTCCCGACCAAAATCACAAACTTAAAGGGGATCATTGGCAACTTAGGGATGATGAAGATCACTCTAAAACCAGACGCAAAGCCAATTAAGAAACAACCTTACCATTTGAATCCAAAGTATAAAGAAAAGGTCTGCGACGAACTAGACAGAATGCTCACAGTCAGAATTATTGAACCAGTGGAAGAATCCAACTGGGTGAGTCCTATGGTAGTACAGGAGAAAAATAGAAGGGCGAAATTAGAATATGTGTGGACCTCAAGAAGCTTAACGATGCCTGTGTTCATGATCCATTCCCGACACTATTCACAGATGAAGTATTGGAGAATGTTGGCTGTCAAGAAGCTTATGCATTCATTGATGGCTTCTCAGGGTACCATCAGATCAAGATCACATCGGAAGATAGGAGCAAGACAACCTTCGCAACCGAATGGGGTTGCTTTCAATACATTGTTATGCCCTTTGGACTAAAGAACGCACCAGCGATATTTTCGCACATATTGGTGGCCGCAGTCAAGCAATACATCCATAAGTTCTTGGAGGTCTATCTGGACGATTGGACTATATTTGGGTTAGTTAAACACCATATAGTGAGCTTACATTTGATGTTGGATACTTGCTGATGACACCAGATTGCGCTAAATCTTAAAAAGTGCACCTTCCTCGTTCCTTTTGGAAACCTGCTCGACCATGTGGTCTGAAAACAAGGCCTGATGGTGGACCCTACGAAGATTGTTGTTATCCTCAATCTGGAAGCGCTGCGAAGTGTCAAACAGCTACGCACTACTTTGGGGCACACTGGTTACTATAGAAAGTTTATCAAGAGCTATGCACAAATAACAATGCCAATGGAAAAACTATTGAAAAAGGACGCTACATATTGTTGGAATGATGATTGTATGAAAAGTTTGGATGTTCTCAAGGAGAAACTGGCATCCACTCCCATCCTGGTCTTCCCAAAATGGGACGTAGAATTTCATGTACATGTTGATGCGTCGTGTATTGCGCTGGGAGTTGTACTTACGCAGGAAGGCGTGGAAGGCATGGATCACCTGATTGCGTTCATGAGTCAGCGGCTATCCAAAGCTGAAAAGAACTACTCTACTACTGAGCACGAAGGGTTGGCAATGGTGTACGTACTCTAGAAATATCGACACTATTTACTTGGCGGGCACTTCAAGATGTATACCGATCATTCCGCGTTGAAATACCTGGTGAAAAAGCCTGTGTTGGGGGGGTGCATATGCAGATGGTTGTTACTGTTTCAAGAATATGACTTTGAGGTCATCGTAAAGCCGGGACACCTAAATGCAGGACCAGATCACTTATCACAAATTGAGACAAGCGAGGAGCCAAAAAATTTGGAGGAGGGACTACCGAATGCACAGCTCTTTCCAGTGCGCATCGCAGATGACCACTTCGAAGATATAATTCATTTTTTAACCACAGGGACTGCACCGAAGGAATATTCAGTCTAGCAGAAGAAGGAATTGGTGGTGCACGTGGCAGAATTTTCTGTCATTGTGGGGCACCTCTACAAAATGGGAAATGATGAGATATTACGAAGATATGTAC
This sequence comes from Pinus tabuliformis, assembly GCA_031772625.1. Taxonomy (NCBI): domain Eukaryota; kingdom Viridiplantae; phylum Streptophyta; class Pinopsida; order Pinales; family Pinaceae; genus Pinus; species Pinus tabuliformis. Next base: position 201,863,586 of record CM062815.1, on the reverse strand, counting down.
CTGAATTTGAACGAGGATTGATCCTCGCAGAAGCACATGGGGGGGCTGCAGGAGGACAATATGTAGGATGTGTGACTGCACAGAAGATTCCTTGCGCTAGGCTATGGTGGCCAACCCTGCATCAAGATTCAAAAGCACATTGTTGGGGCTGCGATATATGTCAAAGGATTGGAAAACCATCACGAAGGGATGAGATGCCACCCAATCCATAAATGACGTTGTAGCCATTCGAAAAATGGGAAATTGACTTTGTGGGACCGATCAAACCTCAGGGAAAGATGGGTGCACACTACATCATCACCGCGATAGAGTACCTGACTCGATGGGCGGAAGCACAGCCGGTTAAGGACTACACGGCCGCTACGGATGCGAAATTTTTGTTTGAAAAGTTGTTGACGCGGTTTGGTTGCTTGAAAATCTTAATGAGTGACCGCGAAATGCACTTCCTGAATGAAACCATCAGCGTACTCACCGAGGAGTTCTAGGTGTATCATCAACAGAGTACACTGTACCATCCGCAAGCTAATGGGACAGTAGAAGCATTCAACAAAATCCTAGAGACTGCGCTGACTGAAGTATGTAATGCATAGTGAAATGACTGGGACCTGCACATACCTGTCGTATTATGGGAATACAGAATCACGTGCAAAAAATTGATGGGTTAGACACCTTTTAGGTTAGTCTATGGCATGGAAGTTTTCATGCCAATGGAATATATCATCCCCAATTTGCGAATTGCAACACTTACAACCATGTTAGACCGTGAATCCTTGGAAGAGAGGCTCGCGCACTTAGAAGAACTCGAGGAAGAACGGTTTTTGGCGGGATTCCATCAGCAAGTACAAAAACAACGGGAGAAATCCTGGCATGACTGCCATATCAGGTTGCGCACCTTCAAGGTAAACAATTTAGTGCTTCTATATGACAGCAAGTTCGAAAAATTTCCCGGAAAATTCAAAATGCATTGGTTGGGACCATATGTGGTAAAAGAGGTCATAGACGGAGGCGCGGTCCAACTAGTCAAACTTAATGGAGAACCCTTCCCAAGAAAGGTAAATGGCAGTCACCTGAAGCCCTACACGGGTGGGCCAGCTTTCTGACTAACCAACCAACACACAGTCTTCGCGGCCTGAGAAGCCAGACAAGGATGTGAGACTATAAACACAAGTACTCGAAGCCAGCACCAAGGAAGAGAATCAAGTAAGATGTAGATGATTCAGAAGCATAAATGCAGTAGATCCAGCCGATGGAAGAATGGGGTGTTGTAGACCTTTGCACCGCACAGGCACAGGTGGATGGACTTCGCGCAAAGATCGTTGCACCAGCAGAGTGACTCGGGACGAATCACGATGATTGTGTTGGGGGCCTGTTGGACTACAAATCCCCCCATATCATGTTTTTGGGGCTTAAAGCCCTAGTTTTGGTCAACGTAATGTAAAGACTCCGCGAAATGTGGGCACAGAGCGCGAGAGTCTAAGATGATTCATAGGGTTGTCCGCCCTCAAATAATGTAATTTAATGTAAATTTTTGTTGGCCTACCCATGGTCCGTGGACCATGGGATTGTATAAATAGAGTGAGGCTCTAAGTGTAACGGGAGTTAAGAGTTTTTGGTGAATAATAGATAGATGCGAAGGCATGGTTAGAGGATAGAAGTGGATCTGAAGGTAGTGGGTCATAGTAGTAGGTAAAGGCTCTGCAGCTGAGTGTGCAGAGGCCTAGTAGAGTCTGCATCTAAGTGCGCAGACCCCTGCAGCTGAGTGCACAGGGCGGAGGCGGGTCTGTATTGAACTGAACTTGAAAAGGATCATTAATAAAGCTAAGTTGATTCGATATATGGTATCTGTTTCGTAGATCTATACTTTGATGTTCAGCATTAATGGTGTCTGGTTATCTATATGCGTTCACTTATGTTTATGTATGAAAACTTTCTAAGTAATTAACGAATAGAACCTAACTAAGGAAGACTTGGGTAATTAATACTGGTCGCACTGTGGCTGGATCTGCACGAAGGCAATCCTACAAGACACATGGATCCCACTAGCACACGTAATCTATTAAGCGTGAAGGTTGAATCGCGTACCTATCACCCATATCAGACATCCCCAAGGTGTGGAAACCTGGTTCTAGCACCCTCCCATACTACTTCAGGTGAGACCTCAATCCGCGCTCTGCGGACTGTTGCCAAAAGGGCTAGTAGTACCGGGATTTTCTTGGCTAAACTCATTGTTGAACCTGAGTCAGGCCCCACATAGCCAACAATGGGAAAGAATCCTACCTAGAATCAAAAGCAAGCCTTTCTTTCCCCCTCGCTTGTAAGCTCCAATCGTAGCTCCAAGTGTTATAATTAGAACTTTCACACACAACTAAAACAAGAAAAGGGTCCACAACATCCACTTAGCATAATCTAACATATTTATTCAATGAATCATCATGGCATTGAAATACATGAGTGAAAACATAACACAAAAATATAGGAAAACAAGATGCTCTCTGTATTAATTGAAATAGAAGAGAGTTTACAACCATAAATAGTAGATGATTTTGTAGATGTCTCCCCAAGTTGACTAGTCCTTCCTTGTCACAAAGAAAACCTCAATATCAACCCTAATGCATGAATATGGTGACTCCTTTAAGTTCAATATAGTAGTGTAAGGGCATTATCAATCTCCAAAATCCAACCCTGATGTTATGGATGGAAATAAATTTATTATAGAAGAGTGGTAGTTTAGGATTTACCATTATGGGCTTGAGATCCACATATAATAGGAGGATGAGCTCCAGGGATAAGAGAGGAAGTCTCCAAGATAGGATCATGTAGGATTTGAGCTCCTTATCCATGGAAAATAGTTAAAACAACCTTGGAATATTTTGAAAGAGTAAGCTTCAGAATATTTTTAAATTTTCCTGAATTTCTAGAATCAACGCACCTACAGAAGGGAGCAATAGGTGCTCGCTAGCACAAGTGAACAAGGATGCAACCAACATTGAACGCAGGTGGCTAAGGATGCAAGATGCGTTGGGGCTAAAATCAATGTTTTTAAGCAATTTGTCCTAGAAACTAAGACTCTTTGGAGAGGTCATGCTTAAGTATTTGTGAAGGGATGATGACAACATGTTCATGTATATTGATTGATATAGTTTTAGGCCTATTGACTAGATGTGACAAAATGGCCTATAACAGATTTCCCCCTAAAGTACAAAGCCAAAAGACAAAAATGATGACTGCAGTGCTTTACCTTATGACAAGTCCAAATCAAGAACAACTGGTCGAGATCATCATTTGTTACAATACATTTTCATCATGATATCACTGCTAAGGGAAGCATACCCATGCTCAACACATAAGCTAACATTACATGTACAATGATCAAGAAGTCTCGTCCATCGACAACAGAGAGTGGACCCATGCTTGGATGATTGTCTGAATGATGATAGCCATCATACTTTGTAATCTCATACTAATCTTGAAATTGCAACTTGGATGGATGGAACTAGATCTAGGGTCTTTTATCTCGTTCACTCGATCGTTCATTGTACGATTCTAACCATGTGAATAAATGAGATGGAATCAAAGATGGTAGACACCATCTCATTACCAGTCAATGATGTAAGTCATTAACAGACGTGAGAGAAACCATCGATGATGTTGATGGATCTCAAGGTACCATAGTATAATCCATATGGTGTTAATGGATGAGTTGAAGTTGAACACCACAGAAAACATTTCGGTCGAAGGACAATGATGAAAACATGTCGCTGAGAGCAAGGAAACTTGCCATTGATGTATGCAAGCCCCATGGTACCGAAGGGAGTTTCTAAGTCAACTTCTTGGATAATGATCTGATGTCGATAGGAAGCAACCAGTCGCACAAGGGCTTTGATGTATCCCTCATCAACGACATGAAATGGGTATCAATATTTGAGACAAAATGATGTTGACGAAGAGTTGGTTTAGGAATGACATACATGAAATGAAGGCTTAGGAGTATTGAAGTAGATAACAACTGAAGGACTTCCCTTGAACATATTGATGATACTTTATGGATTTGGCAACATTGAACCAAAACGGATTATGGAGGCTTTTAATATGGTGTGATGAACTAATGGGACAAGAATATTTCCTAATACAACAATCACAAAGATGAGGTGAAAGAGTGTCATGTTCAAGAGAGACTCTCTACCATTAATAGGTCAAGTACCCTATTTCCCCAATTTCCCCAACCATTTCTATTCATTACCTCTTTATTTATGACAAGCTTGAGGAGGATACCATATCCTTGATCTACAAGTTCATCCTTTGGATGAATACCTCTGAGTATTTTTAACAAACCCTGAGAAGGAGTGGTTCGGTCTCATCATGTTCGATGAGTCCATCGCTATTTGATGTTTTTGCAAGTCCAACGAAGGTGAAACTGGACTCATTTTTTATATTTACATAGTTTGAAAAAGAGGCAAACAATAAAACTCCAAAAGTTCCTTTTCATAAACTTGTCTCTTGAGTCTAAAAAGACAAAAAATGATACTCAAGAGAACCTCTTAGCCATGTTTGACTAAGGTATTCATTTTTCGTAAATAGTATATCTTAGTCTAGAAAAAGGTTAAACTTATACTAGGTAGACGTCCTTTCATTTAATTTAATGAATTTGAAAAGACAAGTACTTGGAAATATTTTCATGTTTAGGGATTCTGAAAAGAGCTAAAAGAGGACACCAAGGGATTCCTTTTTCGTGAGTTTACAAAGTCTAAAAAAGCTGTAAAAGTATGCTCCTTCATCAAAATGATATATTTCTACTCAAAAATGTTATTAAATCCTTCAAACAGTTGTTAACCTTCTTCGAACATCATCGAAAGATTAAAAATATATGAAATTGTAGTAAAAATAGGTAAAAATATTAAAATATAATAAAATAATGGTAGAAATGACCATAAATAGGTGAAAAGTAATTTTATTTTTACCTCTTGGTGAGTGTGTTATGAGTGCTTTTTGCCCTCAAACTTCAGCAATTGATCGCGACCAATACACTGGACCATTTCGAGTGTTGTTACTTCCAGGGAGTAGATTTTTCCTTTCACTTTCTTTTCACGATTTCCATTTTTGGTTTCATGCATAATTTTTTTATATTTGAATGCTTTAGGGTTTAGTATTGTGCCCTAGCTCCAACGCACCCCATTAATGTTGAAAAGTGTGTCGGGCCAAGAAATATATAACTGGGAAGAGCACTTTAGTGTACCTCCTAGAGAAGGGAGGGTGTGCTACAACACTTTTTCCTCCTTTAGTAGGGTGCACTGGGTGCATTTAAAAATTTTGTTTTTCCGATTTCACTCAAATTTTTGCATGAGATTTATTTTAATGATTCTTATTTTTTTATTTTAGGTATCAATCAAAACAAAAATGGCTTTTATTTGGAGAGAAAGAGAACATGAAAACTAAGACATGGGTGATGCCAATGATCCAACAATTATTCAAGCATTGAGAAACTATGCACTTTTCAACTTCTTTTGTATTCCTGGGATGAGAGTACATCTGGAATCATTGGAGTATATTGTCAGATCATGGGATGTTCAAGCACAATGCTTCAGGCTTGGAGCACATACGCTCAACATACAAGTGGAATACATTTACTTCCTGACAAGTTTATCCAGGAGGGGAGATTCTATCTCATTATCTAGTTCAAGAAAGGGTGAAGAGGCTGTCAAAGACTATATTATTGCACATTTTAGACTTTGTTCCCAGCCAACAAAAGAGGGAAAATCGAGATTAAGGATGTGGCCCCTTTTCCTCTCAAGACAATCCTCTTTTCCATAGCTAGATTGGTTGGCAATGCTACTCTACATTTGGCTACTAAGTCCCAAATAAAATATGCATAAGAGTGCATAGAACCAACAATGTTCAATTGGAGCGAGGGGGTGTTAGCAAAAATGAAGGAGAAACTCCCTAAATAAAAGGATGGAATGCTGAAAAACTTTGGATATTTTTCTATATTGATTTCATTTGACTTAGATAACATTCCATTGCTCCGTCCTCAGCATATCTCTCTTGAGCTTTTGGATCCCAGAGCTCCACAAATGAGGCAATGGGTAGATCTCATGACTAGACATGCATGTCCTTCATCCATGATTTTCGCATTTGTCTTCTTTAAATGGCTATGAATGCAGCTCATTATGATTGAATACTATCCATACATTGGGATGGACTTCCATAGAGACCCAGAGCTCGTGCTACATGAAGGCGGGCAATGGGGTGCCATAGGTAAAACACAATCATTTTGAATGTTTTTTTATTTTTGGGTTTTACAGTTTTTTTGTTATTTTTCATGTATCTAAGACTAACTATTGATGTTACATGCAGATGTTGGGTCTGTTCAACTAGTGGGTTCATCTTATATTCAGCATCTTGGAGAACCACTACATGCACAGGTTGTAGCATACGTTGCTTCAACGGGATGGGAAGAGATGTGGGATCTCAACATGATTGAGCCTCTCACTGAGTTAAAGTGGCATGTTTGTTATCGGGAAAACTAGTGTCTATACAGAGCTGCTAGTCCCACTAAGGCTGGTAGCTACCTTAGAAACAAACACACTAAAAACTACTTTCGTTTTCCTTTATGAGAAAAATATAAGAGAAGAATAAGGAGACCAACCTCTGTCTTGCGCTTGGTTCCTTGCTCGATTCCTCTCTCTTCTGGTAGGTCTTTGCCACTCGCTTCCTTGTCTACCCAGCTTCAAGGAGTACCTGTAGAATCAAAGCAGCATAACACTATCCAAGAACATAGATCTATTATCATAAACAATATAGGATCTGATGTACATTGACCACACAAATGCATAAATCATCAATCATACAAGAATGTGGAGGAAAACTTGAATAGCTTTATTGATAATCAAGAAAGAGCAAAGAGGATTACAACCAATTTTTATGACCTAGCATCATCCTCTCAGCAAGAAAGCCCTTCTTCACCTCATGAAAAGCTTAGATCACCCAACACTATGATATTGCACCAAGAAACCAGCAGCACTTCCTTACAAGATACAACATTCCAGCCTCCTGGATCTCTGGGATGAGGGATCCATATATAGATGTCTGCAAGGGAGGTGAGTCAGCTTTTGAGATTTCATTAGTGTCTTCTCTCTGATAGTTCTTGATTCCACTTGGAGATTGATGATCTCTTACTCATCCTTGGTCGAATTCAGAGAGGCAAGTGTCACAGGAGAGGTTTCTGGAAGATTCCATGCTCCTACACCTTGCAGATTGACCCTGCCATTTGTCCCTTCTCGCCCATCGCACCCCATAGAAGGGTTTTTTGACATGCATCGCACCTACTGTGTGTATTCAGGTGGGATACAACGCACTTTGCCTATGGAGCAGGTGAAATGGTCCAGGTTTGACCAGTTCTGAGTAGTTTTTCATGGAGAGCTTCTGGGAGATGCTGTAATCAGTTGACCTTGTTCTTTTAGGGGTTGGAACAACACCTTTAGGGACTTAGGAGCCCTTGGTTTATGGACATTTATGCTTGGGGTTGCAGTGCCCAAAAATGTCTATAACAGTTGCCCCCTAAAGCATGAGGTCGTTAATCTTTTGATGTCGGGTGAAATGATTTATAATGAGGATCCGAAGTTTTTTCGAGCTGGAAGGCGACCTGTAATAAGATACAATACAATACATTATCTTCATATTATTTTCATGATCTAGCTGAGGCAGGCATTCCCATGCTCAGCTTTATAAATTCATTTTCATGTACATAGGATAGACAATCGTCTGAGTGTAGACTGATGATTCTGGTAGAGCCATCATCCATTAGATTGGATGATTATCTATGCAGCAATGATGTACATTTGATGTCTTTATTTTTCTGAATATATATCGCCGCCCGGATGGATGAAACTAGATCCGGGGTCTTCAATCTCGTTCGATCTTCACTCAAAGTACAAGTCGATCCATGTGAGAGATGTTCTGGAGTCGAACATGGAAAGACATCGCCTAATTACCAGCCAATGATGTAATCTGTTAATAGGCGCGAGAGGAATCACCGATAATGATAATGACCCTCTAGGTACTGTAGTACAATTCACGTGGTGTGAATAAGGGACTTGGCATCGAACACCACGCAAAATCTTTCGATCGAAGGCCATTGATGTGAACCTGTCGCCGGAAGTGAGAAACTTGCCATTGAGGCATGCAAGCTTCAAAGTACTAAAAGGGTTGTTCCTAGATCGACTTCTTGGATAATGAGCTGATGTCGACAAGAAGTGATCTGTCATAGGAGGGCCTTAGTGAATCCCACATCAATGACACGGTATGGAGCAAATGATTTTAATGGAGGTGAAAATGATCTGGTGATATACGGTTCAGGGTGGCGGCCATGAAAGAATGGAGCGAAAATGTATTATAGTGGGTGAGACACAGGTGAATTCTCTGAGCGACTTCTCTTGAACATATCGGCGACACTGACATGATGGATTGGTAGCATTAACCCCAAATGTGGATGGTGTGATGGAACCATGGTGATGTGACCAGTGAATGGAACAACCCAACCCGACTCGGATGCGGAGTGAAAGTGTCATGTTCAAGGGCGACTTGCTACCAACAAAGTTTCTTCAAGTTTTCTTCCCAATTTTTCCCCAGTCATTGCTGACTAGTACCTCTTTATTTTTGTCAAGCTTGAGGAGGATAACATATGCTTGTTCTATAATTTGCCCTTCGGGCAAACCCATCGCTATGTTTTAACGAGCCTAGCGATAGTGAAACTCGTTCTTGTCTGTTATGGACAAGTTTGTCGCTATTAGGTTTTAATGAGTTTAACGACAAAGATAACTCGGTCCTTTTCAATTTTAGAGAGTCTAAAAAGGGACGTAAAGGAAACTCCAAAAATCCTTTTTCGTCATCTAATCCCTTAAGTCCGAAAAAGTATAAAATAATACAAAAGGGATGAATTTTCGGTAATTTTAATGAGCCGAACAAAACAAGCGCTCGATCTTTTTGTGTAATAATCCCTCAGGTCCAAAAAGATTAAAATCTAAAGGAGGGATAGCACTTCCGGTCACTTTAACAAGCTGGAGAGGCCAATGGCTCGGCAATCTTTTCATATTTTATGAGTCAGTTGAAAAGAGCTTTAAAGGAGACTCATTTTTTGAGGAACGAGTGATAGATTCGGGTAGCAGCTGATTCCAGGTAAGGTTTGGAATTTTCCAATCATGGCAGTGTCACAAGGATGGCTAACAAGATCACTCTTCGTAGCTGTTCCTCAAAAGGGGTAAACAATCAAGTGGAGGTGAATGATCGGCCAATATAGAGTGGAGGTGATGATGAGAACACGACCAAGGCTTCAAAGGCTGAAGTAATACATTCACGATGGTTATTTACCGGAAATTGGTTCATTTTTTAATAAGCTTAAACGCTGGGGGAAATACTTGCTCATTTCTTATGTTTATTTTTTAAAGAGCTTGAATTCCACGTTAAAACTGCTCGATTAATCCAGTCGCATAATAAGGATGTCTCATATATAAAAACGGCATTATTTCAAAGCTTTGCCCCGCATCCTTTCTTTATGAAAGTTAGGAAACGACCAATCCTACGAGTTTAAAGGGTTAGAGGACCTATAAATTTAAAAAAATAAATGGTCGCTCTTTGCTTGCACGCCAAAAGGTTTGCATGCCCCCAGGTATAGCGAAGTAGAGTTTCCAGGTTACCCCTCAATTTGCAAACAAAACATTTGTTTTATCGGGAAAGGCCTACCTTTTCAGGTTACCCCTCAATTTGTAGACAAAACATTTATTTTATCGGGAAAGGCCTACCTCAACAGAGGTATCTTATTCCGGTCTAATCCCATTTTCCAAAATGGACGGGTGTGTCAAGCCAGTCATATACTCTCCGCGGAAACCCACCCTATACCCAAGGTTTTCCTGTCGAAACAGGCCAGGGTGCATGCCCCCTGGGTTTCAGTCATGCCCTCCGAATCACTCGCGCTCATCAGGAGGATGGACTAGGGATTGATGAGACATTCCTTTCGTGAAAAGACCATTCAGGGTTGGTATATGACTATTTGCTATGTGTGAACCGGGGAATGAAAGCTGGTCTACGAGCTTGACCACTCTTCCTTTGTGCGGAAAACACATTACTCTAAAGAGTGAGGAGACAATGGCTCCCATGCAATAAATATAGTCTCATCCAAAGAGTAGATTATAATCTAGGGGTCCTTGGACTACCATTATGTTCATGTGAGCAGTTTTCCTTCTCAATGTTATCGGCACATCGGGAAGTATCCCTAATGGTCGACTGGTTCCTTTGTCAAAGCCTGTTAGATTTCTCATCTCAGGCAAAAGCGATGGCGAACCAAGCGCTTTCCAAGCAGTTGAGGAAAGGATACTCACAGAAGCCCCTTCATCTATGATGGTACCAGCCATGACCATTCTATATATTTGAGCAATGATTCGAAACGGTACACTAGCCGATAAACGGGGTCTGCCTAGTAGATTCCAGTCAAAGGAAACAACTAGGTTGCTTGGAGGTGGGACCGAATAGATGGCCGGATACGACTCTGACGAACTTCCTTCCTGCGGTAAAGGAACGGGTAGACTGCCCCCATGTTCATCGGAGTCTGTGCTTACGAAGAGAATTTGAACGGTGTCGTTCTTGTTCTCTTTGGTGACTGTATCATCGGAAGATGGACCTTCTGAAGGAAAGACAGGGTCAACTACCGCCTCGACCTTTTGACTTTCATCTGGTATGGATTCAGATGTTTTATCTTCAATGATAGACGCTTCAGCCGACCACAAGGGCGTGTCAGCCAGATTTTCAACTAGTGACGGACTCGGCAAGAGTTCCTTGTATCCAGGAGGAAGCCGTAACAGTGAAACCGGACGGTCGTCCAAAACTCTTTTAGCTTCGTCTAAGAAGGGACAATGGTGGATGGCGTGATCGCCTTCACACAATTTACAAGGAAATTTATATTTTCCTTTTTTTCCAGGGGCTTCACTTTCACTAGTTGACGGTGTATGCTCAACATGATCGTCAGAGGTTGATGACACCAGATTGTGCAAACGAGGAGACCAGTCCCTTAAGATCCGAGGGATGCAAGGACAATCTCGATGATAGTGGTCTCCTTTGCAAATGACACATGGCGATTTAGGCCTGGTCGGTGCAGTGTGTGGATTTTCACTAGACGATGCTTGGTTGCCCCTTTTCGCCTTTGGCTCCTTCTTCTTCTTCTCTTTCTTCTTCTTCTCCTTCTTCTTCTCAGTTACTTGATTTTGGGCTTTACCAGCTTCATCAAGCGAAGAGGAAGGAGGAGAGGAAGAATTGGATGAAGTAGAGGGTTGGGGGGTAACTCTAATATCGTTTAGTTGCTGACTTGATTGTTCAGGAATCACGGTGTTCTGAACGACAGAAGTTGAGAAGAGCCATACGGGCAAGCCGATTATCAATCCTGGAAGAGACAATGTGGCCATATGGGGTGCACCAACATCTCCCCAAGAGGAGAAGGGACTAGGATTTCCTCCAAGGGGAACTCCTTGGTTGGTGGACTCCATTTTTCCCAACCTAAGATCAACGTAGGAAAGGTGATGATTATTCCGTTTAAAATAAATTTTATACGCTTTGACACAACTTGTTTTTTCAATTTTTAAGAGTCGAGAAAAAACAAAAGATGACTCTAGTCGCCTTCGATTTTTAATGAGCTTGAAGTGACAAGTGCTCAGATGGACCTTTTCCATTAAGGAGTTTGAAAAGGAACGAAAGGGACTGCTCTAGAAATCTAGACAGAGGGATTACCAAACCAATTGCAAAACTGCAGAATACTTTTTACGGTACGGCAGTCAATCTTCCCGAATGTTGTGTTCAGTGCATTGCGATCGATAGGGCGGCAGACACGGCTTCCTATGGATAAAGCATAAATCCTATTGTGGTCTCCCAAAATATACATGACGGTATGTGGGAGCGTAAGTCCGTACTGGCACTTATCATCTCAAAGTGGAGGAATCACCCAACCAACAGTGAAAACAACAGTTACCAGGCTTTACGACGCCGGAATACGTCTCTAGCCTAGACTTCTAGATGTTGTGCGTTAGGTTCCAAAGTGTTTTTAGATTCATTAAATTTATTTTATGGTTGATCTTGCTTAAGAAATTTTCCTTTCAGGTTCACCGCGTGATGTAGATGTACAATTCCTAAAATGCAATCTAAGATAATAAACAGTCGTTTAATCTTCTTTTTGCAATGAAAATCCTAGCTACTAAGGAAAGAGAGATGGCGTTCTTTCAATAAAGAGCAGAGAGCACACACTATATGCATTGTCCTAAATCAAGCCAACAAACAGTCTAAATGCAAATGCACATGCATGTATTTGTTTTCAGCCTTCTTAATGTGTGAATGATAAAAAGAAAGCTAAGCACAAATCTGAATTATTTTCCAAAGCGACAATTACTAACAAGTTTCTTTTCAAAACAAAATGAGGACAATGACGACACTTTGTTATTTGGAATTGAAAACTTGCTTTCGACACTTGAAAAACTACTAACTCAAATCAAATACAAGAGTAATAGTGTAATTGACTATCAAGAACAATCAGATTCTCTTCTATGACTGAAAACGACACTTGCAACACTTTCAAATCAAGAAACGACAGTGCAATTACGCTACTTATTTGTAAAGGAGAACTGAAAATGACTCAAAAATACATAAAAACATTTACAGTTCTTTGCACAATGGAGGCAGAATAACAGAAAGGAAAGGGGTTTCAATAGAGGTGTACTGACTACAGGCAGCAAAACTCCTGAATAGAGCTGAAAAGAGTGAACACAGAAACCAAAATTTAGGAACAAGGCCTTGTCTGATTAGCGCACCTGTAACACAGTGAAACTGAAATGCAACGCACCTACTACACTCGGGAAGTGCGATGCATTTGAAGTTCATAGAACAGACAGTGCGCTGGACCAGGGACGAGACTTTGATTGGATTCTGGGTCACAGTTTGCAGTTCAGTTCAGGTATTTAGGCCGAGAAAGTGGTAATCAGTAAATCAATCATAGGGGTAGATCTAAGGAGGTTACTAGAGCCACCACAAGGGCAATTAGAGAGCTTGTAAATCAATCGTTTAATTCATAAACAAAACTCGGAGATAGACTGAAGCAGCGTTGATCTACTTTGCACTTGCATAGAAAATGCAGTTCGAAGGCTAGTTGGCTTGACTTCAGGCTCCGTCTGTAAGTTTATAAAGTAAACAAATGTAGATGAACAAACAATCTACTCGCTCCCTAGCGGAGTCGCCATTTTGTTATCGGGAAAACTAGTGTCTATACAGAGCTGCTAGTCCCACTAAGGCTGGTAGCTACCTTAGAAACAAACACACTAAAAACTACTTTCGTTTTCCTTTATGAGAAAAAGATAAGAGAAGAATAAGGAGACCAACCTCTGTCTTGCGCTTGGTTCCTTGCTCGATTCCTCTCTCTTCTGGTAGGTCTTTGCCACTCGCTTCCTTGTCTACCCAGCTTCAAGGAGTACCTGTAGAATCAAAGCAGCATAACACTATCCAAGAACATAGATCTATTATCATAAACAATATAGGATCAGATGTACATTGACCACACAAATGCATAAATCATCAATCATACAAGAATGTGGAGGAAAACTTGAATAGCTTTATTGATAATCAAGAAAGAGAAAACAGGATTACAACCAATTGTTCTGACCCAGCATCATCCTCTCAGCAAGAAAGCCCTTCTTCACCTCATGAAAATCTTAGATCACCCAACACTATGATATTGCACCAAGAAACCAACAGCACTTCCTTACAAGATACAAAATTCCAGCCTCCTGGATCTCTGGGATGAGGGATCCATATATAGATGTCTGCAAGGGAGGTGAGTCAGCTTTTGAGATTTGATTAGTGTCTTCTCTCTGATAGTTCTTGATTCCACTTGGAGATTGATGATCTCTTAATCATCCCTGGTCGAAGTCAAAGAGGCAAGTGTCATAGGAGAGGTTTCTGGAAGATTCCATGCTCCTCCACCTTGCGGATTGACCCTGCCATTTGTCCCTTCTCGCCCATCTCACCCCATAGAAGGGTTTTTTGACATGCATCGCACCTACTGTGTGTATTCAGGTGGGATGCAACGCACTTTGCCTATGGAGCAGGTGAAATGGTCCAGTTTTGACCAATTCTGAGTAGCTTTTCATGGAGAACTTCTGCGAGATGCTGTAATCAGTTGACCTTATTCTTTTAGGGTTTGGAACAACACCTTTAGGGACTTAGGAGCCCTTGGTTTATGGACATTTATGCTTGGGGTTGTAGTGCCCAAAAATGTCTATAACAATGTTGATGGATTGACCCAAAGCATAATAGAGACTAGGGTCAATCATATTCCTATGAGACTGCAATGTTACACTATTAGGGTGCCTGAGTGCATTAGTCATTTATTCTGCAAAGTAACCTATGCAGTTGTCTATTACCGTGAACACCAAGCTAGTCTACTAGGAGGCCATAGGCCATATTTTGACTACATGTATTTTTGATATGATAGGCCATGTGGCCATATGTGTCTCGGACACAAGTTTTTGTAAAACCAAACTTTTATATATAGTTATCTATCTATCAACATTTCTTATTTTCTCTATTATCTTTTTCAATGTATCTGATGTGGATTCAATTTAATTTACATATGTTGCAAATTTTTATCTAAACCATGATTTGTTAATGCATCTATTAATGTGTTTAGACTTCTAGGAATGTGTTGATATTGGATATAATCAAAATGTCTCTCCAGAAGATGAACCCTTAAAAATATACAAAGCATGGTTGGACTTCTTACTAAATAGACATTAGCCAAATGTAGCACTACAAGTTGTGAGTCAATTTTGACCACCATATGGTGTATGCCATGAGAAATGACATAATACAATAGCTTGATCACTGAGCTATATTCAGATATGTTATTGGTAGAGGGAGTGATACAAATCCCTTGTAAACTCACTAACTCACCATTCAGAGCGTAGATAGCCCACACTGCAGAGGAAAGGTTCCACGTACTATGATTAGCGCCATCAGCATAACCAACATATGGTTGAAGGGACATTGATATTTGCAAATGAAACGTAAAGCAAGATTAACAGAGATAGTAGGAAACTTTGAAGGGAACACACTTCAAACACACTCAACACACCTATAGACAGTTTGTACACAATGGGTATGCAAAAAATGATTCAAGCATAGTAATTTTTGAGGTACAACCCAATTCTGGGTTGCACCAATGGAATTCCATTAAATTCAATAAGCTCATAGGCCCCTTTCGCAAGGACACGTTTCACTATGTACAAACCTAGCCACATTGACTTAAACTTCTTAGAACCTAACTTATCAGACTCATGATCATACAATAGGACTAGACCAGCTTCTGAGAAGGAAAGAGACTTAAAATTGTTTTCATATTTCTCCTTAACACATTTCTTTTGGGCCTCATTGGCCATCACAACATCGCGTCGGGTTTCATCTAAGCATGTTAGATGCAAGAGACACTCTTCTTCTGCGGAAGTGGCAAGAAGGAGTTTGACAGCAAGTTTCAAAGATGGAATTTTTCGCTAGATAGGAAGGATTGCTTCCAGACCATACAGCAATTGAAATGGTGTGAATCTAGTACCATTCCAGACAAAGGTTCGATATGCCCATAAATTTGCATAAAGGATGAGGTGCCAATCTGATTTTTGGATCCCTAACATGCATTGTAGCATCATTTTCGAAACTTTATTGATAACTTCTACTTTCCCATTTTCCTGTGGGTAATACGGAGTTGATCTTTCATGGTGTGTTAGAGTCGGTCTTGTTGCCCTCCATCAGCGATCAAAGCTCTTTGCATTTGCATTAGTAGGTGTCTCATCAGTGTCAATTTTTGCATCCCATTAGGCATGCCATAACCCTGATGGAGGAGCTGGTGTCTTTGTCCCCCTCTTGGCATTGCTGGATCAAGTCATTTCAGTCCTTAGTCACTTTCAAGCTTGTCTTGTCTTGTCTTGAGGTCAAATTCCTAGGTCTAGGGTTTTGGTCAAAATGGTTTACAAGGTCATGTCTCTGAAGGTCAATAAGTGCTCAGCAAGCCAGAGGGATGTTTTTCAAAGTCTTTCTTCGCAAGCTTCTATCTTGTACAGTAAATTCTCACCTTGGATTTAAAAACTCTGTTTTTAAAGCCAAGGTCATTTTTCAAATTTTTGTAAAAAATGGTAAAAATTCAAAAGTTTTCAAAAGACAGTATGAAACCCTGGCTCCCTTGCCAAGATCCCTCAGATGATATCCCTGCAAAAAGAATTGAGAAAAAGCAATAAATCAGTCAATTTCAGGACAAAGGAAACCAAGAAAAGTCAATTTTATAAAGTGTCAAAGAGAAACATTATAAAGTGGGTTTGAGCATGAAATTATTTCAAATCAAAGCTATAAAGGCCCAATCTCCCTCCATCGACCCTCATTGTGCATCCAAGTTGTTTGCAAGAGCGATTGAGTGAAAGATTGAGAAAATTTGGGAGCTGGACAGGCGCGCGACCCGTCAGCAGCGTTCCGGCAGTGCATTTTTTCAACGGGCGCGACCCGTCAGTGGCGCGCGACCCGTTGGGTGAGGCGCGCGACCCGTCAGCGTTCTCCTTTCAAAATTGCCTGCAAATTCATCCAAGGACCCTACGAAATCGCCAAATTGCCTAAGGTAGGCTCTCCAGCTTAAAAATGGTTGTTTGTTATGGTTAAAGACATCATGAATTCATTTGTAAAGATCTCATTGTGCAAGAGAAAAGCTTCCATGTTGCTGTAGTTTGAAAGTGTAAAAATGCCTAGGGTTTATGCTGTTTTAAGAGTATTCCCTTGTAATCATTTTTTCCCCATTTCCCATGTCATTTTCCCTGTTTTTCTATATAAATTTCCCTTTTAAATTTGTAAAGAAAAATCCCTCTTCCCTAAAAATGAAAAATTAAGCCCTAACCCTATCTCTCATTACCCATGTAAAACAATGTATATAATGATGCATATGCAATGATTTTTGCAATGTTTTTCCCTTAAATCCCTGTGTTATATGTTTATTCCCATTTTCCCTTTAAAAGTGTCCCTCCCCTAACATTCCCTTCATGCTCCTTGTCCCCCTTGAAACAGCATACAAATCAGCATTTTACAAAGCAGAAATAGCAGTACATTTTGTCCACTCTGCTCCTTAAACAATGTCAGAAACCGAAACCTATGAGTAGAGTGATGACCAGGCATCAGCTTCAGAGATTGAGATACATAGGAGGCCTCATAAGGGTGGTAAGGGTGGTCATAATAGGCGAGAGGAGCCCACCTCTTTGACAGAGTTACAAGCTTGTCCTATGGCAGTCTCATGTTTCCAGTACATGTCTTGCTATGAGTTTTGTGAGAGGATCTCTCGGATTCAACACCACAGAGAGTTGGCTCGCCTGTTTGTTTTACACTTGCATGATGGACATGTCAACCTTGCCGGGGTGGACTTCACATTGACACCTGAGGTGATTGCACAGGCTACAGGGATACCTAATGTTGGAGAGGTATGGAATAAGCGCAAGGTGCTGGACAGTGTTCACTTTGAGCCTTTTGTTAGACCAGCACTCATGAGACACTTGACAGGAGTGTTTCCCTTCAGATTTCTCAGGAGCGAGTATGCTCCCATGATGAGGCTCATCATGCACTATTTTACCTGTGAGGGCAGATTTTCACAGGTATATTCATACCATATTCGCCTCTTGATGCACTTCACCCGAGTGAGGATAATGAACATCCCTGTTTTCTTCTATTAGAACATTGAGAAGATGGTGTCCATGATGCAGAGGAAGAGCCCGGCACAACAGTACAGGAGCCTTTATCATTATGGCTTGATTCAGCTAGTGGTATTACATCAGTTGGCTCAACAGGGCATCTCATGGGAGGAGTTCATCGCTCGTGAGCTTTTCACAGCACCATCACCACCACATCCCGAGGTTATTCATGAGGAGGGAGGACCATCACAGCAGCATGACATCCCCGTCACTAGACATGTCAGCTCCTCACCTTTGGTTACTTATCAGAGAGGCCAGAGGGCCTTATTTGCAGCAGCTCAGCGAGTACTTTCTCCACGGCATGTGGAAGGGGTCTCGCCTTCGTCATCGGCTCAGCGAGTGTTATCTCCACATCAGGTGGAAGGGGCCTCACTTTCTTCACCAGAACAGGTACCAGGGAGGGGCAAACAGCCCAAAATTGATGAGGGACCATCAGGTGTTCCGGATATAGAGTTTATTGATCTTGATTTCAGTTCTCCTACCCGAGAGGCAAAGGAGATCATTCAGCACCTCAGAGCTGAAAATGATGCCTTGCAGAGGAGATTAGAGGGGGCACAATGGACCATCACATACCTCGAGCAGCGCAACAAACAGTTGGAGGATGAGCAAGCACTTGATGAGCTGTGGAGGCTTCGTAGTGACCGCCATTTGAACCGGAGAGGACCCGGTGATCTATTGCCTGCTGAGCGAGAGTCCATGCTCATCCGGGTAAATGCACACTTGGAGAGGCTGTTGGCTAAGGCCAACCAAGAGAAGAAATTACTGAGGAACATGAAGAACCATTACTGGGCAAGAATGCATGTGTGCAAGGCAAAGATGAAAATGTTCCAAAGGCGGTTGGCCAAGGCACAAAAAGGGAGAAAGAGGCCCGATCCCCCCCATATCTTGGCTGAGGCCTCACTGAAGGACCAAGGCACTAAATAGCCCAGCCACAGCACAAATCCCAAGAAATTTTGAAAATTTTGGGTCAATTTTGATTTTTCAGGCAATTTACAGGTTTTTGCTCATTAACGGGTCTCACCCCCCGCGCGACCCTACATCATGGCAACTCCATTTTGCAAAAACTCAACATTTCCAGACTTGTCATGAGAAGTTACATATGCTCATCAATGGACTTGAGATTTTATGAAGTTTTGGGCCTCCAGAAAGTCAAAAAACAAGCAAAAATTGACTTTCTGCCACATTTTTGAGTTGAAGAAAGTAGTCATGGGAGATTGCAATTTGGGAGGGGCAAATGACCACCAAATTCAGAAATTCCAGTTGGGTTGGAAATTAGACTCACAGACCTTTCCAACAAGCCTACTCGTTCTCAGTTTGGACACCTGGAAGTTCCCCAAATGTGGTCCCAAAGGCGCGCGACCCGTCAGGCAGAGGCGCGCGACCCGTCAGGCAAACTTCTCCAGATTTCAGTGTACAGCTCAGAAAACGTCAGTTTGACCCTGTTTGACTTTTTGGGGTGGATTATTAGGCTCTTTGATGTAATTATTGTACTTTTATGACACTTTACTCTTATTTACCTCTTCTAGAAGATTCATTCATGAAAAAGGTGGAAATTAAATGAATGAATTGGTTTCCTAGCTTATAGAGGCAAGTTGTTTTGACTGCCTAGTTTGTAGGGCTTAGTTTAGAAGTGGTTGAAACAGCTCCTAGGATAGTGAGATTGACCCATGGAGGCAGGGAAAGAGGTTAGATCATCTATATTATGTACTTTCTTGCTCATTTTCATGGTTGGACTCTTGAGGGATAAGCTATCATTGTATTATTCACTGTATCTCTACAATTTTTGGCTAAGGAAGACCAGGGTTTTGCAGTCCTTTTTGGGATTCTTGTGGTTACATGTATTGATGGTGTGTTTCTCTCTGTACCTGTAAGTGTGTTATGTGAATCATTTCCTTTCTTTTCCTTCTGCACATTAAACAAACGAAGTGTTAAAGTAAGAATTCATGACTGTCATGCTCTGCTTTTAAGTTTGTTTAATTTCAATGTTTTCTACTGTTTAAGGAGAATTCAAAGTTATTGTTTGCTCTCCTTAGCTCCTCACCTATCATTCCAGACCATCCACCTCAATCAAAAGCATCAATACTGTCTCCTACCTCGCCCCAAAGAACCCCCTGCAGAAACTGTGTCCAATCCCCG
Source organism: Pinus tabuliformis (assembly GCA_031772625.1). NCBI lineage: Eukaryota > Viridiplantae > Streptophyta > Pinopsida > Pinales > Pinaceae > Pinus > Pinus tabuliformis. The sequence continues at coordinate 201,843,658 of CM062815.1, read as the reverse complement.
CACCCAAAATTGCCATCCCCTCAATTTGCCACCAAAAACCCTAAAAACCCCAAATCAACCTTTTTGATCAGTTTACTAGCCTAAAATCAGTGTTACCCTATTGGTCATCTCATCCATTGAAGATTTCACCGAGATAGACCGGAGAGAGCCCTCTCCAGCCCCGTAGGGCTAGCTACGAGGCTAAGTGGTTTGATGTTGCCTTGAGGTTTGCCTTTCTCAGCCTGAGGTGAAATTTCAAGCGCTAACATACTGGCGACCATACTGGGGAGAACAAACTTGTTTGTGGATTGATGTGTTTGTTTCATAAGTCTTAGACGGAGCCTGAAGTTATGCCAGGTAGCCTTCGAAACGCTTTTGCTTTGCATTAGCGGAAGTAGATAAACGCTGCTTCAGTCAATCTCCGTGAGCTTGTGGATACAGCACTTCATTGGCATTTTACCCCAGTACATGTATCAAGTTCAGATCTGATTGTTGATAGTGGACAACGATCAGACACTGACTAGGCTGAAATCATTCACTTGGTGACTCCTTTCACTGAAGAATCCAGCAACCTATGCTTCATGGTGACTTCACTGCAGAGAGATCAGTAGCTTTGAGCTTTTCGAGATGGATCAGATTGCAAGAAGATACGCTCCCCTGAGCCGAGATCACATCCTTGGTTTTCCAAATAAAATTCCGAAGGTAAATTGGTCAAGGAATTTGCCTACATTTAATGATGATGGTAAGAAGGATGCTGCTTTACATCTAGTTAGATTTCATATGCATATTCGCAAGTTGAAAGTGGATTTTCCTGAAGATTGCTTGATGAAGATATTCCTGGCCACTCTGGAAGGTGAAGCCCAATCATGGTATGAAAGTTTGCCACCTTCTTGTATTTACTGTTTAAAGGATTTTCATGCCTTGTTCATTGAAAGATATCAAGCATCTTATCCATCATTAAATTTAGTTCATGACTGTTGCAAGCATGCTTATAGTTTTATTGAAAGCCTTGAGAAATATTATGAAGATGATAATTTTATGGACGTTGAGATCATGGAGGCTTTGTATGAGAATCCATTTCAGCAACATGATGAGAACCTAGTGGATACCCATCAAAATGATCAGGATATTTTGCACCAGAATCAAGATAATATGGTTGTACTTGATGAAAGAGAAGATCTGCCCACAGAAGACAGTAGTATGCAACCCATCAAAGAGAGCTCTGCTGTTGAGATCATAGACAGAGTTTTGGATTCAGATGTTCATGAACAGCAAGGTGAGATCTTTGTGCAAGTAAGTGATGAATCTCCTTTCAATAACTCAGTAATAAATGATAGTTTGAGTGCCCTATCATATGAAGATAATTACTGTTTAAGCAGAAGAGAACAAAAGGCATTGTCTCCTTTGTCTGAAGAGGAGATAGATCAGCTTTTGAAAGGTCTTGTTACAACCCAAGCTACAGCAGTTTTGCAATGCACACATAGTCAGGAAAGTGTTGGGGAAACTTCTTCCTCTGTTGAAGAAGATGATTGTCATGTAGATCAGCAAACAGATAATGTTTTCCTTCACAAAGATGATAATCCGGCTGTCATATCATATGAAGATCAAGTACCATATTGTCAGACTACCGAAGATCATAGCATACAGGATTACCTTTCAGATTCTTCATATGTTTCATGTGCTGAATTGTTTTTCCAAGAAGAGATCTGCTCATCTACTTGTTCAGAATTTTTTGAGGACCAGGAACATACTCTTTTTGAAGCACATGATGAAGGCAGATCAGAATTTGAAGCAAAAGACACCTTGTTCTTTCAGCAGGAGGTGGAAATGTCAAGTCTTCATGTTTTCCAGGATCCAAAGGCAAATTTGTTGCAGTCAACAGTGAAAGTGATTATTGTTGTGTTCAGTGATGAAGGAGATCATGGTCAGCTATGTTTTTGGATGCCCAGTTACCAGTATCTATTGTTGATCATGAGATCTGAGTGGGAGAATCAGTCAAGAAGGCATCTGCTTGATTGGTTGCATTGGCATTTTGATATAGTTTGATGGTATATTGTCTTGTAAGAAACAGGTGGTTGTCATCATGATTTCAAATCTTGATGGACTGCTGCCCTTCAATAAGCTTTGTAAGTTCTTGTTTTCGTTAATGTCAGTCATGAGTCATTTGTGAGTCAATTTTCAGTCTTGTTGTTAAGTTAGTTTGTGTCGGTTTTCAGTCATGCATTTTGGTTTGAGTTTTTGACTCCATTGCCCAATGATGATAAAGCACTGATCTGCTCTCCCAGAGGTCTAAGGTTCTTGGTACCTCCAAGGAGCTACCATCCCCATTGGAGCCAATGTTAGAGTCGGTCTTGTTGCCCTCCATCAACGATCAAAGCTCTTTGCATTTGCATTAGTGGGTGTCTCATCAGTGTCAATTTTTGCATCCCATTAGGCATGCCATAACCCTGATGGAGGAGCTGGTGTCTTTGTCCCCCTCTTGGCATTGTTGGATCAAGTCATTTCAGTCCTTAGTCACTTTCAAGCTTGTCTTGTCTTGTCTTGAGGTCAAATTCCTAGGTCTAGGGTTTTGGTCAAAATGGTTTACAAGGTCATGTCTCTGAAGGTCAATAAGTGCTCAGCAACCCAGAGGGATGTTTTTCAAAGTCTTTCTTCGCAAGCTTCTATCTTGTACAGTAAATTCTCACCTTGGATTTAAAAACTCTGTTTTTAAAGCCAAGGTCATTTTTCAAATTTTTGTAAAAAATGGTAAAAATTCAAAAGTTTTCAAAAGACAGTATGAAACCATGGCTCCCTTGCCAAGATCCCTCAGATGATATCCCTGCAAAAAGAATTGAGCAAAAGCAATAAATCAGTCAATTTCAGGACAAAGGAAACCAAGAAAAGTCAATTTTATAAAGTGTCAAAGAGAAACATTATAAAGTGGGTTTGAGCATGAAATTATTTCAAATCAAAGCTATAAAGGCCCAATCTCCCTCCATCGACCCTCATTATGCATCCAAGTTGTTTGCAAGAGCGATTGAGTGAAAGATTGAGCAAATTTGGGAGTTGGACAGGCGCGCGACCCGTCAGACCAGGTGCGCGACCCGTCAGAGGCACGCGACCCATCAGCAGCGTTCCGGCAGTGCATTTTTTCAATGGTCGTGACCCGTCAGTGGCGCGCAACCCGTTGGGTGAGGCGCGCGACCCGTCAGCGTTCTCCTTTCGAAATTGCCTGCAAATTCATCCAAGGACCCTACGAAATCGCCAAATTGCCTAAGGTAGGCTCTCCAACTTAAAAATGGTTGTTTGTTATGGTTAAAGACATCATGAATTCATTTGTAAAGATCTCATTGTGCAAGAGAAAAGCTTCCATGTTGTTGTAGTTTGAAAGTGTAAAAATGCCTAGGGTTTTATGTTGTTTTAAGAGTATTCCCTTGTAATCATTTTTTCCCCATTTCCCATGTCATTTTCCCTGTTTTTCTATATAAATTTCCCTTTTAAATTTGTAAAGAAAAATCCCTCTTCCCTAAAAATGAAAAATTAAGCCCTAACCCTATCTCTCATTACCCATGTAAAACAATGTATATAATGATGCATATGCAATGATTTTTGCAATGTTTTTCCCTTAAATCCCTGTGTTATATGTTTATTCCCATTTTCCCTTTAAAAGTGTCCCTCCCCTAACATTCCCTTCATGCTCCTTGTCCCCCTTGAAACAGCATACAAATCAGCATTTTACAAAGCAGAAACAGCAGTACATTTTGTCCACTTTGCTCCTTAAACAATGTCAGAAACCGAAACCTATGAGCAGAGTGATGACCAGGCATCAGCTTTAGAGATTGAGATACAGAGGAGGCCTCATAAGGGTGGTAAGGGTGGTCATCATAGGCGAGAGGAGCCCACCTCTTTGACAGAGTTACAAGCTTGTCCTATGGCAGTCTCATGTTTCCAGTACATGTCTTGCTATGAGTTTTGTGAGAGGATCTCTCGGATTCAACACCACAGAGAGTTGGCTCGCCTGTTTGTTTTACACTTGCATGATGGACATGTCAACCTTGCCAGGGTGGACTTCACATTGACACCTGAGGTGATTGCACAGGCTACAGGGATACCTAATGTTGGAGAGGTATGGAATAAGCGCAAGGTGCTGGACAGTGTTCACTTTGAGCCTTTTGTTAGACCAGCACTCATGAGACACTTGACAGGAGTGTTTCCCTTCAGATTTCTCAGGAGCGAGTATGCTCCCATGATGAGGCTCATCATGCACTATTTTACCTGTGAGGGCAGATTTTCACAAGTATATTCATACCATATTCACCTCTTGATGCACTTCACCCGAGTGAGGATGATGAACATCCCTGTTTTCTTCTATCAGAACATTGAGAAGATGGTGTCCATGATGCAGAGGAAGAGCCCGGCACAGCAGTACAGGAGCCTTTATCATTATGGCTTGATTCAGCTAGTGGTATTACATCAGTTGGCTCAACAGGGCATCTCATGGGAGGAGTTCATCTCTCGTGAGCTTTTCACAGCACCATCACCGCCACATCCCGAGGTTATTCATGAGGAGGGAGGACCATCACAGTAGCATGACATCCCCGTCACTAGACATGTCAGCTCATCACCTTTGGTTACTTATCAGAGAGGCCAGAGGGCCTTATTTGTAGTAGCTCGGCGAGTACTTTCTCCATAGCATGTGGAAGGGGTCTCGCCTTCGTCATCGGCTCAACGAGTGTTATCTCCACATCAGCTGGAAGGGGCCTCACTTTCTTCACCAGCACAGGTACCAGGGAGGGGCAAACAGCCCAAAATTGATGAGGTACCATCAGGTGTTCCGGATATAGAGTTTATTGATCTTGATGTCAGTTCTCCTAGCCGAGAGGCAAAGGAGATCATTCAGCACCTCAGAGCTGAAAATGATGCCTTGCAGAGGAGATTAGAGGGGGCACAATGGACCATCACATACCTCGAGTAGCGCAACAAACAGTTGGAGGATGAGCAAGCACTTGATGAGCTGTGGAGGATTCGTAGTGACCGCCATTTGAACCGGAGAAGACCCGGTGATCTATTGCCCGCTGAGCGAGAGTCCATGCTCATCTGGGTAAATGCACACTTGGAGAGGTTGTTGGCTAAGGCCAACCAAGAGAAGAAATTGCTGAGGAACATGAAGAACCATTATTGGGCAAGAATGCATGTGTGCAAGGCAAAGATGAAAATGTTCCAAAGGCGGTTGGCCAAGGCACAAAAAGGGAGAAAGAGGCCCGATCGCCTCCATATCTTGGCTAAGGCCTCACTGAAGGACCAAGGCACTAAATAGCCCAGCCACAGCACAAATCCCAAGAAATTTTGAAAATTTTGGGTCAATTTTGATTTTTCAGGCAATTTACAGGTTTTTGCTCATTAACGGGTCTCACCCCCCGCGCGACCCTACATCATGGCAACTCCATTTTGCAAAAACTCAACATTTCCAGACTTGTCATGAGAAGTTACATATGCTCATCAATGGACTTGAGATTTTATGAAGTTTTGGGCCTCCAGAAAGTCAAAAAACAAGCAAAAATTGACTTTCTGCCACATTTTTGAGTTGCAGAAAGCAGTCTTGGGAGATTGCAATTTTGGAGGGGCAAATGACCACCAAATTCAGAAATTCTAGTTGGGTTGGAAATTAGACTCACAGAACTTTCCAACAAGCCTACTCTTGCTCAGTTTGGACACCTGGAAGTGCCCCAAATGTGGTCCCAAAGGCGCGCGACCCGTCAGGCAGAGGCGCGCGACCCGTCAGGCAAACTTCTCTAGATTTCAGTGTACAGCTCAGAAAACGCCAGTTTTACCCTGTTTGACTTTTTGGGGTGGATTATTAGGCTCTTTGATGTAATTATTGTACTTTTATGACACTTTACTCTTATGTACCTCTTCTAGAAGATTCATTCATGAAAAAGGTGGAAATTAAATGAATGAATTGGTTTCCTAGCTTATAGAGGCAAGTTGTTTTGACTGCCTAGTTTGTAGTGCTTAGTTTAGAAGTGGTTGAAACAGCTCCTAGGATAGTGAGCTCGACCCATAGAGGCAGGGAAAGAGGTTATATCATCTATATTATGTACTTTCTTGCTCATTTTCATGGTTGGACTCTTGAGGGATAAGCTATCATTGTATTATTCACTGTATCTCTACAATTTTTGGCTAAGGAAGACCAGGGTTTTGCAGTCCTTTTTGGGATTCTTGTGGTTACATGTATTGATGGTGTGTTTCTCTATGTACCTGTAAGTGTGTTATGTGAATCATTTCCTTTCTTTTCCTTCTGCACATTAAACAAACGAAGTGTTAAAGTAAGAATTCATGACTGTCATGCTCTGCTTTTAAGTTTGTTTAATTTCAATGTTTTCTACTGTTTAAGGAGAATTCAAAGTTATTGTTTGCTCTCCTTAGCTCCTCACCTGTCATTTCGGACCATCCACCTCAATCAAAAGCATCAATACTGTCTCCTACCTCGCCCCAAAGAACCCCCTGCAGAAACTGTGTCCAATCCCCGCACCCAAAATTGCCATCCCCTCAATTTGCCACCAAAAACCCTAAAAACCCCAAATCAACCTTTTTGATCAGTTTACTAGCCTAGAGTCAGTGTTACCCTATTGGTCATCTCATCCATTGAAGATCTCACCGAGATAGACCGGAGAGAGCCCTCTCCAGCCCCGTAGGGCTAGCTACAAGGCTAAGTGGTTTGATGTTGCCTTGAGGTTTGCCTTTCTCAGCCTGAGGTGAAATTTCAAGCGCTAACATGGTGAAGTCCCAAATTAGTAATAAGCTTAGACATCATGTGATTAAGAAAATGCTTCCCATGGTCTATAATTATAGCCTATGGTACACCAAACCTTGCAATGACGTGATTGAGTAGGAACAAAGTGGTTATTTCATTGGTGTTATTATATGTAGGCATCGCCTTGGCCCACTTGGTAAAATAATAGAGTGCCACAATGATGTAGCCATGCCCCTCAATTGAGTGAGGGTTACATGTCATAAATTCAATGCCCCATTTCTCAAAGGGTCCTATGAGAATAACAAGATGTAAAGGAGTAGGAGGAGCATGGGTTTTACGATCCTAGATCTGGAAAGCTTGACACTTTTGGATCAAGAGAATGAAATAGTGAAACATAGTAGGCCAAAAGTAGCCATCACGCAAAATTTCCTATACAATGGCATAGCCAGACATATGTCCACCACATGCCCCAGCATGACATTCATTTAGAGCTTTCTTGGCCTCCTCATGAGTGAGTCACCTTCTAAAAATGGCATCGATACCACGATGATAATGGGTGTCATCAATTATAATATAATTTTTACCCTGGCATCGGATATGTCGTTGGTCGGAGAGAGAGGTATCAGGCTAGAAATTCTAGGTCTGGAGATATATGATGATATCTCCATACCATAGGTTAGATGAATAGATCAGAAACAATGACTCGTCTGGAATAGAATCATCCAATGTGGACTCAATGTCAGAAGAGGGAAGGTCATAGATCAAGGATTTCTTGGATTTGGACTTGATAAAATCCAAATCGAACTCCTGGAGAATAACAATCCATTTGGAGTACTTTCCCCCCAACAATTTTCGTGATAAGATGTATGTCATTGGGTTGCAATCAGAGACAACCATAGTTTTATGAAGCACAATGTAGTGGAGAAACCTTTCGACAACTTGGATAGCTATCAAAGCTAACTTTTCAATGTGAGTATATTTTATTTCTGTGTCATTTAACTTCTGACTCAAATAATAAATAGGATTTTCAACCCCTACATCATCCTTTTGGACCAATACCATGGCGATGGTAGTAACTATAGTATTGAGATATATGAAGTAATCGCTTTGATGATCTGAGGGATACAACAATGATGCTCGAACCAGTATATCTTTCAAAGCATCAAATTCCTTTTAGGAAATGTTGTCCCAATGGAAGGGAACCCCTTTCTTTAACAATTGAGTAAATCCTTTGGTCAATTCGACATAATTGGTAAAAAATCCATGTAGAAAGTTAGCCTTCCCTTGAAGGCATTGTAACTGAATGAGAGAGGAAAGAGTAGGCAAATCGAGGATCACCTAAAATTTAAGTGGATCAATATGAATTCCTTACTTCGACACACCAAAGATTAGAAGTCAACTAGATTGAATGCAAAACACACTTATGTGGGTTGAGCTTGATATTATAATGTCGACAACATAAAAATATATCCCTGAGATGCATCGGATAATCCTAATGATGTTTTGAGTGGATAGGTAGGTCATTCAAATAAGGTTGTACAATGTGTTTAATTTCGTGGAAGGAATATTTCATAGCCCTCTCAAAAGTAGCACCAACATTCTTTAAAATGAAAGGGAGATTTCAATGAGAAAATGTGCCACATGGACATATAAATGCAGTTTTATGTAGGTCTGATGGGAGAATGTTGATTTGGTTGTAGCCAGAAAAGCCATCCATAAATGAGAATACTTCACCTCTAGTACAATCGCCAATAATCTGGTTGATAAATGGGGTAAGATAATTGTCCTTAGGATAAGCGTAGTTGATGTCCTGATAATCGACACACACACAAATTGTTCCTTGTTTCTTCATTACAGGAATAATGTTTGAGACCCAATTAGTAATAGGAACTCAGTAGATGAAACCAACAGGGAAAAAAATTTCAGCCTCAGCTTTGATAGTAGCAGCTTTCTTAGGATGGACCGGACGTAAGCACTATCGAATTGGCTTAGCATATGGATATGTTTTAATTTCATGTACAACAATATTTGTATCAATACCTGGCATCTCTTCATATCACCATCTGAAAATGTCTCAGAGTTACTGGAAAAAAGGCTTTATAGATCTTGATTTCATCGGGAGAGAAAGATGCACCAATATGCACATTCTCAACAATTACGAGATTTTTAAATAATGAATCCATACATGTGAGGAGAATTTTTATAGGTAATAGACGAATAACTTGTTTATAGATTTTATTTAACCCAACGTTTCTGACTTCCAAGTGAGTCAAAATATCAAGAGGAACAATCTCTTCAATATTCGATAAATTCTTCTCAAAATCGATGTCATGAATAGACAGGGAATTCATAGATATCCCATCCACATTGGATGAATAAATATCACGAATATTATCCTCGTAATTATCAGGTAAGGAGGAGCAATGATGATTATCATCCCACAGTGCACCATCTAGCATCATGATTTCCATGATGCTCTCATAAGTAGAAAATGTACCAAATAAAGGATCAAAATATGAGCCATAATCTTGGGAATGATCAACCCAATCTATCGAAAAGGATAAATCAGAGTGTACCAAATAGGCCAAATAGATATCCTCATACTCAAGCCCAATAGGACTAAACAACATGCGATCACCAAATGTACCAAATAGATCATGTTGATAAAGGAAACCAGGTTCGGGTTATCGGGGGAAGGAAGGGGATAAGGAGGAGGAGGAGGATAGAAAAAGGTTCCCATATGGGAAGAATCCCTAAGAAATACCACCTCACCATGATGATATGGTAGTGGGAATTTACCCATAAGAAGGATGATTCTAGTAGTTTGATAATTATTGACAAAGAAGGCGAGTTGGTCAATGGACGCAATGCTCCCCTGGTGAGGGGGGAAATCATTCTAAAATAGGTCAAAATGGCAGAATCCATAACACACACCCATGTGCGGCCCTGTAAAAGGTTATAATCCAATGGTATATCTATAACTTCAACTTCTACTGACAACATCTTGCCAGATAATTCTACTTGTAACAAAGTCGAAATTATGTAAGGCTTAAAGCCTCTTCTATCAAAATCTTTGAGAGTAGTAGGTGACTGGTTGAGTTGTGGAGAGCCAAGAGCCTTCCAACAAGAAAGTGACATGATACAGGTCAAATCTCCTTCATCCACAATTGTGCAATGGATGGTCTTACTTTGTACAACAACCTAAATCATAAAATCCATTTGCGCTGGAAGTTTGGGCATATGGTTCTCATGATTAAAGACTACAAGGATAGAATCTGAAGCACCAATGCCTTTAATTATGACAAGTAAAGCCTTCTTCTGGGTGGGACAATTCTACAAAACCTTGAGAGTTGACATAGCTAAAGGATCTTGAGCTAGATCCTCAACTATGTTATAATTCTGTGCAGCTCTCACACGAGGATTGAATGTGGATTTGTGAATAACACCCTTGGGAGGTTTAATAGTTAATTCATCTGGAACCACATTTGGAGCAAGATCCAAAATATGTGAAGGAGAATCGGTAGGTTGATCAGTAGCCTTACCAATCGAGGGATTCAAATTACTTTAGTTATTATTTCTCGTAGCCACCATAACGTCATTTTTCTATTTGGTAGAGGAAATCATCATAACCGAGGAGGACGAAGTGGGATCCTACGCAAAAATGTTTGTCTCCTAATTAGGAAAGGGATTTTTTAACACAACAGGTGTGACAAATGATTTAAGGAATTGATTTACATCCACCCAATGTGGACAGTCCCAGGTAAAGTGTTCCTCATTACATATTAAGCAAGAATAACGAGGTTTCCATTTTTATGCAAGAGGTTGTTAATTTTGTTTGTCTTGGGGAGGATTATCTTTCTTATTTTTTCCTTTTCCTTTCTTTTTAATTCATGGTTTCTGATATTTTCCTTTCATCGATTGGAGGACATTAATCTTGGAAGTAGTACTTGCAGGAGTAGTGGAGGATGAGTTTTGGGCAACCACATTAAGATATGAACCAAATAGTTTACTCGTTGACTGTTGGCTAGTAGAACCAATTATGCCATCAGCGGCGTGTGCATCGGGGGAATTTTGAGGTATAAAATGGGCCTCCTAATAAAATTATAAAATAATAGTGTAAATAATAAAATAAGATTAGATTACATCATCAAATTTTAGCGAGAAAAAAGAGAAAACTACTTTTTCAACTCGTCTTTTCAACGTATCTCCCTAATGTTTTACTCAAATTTCAAGCAGGAACACTTGTTGGATACGGAATTTGATTCCTCATCCAAGGATTACCCATGTTTCATACTTTCAATGGACCTTTCTACACGAAAAATGAGAAATACATGAAAAGCATGATTGCAATCATGTTTTTCGTGTGTTTCTCATTTTTCGTGTAGCAGGGTCCATCAAAAGTATGTAAGTGGGTACTCTTTGGATGGGGAATTAAATTTTGCATCCAACAAGTACTCCCTCTTGAATTTGAGTAAAACATTAGGGAGATAAGTTGAAAATACGAGTTGAAAAAGTAGTTTTATTATTTTGTTATTTTTTAATCTTTTTACTTTTTTGCTCCAAAAATGTTGAATCATCCCCCATGGTTGACATCATCATCTTAAATCCTATTGGTTCTTATAAATTTTATTTTGGTTGTACATTTTTCATAGGAGGCCCATTTTAGACCTCAAAATTTCTCTAATGGATTTTTACTGGGAGGTTGTGGAACAATATTTTGAGGTCTCAAAGCATCGGGTATTTTATCGTAGAGCGTGTCATATTGTGTGTAAACTAGATCAAGGTATTGGGCACGAGAAATGACTTTCTCTTTGGTAACATCTCCACCCTTAGCAATGTATTATGTTATAGGAGCTAACAAAGACTTAGTGAACCATTTAGCTAAAAATTGATTGGGAACGAAGGTGTTGGCCAAATGACGGCGACATTGTGACTCGTGAATATGATTGAAAATGTGAGTGGAATTAGATTGTTTGAAATTTGTCAAAAGTTCAGTTTGAGTCTCATAATGAATGGGCAGCTGAAAATGGGTTAAGAATGTGGTTGCTAAGGCACTTAAATTGTTGAATGAAGCTTGTGGTAACTCAATATACTACTTTTTTGTCGTACTAGTGAGTGTTCACTGGAAAAGATGTAGACAGATTGAATCATCATTTAAAGAGTTCAAACAATACCATATATGATATGTCATAACATGTGTAGATGGGTCTTCTCTAGGATTTCCATTAAACTTTTGGATATCGCTTGGAAGTTTCGTAGGAATGACCGACCACTAAGTGATTACAATTCAATAGGGTAGTGAATATGTTAATTCTCTTTAACTTGATAATTGTTGGTGTTACCTTTTTCCTTGTTAGATTTGTTATTATAATGTGAGATACATCAAATAGCTACCAAAATAATAAGAAAAGTGACATAGTATATAGGTTGCACGTCAGGGCCAAAACCCCTCCTCTTGAGGGGAAAACACTTAAATCTCTTCTCTTCTTATAGAACCTTAACTTGATGAATACCAAGACCTTGTGACTCGAACAAACACTCTCCAAGATCAAGATCAACTCGGCCTCCTGTTGTAAGAACTTTGACCTCCTACCACAGATCAAAAGTTTCATTTGCTTGGAAACTGCTGCAACTGTTGTTTCCCCTCTTGAAGACTTTGATCTTCATCATAGAGCCTCTTCTTCCCTTTTCTTTCCTTTTCTTGAGACTTACTGCTAGAGAAACACCTTAAGTGACCTTCTCTTGACTTCTTTCCTCTCTTCCATCCAATATCGAACCAAAGATAACCCTTGTGCAGAAACCCTAACTTCGACTTGCACGTGGGAGAGAGAACTAGCCCAAGCACTTCGACTTCTTCTTCGTCCTTCTTCTTCAACCTCTTCTTCATCCTCTTATTCACATAGAATGAAAGATGAGAAAGTTTTTTTTTGGAGGACGAGTTCCTCTCTTTATATATGCCTCTTCAAGGGGTAGATGTGGCTCTTCACTTAGGTTGACTTGACAAATTCTAGGCTGACTTGATCTTGGAGGGAATTTCGACACTTTAAAGACAAAAATATTTTTTCTTTACAAGATATAATGTGCCCATTGGGGTCTTAAACATATGAAATGACTCTTAAGCCTAGGACAAACCCTAGAAGCACTCAATGGGTGCTTGGCCTGTTGGGTTGTGTTATATTCTTTCCATGACTAACCTACGTAGTTAAACGGGGGGTTAGAGGGGGGCGATAGCCCCCTTCGTTGTGCCGATTGCGCAGCGGGGGGATCACAGGGGGGCGGTAGCCCCCCCTGTCCGGGGGTTTGAGGGAGGTGGGTAGCCCCCCTCTACGGGGTCCGGGCAGCGCCCCGGGAAAAAAAATTTTGCACCCTATATTAGGTTTGGCGAACCTACCTATGGTTTTGTGCATGTTTTTCGCACATGGTATTGGACGCGATGGTTTTTCGGTCCATGGTATTGGATGCTTCGGCATGTATAAATATGTATTGTAACATTGAAAGGAACATAATGAAAAATCAAGCTGGTAGTCCCGGTTTTGGGATCCAGGGAAAAATCTCTGTGCATATGTGTTTTATGGGTTATGCTCTCGCATTGTTTATTTTCTTTGTTTAAGAATTCGTATGCAGGTAATTTCTGTACAAGGTTAAAACCTACATTTGGTATCAGAGCTGTTTTGGCTTCAAGGGGACGCCTTTGTTGCTGAGGGGTTTCGCTCGGGCCTGTGGTAGACCCTGTTCAGTGGGAGATCTGCGAGATCGATTCTGGTGGTGAAAGAAGATGGCGAGCAGTGGAAAGATCGAGATTGAGAAGTTCAATGGTCAGAGTTTTGAGTTGTGGAAACTCAAGATGGAGGATCTGTTGGTCGATAAAGATCAGTGGATCGCAGTAGATCCGGGTACTAAACCATCGGGAGTGACCGATGAAGAATGGAAGAAATTGGATCGGAAGGCAAAGAGCACAATACGATTGTGTGTCTCAGATTCAGTATTGCTGAATGTATCAGGGGAAGCTACGGCAAAGGCTTTGTGGGTCAAGTTAGGGACTTTGTACCAATCTAAGTCTCTGGTGAATAAACTGTTCCTGCGGAAAAAGCTGTATAACCTGAGGATGAAAGATGGAGACTCGGTGACAGAGCATCTGAATGCGTTTAATACTGTGGTAAGTCAATTATTATCTGTTGATATTAAAATTTCAGATGAAGATAAGTGCATCAGTCTATTGTGTTCTCTACCAGATTCGTGGGATAGTCTGGTTATTGCAATAGGTAGCAATGCAACTGCTTTGCAGTTTGATGAAATAGTCTCAGCCTTGCTGACGGAGGAGATGAGATGGAAGAATATGGACAACCAGAATGGTGATGCCTTGTCTGTACGAGGACGGTCCCAGAACAGAAACAAAAATAAGTCATCGAGTGGGAGATCTAAATCTAGAGGGAGATCTAAATCTCCAGGAAAACCTACAAAGGTGGTGTGCTGGAAATGCAGAAAGGAAGGGCACTTCAGAAGGGATTGTAAATCTAAAGCTCCTGATAAAGGAAAGGGATCTGATGATGCTCCTTCTGCAGAGGTGAAAACCACCTCAGATGAAGGTGGGGATGTGTACTTGGCTTCTTCAAGTACACATGTAGATCATGAGGCATGGTTGATTGACTCAGGTGCATCCTTTCACTTCACTCCCCATAGAGAGTGGTTCTGCGAGTATGAGAAATACAATGGTGGTGATGTCTTCTTAGGAGATGATAGGAAGGCTAGAATCATTGGTCGGGGAAAAGTAAAGTTGAAGTTGCAAGGTGGAAGGGTTAGAACACTTCCGAGTGTTCTACATATTCCTGCATTAGCCAGAAATCTGATTTCTGTAAGCAAGTTGGATGATGCAGGTGTAAAGACGGTGTTCGAGAAAGATACCTGCAAGATGGTTCGAGGAGCACTGATATTGATGCGGGGAGTTCGGATTGGAACTCTATACAAGCTGCAAGGTAGCACTGTTGTTGATGGGTGCAATAGTTCTATGGTTCCTGAAAATGGAGTAGAAAATCTAGTGGTCTCTGGAGAGAAGACCATGTTGTGGCATCAAAGGCTTGGACATATTGGAGAGAAGGGCCTTCGAATACTTCATGGTAAAATTATGGTAGAAGGTATGAATGATAGCTCTCTGGATTTTGATTTCTGTGAAAATTGTGTGTATGGGAAGCAAAATCGAGTGAGTTTCCCCTCTGGTGGTAAGAGGACGAAACAGATATTAGAGCTTGTGCACAGTGATGTGTTTGGACCTGTGAAGGTTCCATCACTGGGTAAGTCTGTGTACTATGTATCATTCATGGATGACTTCTCAAGGAATACATGGATATATTTCCTTAAGAAGAAATCTGAAGTCTTTGACAGGTTTAAAGAATTTAAGGCTCTGGTCGAAAATCAGACAGAGAAGAAGATAAAGGTGCTGAGGACAGATAATGGTGGAGAATTTTGCAGCAAGGAATTTGAAGAATTTTGTAAGAAGTGTGGTATAGCACGGCAGAAGACTACTCCATATACACCTCAGCAAAATGGAGTCGCAGAAAGAATGAACAAGACGTTGATGGAAAGGGCAAGAAGCATGCTCAGTGGTGTCGGGTTAGGACAGGAATTCTGGGCAGAGGCGGTGGATACTGCACGTTACCTGATCAACAGATCACCCTTATCAGCGTTGGAGGATAAGACTCCACAAGAAGTATGGACTGGTAAGAAACCCTCTCTTTCACATCTAAGGGTATTTGGATGTGATGCATATGTACATGTTCCAAAGGAGAAACGAACCAAGTTGAATAGTAAATCTGAAAAGTGCATCTTTATTGGGTATAAGGATGGTTTAAAGGGTTATAAGCTTTGGAACCCAGTCACACGGAAGGTTGTGTACAGCCGAGATGTGGTGTTCAGAGAGGTAAAAGATGTTATTCAACATAAAGTCCAACCAAAGGAACCTGAGAAGATAGAGTTTGAGCCAAAGGAGGAAGAATCAGACTCTGCAGTAGAGGAGGAACCAGAAGATGAAGAGCAACTAACTCCGGCTGTGAGAAGATCAAGTCAAGAAAGAAGGCAGCCAGAAAGGTATAGTCCATCTGCTTTCAGTTCAAATTTTTCTTTGTCTGTTACTGATGATGATCCCAGAACTGTGAAGGAAGCAGTGGATTCAGAGGATGGAAAACTCTGGAAAGAGGCCATGGTTGATGAAATGGCATCTTTGCACAAAAATGAGGCTTGGGATCTGGTAGAGTTGCCGGCTGGAAGGAAACCCATTGGCAGCAAATGGGTGTTCAAGAAGAAGACTAATGCAGAAGGAAAGGTGGAGAAATACAAAGCTCGGTTGGTAGCAAAAGGTTATTCCCAGGTGTCGGGAATTGATTTTGGTGATATTTTTTCTCCTGTTGCCAAGGTAGCTTCTATTAGATTACTTTTATCTGTTGCTGCTGCTTTTGATTTTGAGGTAGAACAGATGGATGTGAAGACAGCATTTCTTCACGGGGATTTGGAAGAGGAAATCTACATGAGGCAACCTGAAGGCTTTGCGGTGAAGGGTAAGAAAGAACTGGTATGCAAGTTAAAGAAGTCTCTGTATGGGTTAAAACAGTCACCAAGGATGTGGTATCAGAAATTTGATACATTTATACGGGGACTTGGCTTCACCAGAAGCAAAGCAGATCATTGTGTGTATTTTAAATTAATTGGTGACCGTGTTATTTATCTGGTCTTATATGTGGATGATATGTTGCTGGTTGGAAATGACAAAGAAATTATCCAGGATTTGAAGACCCAATTGTCCTCCAAATTTGACATGAAAGATCTTGGTGCTGCAAACTATATTTTGGGCATGGAAATTAAAAGAGATCGGGCAAAGAGGAAGCTCTGGTTAAACCAGAGGAAGTATGTCGAGACAATACTGCAGAGGTTTAATATGCAGGATAGTAAACCGGTGAAGGTTCCTATTCCTGTAGGTGTGAGGTTATCTGCTGAACAGTGTCCCAAGACACAAGAAGAGGAAGAGGACATGTCCCGTGTTCCATATGCAAGTGCAGTCGGTAGCCTAATGTATGCAATGGTCTGTACTAGACCAGACATTGCACATGCAGTGGGAGTATTGAGCAGGTTTATGTCAAAACCTGGGAAGGAGCACTGGACAGCAGTGAAGCGGGTTTTCAGGTATTTGCATGGCACTAGTGATTATGGTTTGTGCTACCAAGGAAGACCAGGATTGGACAGAGTGTTGGATATTCATGGTTTTGTTGATGCAGACTAGGCTGGAGATCTAGATCAGAGAAGATCTACAAGTGGGTATGTGTTTAACCTATTTGGAGGTGCAGTCAGTTGGATGAGTAAGAAACAATCTGTAGTGGCACTATCAACTACAGAGGCAGAATACATGGCAGCCACTCATGCAAGCAAGGAAGCAGTTTGGTTGCAAAGATTGTGTTCAAGTATGGGGTTAGTACAGGGAGCTATAAGAATAGACTGTGACAGCCAAAGTGCAATTTTCTTGGCAAAGAACCCTTCTTATCATTCAAAGACAAAGCACATTGATGTTCAGTATCACTTTGTGAGGGATATGATAGAAGACAAAAAGGTGTTGCTAGTAAAGGTGGACACTTTGAAGAATACTGCAGATGCATTGACAAAATCTGTGAGCTCTGAGAAGTTCTCTTGGTGTAGAGAAACAATGGGTGTTTCAGGGCTGGAAAAATGACTAAGCTCTCCTGTGGCCCCTTGTGGAAAGAAAACAACAAGTGGGAGATTGTTGGGTTGTGTTATATTCTTTCCACGACTAACCTACGTAGTTAAACGGGGGGTTAGAGGGGGGCAGTAGCCCCCCTTCGTTGTGCCGATTGTGCAGTGGGGGGGTCACAGGGGGGGCGGCAGCCCCCCTGTCCGGGGGGTTTGAGGGGGGCGGGTAGCCCCCCTCTACGGGGTCCGGGGCAGCGCCCCGGGAAAATTTTTTTTGGACCCTATATTAGGTTGGGCGAACCTACCTATGGTTTTGTGCATGTTTTTCGCACATGGTATTGGACACGATGGTTTTTCGGTCCATGGTATTGGATGCTTCGGCATGTATAAATATGTATTGTAACATTGAAAGGAACATAATGAAAAATCAAGCTGGTAGTCCCGGTTTTGGGATCCAGGGAAAAATCTCTGTGCATATGTGTTTTATGGGTTATGCTCTCGCATTGTTTATTTTCTTTGTTTAAGAATTCGTATGCAGGTAATTTATGTACAGGGTTAAAACCTACATGGCCTATAAAATAAAAGAACTTGAGCATGAAACCCATGCTCCAATAATAATTTATTTTCAATTTATAATTTACAAGAATACATTTCATACTTATGAAGATTGAACCTAATTCAACACTCCCTCTTAACTAGGGAGGTATTCATAAGAGGTACTTCCTTCTCAGTCTGAAGAGATCACATAAAAAGAGTCGGATTGGTAACCTAACATCATATTAACCAACATTGTCACATGGCAAGGCCTTTACTAAGAACTCTATCTCTCCACAAGTTCATAGCATAATTTTGGTGAGACCAATGATTTACAGACACCATCATCATTGTCTCTCAAGGTACATACTCCACCCAAGTGTTCACCGAGTATGACCTTCTTTGGACTATTCTTATCTTGGATAGCTAGTCCTCAAAGAATATTGGTCCACTACTCTTGTCTTGAATGCCCTACCACATTCTCAAAGAGTATCAAATGCTAGATGGTTACCCAATCCTCCTTTCTTTCTTCCCAAGTGAATACAAGAATGTAGTGTCAATCTCTCCCTCTCAATTAGGGAGGATACATCAACCAAACCAATCTTCTCTCTCAAGTACACAAGCTTCTTGTTCGGAAGTGATTTTGTCAATATGTTAGTTACCTACTCATCTGTGGAGATATATTTTAGTTGAAACACACCATTTTGTACTAGCTCTCGAATATAGTGATACTTGTTGTTTATATGCTTTATCTTTCCATGAAACGTTGGATCTTCATATAAACATATACAAATGTTGTTATCACAAAGTATCACTGTAGGGTTCATCGGTCCTTCAAACAGGCCAAATAGCAGCTTCCTCAACCATATTGCTTCTTTGCTTACTTCATAGGCTACAACATATTTAGCCTCAGCACTACTCAAAGTGATTGTGTCTTGCTTTCTACTCATCCATGAGACAACGAAGGACCCAAACCTAAAACATCCTCCTGTAGTGCTCCTTCCATCTTGCTCACTGCCTCCCTAGTCAAAATCTATATATCCACTCAGTTGAACATTATTCCTTCTATCATACTTCAAACAGTAGTGGATGGTTCCTCGCAGATATCTCAGAGTATGTTTTGATTCTATCAAGTGATCATGCTTTGAATCCACTTGGAATTGGCTGAGAACATTTACTACAAAGCATATGTCCGGTCGAGTATTCACCAAGTACATCATCAAGCCAATAAGTTTTCTATACTTGGAAGGATCCACAGGGCTTGATTCAGAACTCCTTAGTCATTTCAAGTTTGTGATCATCGGAGTGGTCATAGGTTTGCAATCCATCATGTCAAACCTCTTCAACATTTTGATCACGTACTTTCCTTGACCCAAATAAACTTCATCAGGTCCTTGCCAGACTTCTAGTCCCAAATAATAATGCATCAGCCCAAGATCCTTCATGTCAAATTTTGCTGCTAGTTACTTCTTACATTCTTCAATTCGACCTTCTACACCTGTCAAGAGAATATCATCTACATATAGAAAAATGATTACAGGTTCTCCATATACAACCTTGATATAAAGGTTCAGATCAACATAACTTTTTTTGAAGCCTATTCTTTACAGGTATGCATCCATTCTAGCATACCATGCCCTTGGTGCATGCTTTAGGCCATATATTTATTTCTTCAGTCTGCAAACATATGCCTTCCTATCTTTAACTTCGAATCCCAAGGGTTGCTCTAAATAGACTTCTTCATCTATTATGTCATTCAGGAAAGCAGTCTTGACAACCATTTGGTGGATGTTCCATCCCATCGATGTTGCCAAAGAGACTAATGAATGAATTGTTGTATATCTTGTTGTTGGAGAAAATGTATCTTCGTAGTCGATGCCTTCAAGTTAAGAGAAGCCCATAGCCAAAAAAAATTCCTTGCACTTATCTAGACTTACATCTACTGCATGTTTGATCTTGTAGATCCATTTGGAAGTTACCACAGGTTTTTCTTTGGACCTAGGTACGATTTCCCAAACTCCATTCTTCATTATAGATTAATACTCTTCATTCATGAAATCTTTCCATTCATGATTATTTACAACCTCTTCAAAAGTGGATGGTTCTTCTTCTATTCTTTTTTTCATGCATGCAGCATACCCAGAATATCTCTTGGGTTTCTTACTTTCTCTAAATGATCCTTTCGCAGCCCCTTGACCTTCTACATCAAGTAGTGTAGATTTCAATGAACTCAGTCCTTTCCTTGTTTCAAGGATGACCACCAGTTGAACAGGAACACTAGGACCTTCTTCTTCATGGTGTGATTCTTCTTCTCCCTTGTTGACTTCTTCCTCAAATACCAGAAGTTCTTCATCATCATAGTCTATGGAAAGTTCCTTTGATTTCTTGAAAGCTATGCTTTCATGAAATATGACATCACGACTGAATTCTATGTGATGATGTCCATCTTTCATGAAGATCCTATAGGCTTTCAATGAGTTGTTGTACCCAACAATGTTCCCTTCATGCCTAAAGGATCTAGCTTATTTCTTTTGTCCTTCGGTATATGGATATATACAGGACACCCAAAGATTTGAAGATGATCTATGGATGGATTTTTCCCAATGAACACTTCCTCTAGAGTTTTGTTGTCTAGAGATCTGTGGGGACTTCACTTCTGAATGTATAAAACTGTCTTTGTGGCTTCTCCCCATAGAAACTTAGGTAGATCTTGATCGTGTAACATTGCTTTTACACTTTCTTCAATGGATCTATTCTTTCATTCTGCAACTCCATTTTTCTCGGGATTATATGGGACTATCAACTCCCTCTTAATCCCAGACTCCTTACAGAATGCTATAATCTCTTTGGATGTATATTCTCCTCCATTGTCAGATCTTAGTATTTTGATTCTTCTTTCTATAAGGTTCTCCACTTCAGCTTTGAATTCTTGAAATTTTGTAAATACTTTTTCCTTGGTTTTCATTAAGTGAACCCAGGTATTTCTTGAATGATCACCTATAAATGTGACATAATATATGACCTTAAGATATTTAGGATCCATAGGGCCACATACATCGGAGTGAATGAGATCCAATATTTCTTTTGGCCATGAAGCACTGCTTCGAAATGGTCTCTTGGTATTCTTACCCAATGCACATCCCTTACATACTCCTTCATCATATTCCTTTAGATCAGGAATTACATCTACTATGGAGCTTAGAGTTTGAAGGATCTTGAAATGTAGATGACCAAATGTTCTATGCCAGAGTTCACACGAGCTAATCTCAATGTGAACTAGGGCTTGGGCCATAAGAGATATCAGTCTGTAGAGTGTTCCTTCTTGAATGCCAATGACTTTAGCTTATGCTATACTTGAGTCTTTACTCCATACAAATACCTTTCCATCAATGAAAGCTACTCTATCACCCTTATATTCTAAAATTTAAATGGAAAGTAAGTTCTTATGAACTATAACAAATAGAATGTTGCTGAGGTGAATGTTGCTTCCATTCTCCATATTTACAAAGGTCGATCCAATACCCTTTACGTGATATCTCTTTTTATCTCCAAGTTCCACTGAATAAGTGGATTTTCATTTTGATAAGTCTTCAATCATTTGGAATGGCCAGTCATGTGTCTAGACGTACCACTATAAATTACCCAAATGTCTTCATCTTGGAATGTGGTAGAGAGAGCTGAGAAGAGACCTTCATCCTTTTCCTTGATTGATACCTTCTTTGAAGAAAATAAGAGACTCAATTCTTCCTTGATACCTTTCTTTAGATGGCTTGCGATCTTCTTGATGAACTTCTTCACTGTAGAGGAGATCTTCATGATGCCTTTAGATAACCTTAGCTCTGATACCATGTTGAGAATTCAATAAAGCGGTGAATATGTTAATTCTATTTAACTTGAAACTATTTGTGTTACCTTTTTCCTTGTTAGATTTGTTCCGTATTATTATAATGTAAGATACATCAAACAGCGACCAAAACAATAAGAACAGTGACAAAGTATATAGGCTGCAAGCCAGAGCC
This sequence comes from Pinus tabuliformis, assembly GCA_031772625.1. Taxonomy (NCBI): domain Eukaryota; kingdom Viridiplantae; phylum Streptophyta; class Pinopsida; order Pinales; family Pinaceae; genus Pinus; species Pinus tabuliformis. The sequence goes on along the minus strand of CM062815.1, from coordinate 201,821,701 downwards.
AAAACCCCTCCTCTTGAGGGGAAAACCCTTAAATATATTCTCTTCTTATAGATCCTTTAATTGATGAATACCAAGACCTTGTGACTCATACAAACACCCTCCAAGATCAAGATCAACTCGGCCTCCTGCTGCGAGAACTTGGACCTCCTATTGCAGATATAAAGTTTTGTCTGCCTAACAACTATTGCAATTGTTGCTTCCCCTCTTGAAGACTTTGATCTTCTTTGTAGAGCCTCTTATTCCCTTCGCTTGCCTTTTCTTGAGACTTAGGGCTAGAGAGACACCCTAAGTGACCTTTGCTTGACCTATTTCCTTACTTCCCTCCAAGATCGAACCAAAGCTAACCCTTGCGTAGAAAACATAGCTTCGACTTGCAGGTGGGAGAGAGAACTAGCCCAAGAACTTCAACTTCCTTTGACTTCTTCTCCATCCTTCTTCTTCGACCTCTTTTTTTTCCTCTTCTTCACATAGAATGAGAGATGACTAAGTTTTTTTTTTGGAGGACGAGTTCCTCTCTTTATATAGGGCTCTTCAAGGGGTATACGTGGCTCATCACTTGGCTGACTTGACAACTTCTAGGCCAACTTGTTCTTGGAGGGAATTTCGACACATTAAAGACAAAAATATTTTTTTTACAAGATATAATGTGCCCATTGGGGTCTTCAACATATGATAATGACTCTTAGACCTAGGACAAACCCTAGAAGCACTCAATGGGTGCTTGACCTATAAAATAAAAGAAATTAAGCATGAAACCCATGCTCCAATAATAATTTATTTTCATTTTATAATTTACAAGAATATATTTCATATTTGTGAATACCAAACCTAATTACACATTTTTCAACACTAAGGAGAGTGCAAAATGGGATCATTTGTAAGTCGGGTTAGATCTGGAAATTCAAGGGTTTCCATAAACAACAACTACCTATTCAAGTCCATTGGAGGGTATCTTGGGTAAGATGGAATAGCCTGAGCAATAGGGATATGAGCTCCTGGATAAGGAGGATTTTGGTATCCCGGGTAAACATAACCTTGTTCCCCAATTCCAAGATATCCTTAAAAGGCTTGAAATGGTTAGATTTGAATTTGTTGACCTTGGTAAGTTATCTCAAAATGGGGCACTAAAGGCTTCTTTTCAAGCTTACAAGAACCTCTCCTACTTCAAAAATTATATGTTCCCAATATCTAGCTTATGATTGATAGTTTACAGAATTAAAAGAACTAGAAATAGGTGTATGCTTTTTGTTTGCCTTTAACTAACAAAATGCCTTAAGTTCATTTTTTTTACTAATATTTACACACACATAACAGTAAACAATACAGTGCATAAACAAACACATAAGACAAAAAGTTTAATTAGGAGTTCACCCAAACCTCTTGGGCCATGTCTCCGTGAGCTCTAGTCAACTCGACTAAGCTCTTTGGGATTATGGCTTGAATTCTTTTACAAGTCATTGACTCAACTCCATAGGGTTCCAACTGATCCAATGGGCTTAGAATGCCATCTTTAACCTTGACTATTTAGCTCTCTAGCTCTCGGCTCTCGGCTCTCAACTCTTGGCTCTGTCTCTCGGCTCTCGGCTCTCGGCTCTTGGCTCTGGCTCTCGGCTTTTGGCTCTCAGCCCTTGGCTCTTGACTCTTGGATCTCAGCTCTAGCTCTCGGCTCTAGCTCTCGGCTCTAGCTCTTGGCTCTAGCTCTTGGCTCTTGGCTCTGCCTCTTGGCTCTCGACTCTGGTTCTCAGCTCTGGCTCTCGGCTCTTGGCTCTTGGCTCTGGCTCTTGGCTCTTTATTAAGCCTCCAACCTTTGGTGGCTCTTTTTCTATCCTCCCAACCTCTAGTGGCACTCTGCTTTCTCCGGCATCTAAGCATTCACTGGGCCTTCCAATGGATTTCCTGACATCCATACTCTACCCATGCATTCACTGAATCCTCCTATTAACTGTGTTCTTTGTGTGTTTAAAACACATTTGTTTTTGCCTCCCAAAAGCATGGAAGCCCAATTGTTGAGCAAAGAATCTATTTTTCCAATTAAAAGGAACAACAACATGGGGTAACCCAACCATTTTGTCTTCCTCCTATAGAAATCCTAAATTCGACACATAATGGAAATACACAGGTGAAACTCACGAAAACACATCATGAGCCTTTAAACCGGATCTCAAATAATATGTAATCGCACTTAAAATCCTATCGGGTCTACCTTTCCATCGCATATCACAATCGCATTGTGTATGGCCAAAAAACCCAATTACAAGGGAATACATAGAAATCCCGTAAATCCAAATTTCAAAACTTATGAAATCGTGCTTATAAACTTATCGGGTCTGCGCCTTGATTGCATATTGCAATTGCACATCACATTGGCCCAAAGTCCATTCAACACCAATGGTTTGTTTTGATGCGATGACTGTTGCCAATCACTGATTTGCACCTCCGAAATGTGATTAGCGCTCTATTCCTGACTGTTGATCTGCTCCTCAATCCGACGGTCGATATGCGATCGCACATCGCATATCGCAAATCCTCCAGCCAGGACTCTTTCCCTTCAAAGCTCTGATCCGATAGGTCTTATGGATCCGATAAGGGTTCTAGGCTGTGGAATATATTTTTTCGGGGCCGCTTCCATATCGCTTTATCGCAATTGCTTATCGGCCCTTCACAATGCCACGAGCCATGGTCCATCAACTTTGGTTATGTGTGGTGTTATGAAGCATTCATTTCTTATCGCTAAACCTTCATGCCTTTAGCTTAAGTCCTCCCTTTGGATGCTTGCGATTCGATAAAAGGTTGCGATGTGATTTCTTAAAGGAACACACATATTTTCCCTTAAGTCCCATTTAATAAGAAATTGCCTCCTTTTCAAAAGATAATGCGAAAATTTCGTTTTACAATAACTTCATCCGAAGTCCATTTTAGCTCATTCAAATTGCATTAGATTCAGAATGAAGAGATCTCTGCAATGAGACTATTTCCAAGAGCATCCTTTGACTTTCATTTTCCTCTGTGAGGAAATTCATAGACTTAGAAGTCTATGTTAGATCCATTTTGGATCATGCCTTCCCACTAAAAAGATTTTGGACTCCAAAAGACTAATATACTGATCTAAACAGTAAATGGGAGTACATCACCCTCTTCTTTTAGCCTCCATACACTTGCCTTGCATAGTGCCTCTTAACCAAAGCCTTTGAACACTCCCTTCCTGGATGTGCTTGTCCTCCTGGGAAGAACTGTTTTCCTCCTTGACTTCATTCAGAACTCCTGCTGAGAAGGTTTCAGAAGGTAGTTTGAGCTTCTCTACCTTGATCATTGATCCAAGGTGGCTCAAACCAATGTGAAGTTACATCTACTTCACAAAATTTTCATTTGTACCTGTTCGACATACTGTCAACAACAACTGTTAACAAAAACAGGATTACAGACAACAACTGGATGGCCTAACTCTTGCTTCAACAAAAGAAACAGATTTCACATCTTGTGAACACCTCCATGTCTTTACATCTGCATACAAATGATTGACTAGATAACAAGCCAAAAAAACATGCCTTTAAAACAATTTACCCTTCAAGTCAAGCACGTAGAAAAAGAATTCTAAAGTTCTTTTTCAAAGATGAAACACTTCATCATCATCTCCATCTTGGAGAGCAAATCAACTTTTCTCAAGTCAATATTGCATTACATGCATGTTTACAACAAAGTAATCAACCCTTCAATTTAATCACACATACATGTTTAAATACAAGGGAATCAGCAACATCCCTATGTTCATGCACATCATCATCATGCATGCATTTCATCTTTCAACTTTCGCTTAAGTACACTGTACTTTCAAAGCTGAAATGAAATATAATGTTGTAGCAATAAAGTGAGTCTCCTACTCAACTTTTCCATTCACCTTCTTGGTAAAACCCTGCAACTCGCATTCCATTAACAAAGAAAATTCAAATAGATGCATTATATCAATAGACATGCAATTTTAATTGGATAAGAACTCTAACCATTTCTTACAAATCCATTTCAAAGGTCCTTCCTTTGTCTGGACATCAACAACAACATGTGAATCATCTTGAAACACATCATTTATGGAAACTTCCTTTCCATTCCTGCCATTTTCTCTTTCCACCTTCTTCAAGTTTCGTGGAAGCATTGTTGGATTCAGAGTCCAACATTTTGTAGCAATATGTCCTTGCTTATGGCAGTAAGTGCAACACATGTGCATCCTCTTGATAGCATGATTTGCCTTGTCCAATGGACCTTTGGCTTCTTGCTTCCTTTCCTTCAAAAGTTTCTTGTATGTGGCCATTCTCTTCCAACATCTAGAAACATTATGGTTATCCAAACCACAAAAGGAACATGCAATTATTTTCCCATGCTTATATGGAAATTTATCATGCTTAACATAATCAAAAGGAATATGGTTAAAACCAGATTTATACCTTTCTTTTTCACCTTTATTACCTTCATGAGGAGGTGAATTGAATGAAGAAGTAGCTCCCTTTGGAACATCATCAATCTCTTCAAGGATTTCAGAGTTTCCACAACTCTCTGGTTCAAGTGTATGCTGATATACACCTTCTTTCTGCAAAGTATGCTTCACACTATTGCATTCCCCAAGAATACAATCTTCACACTCTTGAGGTAGAAGACCTGCAATGAAACTCCTTCTTGGAACTGTTTCAATTGTCTTCATGGCAGCTTTGGAACTTTCTCCATAAGACTGTCCATAGTCAAGACCCAAATACTTAGGCCTTTCCTCAACCATTATTGGCTCAAAAATACCCTATGCATGTTTGCCCAAGCCTTTTCCTTCATAGTCCATCTTGGACATTAACTTGGAACCTATGCCTCTGGTATGTTTTTCAAAAGAACCAACATAAACATTCTTAGAAGAATTTGAAGACAAATAGGAATTGTTTACCTCTTCTTCAAGTTGATACTTGACTAAGGCTTCTTTGGAAACAAAGATCTGTGTCTCCAACTCATGCATCCTTTTCAGGTTCATGTTTGTAATATGAAGTTGACTCTCCATTTCCTGCAATTTGTCAGAAAGCAACTGCTTCTCTTCCTTCATGGAATTCAACCGCTCTCTAAGTATGATGCTCTTCCTTCCATCCTCATACATTTCCCTCACCATGTCCATCATGATGAACAAGTCTTGCTTCATGTCTTCATCAAAGAGTCTTGTGAAGAAAGAAGAATTTGAGGACTCACTTGTAGAAGTATTCATTATCAAAATGAACAAAAGAACTTCAAACAAGATTAACAAAGAGATTATTCAGCAACCTTTTGCAACAAACCTCTTGTGCTTCAAGGATTGCTTTGAGCTTATTTTGGATAAGAAGAATGCCCTCAGCCCTTCTTCCTTCTTGTCCTCTCCTAGACTTAGATAACAGCAGCTTTCACCTCTGCAAACTCACACAGCAGTCAGTTTACAAACAATCAAACAACTAAATTCTTTCTACTGTTTGAACACCTTTCAAGTCAAACAAGCATATAAATTGCCCTGTCAATCAAGCATCCTGACCTGATATCACCTGCATCATGATGCCATCTGCTTCATGATACCACCTGATCTGAAAATGGGGCGCTAAAGGCTTCTTGTCAATTTTACAAGAACCTCGCCCACTCCAAAGCTTATATGTTCCCAAGGTCTAGCTTATGATTGATAGTTTGCAGAATTAAAAGAACTGGAAATAGGTGTATGCTTTTTGTTTGCCTTTAACTAACCAAATGCCTTAAGTTCATTTGCTTTACTGATATTTACACACACATAATAGTGAACAATGCAGCGCATAAACAAACACATAAGGCAGCAAGTTTAATTAGGATTTCACCCAAACCTCTTGGGCTACATCTCCGTGAGCTCTAGTCAACTCGACTAGGCTCTTTGGGATTATGACTTGAATTATTTTACAAGTCTTTGACTCAAATCCATAGGGTTCCAACTAATCCAATGGGTTTAGAATGTCATCTTTATCCCTAGCTATTTGGCTCTCTGGCTCTCGACTCTCAGCTCTCAGCTCTCGTCTCTTGGCTCTCGGCCCTTGGCTCTCGGCTCTTGGCTCTCGGCCCTTGGCTCTCGGCTCTTGGCTCTCAGCTCTAGCTCTCGGCTCTGGCTCTTGGCTCTTGGCTCTGGCTCTTGGCTCTCGACTCTAGCTCTCGACTCTGGCTCTTGGCTTTGGCTCTCAGCTCTGGCTCTTGGCTCTTGGATCTTGGCTCTTGGCTCTAGCTCTTGGCTCTCTATCAAGCCTCCAACCTCTGGTGGCTCTTTCACTATCCTCCCAACCTATAGTGGCACTCCGCTTTCTCCGGCATCTGAGCATTCACTAGGCCTTCCAATGGATTCCCCAACATCCTTACTCTGCCCACCCATTCACTAAAGCCTCCTGTTAACTGTGTTCTCTGTGTGTTTAAAACACATTTGTTTTCGCCTCCCAAAAGCATGGAAGCCCGATCGTTGATCAAAGAATCTATTTTTCCAATTGAAAGGAATGGCAACACGGGGTAACCCAATCATTTTGCCTTCCTCCTGTAGAAATCCCGAATTCGAACATAATGGAAATACATAGGTGAAACTCACGAAAACACATATGAGCCTTTAAACCAGATCTCAAATAATATGTAATCGCGCTTAAAATCTTATCGGGTCTACCTTTCCATCACATATCGCAATCGCATTGTGTATGGCCAAAAAGCCCAATTACATGGGAATACATAGAAATCCCGTAAATCTGGATTTCAAAACTTATGAAATCGCGCTTATAAACTTATCAGATCTGCACCTTGATCGCATATTGCAATCGCACGTCGCATTATCCCGAAGTCCATTCAACACCCATGGTTTGTTCTGATGCGATGACTGTCGCCGATCACCAATTTGCTCCTCGATCCGACGGTCGATATGCGATCGCACATCGCATATCGCAAATCCTCTAGCCAGGCCTCTTTCCCTTCAAAGCTCTGATCCAATAGGTCTTACGAATCCGATAAGGGTTCTAGGCTGGTGAATATAGTTTTTCGAGTTCACTTCCATATCGCTCTATCGCAATCACTTATCGTCCCTTCGTAATGCCACGGGCCATGGGCCATGGTCCTAAACCTTCATGCCTTTGGCTTAAGTCCTCCCTTTGGATGCTTGCGATGTGATAAAAGGTTGCGATGCAATTTCTTAAAGGAACACACATATTTTCGCTTAAGTCCCATTTAATAAGAAATTTCCACCTTTCCAAAGAACAATGGGAAAATTTCTTTTTACAATAACTTCTTCATCTAAAGTCTGTTTTAGCCCATTCAAATTTTGTTAGATTTAGAATGAAGAGATCTCTGCAATGAGACTATTTCCAAGATCATACTTTGACTTTAATTTTCCTCTATGAGGAAAATTCATAAACTTAGAAGTCTATGTTAGATCCATTTTGGATCAGTAAGGCATTTGAGGAATACCTTGATATGGTTTCCCTATGGGATTTTGCATCATCCCTATGTAAGGTTGGTTGGGTTGTGACTGTGCCATATGATGTATAGGTTGATTCACTTGCATTTGAGGAAAAGTATGAACAAGTGATGAAGGTTGTAAGGCACCTTGAAGAGGAATGGTAAGTGGAACTTAAGAGGTACCATGTACTGTTGGAACAATTTGAGTTAGAGGTGAAACCTATAAAGGTTGACTTACTTGAGATAAACCTTGAACATATTGAATAATAGGTTATAAAGTAGGAATATAAGATGTAGGTGGACCAGGTTGATAAGGTTTCATTTGATTCACAGCAAAGCTGGTTTGTATGGGCAATGTGGGATTCCAAGTGTGGGTGCCATTCCAGGAAATGGGGGATTCAGATAGGGTAGAGCACCAGCTTGCAGTGTTTGATCAGTAGATGGGTGCATTCCAACAACATGTAGCCCCCCTACTAATAAGTAATGGGAATTTGTAGGCAATTTCACTTCTGAAGGAGGGTACCTAGTGCAAGGTGGAGTGGGTTGTTGTAAATGTCCATATCCACTAACATATGGACCAGATTGTTGCGCCATTGAAAGTTTAGATGGAGGAAGAGAAGACAGTGTGGCACTCACCAAAGAAGTACCAAATGGTATTCCAAATAGGATGACATGGGATAATTCCATGGACTGGATGTTGCACCGGAAAAGGTACCAGATAAGGATTAGTAACCAGGTGAGACAGTTGGGCCACCATACAAATGTGTTTCAGGTGATGTTACAAACATTGAAGTAGATCTAACAGGGGTTGTCTCGGCCTTGGTGGTAGATGAGTTCTGAGAAATTGTAGCAGATTCAGTCATGTTTGAACTTCTCAAAGGTTTTTGAGGAAAGCTCAAAGGTGAGTTGAGAAGAGACGAATCAGGTAAAGGAGTTTGTATGGGAGTATGAGGAGGAGGGACTTAATAGAGATGAAGACCTCTTGAATAAACAGGGGTAGAAGGTTGACGCTCTTCTTGAGGAATATCCTCAATACTCACAAGACCAAGTGGAAGTTGCTCACAGTCGGGTCCAAGATAAATAGGTTGTGGTTCAATGAAAGACAAAGCAAGAGAAGAGGAAGGGCATGTAGTAATAGGTGTAGTTAACTAAGGTACCTCAGGTTGTATTGTTTCTGATTTAGGATAATCAGGTTGTATAACCTCAGGTTGTATTGTTTCTGATTTAGGATACTCAAGTTCAATAACCTCATGTAATATTATCTGAGGTGCTTCCATTTCAACTGTGTCGGACTCACCAATTAATTGGGAAGTGATCTTGGGTTCAATACTGACAGTAAGAGATGATTTTGGTTGATCAATTTTGGATGTAGGTCTAGAAGGGGTAGCTTTCGAAGTATCAAATTCGGTATTTTGTGTCTTTTTTTTCTTTTGACGAAGTCTAGGCGTTTCCTCGGGAGGTAAAGGATAAAATATTTGCATCCTACATGAATGACGGGGTTGAGGGAGTTGTTCTTCCATGATGGTTTGATAAATTTTAGACAGTAAAAACAAAAGTAAATAAAAAAAAGGGGTAACTAGGCATAAATGTTTACCAAGAAACTATAAATTGAAATATACAACCTTAGAGAACCAATGATTTGCATACGAGCATGAAATCTCCCTAAATTTTGTGTTATATGTACCACAGTATATAAGGTGGCTAACTTGGTTACCTAAGGTGGGATAGAAACCTAGTGGGGACTTCTAAAATATACCCGGAGTTACGTGGAAGCGTAGTCTGTAGTAGTGTTGTCTAATGCGTAACCATACAATGAGAGCATTCCCATATACTTTTCATGCGTGGAGTGTCATCCCATATACTCGAAGCTACATGGAGAGCGATCTTATACACTTACATACGTGGAGAGCGATCTTATACACTTACGTACGTGGAATGCGATATCACCCCTGAAATGCAACTCTAGAAAAAAATGACAGCTCCTACGCTTAAATATGTTGGAACACATCTCTAGCCTAGAACTCCAGATGTTCGTGTTAATGTTCCAATTGTTCTTGAAGATTGATTCAATAAATTTTAGAGTTTATCTTGAATTAATTATCAGTTTTGAAGGCTCGCCATGAGTTTCACCTAAATACCTTAAAATTCAATCTAGCATGATAATAAGAAATCTTTTGTTTTCAATGAAAATCTATGTACGAGAGGCAAGAAACAAAGAGTAATGCAACATATAAAATGCAATAAAAATAATTTCTTAAGTAAATTTCCCAAATGAAACTGTTCCAATTTCCAATTTCACACAAAACCCTAAATGTAATGAAAATTCAAAATGATGATATTTTCTTTTCTTTCCTCTTAATCTTCAAATGTAATAAAAACTAAGATGAAACTAGATCGTTGATAAGAGAAATCACAAAAAATTATCACTGCAATATCAATTTCTTCAAGCAATGAATGATGAAGTAAAAGTTTGAAAAATACCTAATTGACAAGAACAAATAAAAATCCAAATATTTTTTTACCAAAAGTTATCAAAACCAAAAGAAAACACAATGAAGGCTTTCAGAGATAGGTGTTGGAAAATACTGGGGGGGTGTGAATCACTATTTCTTACAATTATCACTTTTAAATATTTTCAGAGCATTAGTTAATCTTCAATTATTATTAACATTGATGCAGTAATAACAGTAAATAAAAGAACACATGAGGCACAAAGATTTTAGGTGGAAAACCCCTACGGGTCAAAAACCACCGAACGCTTTTCTAATAAATTATTTAATCTTTAGCCCCAACTGAAATGAAAGCAACAACTGCCTAGAATTATAGAAAAGCATTCTTCTCCAACTCACATTGGATGGACGCTCCAACGCCCGAGATTCTTCAGTAGTTAACTGAACGAATTCCCGAACACCCCATGAGCTACAACTCACCCTAGCTGTTATGAAACTAGCTCGCAAAAAGATAGAAAAGATAGATCAACACCTTAGAATTCAGTCTCTTCGAGGAGGCGACCTCCTTTACATTACACAAATGAATGATTCTTTGATTTAACATTTGGTATCAGAGCTTGGATTCTAGGGTTTCGCTGCTCCAAATAATTCATCGTGGCATTTTCACTATAACTTTTTTTCTGCGACATTTTAGAAGCTAAAAGAAAAACCCATTTGAAAAGACATCGCGTTGAACCTTGGATCCAAATTTTAGAGCTTTTTGTGCTATATATGTGGAGATATGATCTGAGGAAGTTGGTCTTTTTGCAGACTCCTAAATTACATTCCAAACAAGTGACCTGGGGAAAATCATCATAACTTTCTCTCTGAGCATCCGATTGAAATTTCGTAAGAAGGTACAAAAATAGGACGGGCTGTAGTTTCTTGTATATATTTTTCATAGCCAGAGGTAGAAACAGTGACTCATGGCACGTCGTACAAGTTAACTCTACTGAACTAGTCTATAATCAAGTAATTGTGGGAGATTTCGCATAACTCTTCCTTGGAGAATCCAATTTGGATCAGACTAGTGGCATTGGAAAGAGGACATAGAGGGCTACTGCAGATCGAAATTTCAAAACTGGATGATTGGAAAGTACAGAGATACATCAGAGGAAATATCGAGCTCCTACAAAGTGAAAAAAGGTGTGTAGATTTTTTTAAATTTTTTCTTAAGCTTGGTAAAAAATTCAAATGCTACATGATATATCAAAATTACAAGACCAAGTGCAACAAATGTCACTCTCACAAAAGCTAACAAAAGCTAAGATGGATGATTTGAAGATAGATTTGAACACAGATTTGAACACAGACATGGCAGATTTGAAGACAGATTTGACAAATTTTCTACAAGAAATACTTAATAATGGTGAAAAGGTAGTAAAGGAAACTCATGATGTGAACTTAGCTCCGATACCAAATGTTATGAAACTAGCTCACAAAAATATAGAAAAGATAGATCAATGCCTTAGAATTCAGCCTCTTCGAGGGGGCAACCTCCTTTACATTACACAAATGAATGATTCTTTGATTTAACACTAGCACCACCCTACCACCTTGAATTTTTCATAGTCTTGAACTTGTTGGTGACTTCATGCACCAGCCTAGCACCCTATAGAAGAATAAAAGAAGAATGGACTCCCATACTAGGGAAAATGGTCCACTTTACAATGATATAAAATGATGTAGAAGAAGAAGACACACTAGACCATAACCCCAACTATGACAAAACCACCTAATTATGATCCTAAACCTCCCGAAACTGACTCTTCAACTCTTGGTAGATAGACACTTGTACAACTTTTACAATGATGCTTTTACAATGACTTTGTACAATGATACTTTTACAATGTCTGTATGAATTTTTTCCCACTTGAAGACTTCATGTGGTGAACTTCTTGCTACTTTTCTGCACCTTGATTGTTTCTCTTGTCATGCTACCCTTTCTCACTCTTCAAAACATTATATTATGCATTGAGTCTTCTCTTGATGAATATATAATACCTACAAAAAGTCTTCAAGGAAATACCCATGACATGATAATAGAAAAACTTACCTCATCCTGCAGAGCATATGTCATTGCAATTAAGAGATGAACATGCATATACAGAAGATACTTACCTGTAGCTTACCTTTGTTGCATCATTTTTCTACACCTTTCTCTTTGCTGCCCTAGAAAGTCTGATCCTTTGCACCCCTTAACAGCACTTGATCCAGTTTATTCTTGCCTTCTAGGAGCATGATATTTAATCTAGTGTATCTTTGTCATTTCAGATCCCCAATTTGTTATCTTCGGTCTCGTAGTAGCCCTCTGAGTATTCTTTCCAATGCCACGGGTCTGACCTGATTTTCACTCTCCAAGACAAAGTTATGCCCAATCTCTCACAATGACCTAATTATGGACTAGTTCATTAGAGCGAACGTGTACGACATTCCACGTGTGATTGTTTCCTCCTTCGTCTCTAAAATTGGTACACATAAAACTACAGTTCGTGCACTATCCGCCACTATTTACAGAATTCCAATCCTCCTCTCAGAGAGACAGTTAGGACGATTTTCCCATGGTCACTTCTTTGAGACGAAATTCAGGAGCCTGCAAAAACCCTAACTTCCGCATATCATATCTCCAAAAATGTAGTGAACCAAGATCTGAATTTCAGTCACAACGTTCATCAAGATTGTGAATCAAATGGGTTTTAGTTTTAGAATCTACGAGTTCGCAGAAATGACGTTATAGAAAAAATTCCACGATCACACCTTTTGGAGGATATATGAGATTTATTTTTATAGAGTTGAGAGGGGCTTCTATAGAGAATGTTGGAGGGATCTTAGCAGCTTAAAAAATTATTAATTATTGACTATTCAATTACCAAAACCAATTATGAGTGCCATGCCACAACCCCATAAGGTTTTAGCCCACTAACTGGTGTTACTAACTTCAAACATGAATATCTCTCAAACCGTGAAGAATTACTTGGTGTGCCATATATCAACGAAAACATCTCAACGAGTAGAATCCATCTAGAACATCCTTGACTCAAAATAGAGTAAGTTTTCAAGTCAAAATTCCCTTAAAATATAAGGATAGCCCCTGGTGCTACTTGGGTTGACATCAATGACAACCTCAGATCATCTTTAGATCAACAATCTCCCCCTTTGGCATTGATGGCAACACAAGTAGTCCCCCTGCGATCAAGGCACCTCTTCCCACTGCCTTCTCTCCCCCTTTGACATCAATGGCAAAGGGTAACTCCCCTGACACACAACCATCCTGCAGACCTGTACACACTTCCACTCCCCCTTTGTTTTCTAAATAAGGAAAATCTAATGAGAACTTGGGAGAATCCCAAGCTTCTGGCGAAGATATTCAAATGCTTCACGAGGTAAAGGTTTAGTGAATATATCAGCGATTTGTTCTTTTGTACCAACATATTCAAGTTTGTATTCTTTTCAGCTACTTTTTCTCTAACAAAATGATATTTTATCGGAATTTGTTTTGTTTTTGAATGCATGATAGCATTCTTGGAGATGTTGATGGCACTGATGTTATAACAAAATATGGGAATAGGCTCATTGAATTGTACTTGAAGATCTTGCAAAGTATGTTTCATCCAAAGGACTTGAGTACAATAAGCTATCACTGCAATGTATTATGCTTCCGATGTAGATAACGAGATTGAGGTTTGCTTTTTGCTCAACCATGATACGAGACAACCACCTAGATAGAACGTTGCTCCACTAGTACTCTTACAATCATCAATGCTTCCTGCCCAATCTACATATGTAAAGGCTTGAATAATGAGATTGTTGCCCTTGGGATACTACAAGCCATATTCTATTGTGCCCTTTAGATATTGAAGAATTCTTTTGACGACAATAATATGTGATTCTTTTGGTGCTTCTTGGAATCTTGCTACTTGTCCAACTACTTGCATAACATCTGGTTGGGAGGCTGTTACATATAGAAGACTACCAATCATAGATCTATACAACCTCTGATCCACATCCTTAGATGAGTCATCTATGCTCAATTTGCAACCTGTTACCATCGGAGTAAGGACGGGTTTGCAATCTTCCATTTTGAATTTCTTGAGCATTTCCTTGATGTACTTGGCTTGACATATAAATATTCCTTTCTCTTGCTGAGATATTTGAATCCCTAAGAAGTATGTAATCTCACCAAGTAAAGACATCTCAAACTCACTTTGCATCTTTGTAGCAAAGTTCTTACTTAGTCGATCATCATTGCTACCAAATATTATATCATCCACATATACCTCAACGATTGTTAAATTATCTTTATCTATTTGTATGTAAAGATTGTTATTAGCAATACCTTTCTTGAACCCTTGTTGACGTAGATATCCATCAAGACGAGCATACCATGCTCTGGGACCCTGTTTGAGACCATAGAGACTTCTTTAACCTGCAAACATAGTCTTCTTTTTCTGATAGTAGAAAACCTTTAGGTTGTTTGATGTAAACTTCTTCTTCTAATTCTCCATTCAGAAATGTTGACTTAACATCCATTTGTTAGACTTTTATTTTTCTTGAACATGCATAGGTGAGAAACATCCGGATGGCTTCCATTCTGGAAACTAGTGCAAATGTTTCATCGAAATAAATTCCTTCCTCTTGTGCATAGCCTTTGCAAACCAGTGTTGCTTTGTTTCTGGTAACCTGTCCATCTTCATTCAATTTGTTCCTGAACACCCATTTAGTCCCAATAACATTTTTATCTTTTGGTTGTGGAACTAATTCCTAGGTGTTATTCTTCTCGATTTGATCCAATTATTCATTCACAGTTGCTACCCAATTTTCATTCTGGTTGGCTTCCTCAAAACTACTAGGCTCAAAGGTTGCTAGAAAAGCAATGTGAGCTTGTTGTGATGAACGAAGCTCTCGGCCTTTTCTTGTTCCAATTCCTTCATTTATGTCACCAATGATTTGATTTGATGGATGGTTCTTTTGAATCCATTCTTTTGTTCCCTTTGGAGGAGCTTCTTGTTGTTGTTCCTGTATATCTTGTTGATCATTATTTACTTCTTCTTGGTTCACAGTTGTTTCTTGTTCTAAAATTTTCTCTGTAACTTTTTCAGCCTCTGTCTCAAGTTTCAAAGATTCTAGATCCTCATCATTATTTGTTAGAACACTATCTTCGTCAAATGTAACATTTATGCTCTCCACTATCGGTTTTCATCTTAGATTATAACATTTATAGGCCTTTATTTTGCGTGAGTTACCAACAAAGATACCTTCATCAACATGCGATTCAAACTTACCAAACTTTTGATCTTCTCTTTTGATATAACATTTTCTTCCAAAGATTCTGAAATATTTTACGTTAGCTGGTTTTCCTTTCCATAATTCATATGGGGCCTTATTGAAATTATTTCTAAGAACACTTCTGTTGATAATGAATATTGTCGTATCAATTGCTTGAACCTAGACTTTTTCATCCAATTTTGAGTCCTTCAACATTGTTCTACCCATTTCTTGTATGGTTATGTTCTTTCTTTCAGCAACTCCATTTTGCTGAGGTGTTCATGCTGTTGAAAATTGTATTTTTATTCCATTTTCGTCACAGTATTGCTGAAATAATTTGGAAGTGAATTCTCTGCCATTATCTGATCTTAGACAATTTATTTTCAAATCAATTTCATTTTCGACCAACTCATTATAGATCTTAAAGAACTCAAATGCTTCAGATTTTTTCTTTAGGAAATGGTTGTCATCCTGGTATAGTCATCAATCATTAACATGAAATATAATTCTTCATCTAAGCCTTTTGTTCCCATAGGACCACATAGATCAGTATGTATCAATTCCAATGGATGTGATGCAAAGTGTTCTTTTGTTTTAAATCTGAATTTTGTCTGCTTGCCGTGCCGACAGGCCTCACATAGTGTGTTGGAAGGTTTTGAGATTTTCAACATTTCTCATACTGCTTCCTTTTTTCTTATCCTAATAAGATTGTCAAAGTTTAAGCGACCCATTCATTTGTGCCATGACCAGCTTTCATCTTCTTTAGCTAGTAGACATGTTTTAGTTGCTTCATCCAGAACATATATGTCGTTTGGAGCTCGACTTGTTGTAGCCACAATTTTACCATACCTGCCTTTCCTGATTTCACATTTTGTGGAGTTGAATAGCATTGTGTGTCCTTGATCACACATTTGTCCAACACTTAGCAGATTATGATTCATGTTTTCAACCAATAGAACATTCTTGGCTAGATCATCTTTGCTTCCGAGACTGATAGTAACTAATCCTATAACATTTGAAGATCCATCATTTCCAAAGGACACGGTTCCATCATTCTTCTCTTTCAAAGATACAAATTTATTTCTATCTCCAGTCATATGTGTTGAGAAACTTCTATCAACATACCACACATCTTTGTTTTTTTTAGCCTTGAGAGTGAGAGCACAATTATCAGTTTTCTTCTTCTTCCATGTTCGTTCGTTCTGCGGCTTCGAATATTCTTCTGGAGGATTTTCAAGTCTGCAGTCTCTGGCTATGTGTCCAAAGTTTCAACATTTGTAACATTCAATATTACTTCTTAAAAGTTCAAATCTATTGATGTTTCGTTGAGCCCTAGGAGGTTCATATTTGACAGATCTCCTGGAATTGTATTGGTTCCTAGGGTACGTGCGACATTCTACAGATTTACGACCAAATTTTCCACATGAATAACAATAGCCATGAAAAATATATTGGTACCTGGATGGAAATCTTTACCGAGGAATTGTCTTCCAAGGTTGTTCTTGCGAATCTTTTCCAATCAAGTCTACATGCCTGTCAGATCTTATAGGTTCATTGTATTTTGTTGTAGAAGGTCCCACTTCTTCTTCTTTGTAACTGAGGCCAATTCTGTCATTGTAAGATCGTTGATTTTTGATGAGTTCTTCCAACGCCCTTGAGCTGTTGGCATAGTTTTGGACAATTTTTCCCTTCTTCACTTCCTTATGCAGCGAGACTACTTCGGCTTCTAATGCTTCCTTTTCTCGGTTGATTTCTTCCAACTTCTTTTGAAGTGACTCTTCAATGCATTTGTGTTCTTCAAATTCAATTTTGAGACCTTGAACTTGTTATTCAAGAGTATTGGAACGGACCTTCTCAGCCTTGAGCTCTTTTATAAGCTTGATTGCCTCCTTAGAGAATTCTTCTATGGTCAACCTTTCTTCTTCGTTGTTTGATACCTCTTGTTTATTGTGCTTTGTCATAAACAGTACTCTTGATCCGGACTTAAACAGGAATGCAACAAATTACAGAGATAACCATAAACACATATATGCAGCAGAAATAATACTTCATTTCATTAATGTAAAATACTGAAATATGCTTACAAACAGTAATGGAAATAAACCAGCGAGGGCGATGGTAGCTTATCTCTGAGAAGAGATGTGTGGTGGCTACATGCCTCTAAACTGTGTTACAATGAGGCTCGAAGGCCTATTTATTGTTTAGAAACAATGGAAAACCCTTCACATCCCAAAACCTAACCCTAGAAGATGAAACGTCAAATTGTGGGCCCCATTTGGGTAAATTGGTACATCAATTTCCCGGGGTCGTAACTTTGGCATACAATCTCTGTTTGACGCGTACAATAGCTCGTTAGAAAGATCTATCCGAGCACTACAACATGGGTCCATGGGCCAAGTTTCCCCCAGATTTCCCAAAAAATGTCGTTTAGGGCCTCAAAACGGCTCCGGAAGTTCAGGACCCGAAAAACTGCTAAAAATAGTAAACTGTGCTACAATTTAGGAAACTAAAAAACTGAAAGAGACAGTTGTGGGGGTCCAAATGGGATAGGTGGGTGGCCACCAACATCCACCTGGATCATTCATCCCCCCTTATGAAGCAATGGTCCCCATTGCGTTGAGTTCCTCCTTGAGATGAGGAAGCTTCTACTGAGCTGGGTCTCTGGTGAGCTGTTCTGCAATCTCTGATGTGTCCAAAAATGGTGGGAAGCATGGTCGACGACGGTCCACATTGAACACTCGGTGCAAGCGAAGGAATGGAGGAATGTTGTGCTTCAAAGCATTGTTGCCCATAGCCTTGGTACTAGTGTAAGGACCATGTCGGAGTGGTCTGAGTTTCTGATGGGTTCTGGTAAGGTGTTCTCTCTGCAGATGTAACCAAAATTTGTTGCCCACATGAAACTTTTGTGGTACCCCTGTGGGTGAGGAGAAGTTGTTCCTATGTTTTGTCATGACCATATCCCTTTGCTGCTACTGCTGCGTGGAGAAACCCTTTGCGGGGGTCATCGATGTAGCAACGATCTTCCCCTTACTTTGGGAGCAAACTAGACAGAAAATAAATTTCCTAGTCTATGAGATGAGCTTGCTGCCTTTCTTAGTAGAGATCAAAGAGGTGGTAGTAGGTGGGGCTACCTCCAATATCCTGTATAATGAATTACCCAAAGAAATAATGACAGCACGAGGCCTTGACTCATACACAGCATGTCACCTCCACAAGTATGGTTGGCCTAATAGTACATCACAAACATCCAGAGGTGTAACATCACACAATACCTCGTCTGTGAAGGGCTTGATGCTGTAGGGAAGGCGGCATTGTTGGCGAACTTTGAGATCTTGTTCTTTGTGAAGCCACCCGATAGTATACGGCTACGGGTGTGGTGTAGTTGGTAGGCCCAACCGCTTCACGACCTCTACTGAAACGAAGTTCTTTTGGCGGCCACTATCGACAATGAATTGTAGTGGCGAACCCTTCACCCACATCTGTGAGTGGAAAAGATGCTCCCCCTCCTCTGGGTCTTCGAGCTCATTCTTCTAGATCTTGGTGGTAGCAACAGTGGCGCTGGGATCTGCATCAATGATATGCTTCCCTTTGCCATTCCCCTTGTCGGGTTCTAGCTCAGGGCTAGAACATGCATCTGATTCGGAAGCCTTCAACTCAGCCACCAGCGACTGCTTGGTCCGACACTCACTTGTGTTATGAGTGGGATTATTGTGGAACTCACACCATTTTCCTGTGTCCTTCTTCAGCTTCATGGTGTTTTTCTTTTCTTGTGGCTTCGATGGGTTGTCTTGGGTCACCCCGCCTTGGCTTTGTCCTTTGGGCTTCGGATTTGCAAATCCAAAGTCTCGCTTCTTCTATTTGAACTTTTGCTCGATTTTGACAACGTATCGGTACATCGTGCCGAGCGAGGAGATGTTCAGGAACTCCATCTCTTCCTGGATGTATTTGTGTAGGCAGCCACGGTATTTGAGTACCAGATGTAGATCAAAATCTTTGATACCCAACTGTGTGCGAAGGGTGTGAAAAATGTTTGTGAACTTAGGCACATCTTGGTCCTGTCCCTGCCGCAACGTGGTCCATTTGATGTATTTGTCCTCATAGCTTTTGACAGGGTAGTACTGTTCCTTGATGGCATCCCGGAATGAATCCCAAGTGGATGCAGCTGAAAATAATGAGCCCATACTTTCATTCTTCTGCTCGCAGTAGGTTTCCCACCAGTCCTTGACGTGGGGAGCTGCTTTGAGAAGAGTGAAAACAATCTTTTCCTCACTCGAAAATTCATGAATAGAAAAATATCCTTCTAGCAGATTTAACCATTTATCTATGGCATTTGCGTCTATCTAAACCTTGAAGATGGGGATTTCAAAATTAACTTGTACCTTAAATGGTGTGGCATTTCCAAAGTAGTTATTGGAAGCCAATGCGTCGCCTCTAAGTAGTCGTTGAAGGATCTGCGTAAAGTTGTCCATCGTCGCGTTCCGCTGTCGCACGAGGGCTTCTTCGAGCAATATTTTGATAGGATCTCCTGCCCCCTCATCCTTCTTCTCATCTACCATAGGAGGACATCGGGATTTGTGAGGCTGGTCTTGCAAAGGTTCGACCAGTTCAAGCCCTAACTCCTTATATCCTAACCTCGTTGGGGACATGCAAAGAAAAACAAAGAAAAAGCACACCGCTTTGATACCACTGATCTAGAATTAAACAGGAACGCAACAAATTACAGAGATAACCATAAACACATATATGCAGCAGAAATAATACTTCATTTCATTAATGTAAAATACTGAAATATGCTTACAAACAGTAATGGAAATAAACCAGCTAGGGCGATGCTAGCTTATCTCTGAAAAGAGATGTGTGGTGGCTACATGCCTCTGAATTGTGTTACAATGAGGCTCGAAGGCCTATTTATTGTTGAGAAACAATGGAAAAACCTTCACATCCCAAAACCTAACCCTAGAAGATGAAACGCCAAATTGTGGGCCCCGTTTGGGTAAATTGGTACATCAATTTCTCGGGGTCGTAACTTTGGCATACAATCTCTGTTTGACGCGTACAATAGCTCGTTAGAAAGATATATCCAAGCACTACAACCATGGACCATGTTGCCCCAATATTTCCCAAAAAACGTCATTTAGGGCCTCAAAACGGCTCCGGAAGTTCAGGACCCGGAAAACTACTAAAAATAGTAAATTGTGCTACAATTTAGGAAACTGAAAAACTGAAAGAGACAGTTGTGGGGGTCCAAATGGGATAGGTGGGTGGCCACCAACATCCACCTGGATCAACTCTCTTATTGGCTTCTTCTTCACTGTCACTATATTCATCGGATGATGAGTCATATTATTTAGAGAGAAAGCTCCTTTTGAATCCTTTCTTCTTGCCTTGCTTGTTGAATTTCTTAAAGCCTTTCTTTCTTTTTGAGTTTCCATTACTTTTGTTCAGAAATTTTGTTGCGAAATTCCTAACCTCACCACAACCGAAACATATCAAAGGAATTTTACCTTTGAATTTTCCCTTACCAATTTTTAGTTTTCTCATAAAGTAAGCATATTCTCCATATAAAAAACCTTCTTCATCATCTTCCTTTTCTTCACACTTGCAGGTGCAGGTTCAGGTCTTTCCCTTTGAAGGTTGTTTATCCTTATTGGTTTTCTTGATGAAGCAAACGCAGTTTCTAGATGCGAAGTACCCTCTTCTTCATCAAGTCTCATTTCATATGCTATGAGAACTCCATGTAATTCCTCTTTACTGAGTTTGTCCAGATTTGCACTGTATTCTAGGATCGATACCTTTGGGTTGAATCTTCCTGGTAACATTCTAAAAATCTTTCATATAATAGTCTTCTCGTCAATAGGATCTCCCAATGCTTCCAGAGTGTTTCTTATTTCATCAACGTGTTGGAAGCATGCAACAATGTTGTCATTTTCTTTCATTTTAAGTTGCTCAAATTTTTCTCTGTAGACTTGAAGCTTTGCTTCTTTGACATTTGAGTCACCTGCATATATATTCTCAAGCTTGTCCCATACATTTTTGGCGGTTTTACAACCCAACACCTTATGATAAGTAGATTCGATAAGTCCACTGATAATAATAGTCTTTGCTTTTGCATCATTTACCAAATTTTTCTTATCTTGTTCATTCGCGGTTGGTGTAAGGCCATTTTGAACAGTGTCCCATACTTTGTAACCTTGCGCCAAGAGATAGACCTCCATTCTTCCTTTCCATAGTGCATAATTATTTTCATTGAATAGAGGGTACACCATTCTTGGTATGCTCCATGATCTCCTTCCAATTGTTAAACTGCTATTGAAGGAACCAAGATCAGATACCAATTGTTGGAAAATACTGAGAGGGGGGGTGAATGAGTATTTCTTACAATTAGCACTTTTAAATATTTTTAGAGCATTAGTTATTCTTAAATTATTATTAACATTTATGCAGTAACAACAGTAAATAAAAGAACACAGGAGGCACAAATATTTTAGGTGGAAAACCCCCTCCGGGTCAAAAACCACCGAATGCTTTTCTAATAAATTCTTTAATATTCCGCCCCAACTGAAATGAAAGAAACAACTTCCTAGAATTCTAAAAAAACATTCTTCTCCAGCTCCCACTAGATGGAGGCTCCAATGCCTGATATTCTTCAGTAGTCAACTGAACGGATGCCTCAACATCCCATGAGATACAACTCACCCTAGCACCACCCTACCACCCTAAATTTTTCACAGGTTTGAACCTGTTGGTGACTTCATACACCAACATATCATCACCCTACCACCCTATAAAAGAATAAAATAAGAATGGACTCCTGTACCAGGGAAAATGGTCCACTTTACAATGATATAGAATGATGTAGAAGAAGAAGACACACTAGACCATAACCCCAACTATGACACAACCACCTAATGATGATCCTAGACCTCCAGACACTGCCTCTTCAACTCTTGGCAGATAGACACTTGTACAACTTTTACAATGACTCTGTACAATGATACTTTTTCAATTTCTGTATGCAGTGCTTCCCACTCGAAGACTTCATGTTGTGAACTTCTTGCTATTGTTCTGCACCTTGATTGCTGCTCTTGTCATTCTACCCTTTCTCACTCTTCAGAACATTATATTATGCATTGAGTCTTCTCTTGATGAATATATAATACCTGCAAAAAGTCTTAAAGGAAATACCCATGACATGATAATAGAAAAAATTACCTCATCTTGCAGAGCATATGTCAGTGCAATTAAGAGATGAACATGCATATACAGAAGATACTTACCTGTAGTTTACCTCTGTTGCATCATTTTTCTGCACCTTGCTCTTTACTGCCCTAGAAAGTCTGGTCCTTTGCACCCCTTGACAGCACTTGATCTAGTTTATTCTTTCCTTCTAGGAGCAAAATACTTAATATGGTTTATCTCTATGATTTTAGATCCCCAATATGTGATCTCTGGTTCTGTAGTGGCCCTCTAAGTCTTCTTTCCAATGCCACAAGTCTGACCCGATTTGGACTCTTCAAGGCAACGTTATGCCAAATCTCTCACAATGACCTAATTATGGACTAGTTGAGTAGAGCTAACCTGTACGAAGTTCCACGGGTGACTGTTTCCTCCTTCGACTCTGAAATTGATACACAGAACACTACAGTTCATGCACTATCCACCACTTTTTACAGAATTCCAGTCCTCTTCTCAGAGAGATATTTATGATTATTTTCCCAGGGTCACTTCTTTGAGATGAAATTTAGGAGCTTGCAAAAACCCTAATTTCCACATATCATATCTCCGAAAATATAGTGAACCAAGACCTGAATTTCAGTCGTGACGTCCACCAGGATTGCAAATCAAATGGATTTTAATTTCAGAATCTAAGACTTCGCAGAAATGACATTATAGCGAAAATTCCACGATCACACCTTTTGGAGGATATATAAGATTTATTTTTATAGAGTTGAGAGGGGATTCTATAGAGAATGTTAGAGGGATTTTAGAAGCTTAAAAAATTATTAATTATTGACTATTCAATGACAAAAACCAATTATGAGTGCCATGCCACAACCCCATAGGGTTTTAGCCCACTAACTGGGGTTACTAACTTCAAACATGAATATCTCTCAAACCATGAAGAATTACTTGGTGTGCCATATATCAACGGAAACATATCGATGAGTAGAATCCATCTAGAAGATCCTTGGCTCAAAATAGAGTAAGTCGTGAAGTTAAAATTCCCTTGCAAGATTAGGGTAGTCCCTGGTGCTGCTTGGGTTGACATCAATGACAACCTCATATCATATTTAGATCAACAATAGGGATACACTTAGAGACACAAGGAAAACATGTTAGACCAAAGGAAATCAGAGAGAAAGGAAAGGAAATGTAATTTTTTTGCATCTTATAGGAATCAATGCAGGTGCAGAACAGACACTAGTGCTTTGCAATGTAGGTACAAAGAAGGAGAGAGTCTGTTGAAGCGCTCTGTCTCCAGACTAGGGGGTGCGCTGAGCCATATTTGGCAAAAATACGATCCAAAAAATTAAATAAAGCTCAAATAATTTTTTTCCTTAGGTCAATCAATGTCTAAATGAGTCAATGAAGGTCGCTTTAAAAAGAAGAAAAATGTGCTAAGATCAAGGAAACCACTAAGGGTAGAATCTTTCGCCAGTATGGTCGCCAATTTGTTATGCAGAATTTTCATGATTATGGACAAAGGTGAATTCCCTAGGTCTAGTGGTCTGACCTAAAACAATAGAAGAAAAAAAGCATGAATTTTTCTTAGATAAACTAGAGAAGGGGAAAGAAGCCTACCTGGAATCAGAAGCAATCCTTTCTTTCCTCCTTGCTTGTAAGCTCCAATCATAGCTCCAAGTGCTATAATTAGAACCTGCACACATGACTAAAACAAGTAAAGGATCAAAAACATCCATGTAGCATAATCTAAGGTCTCTATTCAATGAATGAGCATGGCATTGAAATACATGAGTGCAAACATAACACGATAAAGTTAGGAAAATAACATACTTTTGTATTAATAGAAATAGGAGGGATTTTACAACCATAAATAGTAGCTAACTTTGTAGATGTCTCCCCAAGTTGAATTGTCCTTACTTGTCACAAATAACACCTCAATATCAACCCTAATGCATGAATATCATGACTACTTTAGTTTCAAGGCAGCAGCATAAGGGCATTATCAGTCTCCAAAATCCAACCCTAATGCTAAGGATGGTAGTAAATTTATATGAGAAGAGTGGTAGTTTAGGATTTACCATTATGGTCTTGAGATTCACATATGCTAAGAGGACGAGCTCAAGGGATAAAAGGTGAATTCTCCAAGATATGATCAGATAGGATTCAAGCTCCTTATTCATGGTAAATAGTTAAAACAACATTGGAAGCTTCTGGAAGAGGAAGCTTCAAAATAATTTTCCCGAATTTCTAGAATCAGCACACCTGTAGAAGGGAGAATTAGGTGTTGACCAACACAGGTGAACAAGGATGCAACCAGCACTGAACACAGGTGGCTAAGGAGGCAAGGTGCACTAGGGCTAAAAATAAAGTTTTTAAGCAATTTGTCCCGGAAACTCGGACTCCTTGGAGAGGTCATGCTTAAGTCTTTCTGAAGGGATGATGAAAACATGTTCATGGATATTGATTGATCTGGTTTTCAATCCTATTGAACAAATGTGATAAAATGGCCTATAACAACATTTTCACAACATATCTTATAAAATATATTGAAAATTCAAAATCTATAATATCAAGGTTGATTTTCCTTAGATTCCTAGATTTATCAAATTACCATTTTCACTTATGCATGCACTATATGAAATATGGAAGATGGAGGATAGTGAAAAAATGAACACTGATAAACCACAATGACATAAGATATGCTCTAGGAAACACTTATTGGAGAAAATTCAACTAGAAGGTTAGGCTACTCTACTCTTTATCTCTATGAATTGAAATGAATGCAAGTACAAAGTACTAAGATTTGTGGCTCATGGGATGCTACATAACACAAACCTTATTTTTCTTACCTCTCTCTATCTTCTCATAGCTACTTTTCTCATCTATGGAACAAAATGCACTCGAAAAAATGGATCCCCTTTTTCTCCTAATGACCTAGTTATAACACAACCTGATAACTCACTAGTGGTTAAGTTTGAATCCTTCAACTCTTAACTAAAGTTACGATAATGACACTTATAGAGTTTTCTTCATCATGTTCACATTTGTAGCCCATTCTCCATGAATAATGGAGCTGGCATGGCATCCACTTGAATCACGATGGTCAAAACAGGAATGTTAACTTTTAGGTCGCATAAATTTTGCATGTGGATTTTGTTTGATGTATTTTTGCACCAATGGAAAGATATTTGAGTCTAGAATACTATTAGGGGTCTTGTAGAAGAAATATTTTTTGGACACCAAAAAACTTCAAGAAATTCCTCAAGCTTCCTTCAGAATGTTTAAAACCCCAATTTTCCAAACTAGTACCCACCAATAAAAATGGTCATGTGAGTTGATTCCTCCAATTTATCCACTTTAAAATAATCAATAAGGATGAAAAATAATATAGTTATAAAATATGGATCATACCTCCCCATTTTGGGAGGATTAGTGCTCAAAATATTTTACTAAATGAGGTGGGGAGAATTTTCCTCTAGCCTCTCCTTGGAGTAAAATTTAGCATTGCTTGGAAATTGTCCTTTTAATATAATCTTCTGGAGGCCATGTTGTACATATCTTTTAATTCTACACTTCTTCAAAAAAAATGTGTCCTTTGTCAACTTTTCCTAAGCATATTGAGCTAAATCCTCTATAGAAGGTAGATCTTATTCCTTTTCCTAATCCAACATGGAATGCTCGTAGAGTTTTAGATTTTCTACATTCACCATTGAGTAAATGCACATGTATGGGGGTATATCAAGTCAATAGGAATTATCTCCCATCTTTTCCAGTATCTCAAAGGGACCATATCATAGAGCCTTGATTTTCTTACTAAGACCCTATAGCCTTTCCTTGTTCAATTGTAACCATACTCTGTCTCCCACTCTGGATGACTTATTTGTTCTTTGCTTATCATGCATGGACTTGTATTTTTCTTATGAATTTTGTAGTGTCTCCTATATATAGATAGATATTCTTCATATTATAAACAAATGTTTCTACCCTTAAGGCATCCATAATATCCTTCGTCACTCCTCGTTGTTGTCCATATGAAATATCAAAAGGTAAAGGTGGAAACTATCCAAAACAAGTTTCAAATGGGGACTTACCAATAGATGTGTGGAATGCTCCTTTATAAGAGTTTTGTATTTATACCATATTTTTATCCCAAATATTAATATACTTTTGATTGTAACCCTTCAAAATTTGCACCAAATTCCTATTAGCTACTTTTGTTTTCCCATCTATTTGTGGATGGAATGTTGTAGATCGCTTCAACTTCATGTCCATATTCTCCCACATTGTAGCCAAAATGCACTGAGAAATATTGTGTCCTTGTCCAAAATGACGCTCCTTGGAATTTCAAAATGCACCCAGACCTATCAAAAGAACAATTTTACTACTTCTTTCCTTCTTAAGGTATTTTTACAGGGCATGAGAATCCACATATTTTTGAACCTGAAAACTACCATGAACATATAGTCATGTCCCTTTCTATTTGTTGGTAAACATCCCACAAATTTCAGGGAAATGATTTCCCAAGGATGAGTTGGTACAAGTAAGGGACTGTATAGACCCTATTTCCTATTAATGAGCTTTATGGTACAACAAATCATACATCCTCTTACATCCTGGGCCAATACACATACATTTGTAAGTTAGTCATTGCCTTCCCTATACCAAAATTCTCTACAACCTTAGAGTTGTGAACCTCTCTCATTAGCTACAATCATTTACCTTTAAGAACACATAACATGTCCAACCTATAAAATATAACATTTTGAAGATGGTATTTAACTATGTTGTCACCAACATGCATGTGGTTTTGGCTCTGCAACTACTAAAACACCTCCTTGAGTCCTGTTGACCCATTTTTATGTCACACATAAAATCCACTGATTTTGAAACAACATGATTTTATTCAATCCTAATATTCTTTATGTAAGGCCAACAATGATGGTTTCTCGTTTCAACAAAGAGAAGATACGAAAAGACATCATCAAAGAAACAAATTTCTTACTTTTATCTTTTCATTTGATAACCCTATTTCTCAACTTCATCCAAAATTTTGTGTAATCAAAAGGAATATCATTTTCCAAATATATCACTATTTTCCTTTAATATCTCCATTTTCCCCTTTTATTATTATTTCCAATTTTCCATTTTCATGACTAAGTACTCTTTATGAAAATTTATCTTACTTCCTCTTCTCTCTTTTTTTCTTACTTAGTCATTTATGTGATCATTTCTCACACTAAGTTGTGTGGAAGTATTACCCCACTCCATATTCCTCCACACACTCCTAACTTCTCCACAACCATAACCTCCACACAACCCTAACTTCCACACACTCCTTTCTCCATACAAACCTAAATTCTACACACTCCTTTCTTTGCACAACCCTAATCTCCAATATACTCATTTCTCTACACAACCCTAACCTCCAACACACTCATTTCTCTACACAACCCTAACATCCAACACACTCCTTTATCTGCACAACCCTAACTCCTTGCACAATTCTTTGTCTGCACAACCCTAACCTATATCACACTCATTTCTTCACACACCCTGACCTCCAACGCACTCCTTTCTCCGCACAACCCTTACTTCCAACACACCTCTCATATTCCATGTTTTATTACTTAGTTATACTTTAGCATTAATTCATTTCCTTGCACATCCTTCTTATCACTTAGTCAATTTTACCCACCTCTCATATTCTAGATTTTATTACTTAGTTATACTTTACCTTCAATCCATTTCCTTGCACATCCTTCTTATCACTTGGTCTATTTTGTTGGAAATACTAAGAGGGGGGTGAATTAGTATTTCCCTCTTTTTCAATTGGTTAGTTAATCCTTTTCAAACATTCATATTATTTGAAGGATAACCATAAACTTAACACATCACATCACATCAATAGAGTACACAAGTATTGGCACAAAAAAAAGCTCAGTTATGCCGTGTATGGTGTACATACAACAACAATTTACTAGGTAAGCTTGGAAGGAAGTGAAAGACTCCCCAAGGGTTTTACCCCAAAATTTTGAAGATGTTTGTTGAAGGCTAAAAATTACCCCCCTTTATCCATGTTGAATGCCTAAAATGTTAAGTAAAAGTGTTAAATTGTAGCAAGAAAAGGTTTCATTTGACTTGTGCCTTAGTCCAATGGAGAAATTTGAATTTCCACTTCAGCAGGATGACTTGAGTTGCAGTTAGCAGGACTGACATGGCCAAGTCACTTAGTTAAGTCAATCAATTCGAGTTTGTGGGAAAGAAGTAGAGATGTGCATGAGTTTATTGCTAAGATCTAGAAATCAAGTGGAGTTATAGTTAGTGAAACTCAGTTATCTTAGCTCTAGACATGAATAGAGTCGGTAGGACTTCAATTGAGTAGTTGTAATTGTTGTTAACTCACTGGTCTCTCAGTTAACTAGTCAATTTATCAAAATATCTCTAGTCATGCATGCAATTCGAATTGCCTCATTGAGTGGGGGGGAAGGCATAATTGTATTTATTTTTGTATATTAGTGAATGTACAGAGTTTTCATGTAGCAGGTGAGGAATGTTGAAATATGGCAACAAGAATATTCCAATTTAATTTGTACTTGAATTAAATTGTGAATTAAAATCAAATTTAGTCTTAACAACTACTTGGAAATAATTAATTAATTTATTTTAAATTAATTAGTTGGAGAAATTCAAGTTAAAAGTCTTTCTGAAGTCATGCAAGAGTTATCCCTTAAATTAAGGAGATAAGATTGAGTTGTAATTAGTTAACTCAGTTTACTGAGTTAAGTCCAGTTAAATTAGTTCCAAACTATTTGAGGAACTAATAGTGAGTTAACAGTCAGTTGATGCATTAATGCACTCAACTAGTGCTACTCCAGTTAACTGAAGATTCCCTCATCAGAAACTCACGCATGTCTATTCTGGGAAATACCCAGTTGAAATGTTCAAGGACAGTGTACTATCATTTGCATGTGCTTTCTCATGGAGAAAACTTATGCATGCAGTCAAGGATAAATCCTTGAGGATTGCACAATTTTGAGTGTGAGTTTTCCACTTGGTTGAAGGCAAATCATTTAGAAGGAACAACGCAAGGAAATAGGAGCTTGGAAGGCAAAGAGGAAGACTGGAGAGAAGCCAAGATTGCCTGTGAGCATCTGTGAGGATTGTACTGAGAGCTGGCTAGCTATGAGAGCTAAGGCTTTGTATAATTCCTATGTATTTCCACCATGTATGATAATACAATAGTGTGGGGTTTTTAGCTGAGGCTTTCCCCAAAGTATTTTCATGTGTATTATGCCATTGATTCTTCTTCTTCTGGTTATATTGTTTAGCTCAATCTTTAAGATTCCACAAATTGATAGTAGAAGTAGGTTATAGTATTCTGCTTTGATTTATATTGCATTATCGAGTTAACCTCCACCAGATTTTCTACATGGTATCAGAGTTGGATTTGTAGAAATTATCTACATGGTATCGGAGCTAGATTTGTAGAAATTCTACATGGTATCAGAGCTGTGAATAGTATACTTAGAAGAGAATTTGAAGTTTGAAGTTCAAGGTTGCAGGTGCAAATCGAATTCATATCATACTTAAAGGTTGGCCAATGGTGTTCTATGGCTTGAGACTCGAGTATGTCTTGGAAGGTAGCTCGAATTACATAGCATGGAAAGATAGAATGATGTATTAGAAGACAATGGCTTGAAGGAATTCATTGATCAAGAAATCCCAAAGCCAGCTTCAACTAATGCACAAGAGTTGGCTGAGTGGAAGAAGTGTGTGGCGAAGGCGAGATGGATCATCCTTGAGGGAGTTCGAGACCATATTGTCTCGAGTCTCCATGGGAAAGATACTCCATTTTCAATGTGGAAGACATTGAAGGACCTCTACCAGAACAGTAGCAACCAGAGGAAATTGGCACTCAAGGATAAGCTTCGAAGAATCAAGATGGAGAAGGGCGATACTATTTCCACATATCTGAACAAGCTCATCACTTGTAGAGATGAGCTTGGTAGTGTGGGAATAACTACTGCCAATGATGATATGGTGAGCCTCACTCTCCTTGGCCTTCCAAAGAGTTGGAATACCTACCAGGACTCTATGAATGGAAGGGAGAAACTGCCGGATTTGGAACGACTGTGGTCAGATCTTATGCAGGAGGAGATCAGGAGGAGCACATGAGATGGTTCTTCATCCAAGAATGATGATGAAGAAAATTTGGCCTTAGCAAGTAAGGCAAGGAAAGGAAAGGGGAAGGCTTCCCATTTCAAATCGAATTCTTCTCATGGAGGGAAGAAGGGTGGCATGTCTAAAGTAAGATGCTTTAATTGTCAGAAGATGGAACATTATGCGACTAATTGCCCATCGAAGAAGTCCAAGAAGGGATCCTCAGAATGATCGGAAGGTGAGGCATTAGCCTCTCAGTTCGAAATGGACTTTACCCTCATCACATGCATGGTGTCATCGATGATGGGTTGTGTCTGCTATCTTGATAGTGGAGCCTCATTCCACATGACCGGTGATAAAAATTTATTCAGTGCCTTGGAGGAGACAGACCTCAAGATGCTCATAGAGATGGGTGATGACGAAAGGTATAGTGTTTCAGGAGTGGGCATGGTTGCTTTTCAGAGGGAAAATGGAGCTCCTCTCTCCTTGACAGATGTGATGTATGTGCCTGGACTGAAGAAGAACTTGGTATCGGTCGCAATGTTGGAGGACAAATGCTACGATGTTGTCTTTAGTAAAGGAAAGGTGTTCCTAAGACACATAGCCACGGGTCAGACCAAGAGGATAGGGATTCAGGTGAAGAATCTCTATAAACTAGAGGTAGATGATTGTGTAGCATTGAGTACGAAAGCAGAATTGGTGCAAAGCCAAAACATTGGCAAGTTGTGGCACAGGTGATTGGGCCATTTGCATCATGGAGCTTTGAAGATAATGCAGTAGATATCTATAGGACTTCCCAAAGGTAAACTTGAGCAAGCTGACACATGCAAAGGTTGTACCTTGGGAAAGTACACCAAGTCTTCCTTTCATGATCGTGATAGTCGAGCAAAGGCTATCTTAGAGTGAGTTCATACTTATTTATGTGGACCATTCTTGACGGTATCTACAGTGAAGCAAAGGTATTATGTGATTTTCATTGATGACTATTCTCGTAAATGCTGGATTTATTTCATGTAGAAGAAGGACCAAACCTTCAAAAAAATTTGTGAGTTCAAAGCTTTGGTCGATAAAGAGTCAGGGAAGAAGATCAAGGCCTTGAGAAGCAACAACGGTGGAGAATATGTCTCTCTAGAGTTTAAGGACATCTATGCAGCGGAAGGAATTAAACAAGAGTTGACGGAACCTCATAACCCACAGCAGAATGGGGTGGCCGAGAAGAAGAACAGAACTATTGTAGGGGCAGCACGGGCAATGCTGCATGACCAAGGCCTACCACTTCACTTGTGGGCTGAGGCATGAAACATAGCGGTCTATTTGCATAATAGAAGCCTACATCGCATACTTGGGATGAATACACCAGAGGAAGCTTTCTCCGATAAGAGACCAGATGTGGGTCACTTCAGGATATTTGGCTCATCAGTATATTGCCATGTGACAAAGGATGCACAGAAGAAGCTTGAGCCGACAGCAAAGTTGGGGATATTTGTGGGGTACACTGATACACCTCAAAACTATCGGGTGTACTTGCCTACCATTCGAAGGATAGTTGTTCGCAAAGATCTAAAGTTTGATGAGAAGAAGGCCATGCAAGTTTCCCTTGAGAGGGAGCTCCAACTACAGGTTGTGGAGGAACTGTTGGTTTCTAAGGAGGAGGAGCCTCATATTGATGTAGAGCAGCTACATGCAGAGGTTCCAAGAGTGGAGACATCCACTCAAGTAGAGTCTTCCAGAGATGGACGGAAGTGCACAAGAGAAGCTAACAGATTGTTGGAGGATGCGAGAGAAAATGTGGGAGCACCATCTTCTCAACACAGACAGAGGAGGTCACCTAAGAGGTACACTGGATACATGGCCCTTGTTGGGGAATGTGCTAAGAACGAGCCATCTTCCTTTGAGGAAGTAGTGCAGCAGCTGATTTGGGTTGATGCTATGGTGGAGGAGTATGACTCCATAGTTCGTAACAGTGTTTGAGACATCATTCCGAGACCGGAGAACAAGTCAGTTGTGAGTTCTCGTTGGCTTTACAAGGTAAAGCAAGCTACTGATGGTAGTGTGGAGAAGCATAAGGCAAGATTTGTTGCCCGTGGATTTTCACAGGTCGAGAGGATCGTGTTTCTACAGTGTATTTTGACAGAGGAGAAAGATGCTGACATTTTGACAAAGACATTGTCAAAGTGTAAATTCGACTTCCATAGAGACAAGATCGGGGTGGCAGATAATCCCTTTCTTGTAAGAGGGAGTGTTGAAATATGGCAACAAGAATATTCCAATTTAATTTTTCCTTGAATTAAATTGTGAATTAAAATTGAATTCAGTCTTAACAGCTACTTGGAAATAATTAATTAATTTATTTTAAATTAATTAGTTGGAGAAATTCAAGTTAGAAGTCTTTCTGAAGTCATGCAAGATTTATCCCTTAAATTAAGGAGATAAGATTGAGTTGTAATTAATTAACTCAGTTTACTGAGTTAAGTCCAGTTAAATTAGTTCCAAACTGTTTGAGGAACTAATAGTGAGTTAACAGTCAATTGATGCATTAATGCACTCAACTAGTGCTACTCCAGTTAACTGAAGATTCCCTCATCAGAAACTCATGCATGTCTATTCTGAGAAAGACCCAGTTGAGATTAATGTTCAACGACAGTTTACTATCAGTTGCATGTGTTTTCTCATGGAGAAAACTCATGCATGCAGTCAAGGATAAATCCTTGAAGATTGTGCAGTTTTGAGTGTGAGTTTTCCACTTGGTTGAAGGCAAATCATCCATAAGGAATAGCAAAAGGAAATAGGAGCTTGGAGAGTAGAGAGGATGGATGGAGAGAAGCCAAGATTGCCTGTGAGCATCTGTGAGGATTGTACTAATAGATGGCTAGCTGTGAGAGCTAAGGCTTTGTATAATTCCTATGTATTTCCACCATGTATGATAATACAATAGTGTGGGGTTTTTAGCTGAGGCTTTCCCCAAAGTATTTTCATGTGTATTGTGCCATTGATTCTTCTTCTTCTGTTCAGCTCGATCTTTAAGCTTCCGCAAATTGTAGTAGAAGTAGGTTATAGTATTCTGCTTTTATTTATATTGCATTATCGGGTTAACCTACACCAGATTTTCTACAAGGAATTCTCTTGGGATTGTGCAAGAAAATATGGGCTCTTCCTATTATTTAGGAGCATGAATTGTGCAAGGAAATATGAGGAAGTAGGAGGCCTATTTTGGCTAAGTATTGGCCAAAGAAGACTCAAGAGGAGATCAGTATTGTAGTGCAGATTGAGCTTCAAGGATTGAAGCAGTCATTATAATATATCTATATTCCCATCTGATATAATACAAATAGAGGAGGGGTTTGTCCCAGTTGGGTTCCCTAATAAAAATTGTGGCCATTGTGATTGAATGATTCCATGTGTTTCTATTGTATGTTTTCCCTTCTGCAGATTGAGTAGAAGAAATTTGTGTCTGTTGTTCTCAGTTTGAATTCAATAGCAGTTGCAAATTTTGTGTTATTTCTACACGGTATCAAAGCTATTGAAAACTACATAAAAACCAGGTTCCTGATCTTCTCTCAAAAAAATTTCAAATAGCATATTTGTGGTGCAGGAATTTGTTTAGTGCAGGAACAATGTCCTTCTTTGGATTCATGCTTGAGTATGCATTGGAGGGAACTTTAAATTTCATAGCTTGGAAATCGGAATGGAAGCTATGTTGGATGACAATGGAGTATTAGAGTACACACAAATTGATATTCCAAAACCAACAACATCAAATGCACAGTAGTTGGCTCAAGAAATCCAGTAAGGATCCTGTGGCGGGAGCAGGAGCAGATGCTCTCACATCACAATTTGAGTTAGATTTCACCTTAATTTCTTACATGGAAAGCACAGTAAGAGGGAGTGGGTGGTACCTAGACTTTGGTGCTTCATTTCATATGACATAAAATAAGGAGTTCATCAAGAGCTTAGAGAAGAAGGACCTGCAATTGCACATAGATCTTGGAGATGACGGAAGGTATAGTACCAAATGGATTGGAAATATCACCTTTAAGAGGGAGCCAGGCTCTCATCTTCACCTAAATAATGTAATGTATGTGCCTAGATTGAAGAAAAATCTAGTTTCTATAGTCGTACATGAGGATAGATTATATGATGTGATGTTCAGTAAGGGGAAAGCTAATCTGAAGCATATTTCTACTAGAAAAGTAAAACAAATTGGTGTTCGAGTTAAAAATATCTACAAGCTAGAGGTATATTTCTCCATGCATGCAACTATACCTCCAGGAGTGAGGTGGGTTGATGTAGAGCCTTAGTCCTAGAGTTGAAACGATTTGGGCAAGGTCCATAGGAGAGAAATAACAGTTGCAGTATACTCCTCATGGATTGTTACCCTTTCTAAAGGGTCCCACAGTATTTAGTAGCA
The DNA here is from genome assembly GCA_031772625.1 of Pinus tabuliformis. Lineage (NCBI taxonomy): Eukaryota > Viridiplantae > Streptophyta > Pinopsida > Pinales > Pinaceae > Pinus > Pinus tabuliformis. The sequence continues at coordinate 201,786,760 of CM062815.1, read as the reverse complement.
GAAAGATCAGTATCAGTTGATGTAGTCAGATCTCAAGTGATAGTTCCAGAGGTTAGTAGCAATTAGAGACTTAAGAGACAATAGAAACTAAGAGATACCGTTGATTCAGTATTTTGGATGATTCCTAGTTGTAGTTGTTGCAGTAGCAACAACAAAAGTGAGAGGGAGTATTAGTTGTGTTACAGTACATTCCTTGGGAGGAGCAAGATTGGGATTGTGCAAAACCCTTTTCTTGCTAAGACGAAGTGTTAAATTGTAGCAAGAAAAGGCTTCATTTGATGTATGCCTTGGTCCAATGTAGAAATTTGAATTTCCACTTCAGCAGGATGACTTGAGTTGCAGTTAGCAAGAGTGACATGGCCAAGTCACTTAGTTAATTCATTCAATTCGAGTTTGTGGGCAAGAAGTAGAGTTTTGTATGAGTTGATTGCTAAGATCTAGAAATATAGTGGAGTTATAGTTAGTGAAACTCAGTTATCTGAGCTCTAGTCATGAATAAAGTCAGTATGAGTTCAGTTGAGTCGGTGTAATTGTTGCTAACTCACTGATCTCTCAATTAACTAGTCAATTTACCAAAAATATCCATAGTCATTTATTTAATTCGAATTGCCTAGTTTAGTGGAGGGGAAGGCATAATTATATTTATTGTTGTATACTAGTGAGTTTACAGAGTTTGCATGTAGCAGGTGAGGAGTTCTCTTTGGATTGCACAAGCGAATAGGGTTTCTTCCTATTCTTTAGGAGAAGGAATTGCGCAAGGAGATAGGAGGTAGCAGGAGGCCTATTTTGGCTAAGTATTTTCCATGCTAGACTTAGAAGGAGATCATTATTGCAGTGCAAATTGATCTTCAAGGATTGAAGTAGCCATTGTAATAGATCTATATTCTCAATTGATATAATACAAACAAAGGAGGGGTTTTTCCCAATCAGGTTCCCTAGTAAAAATTGTATTCATTGTGTTTGAATGATTCCGTGTGTTTCTATTGTATGTTTTCCCTTCCACATATTAAGTATAAGAAATTTGTGCCTATTGTTTTCAGTCTAAACTCATTAGTAGCTACAAATTTTGAGTTATTTCTACAAAAGGTAGTGTATTGAAAAATGATCAAAGTACCTTTTGAATGGTAGCCCACCTTCATCCAAGAGGAATGTCAGATGATGATATTTGTAGTTACTGGTGCAAATGGTGAAGGAGTTGACATGTCATCATCATCAATTCAATGTGTAGGGTTGTTGTTTAGTTGGCTATCCAAAATAGGAGAATTTTTTTCTCCTAGGGGGTTACCCATTTTGGTTGGTAACATATCTAAATTTATATAGGGCATGAGCGTTGACCTGGTTGGAGATCTTTCTACCTATATAAGCCATAAAACATCAAAATATAGCAATTTTCATGGTCGAAGGTTCCTTCGTAAGGCTAATGTCATCAACTATAGGAAATTCTAGGTCTAGAAAAACCATAATTCTACACTAAGGCTTAAACTTAGGGTCACTTGAAGGTTTGTGGCTCCTATTATTGATCGTATCATTAATAAAACCTTTTCTCTCTCTTGTATGCCTAGTTGGTCTAATATTGAAGTGTACATCAAAAACCCTAGGTTGCAAGTCCATATTTACAAGTTGCTTCATAGGTACACTACTTCTTGTCTAATAGAATTGAGCCTTGTTCTTACACTAAGTACCTTGGGTAAACCTATTTAAGTGTCACCTTTGAACCTTGTTTCCACAAAATCTAGTTGGCATTGGAGAGGGGTACCTACAAGGCTATTACTAGACCAAGTGACAATAATGGGGTAATGTCCCACTGTCACAACCACCAAAACTCTCTACTCTTTTGGACTTTCACCAATGGGAGGAGTCTCAGTATAAGGTCACCTATGATGGATATTCTAGGTATAAAGGTATATTATAACCAATAACCTTCTAAGGGAAAGACGCAGCTTAAGTAAAATGCTCCAATGAGTGAAGGTAATTCACTTTCCTTAGAGAGGTTGAATTTCTGAAACACAAGACCCAAGGCTTTATTGATGGTTTGAGAGTTTAAAGGTCAAGGTATGGAGAAAGGGTTTCCCACAATTTATCCAAGCAAGGATATGGCACATGAAATCCTCAATCTAAACACCCAAGTTGAAGCTAAAACCAAACTAGGGTTCTACAAGGCTATTACTAGACCAAGTGACAATAATGGGGTAATGTCCCACTGTCACAACCACCAAAACTCTCTACTCTTTTGGACTTTCACCAATGGGAGGAGTCTCAGTATAAGGTCACCTATGATGGATATTCTAGGTATAAAGGTATAATATAACCAATAACCTTCTAAGGGAAAGACGCAGCTTAAGTAAAATGCTCCAATGAGTGAAGGTAATTCACTTTCCTTAGAGAGGTTGAATTTCTGAAACACAAGACCCAAGGCTTTATTGATGGTTTGAGAGTTGAAAGGTCAAGGTATGGAGAAAGGGTTTCCCACAATGTATCCCAGCAAGGATATGGCACATGAAATCCTCAATCTAAACACCCAAGTTGAAGCTAAAACCAAACTAGGGTTCTACCCTAGGGAAAACAACTAGGGAAAGGAAATTTATGGACAAAATTGGAGTGAATTCCTACCAAAGCGAGTGATTTTGTGGCAACAACCCTACCCTTGATGTTTATACTCTCTAAATCCCAAAATTACTCCTAGCTAATTTGCTTTGTGCCCTAGTTAGTTGCTTGGCCTTCAGAGGGTCGAAATTAGAGAGGAGAGAAAGAAAGAGTAAATTTTATGGATAAAAGTTCATTTGATCACCAACAAAGTATGTCTAGTGATAAGTCCTTGGGTTGATAGAGTCTATGAGCTCTTAAGGTTGGCTAAAACTTGCAAGAGTAAGGATATTTTTATGCCATGGCATCGAAAACCTAGTTATTGCCTTTTTTATGGATTGAAAGTCACTTGGGAGAGCTAATGTAATATCACCAAGGGGATTTCCATTCACATATCATACTATAATTGTATGCAATAATATGACCTAGATTCCATAAAATTTATCTTCAGAAAAATTAGGGCACAAATTTAACCTAGATCACCAATTTTTCCATAAATTAAACATGAAAAAAAAAAAAAAAAAATCAATAAAAGAGCACTTACAAGACAATATGCATGAACAATCCAATCATCAATCCAATATAACTTCTCCAAAGTCATGACAATAGTTCCAAGACAATTTTTTCTCCATTAATCACATCTCTCTGATAGGAAAAGAGCCCAAAATACTCAAGAAGAGAAGGTTGAATTCACAAGTGAGGATGATGCTAAACAAAATTATCCTCTTCCATATTTATATGAGGAGGAATAATGTATAATTTGCCTAAAATTCCCTAGGAAAAAAATCAAGATTATAATGATGCATTGGGTTACAAGCCAACCCACCAGCTTAGACAAAAATCAAGTGACAAGCCCACACATGTGAATCGTAAGGCCTAGAAAGGTTGATGCCATTCATGCCTTGAGATCCATGTGGCATTCGTTCATACAATCAGGTGCCATGAGTGGTGTAGAAGCCTCTAAAAATAAAGATGTGAGGGTTGGTCCTCCAATCTCTATCAAAATCCCTATGTGGACCCCAAAATACAATTTGGGGCACCAAAGGTGGTCTACTAGATCTACATTTGTTCAAACTTCCCATCTTGGTTCCAATGTTGAGGGGTTTCTAGGTGCTACTTCCTCATGGCCAAGTGTTATGGTCAAAGGGAAAAACATTATGGGGATCCACATCTTGAGTGTATATATGTGAGGAGGGAGCAATCATGGATGCATGATTTACCAACTTGGCCTTTGTGTTTCCACCCCTTATGTGCCTTTTATTTTTTATTGATTTTTCTTTGTGTTAATGCTCATAGCTCAAAGGGTTAGAGCTTGTTTTGTATGATGTATAACCATTGTACTACCCCTTAATGATGAGGCATCTCGTTTCCCATCAAGTTTTGGACATGCAAGGGTTCATTTATGATGTATAGGAGCAACATGTGCTCAAGAACCAGGTGATAGCCATAATGAGTGATGTAGAGCTCATGCTAGGATTTTTCCCACGTGCTAATGCATATGTTGTTGCCATATTTTTCATTTTGATATTCTTTCTTTTATTTTTCTTGTGTCCATTATATTTTTTTCCTTTTTCTTTTATATGCATCAACCTCCTAGTGTAGAGTTCTAGGCCCTACCCATTTATGTCTATGTTTGGGTGCCAAGTTCTAGAGAACCAATGGTCAGTTAAACTCGAAGAATGGATTTGGAATACGAGATTGTAATCTAATATGGAAAGTGGTAAGTATGGAATAGGGATAGATGGAACATGTTATCTCAATCAAGGCTTCCCAAGTAGCTCCCTTCCTATACCCATTAGTCCATTAGGTGATGTCCCACTGGACTAGGATCGAAGATTAATCCTCTATTTAAGGTGAGAGAAAAAGATCACAGTCAGAACCCATCCTTCTTCCAAATCACCCCATAATCTGTATCAAAATCCCAAATACAAACAAGCATAAGCACCCAATTACAAAATGAATAAAGTACATTTTAATCGGAATCCCACCTTCATCCATTTGCTATTTTCGGATGGGTGAGAAGGTATATGATTGATGTAGGTGGAAAAGATATAATGGTAGATCGTCATCGACTAGTGGTGGCCATTAGCAGTTGTTGGTTGGCTGGCTAGATACAAAGTGTGGGAGAAAAAACAAATTCTATGGGGTTATCCACTTTTGGTCGGAAACAAACCTTAGAAATAAAATATCCTTAGGTGACCTCTACTAGGAAGCCTTTTTTTGTGGTGAAATTCCATTAAAGAGTAGGGATTGGATTGTTGAGGTGATAGTGGCATCCACCTCATCATTGTTTCTTAGTCTAGCTTTTTCCTTGTGATGCATCTCACAAGACTTGCTATATTTTGAGGCAATAGGTCACATTGTCACATTCCCTACATATTATGTGTGATCCCTTCCAATTTAAATTTTTAACAGTACTGCATTTCCTCAACTATACTATCTCTAGGTTACATCATTTATAACACCCTAATATAGTTATTTTGGTTGAAGCATATAACACTATCATCAATTGTATTTTGGCTAGTACTTAACATTAGGGAAACAATCTCTCCTTACTAGTATACCAACACACACGTACATAATTATTTGTTTGTTGGCGTTAGTATAAGTTCTAACATGTAATACAAACTCATTTCATTCAAAAATTCCAATGATGAGGTTGAAAGAAAAAGAAAAAAAAATTGTTCCCCTATCATAGATTTGTGGCCGGTTCTGAAGTTGTTCAAGATAACTACCTGTTACACATTATTTTGTCTCATTTACATCAATTGATGTTGTTCCCATATATTTTGTCATCTGAACTATCAAATCCATTCAATCCATGAAGAATATGGAAGAAAAACCTTTCTCTAGAAGATAAGAATCTTGTGCAAATACCTTTAAGAACCATAATTCAAAAGGATGTTGCATGTTGCACATTAAAAACCTATGATAGAGATCATTGTCACAGGTTTCATGATTCTAAAGATGCAAAAGTGTCACAAGTTGCTAGTCCACAAGGTGCGACATTATTTTTATAAAGGAAAAATAAAAAAGTATGAGAAGCTTATAGAATAGAAGCCTCGTGGATGGCATCTCCTCTGAGTGGTTTAGATCTGGTGCATATCCTTAACTTGTTGGATTTCATCCTCCATCCCTTATCCTTTCCTATCCTTTCCTAAGCCTACAAGTACAGCCCTCTCCCATTGAGATGGCTAGTTAGTAAATATCGAAAATTCTTTGGCTTTAGTGAAATTTTGTTGAAGTGTCCAACCTGTGGTCTTAAAGCTTTTGAAGGCAATGTATTGAGATGAAGGATAGTTTGAAGGAGACCTACAACATTAAGGAAACATCAGGTTGTAAACTCTTCTTTCTTTATTAATACATCTATATGTTCCTTTCCCACAAATTATTGTCTATCTGCTTGGAAATTTTTGGTATACAATTCCTTAATCATTTATATAAGTTTTATCGAAACATTTTTTGGATTATATGTGCTTTGATGGTTTTTTTGTTTGTGTTGTCTATAGAACTTTGCTTCGAGAGCATTGAGGGCAAACTTGGGAGCTAAAACATTTCAAACAATTAGCGAGGAAAACCTTCGATAAAATCTATGAGTTCATCGCACTCTCGTTTTCATTGATGATTTGACTGTATTAAACTTAGGGAAAGTTACATGTTCTTGTCTATTTTGTTCTAGATTTGAGTTTTAGCTCTAAAGAGATCACTCTTGTTTACAAAAGGAATTTTGTCCTTAAGCAAAATTGGTGAACATACTAGGGAATGATATTCAAATATATTCTTCATATTCATTTTGATTGATTCAATCCTTGTTTTCTTAAGTATTTCTTCTTTATGAGTCACTGACGATCTAGATATTACTCTTGAACCTCGAATTTATTCATATCTTGAAAGAATTTTTATTTTTTTCTTGCCTTGTGCACCTGTCACACTTTGCTTTGGGAGTCATAGCTATTATCACTCTCTAATTTCCCTAGGTTGAGAAGAGAAATTCCAGAGGTAACCACAAACCACTTCTAGGCCAGAATCTAGCCCTTCTAGCCTTGGAGAGGGACTCTCACTTTGATTGCTTAAAATGATCTGATATTAGGCTAGGTATGATGGTCAATAAGGTCTGATTTTCAAAGGTCTGTTGATGAGAAAAGAGACAGATCCATTGGGCATGGAGTCATGTCAAGTCAGTTTTTTGTCCAGTGATATAATGAAAAGAGAAAGGGTTTCTCCACAGGGGCAAGGTAGGCAACCTTGGTGGTGGAATTTAGGTTAAATCATTGTAGAGGGTGAGTGTAGAAAGGTGAAAGTCAACACATAGAGCATCAAAACCATAGATGAATTCTAAAATGTTGCTTTTAAGATGAAAACATTGATCACTTGGCAAAAACTAAATCAGAGCACCATTAAGATGAATTCTGAAATAAACATCTTGTTTTTTCCAAGTAAGAAGACATACATTTAAGAGATGTAAACACATGAGACAACTTACAAGATCAAAGGAGCACAAAACCACCAATATTTTGACACAGGAATCCCTACAAATCACCTTCTAACTTTCATTCATTCACTAGCAAAGTTTCAGAAAAAATACAGTGCACAAAAATTTGTTCTTCTCTAATCTAACCAACATAACCCATTACCATGTTTTTCATCTCTATATACATCATGAGGTTCGATCTCCCACTCTAGGTGGTCGAAATTATTGACCAAAACAAACTTCTAACTAGATACATCAAAGTTTTAGTGCATATACTGAAAAATAGGTGTGGTTTTCCTTACAACCAATCTAAGCCTAAAACATCACCAACTTGGAATATTTGCAAATAAACATTAACTACACCTCCTAAGACAATATTCCACCTATCCACATGATCCAAACTACTTCTAGAAGCCAAAAATTCTAAATTTGAAATGAAATGGTGCTAATTGTCCAGACTTGCAGTGCATTAGCCAGTTTCGCAGCAAATTGAAGTAACCCTCGGGCCTCTATGATATGTATGGTTGCAGCCTTCCTCTGTAAAAATAGAGAAAATGGGTATGTTTCAAATACCTCTGTGAGATTCGAAGTGCTTGCAAACCTCCTTTTGGACTATCCCCCACTTTTGTAGCAAGACTGTCTCCTTTCACAGCGCCTTCAAAAATATGAACATATGGTGACTTTTTCCTGATATAAAGTGTTGGAAGCATCAATGTGAATGTTGTAACCTTCATATAACTTTCCCTCATGACAATAAAAACTTCACTATCCCACCAGTACCAAATATTATATAAAAAGTGCAGCAAGCCCTTGCTGCGTTTTTGCAAGCTTCATCAAAACTAACTTGTTTCTGTTTTCTTTAGCAAAAAGACAAAAATTTAGAGTTGAGTGGTACCCTCCTACTGAAGATTTACCTTTGTACTGGCCTCTTCTAGTATATCCAACTTTCCCCTCTTCCTCTTCCTTCCAGATTCCTTGAACTCAGTGAGCTTCTACTTCACCAATCTGAGTCTTCTTTTTAATACCAAGTTCTATGTATATAAATTTCTCACCTTCCTATGCAGAGGTAGGGTCCACTTTAACTTGTATCTAGCTTTATCAAGGACTAGTTTGACATCTTTTATTTGCTTAAGCAAACTCAATTTATCCCTATGATCCTTCTCTGCAAACTGATCTACTTGTTGTTGAACTCCTTCAATATTTTCCAATAGTTTCTCAAATTCTTTTTTCTCATCAAAAACCATCCTCTGTTCAGGCTTAACAATCTCCTTTACTTGCATTTGCACCTTGGTAGCAGACCTAGTTCTAGGTCTCCTTGACTGCTCAACTGCCTCCTTTAACTCTTCAACATCAATGACCAGTTTTCCTTTGCCTTTAGCAACATGTGCCAATGTTTCCTTTGATGGTTCTCCTTCACTGGGCTGAACAATTTCTTGTGATACTTTATGCCTAAGTTCCCTATTCTCTTTCTGCAAATATGCTATTGTCAGATGAGCCTTGTCCAACTGATCTTGTAAGTCTTTAATGCTCTGGTCCCTTTCATCAATTTCCACTTCCTTCTATGTACTTTCTGATTCCACAACTTGAATAGGTGTAGATGGAGGATCTACAGGCAATCTCTTGGTTGCAGCTCTTGTTCTGGGTACCCTTGCCACTTTTTCTACTTCAGGTGAGAAATGAAGCTTCTTAGCACTTCTCTTATCAACTTTGATTTTAGTCAAAGGATTTTTTACTGAGCTTGTTGTTGCAAGTGAAACTTCTTTGATCACAACTAATGGGGTGTCTTTCTTGGTCCTCTGGTTGTTTGAATATTGTGCTATCCACCCTGAAGAAACCAAAAAGTCCTGCCATGACTGCTCCTTCTTCTCAAGCTCCTTTATCACCAGTGATTTAGTTAATGAAAAATGAAACAAATTGGCTTCAATCTGATTTCCTTTTGTTTGAACTCTATCAACCATCTTACATAGACTCCTAAACAAATAATAAGGAAGATTCAAAGGTTTCTTGCTAGTAAAATGCATTAAGAGCCTAATGTGATAGTGATACACTTTATTGAACCTCCCTTCACATGTGAAGTACCTTTGAATCACTTCCAACAGTTTACTATGGTGGTCTTGTAGATGGCTTCTTGGAACAGTAGAACCATATCCTTTTCGGTGTTTTGGTTTGAGAAAGTCTTTGAAATCAACCAAATCAAAATCCATACCCTTGAACCATTCTTCTCCATTCAAAGGGATCTCAGTGGCCTCGGCTATTGATTGAGTTGTGACTGGAAAAGTTAGAGTTCCCACCTTTGCTTGCAAACCATCAAAACCCCTAGCAAACTCCTTTGTCAATTGTAGATGATACCCCTGAATATTTTCAAAAAACCTCATACACCCTACTTGTTTAAAATCCATTCTGATGGTTGGATCTGCATTGATGGTTGTGATATCTTGTGGCTCAAATCGTACAATGGCACCTCCCTTATGCTTCTTGTCTTCTAGAGTTGACATGATTTTTATTTTGCAATAGTGAATAGTTTAGGGTTATGAGAAATTGGTTTTGTGTAATAATGGAGGTGTTATGATATTTAAAAACTCTGATAATGAATTAAGAGACAACAAGAAATTACACAAAAAACTTAAACAATGTAGACTTCCTCAGCGTACAAAACTTGCAATTTCACAACTGTTGGCAGAGAATTTAAAGGGACAGTCGCAGTGCAAAAGCTAGAAACATAGCGTTGAAGGAATTTTATTTTTTAAACACTTTCAAGCATAAGAACTTAAGGGAAGCAACTTTGATTTAGTTTAAACCCAAGGCACCTATTACATGTAGAGGCTTACACAAAGAAAATGTGAATTGGCAGTGACAAATGAGGAATATAACACATTGTGTGGAATTGCAACGAATTAGGATAAAACGCAATGCAAAGGAAAAAACATAGCAATTTTTGAAGAGAAACGATGGTGAATTTATCATTCTTGCGGACTTTTTATGGTTTTTCCTAGATTCTACATGCAATTTGAGAGTTCATTCAAAATTGAGGAACAAAGATAGACTTGTATTTTCACCTGTGAAGAAGGTTTGACCACTGGCATGCAAGAATGGTAGCACTGTGTGAATTCGCAACACCCCTGCCTCCCTTTCACAATGAATAAAATGAGCAAACTAGAGCCTCCGATGAAAATGGTGAAGAGTTGAGCGTTGTGGAATGGAGATGAAAGTTCAAATAGACATGTAGAATGGCCTAGAGTGGAAATGAGAGCATTGATCGTGATAGGAAAAGGAAATCATGAATGCCAACACCTTCTGAAAACGCAACGCTTTGGGAAAAGGGAAGGATTGTCCTTTTGACTGTAATTTCCCTCTAAGATCATGAGTTACACTTGAAATGAGATTCAAAATGAATCCAAAGAGCCTCTAAATTTGTGCCTAAATCATCTCATGATTGTGTTGATGTAGACATAGCCTCTAGACTTAGGTGACCCACTTATAATGACTAAGGATGGTGACTAACTCATAATAACTAAGGATTTGTATAACATGATTTTTGTACTCTTTCCAAGGTGACCAAAGACTTCCTATGATTACCCTTTAGTAAGGAAAACACATGACTTTAGACATTGGACTCTTAGAAAAATAGACACCTTTACATGACACTTAATCTAAACCTAGACCTCTTTAAACAATAATAGTCAGGTCATCATGACTAATATTTACAAATTTGACCTTAAATACATAGCAAGACTAACATGACCAAGATTCCTAGACATAGGACCCTAACAATAGAGACAATATTGCACTATGTTAGATTACAAGTTGCGACACAATTCACATGTTGCACTTTGTTGCACTGCAGCCTACGACACTGCTTGGAAAATCAAATTTTCCTAGGGTTTCTCCTAAATTGATCTTAGATCTATTTTTTATATGGTTTTTTAATTCGTTTTATTCTTCTTTACAATTAGACCTTGCAGATTGGGTCTCTTTTGTGTGTCATTTTGCGTTTTTTTTTTGGATTTTGTGTGAAATTTCCATTAGTTGCCTCTTTGACATAGTTGGTCCTCATTTGCTTTTGAAAGGTTTATAATCTCCTAGGTTTTCATTTTATTTTCACATCTGAGAGTGTCTTTATTTACTACGTTTGATCAATTATTTTGAAGTTTTTGTTTTGGATTGTTTTGGGAAAAAAAAAAAAATTATTCGTTTTACAAAAAAGCAAAAAAAAATATTGCATTCTAGTTCATGTATGGAGTATTTTTTAGCTTGAATTTTGAAGCAAAGTAAGTTGCATTAAAAAAAAAAAAGTTCCCCTCATGGTTGGGGGGGAAGAATCGTATATCCTACAGTTTCTTTGATTTGCATTCAAATAGTAGTTCATTTTATTGCATTGAAAGTTACACTTGTTTTTTTCTTGAAACCGCTTACTCCTTACTGCAATTATAATTCATTGAAATGAAATGACGCATCTCATTATACCTACATGGTTTTGGAGTCAAGTCATAATATCATTGGTTTCATCCCCATGGATCCTACTTTCATAAACAATAACCCTTAAAATTAATGTATAATAAAATGAATTCAATATTTTTGCATTTCTCTGGTAGCACATCTACATTAGCTTAAGTTTAGGGCCTTGGAATAGGTGGTGCGTTTAAACTCTCAAAGGTTACAAAATAAACTTAGAATATTGAGCTAAGGAGTGAAAATCCATTATCATAGCAGGTGTCATGGAAGCTCCTCTCACACAAGAGTTAAGCACGAGATCACACGAAGGTTGGTAAAAGATATAACCCTCGATTACCTGTCCAAAGTATATACATTATTTTGCTAGGGAAAGTTCGCATCTTGGGAGTTTTGATGGTGGGTTCCACTTGTAGAACTTCAGGCTTAGCTACCCTACCCATGCTTATGGTTCTCATTGACGATTGTCCCGCCCGACTCTTTGTCTATGAGTGGTATCCATAGTGGCCATTCTATAGAGCTCTTACAGAGGTGATTGCGAAGACAATTTTGTGGAACCTAAGACAAATTGACTATTCTCGCTTTGGGCTTAGTTGAGAGGGTGCCCTTTTTAGGGTACTTGCACCCATCAAATTGAGGGTTTGGGTTGTTAGTTTCTCTAAAATCAACTAACTAACTTATGAAAATAACAAGTAAATGATTGAAACTGAAATTTAATTCTTTCCAAAAGTATGCTAAGTTTTTCTAACTTAACATGTAGCAGAAATAATAACAATAATGCAGAAATAAAAACATAGTCACATCACCATATACCTGGGAAACCCAACACGGGAAAAATTGCTTGTCTCGTGTCTTCTATTAAGACAGACTCAACAAATATTCTTCAAAAACAAATTACAATAAGAAGGAAGACATTCCTTATGATAAAATTTAACCCTAAAAAGAAACTCGGCCTTGTTGAATAACGACCTAGCTCATGGCCCCCCTGTGCAGGCTGTGTTGTATGAATTCCGTACAGGTTGTACGACCCTTATACGTGCTTATTATGTGTTATCTCTGAGTGCTAGACTTTGATGTTGTGTTCTGCAATTGTTGTTCCCTCTTTCTCTGATGCCCTAGCATACTGCTGAAACTCTAGTCGTGTTGAAGCTTTGTTTCCTTCTTGTTGAAGCTCTCACCAAAAAAAATCTTATGCATACTAACTCCATACCGCCCCTTCCCACCCCCTCAAATCGACTTGGGCCCACACTTTTGATCTCAAGGCTGAAAATCAAAAGATCCAAGGGTTGAGATTAATTTGCTGCCCACTTAGGATAATTTAAAATTTTCCTAAGTTAAACATTAGAGAAAAATTAAATCTAGCTTTAGTGGAGTTCTGGTGGGTCCCCTACCAAATTTAGTGCATCTCTAAATTTAGTTGGACCACTTTCTCTCTAACTTCAACACTCCCTCTTAGAGAGGAAGTGGTTCTCCACAACATCCAGCTTATCTTTGTGAAACACAAAGATGCCCTTTGGAAACGCCTTAGTTAATATATGTTGTATGATCTGTTGTAGGGACGTACTGAAGTAGGATATTCCCCTTCTGCATACAATCTCTAAGATGATGGTTCCTTATTTCAATGTGCTTGAACCTATCATGAAACATAGGATTGTTAGAGAGCTTGATACAACTATGATTATCACAGTGAATGACTGTTGGCTCCAACTCTTGACTGAAAAATCCCTCTAAGTAGATTTATTGACTAGATGGCATGCTACCATGTTGGCAAACATGTATTCAACCTCTATTGAGCTCAGTGCTACTAATATTTACTTCCTATTGAACCAGCAAACAACTTTTGGCCCCACATTGAATGTGCAACCTGAAGTTCTCTTTCTGTCTATTGGACTCCCTACCCAATTTTCATCTACAAAGATTGTCAGCTTCACTTCATCTACTCTCCTATACAACAACCCAAAGTCAATTGTGCCCCTGAGATACCTCAACATATGCTTAGTAGCTACCCAATGCACTCTCGTGGGTTCTACCATAAACTAACTGAGTTGGTTTACTGCATAGCAAATGTTTGGTCGTGTGTTCACCAGATACATCAACAACCCTATCAATTTCCTGTAGAGTGTAGCATCCACACGTTCTGCTATGCTAGCATCTATCTTCCTCCAGTTTGTCACTAGAGGAGTGGTCATGGGCCTGTAATCATGTATCCTTAACCTGTCGAGAATATCCAAAGCGTACTTTCCCTATCCCAAGAAAATTTTCTCGTCACTCTACGAAACCTCCAGTCCAAGGAAATAGTGCATCAACCCTATATCCTTCATGTCGAACTCTAATGTAAGATCAATCTTGCATTCCCTGATGAGCTTCTCGTCCCCTGTCAAGATGAGATCATCAACGTACAATACAAGAATGAAAGGTTTCCCCCCAACCACAATAAGGTACAGGTTAGGGTCAGCTTCACTCTTGGTGAATTCTAGTCTAAGAAGATAGTTGTCTATGTGTGAATACCACGCCCTTGGAGCCTACATGAGACAATAAAGAGCTTGCTTGAGCCTACACACATGTGACTCCCTTCTATGTGTCTCAATCCCCTCTAGTTGTTCAATGTAAATTTCCTCCTCAACTACTCCATTGAGAAAGGTTTTCTTAACATCCATCTGGTGGATTTTCCACCCCATCTGTGTTGCCAATGCAATAATAGTCATGATGGACGAGTAGTGAGAAATTGGAGAAAATGTCTTCTCATAGTCTATGCCCTCAACCTAAGAGAAGCCTTTGGCTAAAAAACTAGTCTTTTACTTATCTACACTCCCATCTACCCCATGCTTAAACCTATGGACCCACCCAGCCGATCAAATCATTGGATTCTCCTCTGGTCTTGAAACAAACTCCCAAACATCATTCTACATAATGGAGTTATACTCCTCATCCATAACATCTCTCCAAACTTGTTGTGATCCAGCCTCTCTGAAGCTAGAAGGCTCTAAGTCATCTCACTCTGTAATAAATGCCATGTAGCCAAAGTACCTATGTGGTTGTTTTCTCTTCTTGAAGCTAGATCTGGGTGCCCCAACCCTATCCTAGGCCTCCTAAATCAACTTCTCGACCCACTTGTCCCTCCTCCTTGTACTGGGAGTCACTAGCTAAGTGACTACCTCCACTCTCTCATGTCTCTCCTCCTCATCCTACAATGTATCCTCGTCACCCTGTTGTACGGCCTTTCCACCCACTGATCATGACTAGAATTGAGAAGTTGGATGAGCTTTTTACTTGGGAGCTTGATGCTCCTCCTCCTACTCTGCACATTTCTCATGCTCCAAGGACTTCCTAAGAGCTTTTTCCTCCTCAAACTTCACATGATGTCTAATCATTGTTTTTATCAATGTTGGAATGTACACCCTATATGCCTAAGATGTCTTCATGTAGCACACAAAATACCCTTTTCAGCGATGGACTCCAACTTCTTCTTGCTCTCTTTGGGCACATGGTAATACACCAACTTGCCAAAGATGCAGAAGTGAGATAAATCAGGGTTTTTGTTGGTGAATGCCTCCTCTGGTGTAACTCATCCCAAAACTTTGTGTGGACTCCTATTATGTAGGAGCACTACTGTGTTGCATACCTCTACCCACAAAAACATAGGCATCCCCTAGTCATGCACCATGGCTTTGGTCGCTCCAACAATATTGCGGTTCTTTCACTTAAATACCCCATTATGTTGAGGATTATGGGGAGTTGTGAGTTCTCTCTTAATTCCTTCCTTGGCACAAAGGTCCTTGAAGGAATTTGATATATACTATGTTTCATTATCACTTATCAAGGCCTTGATTTTTCTACTTATCTAGTTTTCAACTAGGGCCTTGAATTATACAAACTTTGAGAAGACCTCCTATTTTTTCTCCATGAAAAATATCTAGTTTTATCTAGAATGATCATCAATAAAAATGACATGATATATATAACCCATGAGAGAAGGAGAACAGAAAGGGCCACATACAGCTGAGTGTACCCTGTCTAGTATGGCAGCAGCTCTGCTATCTCTATTGGGGAAGGAATTCTTTGTGTAATTTCCAAGTGTTTATCCCTTGCACACATCATATTGGTCCGCGTTGGATTTCGACAGTCTTGTGGCTATCTCCTGCAATATCTTCAATTCCCCATGGTGCAAGTACCCCATCTGTCTATGTCAAAAGTTCCCTTGTGTCCTTATTATTCTCACATCCAACTTTGTTGGTAAACGTTGTTGCTGTGTCAAACTGCAATTTGTAGAGCCTCTTCAACCTTACTCCAATTTGTTTGGTCTCTTATGTTGAGTCTAGGGGTTTCAGAAGGGATTTCCCTTTATTAAAAATAACCTCAAACCCTTTGTCTTCAAGTTTTGAAACTAAAACAAGGTGTTTCTTCATCCCTGGTACATAAAGGGCATCCCTGAGAAAGAAGGGATTGCCTGACTCTCTCAAATTTGGTAGTTCCCATGCCCATGGTTGAGTACCCATCATCATCACTAAGCTCTATGGTGATTCTTTTCTCCTTTTCAGTAAGTTGGCTGAAAAAATATTTACACCTGATCATATGACGTGAAGCCCCACTTTCTACGAACCATACATTGTTGGATGTTGAACTTACCACACATGCAATGAGTTAAAATTCCCTCTCAAATATGGAATTGAACTCATTTATTTCAATAGTAGTTGCTACTTGGTCCTTATTGGACCCTTTTTTTCTTTGTGGACACTTAGTAGCATATTGTCCAAACGAATGGCATTGGAAACACTTTATTTTTGACAAGTTTTTCTTCCCCTTTGGACCTTTGGAGATGGACTCGATTAGTCCTGCATGTTTCTTTCCTTTGCTTTTGCCCCCTTTGTCAACTAGGGAAAACTTATCCTCGTCCTCCTACTTGACGTGAGTTATTGACCTTGTTTGCATTATGATTTCTTCCTACATGCAGTCACTCCATAGCCATTCCCAGTATGGAAGCTTCTCTCTTATTGTGACTGCATCATGGAATTTATCCCACAACTTGTGAAGCCCTGACAATGCAAGACTCACTAGGTCATTATTTGAAATATTCTCATTCACCCCATCAAGCTCATCTGAACTTCGATGAACATAGTCAAGTAGGACACAATGGAATCCCCCTTGGCCATGTGTATTACCCTAATATTGTCCTTTAAAATCATCTTCCTCGCTTCACTAGTACCCTGATACAAATTAAAGACTGCTATCCACATCTCATGCATTGTCTTCTTGCCTACTATGAGAGGAATAATATGGTCCTTGACACCCTCAAGGATTATTCTCCTTGCCCTAACATCCCTCTTGTTATCTTGAGCTAACTGTTGAGGGTCTATAGGTTAAGCCAAGAAATTTTCTGCAAACTCCCTGACCCCTTGGTCCTCCAACACCACAAGCATCCTCTCTCTCTAAGCACAGAAGTTGGAGGCTCCTTCCAAACTATGTTCTAGTCTCAAACCATGATATTCCATCTTCCTAGTCGACTTTTTCTCAAACCCTAGAGTCGGTCTGACTAACTAACTGTGTTGTTTGGCTAGTTGAACACACTCTCTATTGGTTGTAAACTCTAAATTGTGTCTTAAACCCTAGCGTTGCTCCCTCTTTGAAGCTGCTCTTTCCATGGTGATTAGTATTTATACAGAGCCTCGCTTTGATACCGTGTTATTTTCTCTAAAACTCAGCTCACTAACTTCTAAAAATAACAAGTAAATGACTGAAACTGAAATTTAATTCTTTCCAAAAGTATGTTTTGTTTTTCTAACTTAAAATGCAACAAAAATAATAGCAATAACTGAGAAATAAAAACATGACCACATCACCATAAAAACACAACGATTTACCGAGGAAACCCAACAGGAGGAAACTTGTTTGTCTAGTGGCTTCTATTAAGGCGGCCTCAGCAAATATTCTTCAAAAAAGATTACAATAAGAAGGAAGACCTTACTTATGATAAAAATTGACCCAAAAAAACAATTTGGCCTTGTTGGAAAACGACATAGCTCACAACCCCCCTGCGCAGGTTGTGTTGTACGAATTCCATACAAGTCATACAACCCTTATGCGTGCCTATTTTGTGTTGTCTTTGAGTGATGGATGTTGTTGCTGCATTCTGCAACTATTGTGTCCTCTTTATTCGATTCCCTAACATGGCGTTGAAGCCCTAGTTATGTTGAAGATTTGTTGCCTTCTTACTAAAGCTCTCACCAAAACAAATTTGATGCATAATAACTCCATACAATCCCTTCGCCCCCTCAAATTGACTTGGACCCACACTTTTGATCTCAAGGTTGAAAATAAAAATATCCAAGGGTTGAGATTAATTCGTTGCCCACTTAGGATAATTTAAAAATTTCCTAAGTTAAACATTAAAGAAAATTTTAAATATGGATTTAGTAGAGAGTCGGTCCCCTGCCAAATTTAGTGCATCTCTAAAGTTAGTTGAACCACTTTCTCTCTAACTTCAACATCGGCGAAGCTCAAGGAACTCGTAATTGTCTCTCTTTCTTTAGCCCATTTTCATATTGATCTCACGATATTAGATTTCATCATCAACTAGTGTGGTCACTATGGGAAGGTTTGTTTGTTTGCTCTTATATTATAGGATTTTTGTAGTGTGTGCTCTTTGATTTAGCAGGCCACAGGTTGAGTCTAATGGAAATAGTTCTAGATCTTTCCAATAATGGAACCCCTTTTAACGGGGATCCTAGTCCTTTTCCTTTTTTTGGAAATATTGGTCCTCCTTACATGGCTACATTTTCCCTTCCTGGATTCATGATATGTTCACCAGTATGGCTATTTTCAACTTTGTTGGTCCTGAATGTCCAAGTTGCTTCACAAGCGATTTCTCCACCTCAACCACACCAACCTCATGTTGACCCTTTTCCTTCTTTGTCCATTGTGTCTTCTTCCCTTTCTTCTTCCTTACTAGTGAAATTCTTGATGCTAGTAACCAAAGAGCTAAGAATAAGAAGAAGCAAAATATGCAAGGGGGAAACCCACCAACCATTATTGTGAGTGTTGATAATGTTGAGGAATATTCCAACATACATCATGAGCCCAAATTCCCTTCAAGATTTGTAAGGGTGACCACCTCCTTAACGATTATCCTAGTATTCCCACAGTGTTAGAACTATGGTCTAAGGATTTTCATCGACTTGTTATTGGTCCATCAACTAGTGATTATAAGGTTCCAACGAAAAATGATAAAGTTAGGTTTCCTTGTAGGTTATGTAAAAGGAGTCATCGAGCTCAAATTTTCTCTCATATGCATGAAGCCTTGAAATTGTTAGAAAACCCTATTGTTTCTCATAAGAAACTTCCAACTAGTTATTGTAATTTTTCTCCCAACCCACCATCGATTGATGAAGTGGTTAGTCCAACTCCATCATTAGTTGATCCCACTCTCCCCTTGAAGAGTGAATTGAAGTGATTAGTCTGAGTCCATCATCAGTCGATCCTACTCTTCCCTTGATGACTGAAGTTGAAGTGGTTCATCCCAATCTCCCACTAAAGAGTGAAGTCGATACCACTCATGTTTTTCTTCTTACTTTAGATTCCACCATACAAGGGGGTTTTTTCCCCATTCCCATGAAACCCCCTCGAAGTATTGAGGTCCTTTCCTTCAATTGGAATAGAATGATAGAGCATTTTATCCCTTCTTGCATGCATTTCCAAATCATTGTGCAGGCTTGCAATAAGAGCATATATCACACTAGCATAAATGAAGATGTTTTTGTTAACATTATATCCTCGATTGTTTGGCAAGTTGTAGGTTCCCTCAGCTTCTATCTATTACTCTGAATCTGTTGGATTTTAACAAAAGAGTCAATGAACTAATAGGGATCCTTCCTTGGCTACCCATTACTTTGGAAGAAAAAATTATCTGTATTGATATTATGGTAGTCCAAGGCCCCTTGGATTTAAATTTTCTCCTTGAGCGAGACTATGTCTTTGCCATTAAATTTGCTCCTTGAGCGAGACTATTTCTTTGCCATTAAATTTGTCGTGTCCACACTCTTTCAATTCATGTCAATCTCGTTAAAAAATGAAACAGAGCACCATGAGCATAGTTATTTTTGTTTTAAGCTCATGTAAAAATGAAACCAACCTTTGAGCATAGTTATTTTTGGTTTCAAGCTCGCGTAAAATAAAACCAACCTCCACGCATAGTTATTTTTGGTTTCAAGTTTGCGTAAAACTAAAACCAACCTCCGAGCATAGTTATTTTTGGTTACAAGCTCATATAAAAATAAAACCAACCTCTAAGCATAGTTATTTTTCTATGTCAAGCTCGTTAAAAAATGAAATAGGTCATCATGAGCATAGTTATTTTTTTGTCTATCTCATTAAAAATGAAACGGGTCTGATCCAAGTGGATACTGGTGGCCACCCTCCTATTCCACCTATACCTCTAGTTAGTTTCATCAATTTCCTTGATTATAGCAGCATTTACTATTTTTAACAGTTTTTCAGGTCTTGAACTTCTGGCGTTGTTTTGACCCCCTAAACAGCATATTTTTGAGGTCTGCAACCTATGGCTATGGGCCTACTGCAAATCTTGTAGTACTCAGAGTGATATTTCCAACGAGGTATTGTACGTGCCAAACAGAGATGATATGACCAGTTACGACCCCGAGAAGTTGGTTGCCCAACTAATCCCAATGGGGCCCACAAACTCTTGGGGTTAGGGTTTTGGCTGTTTAGGGTTTCCCTTTGTTGTTCAATAATAGAAATGCCCTTGAGCCTCATTGTAACATAGTTCAGAGGCATGTAGCCGCCACATCTCTTCTCAGAGATAAGCTACCATCACCCAAGTTATTTTATTTTCATTGTGCTTGTAAGCATATTTCAGTTCTTTGATATTAATGAAATGAAGATTTATTTTTGTTGCATCTCTGTGTTTATGTTTAGATTTGTATTATGTTGTGTTCTTGCATAAGTTTGGATTAGTGGTATCAGAGTGTTCGGTTCTTTCTCTATTTTTCTTTCATGCCCCCAATGAGGTCAAGGTATAAGGATTTAGGGCTCGAATTAGTTGAACCTTTGCAAGACCATCCTCGCAAACCCCGACAGCCTCCCATGGTGAAAGAAAAGAAAGACGAGGGAGCAAGAGATCCTTTCAAAATATTACTCGAGGAATCCCTCAAATGATAGAGGAACATGATGATAGATGAATTTTCCCAAATCCTTCAGAAACTACCTCGAGGTGACGCATCTTCATCCAGCAACCACTCTGAAGGTGCCACTCCCTTTAAGGTACAAGTCAAATTTGACATTCCCATCTTTGAAGGCCAGATAGATCTAGATGTCGTAGATAGATGATTAAATTTGTTGGAAGGATATTTTTCGGTTCATGATTTTTCCAATTGGGAAAAGATTACTTTTTCACTCCTCAAAATCGCCCCCCCATGTCAAGGACTGGTGGAAAACCTACTGTGAACAGAAGGACAAGAGGGAATCCTCACTATTTGCAGCTGCATCGACTTGGAATTATTTCTGAGACACCATAAAGGAACAATATTACCCTTTCGAGAGCCATGAAGATAAATACATAAAGTTAACCACACTGTGGCAGGGAAGGGACCAAGACGTGTTGGAGTTCACAAATATTTTTCATACCCTTCGCATGATGTTGGGTATCAAGGATTATGAGTGGCATTTGGTACTCAAGTACTGAGGTTGTTTACACAAGTACATACATGACGAGATGGATTTCCTTGACATCTCCTTGCTTGGTGTTGCCTATCGATACGCTGTCAAGATAGAGCAGAAATTTAAACAAAAGAAGAGAGACTTTGGATCTATGAATCCAAAGCAAGGGAAAGGAGCACCCAAACCATAGAACAAAGGAAAAATCCAAGGCGGGTGACCCAAGACAACCCGCCAAAGCCACAAGAAAAGGAAAACACCAAGAAGATAAAGAAGGACACAAGGAAATGGTGTGAGTTCCATAAGAGTCCCACTCACAACACAAGTGAGTGTTGAGCCAAGCTGTCACTAGTGGCCACGCTGAAGCCTTCCAAATCAAATGCATGTTCTAACTCTGAGCCAGAACCTAACAAGGCGAGACAAAGGGAAGAATAATATTGATGCGGAGTCCAGTGCCACCATTGCCACAACCAAGATCCATAAGATTGAGCCCGAAGATCCAGAGGAGGGTGAGCGACTCTTCCACTCACATATGTAGTTGAAGTGTTCTCCACTGCATTTCATTGTCAACATCAGAAGAAGAAAAAACTTCATTTCAGCAGAGTTCGTGAAGTGGTTGGGCCTACTAACCACAACACACCTAAAATCATATACCATTAGGTGGCTTCACCAAGGACAATATCTCTATGTTAGCCAGCAGTGTCACCTTCCCTACAACATCAAGCCCTTCACAGATGAGGTATTGTGTGATGTTGCTCCTCTTGAATTTTGTGATGTATTATTAGGCCAACCATACTTGTGGAAGCGTCATGATGTGTATGAGTCTAGGCCTCACACTATTATTATTTCTTTGGGAAATAAGTTATACAGGATACCGGAGGTAGCACTGCCTACCACCATCTCTTTGATCTCTATGAAGAAATGTAGTAAGATCATGTCCAAAAACGAGAACTTTATCTTCCTTATGATTCTCCCTCAGGGAAAGAAGAAGACTTGGCCACATCCATAGCCTCCAAACAGGGCTCCTCTGCACAGCGGCAGTAGATGGACAAGGTCGTGGAGGAGTACAGGGACATCTTCACCTCACCCACAGGGGTACCCCTGCACTGTTAGATCAAGCACTCCATTGATCTGACCCTAGGGGCGCTGCTACCCAATGGACCGATATACTGACGCTCTGTTCTAGAGAACAATGAAATTAAGAGGCAAATTCATGAGTTGTTGCAGAAAGGGCACATTAGGGCAAGTTCATCACCCTGTGGGAGCTCGATCATGTTGGTACAGAAGAAAGATGGAACTTGGAGATTTTGTATTGACTATCGAGTGTTGAATAATATGACTATCAAGAATAAGTATCGAATCCCACAAATTGATGACCTTCTGGACCAGCTCAAGAGGGCCAAATATTTCAGCAAGATTGATTTGAATTTCAGTTATTAATAGGTTCCAATCGAACCCTTCGATGTGTGGAAGATTGCCTACAAATCCAAGGAGGGTCTTTTCAAATGGTTGGCCATGGCTTTCGGGTTGACGAATGCGCTCACAATCTTCATGAGGTTGATGGACGACATCTTGTGACCCTTCACCAACTCATTTGTGGTAGTGTATTCAGACCACATCCTCATCTTCAGCCAAATTTGGGAAGAGCACCTACACCATGTTAGGCAGGTCCTCCAAACCTTGTGACAACACAAACTGTGTGCCAATTTGGAGAAATGCACTTTTGGTATGACCCAGGTTCAATATATGGGGTACATCATTGATGAGAAAGGTGTGCATGTGGACCAATCCAAGATACAAGTTATTCAAGATTGGCCAGCCCTAACCACTCTAACAAAGCTACATAGTTTTTTGGGTCTTGACAATTTCTACCGTAGGCTCGTGTTGGGTTTCTCTCATATCAATTTTCCTTTGAGTCAAGTCACCAAGGGAGGAGCGATAGAAAAGCTATTTTGGTCTGAATTTGAACAAATGTCATTTTTCAAGTTGAAGCATCGCCTCTACTTTGCACTAGTGCTGACATTACCAAACCTGCAAAAACCATTTGATATTGAGACAGATGCCTCTGACTATGGTATCGGGGTAGTTCTTACTTAGCAGGGTCATTTGATGACATATCACAGTGAGACACTTTCAGACACAGTCTGAAAGTATCCCACCTATGACAAAGAGATGTATCCCATTGTGTAGGTTTGCTGATAATGGAAGCATTACATTATGGGGAAGGAAATGGTCATCCACATAGCCCATCGATCCCTGCAATTCATACAGACACAAGGAAAGTTACAGAACGATCACCATCAAAAATGGTCCACATATCTGCAACAGTTCTATTTGAACATCAAGTACAAGAACCAATTCAGCGGACCACCAGTTATGGTGTTGACCACTGTGCTCGACTCTTGTGGACACGAGACTTCGAGGTGGTTGCATATTTACAAGAGCGATCCATAATTTCGCAACACATATCAAATTCTCCTAGAAGGAAAGAAAGTTCCAAATTTTCACCTCTAGGGCACAGTGTTATGCCACCTATGACACCTTTGTGTTCCTTCGAGAGAGCGTGCCAAGATGATTTGGGAGGTGCACTACAATCGGTTCATTGGACATTTTGCAGTAGAGAAAATAGTGGCAATGTTGTAGAAGTATTTTTATTGCCCGGACCTTTGGTAGCATGTTTGGAAGTACATCAAATCATGCACTGCCTGCACCATTTCCAAACCGACAATCAAGAACCAAGGCCTATATACTCCTTTTCCTACTCCTATTTAGCCTTGGGAATCTATCTTCATGGATTACATGTCAGGCCTTCCTTCTACTAAGCATGGAAACGACTACATTTTTGTGGTTGTTGACAGATTCTCTAAGATGGTCATTCTGGCAGCCTGCAAAAAGCGTATAATAGCAAAAGCTACTGCTAATCTATTCTTTGAACGAGTGTGGGTGCACTTTGAAATCCCACAGTCCATTATCTCAGATTGGGATAGCAGGTTCCTGAGTACATTTTGGTCAAGCCTCTGGTCGATGTTGGATACCAAGCTCACTAATTCCACAACCTTTCACCCCCAAACTCATGGCCAAACAGAGGTCATAAATAGGATGATCGTGCACATTATTCCCATGTACAACTTGAAGCATCCACACAAATGGAATGAAATCCTCCCATATGTCCATCACATCTACAACAAATCTCTTCATAGCTCAACTGGCTACAACTCCTTTCAGGTCAGATTAGGATTCCAACCACTGTGTCACATTGATGTGGCCATACCATTTGCAACTACTCAGACAGATTTGGCTCATGTCTAGTCTGAAGCTGACAAGGCTAACAACTTCATTAAGAACATTCAATGCATCTGCCAGCAATTCCATGACATATTGGACAGAACCAATGCTAAGTACAAGCAGTGTCATGATCAGCATTGGGTGCCACACAATTTCTAGGTGGGCGACAAAGTTTGGTTACATTTGCAGAAAGAATGCCTCGTTGGGCCCGACCGCAAGCTTTTCCCACTCTGATATAGGTTGTACACCATCACCAAGGTTGTAGGGGACAATGCCTTCAAGCTCAATATTCCATCGTTCCTTGGCCTACACACAGCATTTAATGTGGACCGACTATGACCATACTTCCCCCATTGTTGGACACATCTAACATTGTTAAGAAACTGACACCAATAGAGCTAAACCCAAGTTGCATCAATCAGGCCATAATTGATAGGATCATGGACACACAGATCAAGAACACTCGTCAACAGAGGATCCAACTATATCAAGTTGTCAAAGCAGGTCAACTCCTTCACCGGGGAAAGAAGTTCACCATGGACCAGGTTCAACAAAAATTTCCCCACCTCATGGAGGCTCTACACACAATAGGGACCATTGCTTCCTAAGGGGGGAGGATTGATCCATATGGATATTGGTGGCCACCCGCCTATTCCACCTAGACCTCTAGTATGTTTCATTAGTTTCCTTGATTATAGCAGCATTTACTATTTTTAGCAGTATTTCGAGTCTTGAACTTCCAAAGTTGTTTTGACCCTGTAAACGACATTTGTTTGAGGTATGTAACAGGACCATATCCATAGGTAGGGCCCTGTCACAAATATCGTATTACTCATAGAGATATTTCCAACGAGGTATCATATGCACCAAACAGAGATCATATGACCAAGTTACGACCCTGGGAAGTTGGTTGCCCAACTAACCCCAACAAAGCCAACAAACTCTTGCAATCTCCTGTGGTTACAATTTTGGTTGTTTAGGATTTCCCTTTGTTGTTCAATAATAAAAAGGCACTTAAGCCTCATTGTAACACAATTTAGAGGCATGTAGCTACCACATCTCTTCTCAGAGATAAGCTACCATCGCCCGAGCTAGTTTATTTCCATTATGCTTGTAAGCATATTTCAGTTCTTTGATATTAATGAAATGAACATATATTTTGGTTGCATCTTCGTGTTTATGTTTATACCTGTATTATGTTGTGTTCCTGCATAAGTCTAGATCAGGGTCACTAGGAGCATAGTTCATTTCTTGTGTCAAGCTCGTTAAAAAATGAAACAAATCTCGTTCCAATAAAGTTTGGGGGGCATGTGCCTCTGGTCATCATGTTGGATTTAAGCCACTAACCTTTGCAGGTCATGCTAGGGGCAAAGTACCAAAGACGAGCTTTGTTTTTGTTCCTGCTTGTACTCACAAATACATGAGAATAAGTTAACGAGCTTCCTTTTGATCTTCTTTTCATGCTCATTAAACAATGAAAATCCTAAGTCTATTTTGGTTTTCTTTTCATGACTCATTAAAATTATGAAAATCCCGAGCTTCTTTTGCTATCATATTTTCATGCTCGTAAAACCTATATGAAAACATCCAGTTATCTCCGTCTTTTCCTACTTGTTAATTAAATTGAAAGTCTAGGAATGATCTCTTTTCCATTCTCATGCTCGTAAAACCATGAGAAGGACATGAGTGTACTTTTATCTTTTTTAGGACTTGGTAAACTTACAGAAAAGATCCTTACTAGAGTTTTCTTTTCGATTTTTCAAACTCTCTAAATATGAAAAATCATCAAGCTTTAATTTCTCCTCGCTAGTTAAAATTTATGTTGAAAGAATTGAACAAGCTGTATTTTATCCTCTTTTCAGACACGTTAAATATAAAGGAAAAAGGTCATCTTAGAGTTTTCTTTTTATTTCTTTTCAAACTCTCTAAACATGAAAATACATTGAGTTGTGCCTTTTGTTGTCACTCACTACTTTGCAAATGATCAATTGTCAAGGATGCATAAGAGTAGTGAAGTTGAAGCCATTTCCTAAGCCACAGAAGCTATCAGAGCTTGATTAGACCCTCTCCATTGCATAGTGCCCAAAATGAGCTTTCCAACGGTATATAGAAGTCCCAAAATGGACCTCTAGATCAGAAGATATGGCCTATGGAAGATCAGGAGTCTTGTTGCCTTGAAGTGAAGGAAAAGAGCTTATTAGAGGACCCCGAGCATAACAAGTTGAGCATATTGAACATCCCGTAGTCTCGCATCCCGCATGACCCCTGTAGTTCCTTATGGGCCATCCTTAAGGAATTGCGGGGGGGAAGCACGTTGATAGTGTTAAAGCGTTGGGGAAGGGCAGAGGCCGATTTACACTAAAAATCATTGAAAAACCAAGGGCAGGCAGACCCCCTTTCTCTCTCCTCCAAGGGGGCCATGTGGCACACTACCCGTAGTCCCGCACCCCACAACCCTACAGTCCCACAGCTTCACACTACCCGCAGTCCCGCATCCCGCATATCAGCGAGGTCCCGGGGCACATACTTAAGGTTATTGGTGGTTCAAAGTGTCGAACATTGATATCACATCCCACAGTCCCACATCCCATAATCTCGCAGGTCCCACAATCCTGCAGTCCCGTAGGGCCCCACATCCCGCATCTCGGTGAACCCGCAGTCCTGCAGTCACAGCAAACTCCAAAACCTTGCGGGGGGTCGATCTTGTGATATAGTGTGAAATCATCGGGGAGGGCCAAAAAAGTCTAACAAAGAAAAGCATGGAAAAACCAAGGTCAGGCCGCCCCCTTCTCTCTCCTCCACGTGGCGGTACAGTGGTACAGTAAATCCCGCATCCCGCAATATCGGTGGATCGGCAAGGTTTTCATTCCAAGACCATGTGGGGGTGACTATGTGATACAGTGTAAAAGTTCTAGGGAGGGCCAAAATTCATTAACAAAGGAAATGCACACGAAAACAAGGTCAGGCAGGCCTTTTTCTCTCTCCTCCAGGGGGCCACATGGTGGCATACGATTGGTCCTCAGAGCTGACATGACAGCTGATGTTGTCAATGATGTGGCAGTATGGATGGTGACGTGGCAAATGA
The DNA here is from genome assembly GCA_031772625.1 of Pinus tabuliformis. NCBI lineage: Eukaryota > Viridiplantae > Streptophyta > Pinopsida > Pinales > Pinaceae > Pinus > Pinus tabuliformis. Next base: position 201,759,221 of record CM062815.1, on the reverse strand, counting down.
CACGTCACTCAGTTTCAGCATTTTCAGGGGTCCCATGGGGCCATTTCTGAGTGACATGTGTCACCACTCATAGGGTGACACGTGGCGATGATGACATCACCCTGCAGATTGGCAATCGCAACTATTAAGGGGAAAGGATAAATGTAAAATGACATCAAGCGTCGGGTCGCGGGATTTTGATTGCGATAAAGAAAAGGACCCTGGATGCAATGTTTCATAGGCCATATTTCATAATGTTTTCGCATCCGGGATATCCGCCGATGTGGTGTAAGGGGCAATCAACGATGATTCAAGTTCTAAAATGAAAAAGGCCCCCACACAGCGATTTGAAAGCCACAGCACCTGAAGGGCTAAGCCCTTGGTTCTAGCCCTCAGTCCTATGAGGAAAATTACAAAAGGGGCTATAATAAAGGGGGCCCAAGGGGAAATCAGAGCTCGCCTGTGTCGTATCATTTCAGTGTTAAAGGCCCACACTCGACCGACTGTTCACTACATCATGAAATGCTTCTCCAGGTGTATTAGAGCACCGAAAAGGACTACACAAAGCTTTAAAGGTTGTATGGGTCAGTAGTTGGGGTGTTTAATGGAGGGATGGCGCATTCATGAGAAAACCATTCTACATCCAAAGTTGGCATTGAAAGTATTTGTAACACTACATATAGAAGATCAAGCATTCAAAACTAGGAAAATTCAAGTGTCGATTGTATTCAGCAGGACTTTAAAGGAAGAAATGACAAGAGTTAGCTGAGCAGCACAGGAGACAATACCATGAACTAGATGCAGCCTGAAGTCGAAGTAATTACAGGGATGGGCGCGGAGATATTGCATTAATGTTTCCTCTGTTTTGTGATCTTGTGATGTGCTTTCCTTTATGATGCAATTACTATTTTTGTAATGTTTTTTGGACACGAAGCCTTCCCTAGCTGAGACAGCAAGTTGATCTGACAATTGAGACTCGGCCCAGGGATATTTTGTACTGTATCATGATTAATGACACACTCCCTCTTCTTATAAATAGGGGGTAGCAACATTGAATAAAGGTTATGAAATTTGCAAAGAAAGGCTGATGTTTTTGTGAGACTGTATCACTTAGTTACATAGATCTTGCAGAATATCACAGAAGTAGTGGTGATTCCCCCTTTGAAATATTATAGTGTGTTATTTCTTGTTTTTCATCCATTTTGTCTATTTTCTTCTCTAAATTCATGTAACAATAGATGCTAGAATATTTCATACTTGCCTATAGATTCATTTGCATTGAGTTGTTAATGCACATGCCTGTTTGATGGATTGAAAATATATCTTTAAATTGCACTACATGAATCACAGCATCCAATTCCTTTTAGTCTGTTATATCTACCTGTAACTCAGATAATTGTAGCAAATATCATGGTTTCAGGGTCTATGTTTTTAATATAGAATTCTTGGTGCTTTGAGCTCTACATTTTGAATTGTCCCTTCTCTTTGTCTTCTCTCATTTATTCCATAAACCTGATTAAACTATAAGCCTTGAAGTTCTCGACCTCCACTATTTTTTGTCATATTTCTGGGAAATGTGTATGTGTAGAAATACTTAAATACCTTACATGTATCTTTGGATGAAAGAACCAACTCATGCCTCTTATATATGTGTATAGAACATGAGTGATGTCTCCCCCTGCTTGAGAATCATTTGAGGCACACTGATTTAGATGTACCCAGGCACTAATCTTGTAAGCAATCCAAGGTTGTCTCTGGGAGCGACAACACCTTCATCGGACTCGTAAAACTTAAACAATGAAGGACCCATCTATAAATTGGGGTTGAACCACTCCTTCCTGGGGTTCGTTAAAAATACTATGAAGGATGAACTTATACTTCGAGCATTTTAGGTCCCTATAATACTAATGTACCCCCCTATTGTTATTGTTGTGCCCATGTAGCCCCCATATTATTATTGTTGTGCCCCATAGAAGCCCATTATTGTTATTGTTATGTCCTTACATTATTATTGTTATGTAGGCTCTTATTATATTATGACCCCTTAGACTCCTATGTATACAAAGGGGGTCTTGTCATTTGTATCATTCAAGAATTGTTCATTTATGTAGTGTAAAAGAGGTTTCCCCCTCATACAGAATAATTTTGCCATCTAGTCATAAAATATAAGGTTCATTGTCATGTAAATGAATTCATGCGTTCAGAAACTCCATTTTGCTGAGGAGTATAAACAGTAGTCTTATGTCTCTCGATCCCTGCATCCTTGCAATAGTTGTCAAACTCCTTGGAGGTAAACTCACCACCATTGTCAGTTCTTAAACATTTTATAGTTCTACCAGTGATGTTTTCTACCAATGCTCTAAACTGGTTGCAAAAGGGTTTTCTCATAAAGCAGGCATAGAATTTCACGAGATATTTTCACCAGTTGTTAAAATAGTTTTAATTCGAATTGTGTTAGCGTTAGTTGCTTTGCTTGATTTAGAATTACAGCAACTAGATGTTAAGACTGCATTTTTACATGGAGATTTAGATGAAGAAATTTATATGGAACAACCGGAAGGGTTTGTTCAGCATCGCAATAAGAAATTTGTCTACAGGCTCAAGAAGTCATTGTATGGTCTGAAGCAGTCGCCTCGACAATGGTACAAGAAATTTGATTCTTTCATGTTGAGTCAAAAATATATAAGAAGTGAATATGATCATTGTGTTTACTTTAAGCAGTTAGGTAATGGCATGTTCATTATCTTAGTGTTGTATGTTGACGATATGCTTTTAACAAGCAAAAGCATTGAAGAAATCAACAGGTTAAAGACTCAGATGGCAAGGACATTTGATATGAAAGATCTAGGAGCAGCAAGACAGATTTTGGGCATGGAGATTTTCAGAGACAAGAGCAATGGTAAGCTGTGGCTATCACAACAGAAGTATATTGAGAAAATACTTGTGAGGTTTGGTATGAATAATGTGAAGCCTGTGTCAGTCCCTTTAGCTTCCCATTTTAAGCTTTCTTCCAGTTTATGTCCTAATACAGATGAAGAAAAGGATTATATGTCTCGAATTCCATATGCCAATGTAGTAGGATGTTTGATGTATGCGATGGTTTGTACTCGACCAGATATTTCACATGCAGTTGGGGTTGTCAGCAGGTATATGGCAAATCCGGGTAAAGAACACTGGTCAACAGTGAAATGGGTGCTTCAGTATTTGAGAGGCACAAGTAGTTATTGTATCACTTACAATAAGAGTAGTGAATTTGTTTGCGGGTATGTTGATTCTGATTTTGCAGGTGATTTGGATAAGAGAAGGTCAACTTCAGGGTATGTCTTTACGCTTGCAGGTGGAGCTATTAGCTGGATTTCAAAGCTACAAAACATTGTTGCTTTATCCACTACTGAAGCAGAACACATTGCTACTCCGCATGCTTGCAAAGAAGCGGTTTGGCTGAAAGGTTTGCTTGGTGAGTTTGGTAGGTTACAGGACAACATCAAGTTACTTTGTGATAGTCAAAGTGCAATACATTTGGCTAAGAATCCAGCCTATCATAGTAAATCGAAGCATATTCCAATTAAGTATCATTTTGTAAGACAGGTTATCACTGAAAGGGGAGTCTCTCTTGAAAAGGTGCATACAAAGGAAAACTGTGCAGACATGTTCACGAAACCAGTTTTGTTAGAGAAGCTGCGTTGGTGTTTGGCTTCTCTTGGCTTGCAGAAAAAATAAATAATAAAGAAACAGGGTATCAGGCTAATTGTTGTCAAGGTGGAGATTGTTGAGATTTTCGGTTTTAATAAAATAGGCAAAAATCTCAGTAGGTGACAACAATCAGATTGTGTTGCTATATTAGCTCTATTTTGTTGGGAGAGAGTTAATGCATCCTATATTTGCTGTAAGAGGATTTATGAGGCAGTTAGATTCTCTTAGCTATAAAACAGGTGTCCATACGGATTGGGATGGGGGTGTGAGAGTTTGTGAGGAAATTGAATATCTTGTAATCTCCTGTTTGATAATAAAGATTGCTGATGCCTATGTTTGGTGGACGTAGCCCAGAATGGTTGGGTGAACCATGTTAATCTTCTGTGTCTTTTGTGTATGGTTTATTTTCTATTGTTGTCTTTTGGTTTGTTGCGCACTAATTGCTCTAACATTCATGTTACACTTTGTAAAAGGTCATCTTGTCTATGTAAAGTATCCTCCAAAGAACTTGTCACCAAACCTCTTCAAGTCAACCTACAAACATTAAGAATCTACCAAAACAAGTCGGCCTACAGCCAGCTGTCAAGTTGGCCTAAAGATCCAGTGAAGAGGAGTATAAGTAGAAGAACTCAGCCTCCATTCTAAGCATGAATTTTTAACTCATTCCAGCGAAGAGAAGTGCAGAAATAAGTGCGAAAAAGAGGCAGTGAGGAGTTTTTCTCTAAAGCAAAAAGGACACTCTTCTAGGGTATCAAAGGAAGAATATTCTGGGACAAACGAAGTAGAAACTTCCAAAGCAGGGAAGTAAGTTCTTCTAGGGAAACGAAGAGATATCTTCTAGAGTAGCAGAATCTTTTACGGTAGCAGTATCTTCTGGGACAGCAAAGTAGGAATCTTCTGGGAGGCAGTGAATAGGTGTCTTCTGGGATAGTGAAGGAAGGAATCTTCTGGAATAAAGAATTAGAGATAGAGTTTCTCTAGAAGACCTAGAGACCGAGATTCTCTAGAGAAATTGTGAAGGTGCAGCATAATAAATAGAGACGGAGTTTCTCTAGAAGGAGCAAGAGAAGGAAGGGCAAGGAAGACTAGGTTAGTGACAAGGTTCTTGAATAGGATACTAGAGTCAAGACTCAGTGTCATGGTCTTGGTACTTATCAATTGAAGTTGTAGAAGAATAATTTTATCGAGTTTTCCTCTCAAGAGATGAGAGGTTTTGGCCCTGGCTGGAGAAGACTATATTTTGTGTCAATTGTCTTTATTTTGATAAGTGTTTTGATGAAAAAGAAAACACTAATAAGCTAACAAAGTGAAAGATCATAAGTAAAGGAAGAACAAGCATATCACAAGAAATTATCAAGCAAAGAAAGTGTTAACATTGAATGTTGTAGATTTCTCAACATGGAATCAGAGCTAAGGTGCTGAAGACAAGAAGCAATAGACAAAGAAAGTTAACACACAAATCAAGCTTCAAAAGGGGAATCAAAGCAATTCAAAGGTTATCAAATAGTCCAAGATCTACATCATAGAAACCCTAGATCGAAGAAGGAAGCAGGAAGAAAGATTGGAACCCTAGAAGCACTTCAGATCATCAAAGGATCATAAATCAAGCTCTCTCTCATTAAATCACTCAAGAATAAGGCCCTCCATCAACATCGAGAAGGAGGAAGCAAGCAACAATCTGACAAGTAATTCCATGACTATCCGATAATATAAAATGGTCTTTTTGCAAGGAAAGCAATAAACTGGTTGGGGTTGTAAACTTCCTTGCATGGAAGAAAAGGACTGACCTCAATCTTATTGAGAATGAGGTCATGGTTCACATTAAGGGATCAATAACCCAACCTCCAAAATAAGACACTCAAGCTCATGCTAAATACATGAAGGGAGAAGTGAGAGCCCAAAGGATTCTTATAGAATCTAAAAAAGACTCTAATCCCATATGTATCAAAATTAGAAACTGCAAAAGCTATATATGACAATCTAGTAGAGTTGTTTTCTGTAAGTACCGCAAGAGAAGTAATCTCCTTAAGGCAAGAACTCTACAAACTAAAGATATCCAAGGAATATGGAATAGCATCATACTTCATGAGTATATCAGAAATTCGAGATCAACTACAAGAACTAGGAGAATTTATGTCTGACAGAGAGATGACCATAGTGGTACTAAATGCACTACCAAAAGAATGGGGTAACTTCACTTGAAGCTTATATGGGAAGAAAGAAACTACTCCATTTCAATATTTATGGTCATTGTGTAAGATCGAAGAAACAAAACTAAAGGAAAATATTGGACCAAGCGAACAGAATCAGGCATATGCTACAATGACAAGAAGAAAAGGAAAATTTGGAAAGTTTGGTCCTTCAAAGAAAAAGAACATGGATAAGATAAGGTGTTGCAGATGTCAAGAACTTGGACACTACAAAAGATATTGTCCTAATGTTAAATTTGGGTATGCTCTATGCTTAGAGAAGTTTATTTCAATTTTCACAGTTAGCTCAATATCTTTTCTAGATTAGCAATCACATCAGCATAATAGTAAATTGCAGATAGAACATAAACATAAATCACAGAAGACAAGCTAAGACAAGGGGACACAAGATGTGGCGCTAGCTAGGGACAAACCCTAATGTGGAGAAACCCTTGATCAATTCTTCTTATATGTTCTTTGATATTTCAGCAGAGAGAGAGATATAGTACATATACAACAGAAGTCAACACTTTGACTTATCTAAATAAGAGCATAGATCATCTCTAAGAAGATGATACACGAGGTAGTTGAACTCAATTGAAGACATGCTGCTTCAACTGATTCTCCAAGGTGACTCCATCACCCTGTTGCACCTATCATTGTGTTGCTCCTCATCATCATGCTGCACCTCACCGTGCTGCACCATGTTGCACCCATCATCACTATGTTGCATCTCATCATGTTTCATTAATCATGTCTGTACCCATCATTATACTGCATCATGTACCATTGTTGTCCCATGTGCCATTGTTGCACCATGTTGCCACATTGTTGTCCCATGTGCTTGCTGCACTATGCTGCCACACTATTGTCCCATGTGCCATTGTTGCACCATGCTTGCCACTGTATACTTGCAAGTGTTTCACACAACATGTTGCACTTCACTTTTTCACGATGCCCATCATTATGCTATAGCATTTCACATCATGCTGCCCTTATCACAATGTTGTCACATCTCATACTGATGTACCTTCCTGAACTACATCATCATGTTGTTTAGAGGATTTTCTATTTGTTGCATTGGATGACATTTTGGACATCCTTTATCATGGACAGGTTAGGCCATCAACAGTCCTACATACCTTCACACTTTGGCATGCTACTCCAACCCTGTTTGTTAGTGCACATTTTTGTAGCCTTAATGTTATCCCACAGTCAACAAAACTAGCCCTCAAGGGTTGCGCCCTGCCTAGGAGAGGCTCCTCCCATGCCACGTTGTCTTCTGAAGGTTCTGACCACCTCAACACAGCCCTAGGATATCTCCAATTGTTTGCTATGGCCTGTGGCCTAGCAACAGCTTGCTGTAGATTTCAACCTCCTCTAAATGTGCCCAAATAGCCAGTGTTTTGTTCCTCCTTTAATTGGCCTAGCAGCTTGCCCACTCGGCCCTACAGCTTAGCCTCATGTAGCAAAAATCCTCGGCCCTCCTTCCAGCTACAGCTAGGGCATCATAGGCCTGCGACTAGGGCATCATAGGCCTGTGGCTAGGGCATCATAGGTCTGCGGCTAGGGTAGGATAGGCGTGCGGCTAGGGTAGGACAGACCTGTGTATAGGGCAGCGAGTATAGGCCTTCTTAACGGTGTTATATCTCCATGCTTGGACTACGGCTATGCTCCTTTAGGCAGCGTATAGAAGCAATGATCATCTCTCTAGGACTACGGGTAGACCATCCTTTAGGACTGCAGCTAGGGCAGCTAGATCAGCCTCCTTCCCTCCTGCGTTTAGGGCTCCCTCTCCTAGATTTCCCTTCCACGAAAACCCAAAGTGAGTGGAGAGAAATCAAGAGTGAAGTGAGTGTGCAAATGACTCTCAAGTCACTTCCTTTTATACTAAAACGTTGAGCACATGTGGGGGTTATTTGGTTGTTCGCTGACCTTGACAAATTGTCCCATAACACAAATAAATTCATATCTTCATGAATACTTATCGGAATCGGATGATATTTAGATCAATCCTACACCTCTCGATGAGAGGGATCTTAGAAAACTATCAGCTGCTATAAATAAGATGACCCACATGGAGTTTGGCCCTAGTTTCCAATTTTAGCACCTAATCGTGGTAAGGACAAGAGGAATAGAGAAAGAGCACACATTATTGAAGAAGTGAAAGAGCCTGAGTCCAAGAAGCTTAAGAATGAAGAAGCAAAGATCTCTACTATGACTAATATTATCTTCTTCTCAAGAAGGTACTTTTCACTTGTAAACTATAGTCTTGATACAGTTTAAATTAGATAGGATGCCTCTCATTAGAAAAATAAGCATAGAAACATTAGAAGTAAGAGCTCGTGACATGGTAAGAAAGAATGTCTAGTGAAAATCCTACTGGTTAGGAAGCTCTTAGGAAACCTCATGAGTATTTATAAAAGCAAAGATTATCATCGACTGGGATCTTCATAGAAAAAAACATCTGCTAGGTAAGGATATAAAATATCCTCAAGTCTCTCTGATAGAATTCTCATCAAAATATTCACCAATAGAGAAAGGAAGAAAAAGTTTTTCATTAAGAATTCCAACTTGTGGGATTCAAGGAATAATGATATGATGACACAACAAGGAAGTAGGTCTAAAGGATAAAGTTCCTTCGAATGAAGTTGCTACAAGAAGTCTGGATGACAGAAAGAAAGATGAGTATTGCATAATAGCATAATTCACACTAGATGAAATCAACATAATATATGCAACACGAGGAAGCTGACTACAATCAATATTGGAAGCTCCTGGGAATGAAGTGTGTGAGAAAAGAAAGGAATAGATCATGATAATATACAACAATGGTAGAAGGCATTCAAATTCCAAGAAGATTTGACTAGAATATCTCTCGGAAGGGTATGAGGACTTTGGTAGAAGTCAGAAAAAGATAAGAGACCCTTGACACTAAATATTTGTGGGAGATGTGTCAATTTGCATGCAAGATGTCGATGCTTATAGGAAGATGTCATGGTGAAAGATCATTACAAAGGTAACTTTGATTTGAAGAATTCATTGATTATTTTTTAACTAACATCTAGAAGGCCTTTTGTAGGATTGTTGAAAGGAAGATTTGTAAATGACTTCCAAACCGACCATATAGAAGGATGTAATGTCCTTCTGAGAAATATGGCATGAAAGCGGAATGATATAAAGCAAAGCCAGATGGAAAATCTGATAAATCACTTTCTGATGAGTTGAGGACATGACTATCTCATGAACAAAAGTGATGAATGATCTATGTCCTATATATAGAAGCTCCCAAAGGATGAAGACTCATTATCATAGAAGAAATTCATGACATTGAAGAAAGGAGCTCTTCATGTAGCTGAGTGTTCTAGGATCCCCACATGAAGAGCTTTTATAGGTCCCTGGTTAAGAGGGAGCCTGAGAAGAAGTTTCTTACTTGGAAGAAACTTAGAAATTTCTAAGTCAGAAGCTTAGGTACATTCCTTTGTGATAGGAATGAGTACATTAATGGAATAAAACCTCTTGGTATAAGAAGGAGTGATAGACATGTTGTTCTGTGCTTCACCTGAGAAGACAAAATGGAGGATTGTGTAATCATTTGGCATCTGATGCTCTTGTGGGATGAGATAGGGAATCCCATGGAAGAGTAGTCATAGAGGATTGATATTCTTTTGCAGACTAGGGAGCCTAAGAAAAGAATACTCCTTATGGAACATATCCTTAGAGAACCTGAGTGGGGTATGTTCTAAGAAAGACAATGATGAGGATGTCTATAAATCATTGGTCTCACTAGCATTTTTCTCTAATCTTATGGAGGGATAGAGTTGTTAGTAAAGGCCTTGCTATATAAATGTTGGTTGGTATGATGCTATACAAATGAGTTACAAATCCGAATTCTTCTTAAAAGAGATTCTTCATATTGAGAAAGTCCAAGGTACCATTATGAATAACTCCCTAGTTAAGAGGGAGCGTTGAAAGGTGTAACTAGGTTCGATCTTCATAATGACATGTAATCATGATTTTATGTAAAGAGATGTAAATAAGAAAAATGAATTTATTATATTGACTTGCTTCATGGGTTTCATGAGCAAGGATTTTGTTTTTGAGTCAAGACTCCCAATGAGAGTCTTTAGGATTTATTTGTCATATATTCATAAAATAAAAGGGTCGTTGTCATGTTACACTTTGTAAAAGGTCATCTTGTCTATGTAAAGTATCCTCCAAAGAACTTGTCACCAAACCTCTTCAAGTTTGCCTACAAACATTGAAGAAGCTGCCAAAACAAGTCGGCCTAAATACCTATTGAAGAGGGGTATAAGTAGAAGAACTCAGCCTCCATTCTACGCATAAATTTGAACTCATTCCAATGAAGAGAAGTGCAGAAAGAAGTGCGAAAAAGGCACAGTGAGAAAGGTTTTTCTCTAAAGAAAAAAGGACACTCTTCTAGGATATCGAAGGAAGAATCTTCTAGGACAAACGAAGTAGAATCTTCTGGAGTAGCGAAGTAGGATCTTCTAGGGAAACGAAGACATATCTTTTGGGGCAGCAGTATTTCTGGGGCAGCGAAGTAGGAATCTTCTGGGAGGCAGTGAATAAGTTTCTTCTGGGATAGCGGAGGAGGAAATCTTCTAGAATAAAGAAGTAGAGACCGAGTTTCTCTAGAATACCTAGAGACTGAGATTCTCTAGAGAAATTGTGAAGGTGCAACATAACAAATAGAGACAGAGTTTCTCTAGAAGGAGCAAGAGAAGGGGGCAAGAAGACCAGGTTGGTGACAAGGTTCTTAAAGAGGATACTAGAGTCAAGGGTCAATGTCATGGTCTTGGTACTTATCAATTGAAGATCTAGAAGAAGAATTTTATTGAGTTTTCCTCTTGAGAGGTGAGAGATTTTGGCCTTCGCTGGAGAAGCCTATATTTTGTGTCACTTGTCTTTATTTTGATAATTGTCTTGATAACAATGTAAACTTTGAAACGGGAACTATGGCCAAAAAAACCCATAAAAAAATCAAAAACAGTGCTAAAAACAAAAAGTGTTGATGCTAGAATAACACCTTTTTTTCTAGGGTAAATTTTCAACATGTTTTAAAAATGGCGGTGAAAACCAATTTTTTGTGCAAAAATTGTCCAAAAAACACCTTCAAAACGAAAAGTGTTGATGTTCGAATAACAATTTTTTTTTCAATGGTAAATTTTGTGCAAAAAACACCCTCAAAATGAAAAGTGTTGACGCTAGAATAACACTTTTTTCAAGAGTAAAATTTCAGCATTTCGAAATAATGGCGTAAAAGATTTTATCATGACCCCAAAAACATTAAAATTTCAAAAGAATAATGAAATATAAAATATAATTAAAAAATCAAAACAATGAAAAAACACAAAGAAATAAATAAATAACAAAACATAAATGAAAATATATACTAAAAACAAAACATAAAATAAATAAAAAAACAAATATTTAAAAAAAGACAAAAAAAAAAATAATATAAAATAAATAAAATAAAATAAAAAATAAAAAAAAATCATAAAAATGCTAAAAAAGAAACAAAATTAACCTATAAAAGATAAGAATTAAAAAACTTAAAAATTATAAACAAATAAATAATAACAAAAGCTTACTTAGAAAAAAAACAACAACAACAAATTAAGTAGGTAAAAATAAAAAAATAAAAAAAATAAAAACATTAACATAAAAATTCAAAAAAAAATGAAAATTAAAAACAAACTAGATTTTAAAAAAAATAGAATATTAACCAAAAAAAAAATTTTAAAGACTACTAAAATTAAGATTAAAACAATTTACAAAAACCTAAAAAACAAAAATATACTCAAATTAAAAAAAAAAAAAACAAACAAACAACAACAACAACATTTAAATTTAAATGTGACTTCGTCCGAAAAACCTCTATATATATATATATATATATGATTAAAAAAAAACAATTTTAAAAATAGTGTTTTTTATTTAAAACAAGATTAATAAATAATTAACCCTAATTTTTTAAATAAAATTATAAACTTTTTTATCTAAAAACAAAATAAATAAATAACTTTTTTTTTATTTAAAAAAAAAAATTGACCCCGCTACCTCCCGTGGTGGCGTGGCCATGGGCAAAGGGGCTACATGCAGACCCCTCCGCCCAGGGCCATGCCACCACGGGCGGTCGAGTGGCTGAGAAGCGATTCCTAGAATCGCCTCTGCGTTGCCCGACCGCCCATGGTGGCGCGGCCCTGGGTGGAGGGGTCTGCATGCATCCCCTCCGCCCAAGGCCGCAACACCACGAACGGCAGCAAGGGTAAATTATTTTTTTTAATAAAAAAAAGAAATATATATATATATATATATATATATATATATATATATATAAAATTTTAAATTTTTTATTTTTGTTGTTTTTAAATAAAAAATTTTGGGCTTAAAACTAATAATAATAATAATAATAATCAAAAATACATATTTATTTAAAAAAAAAAAAAATTGAAAAGATATATATATTTTTAAAATTTTCATACTTTTTGGTTTTTTTTCTTTATAATTTGAGTTTATTTTTGTTTTTTTTATTTTTTTAAATGTTTTTAATATTAATTTTACTAGTTTTTATTTTTTTTGGTTAATTTTCTATTTTTTTAATCTAGTTTGTTTTTAATTTTTTAATTTTTTATATTTTCTAGTTTTAAATAATGTTTTTTTAAATTTTTCTATTCTTACTTACTTTATTTTTTTTTTATTTTTTTTTTCTAAATTCATTTATGGTTTTTGAGATTTTTTTTTAACATTTTTTTATTTTTTTTGTCTTTTTTTTATATATACTTTTATATTTGTATTTTTAAGTATTCAACATTAAAAATAAAATAAAAATAAAACAACTTGAAAATTCGTTAAGTAATCATAATTTTAAAAAATAAAATAAAATAAAATAAAATTATTGGACATAATAAATTTTAAAGTGTGAAAAATAAGTCCTCTAAAAAAAAGGTACGCTACATCAACACGTTTCAAAATCAGCATGAAAATCACTAACATTTAAAAACAAATATTTATATTTGATACAAAAGAAAATTTAAAGTGTCAAAAATATGCCTCGAAAAAAAGAAGTGTATTTTGCATCACCACTTTTCAAAATCAGGTCACTTTTTTACTACCCCTACGAAACGGGTAATCGTATCGGTTATTTAAAGTGTCAAAAACTATGCTCTAAAAAAAAATATGTTTTGCATCACCCCTTTTGAAAATCGGGTCATTTTTTTGCTATCTCTACGAAACAGGTAACAATATCAGTTCCCGTTTCAAAGTTTACGTTGTTTGATGAAAAAGAACACACTAATAAGCTAAAAAGGTGAAATATCATAAGTAAATGAAGAACAAGCATATCACAAGAAATTATCAAGCAGATAACTTGTTAACATTGAATGCCCTAGATTTCTCAACAAAATCTTGGTGAACTTCGTGTAAAACTTTCAGAGCTTAGTTCGCTATATTTTCGAAGATATGATCTAAGGAAGTTAGGGTTTTGCGAGCTCCAAAATTTTGTCTCAAACAGGTGACCTAGGGAGAATCATCATAACTTTCGTTTCAGGCATTAGATTTGAATTCTATAAAAAGTGGTCGAAAGTGAATGCACTGAGTTTTTTCGTGTAGTAATTTCAAGGCCGAAGGTTGAAACAGTGACACGTGGCAACCCATACAACTTTGATCTACTGAACTTGTCCATAATCAGGTCATCGTGAGAGAAATGGCATAACTCTTTCTTGAAGAATCCAATCGCGATCATACTTACGGGGTTGGAAAGAAAACTCGGAGAGTTACCACAACAAGAAATTTCAAAACTTGGAGATCTGAAATTACAGAGTTACAACCATTTCAAAATTGAGCTCCTAAAAGAAAGAAAAAAATGTGTATTTTTTTTAAATTGCATTACTTTTGTTTGAAATACCAGTTTGAATAGATTCTAAGGGAATATTGAAGCAAAGATATCGGTATTGGGTTCTAAAATGCCTCCTAAGAAAAATAATTCTACATTCGTTAAGCACTCAGAAAGCTCTACTATGACACATGAAGAGAAAGAATTGCAGCATGATATATCAAAATTATGAGACCAAAAACCAATTTCTCTCTCACAAAGAGCAACCACAGATGAACTAAAAGGTAACATAGATGATTTAAAAGTTGATATGGACAGTTTAAAAGCAGACATGGAAGGTTTGAAAGAAGGTTTGACAAAGTTGTTGCAAGAAAGGCTTCCTAGTGGTGATAAGGTAATCCATGAAAATCATGATGAGGACAAAAAGAATATGAAATACAATTTTAGAGACTTCAATATGGGGTTTAAGAACCACTACATTCCAAAGATAGATATGAGGAATTTTGATAGCAAGGATCAGTAACATGGATACTACAGATGGAGCAATATTTTGATCTACAGTATATACAACCCTCACAAAAGGAACGTATTGCATCTTTATATTTAGAACCCAATCAGTTTGTATGGTATAGATGGTTTTATTTCCTAGTCAATTTTAATGGAAGAAATGATAGCACATTATGAAGATACAAAGAGCAACACCTTCTTTATCCAATTGATAAATCTCAAACAAAATTGTTTAATGGCAGAGCACATTGAACATGTGCCCTAATCGATACCTTTTACCATATGCCCCATTAGTCATTTCCTCCTGTCCATAACTAATCTTCGTTTGTCCCAATCTATGCAAATATGATAAACTCTAACAAATCATTGCTGATGGGTTTCTAAATTAGACATAAATTAAGGCCCATCTGACCATCCTTCAGCACATTAAACCTCTCTTTTTGCATTAGATAATGTATTTTTAACTTTAATATGTTCATTAGAAAGGTTTATGGATAATTCATATTTATGCCTAATATTATTTATTTTTGTGGAATATTTTGAGAATATTGGGCAGATCATGAAGATTTGGAGAAGAGAATAATTTAGGGACTTCCTCCCTACTAAAGGAGGATCAATATTAAATAATAAATCAACAAGATATTCTGGAATTATGGCACAGATTGTGGAGCTCCAATGATTGAGAAAATCTAGAAATGTGTTCCCTGGCATTTAATGCAGATTCTTAGTATTGGGAACCATATCCACTAATCAAGGGATTTTGGTGGAGAAAACATCCTCCTTTCATGGGGAATGATTCCTAATCATTTTTATAAGTACCAAGTCGAATTTTCCTCTAGGGATTGATTTTTCTTAGTTTTCTTGTGGAGAGAACTCATATTTTGTATCTCCACTTTCATTTCTTGCAGGGATGTAATTTTATTGGTGGAAATAATGAAGATTGGTGCCATGTTCAGCTTCTAAATCTTGGTCTCATTAATAGGACTCTAATTTTCTTAGGCTTGGCCATCCCGTGAGCCTCAGAACCCTTTTGTATCATTTACTTTTCTTCCTTTCACTTCTTATTCACATGCATCTCTTGTTCTTGTTTTTTTTCTATTTTTGCATTTAGTATTGATGATTTCTTGTTGTAGGTGTTGGCTTAGTGGGGCCTGACCCAAGTTCGAAAGTGGTTTAGCGAAGCAAATCCTAGTACTACTGGCCCTTTTGGCAACAGTCTGCAGAGCGCAAACTGAGGTCTCACCCGAAGTAGTATGGGAGGGTGCTGGAACCAGGTTTCTACACCCTAGGGATGTCTTGATGAAGTTTCTGGAGGTTCACGATCTGAACCTGCGCACTTGCGCTACTCCGCGCAGCTGTCTATCCTTCGTGACCTGTGCCACTACCTCCACGCACCTTTGTAAGGGCATGAAGAAAGTACTACCCTAATCTCTATTCTTACTGCACTATTATATTAGTGCTTAACTTAACTTGTGAGGGCCCAATATTCTTATTACTTCATTCAACATTTAGGTAAGTGTGCGTAATCATAAACAATATAAATGCATAAAGATAAACAGAAACATAGATGCACAATATTCCGAATCAAACTTATCTTTATTAGTATTCCTTTTCAAGTACAATCCTACTTACAGACTTGACTCCACCCTGTGCACTCAACTGCAGGGGTCCGCGCACTTACCTGCGGACTCTACTAGGCCTCTGCGCACTTAGCTGCAGAGCCTCTTCCTACTATTATGACCCAGTACACTTCAACTTTCCCTCTATGCTCTAACCATGCCTTCGCATCTATCTATTACTTGCTTGCCCAACAAAAAATTATCTTTACACTTAGAGCCTTTCTCTATTTATACAATCCCATGGTCCGCGAACCATGGGTAGGCCGACACAACTTTACATTATTTTACAATTCTTAGGGCGGACAACCCTATGACTCATCCTAGAATTTCATGCTCTACGCCTGCACTTCACGGAGTCTTACAATACAATTGACCAAAACTCGGGCTTTAAGCCCCAAAACCTGTTGCGGGGGATCCCATGCCCAACAGGTCCCCAACACAATCATCGTGACTCGTCCTGAGTCACTCTGTTGATGCAGTGATCTTGGCGCGGCACCCCTCTAACTGTGCCTGTGTTGCGCGAAGGTCCGCAGCGTACCGTTCTGTTGTATGTTGGATCTGCTCCATTTCTGCTTCTGAATCATCTGCTTTTGAATCATCTGTGTCTTACTCGATTCTCTTCTTTGGTACCGGCTTCTAGTGCTTGTGTTTATAGTCCTGCACCCCTATCCAGCTTCTCGAGTCGCGAAGACTATGCTTTGGTCAGTTAGTCAGAAAGCCGGCCCACCCGTGTAGGGCTTCAGGCAACTGTCGTTTACTTTTCCTGGCAAGGGTTCTCCATTAAGTTTCACTAGCTGGACCGCACCTCCGTCTGTGACCTCTTTTACCACATATGGTCCCAACCAGTGCATTCTAAATTTTCTGGGAAATTTTTCAAACTTGCTATCATACAGCAGCACTAAATCGTTTACCTTGAAGGTGCGCAACTTGATATGGTGGTCGTGCCAGGCTTTCTCACGCTATTTTTGTACCTACTGGTGAAATCCAGCCAAAAATCATTCTTCCTCGAGTTCTTCTAATTGCGCGAGCCTTTCTTCCAGAGCTTTGCGGTCCATCATGCCTGTGAGCGTTGCTATTCGCA
The DNA here is from genome assembly GCA_031772625.1 of Pinus tabuliformis. Classification (NCBI taxonomy): domain Eukaryota; kingdom Viridiplantae; phylum Streptophyta; class Pinopsida; order Pinales; family Pinaceae; genus Pinus; species Pinus tabuliformis. Next base: position 201,742,295 of record CM062815.1, on the reverse strand, counting down.
GACTAGGTACGATGTATTCCATTGGCATGACTGCTTCCGTACCATAGACCAACCAGAATGGTGTCTGTCCCGTCAATTTCTTGCACATTGTCTTGTACGCCCATAACACAGTGGGTACGTGCAAGTCCCAGTCGTTCCGCTGCGCATTACATATTTTGGTCAACGCAGTCTCCAGTATTTTATTGAATGCTTCTACTGTTCCATTAGCCTGTGGGTGGTATGGTGTACTTTTCTGGTGATAAACCTGGAACTCTTCTGTGAGCGCGCTGATGGTTTCATTCAAGAAATGTGTTCCGCAATCACTCATTAAGATTTTCGGGTAGCCAAATCATGTCAACATGTTTTTGAACAAAAACTTTGCAGTCGTGGTAGCCGTGCAGTCCTTGACCGGTTATGCTTCTGCCCATCGTGTTAGGTACTCCGTCGCGATGATGATGTAGCATGCACCCATCTTTCCCTGAGGTTTGATTGGGCCTACAAAGTTGATTTCCCATTTCTAAAATGGTTGCAATGTCATTTGGGGATTTAATGGCATCTCATCCCTTCGTGATGGTTTTCCTGTCCTTTAACATATATCACAGGCCTTACAATGCGCTTTCGAATCCTGCTGCAGGGTTGGCCACCATAACCCTGTGTGAAGAATCTTTTGTGTAGTCACATGTCCTGCATAGTGTCTTCCTACAGCACCCCCATGTGCTTCCGCTAGGATCTGACCTCGCTCAAAGTCAAGTACGTATCTTCGCAATATCTCATCTTTGCCCATCTTGTAGAGGTGCCCCGCAATGACAGAATAGTCTACCGTGAACACCACCAATTCCTTCTTCTGTTGGATTAAGTACCCCTTCGGCGTAGTCCCTATTGTTAGAAAATGGATTATATCTTTGAAGTGTCCATCTACGATGTGTACTACAAAGATTTGTGCATCCAGTAGTCCCTCCTCCAAATTTGTTGGTTCCTCGCCTGTCTCAATTCGTGACAAGTGGTCTGGTCCTGTATTTAAGCGTCCCGGCTTGACTATGACCTCAAAATCATATTCTTGAAATAGTAAGAGCCATCTGCATATGCGCCCCCCCAACATAGGCTTGTTCACCAAGTATTTCAACGCGGAATGGTTGGTATACATCTTAAAATGTCCTCCAAGTAAATAGTGTCGGTATTTCTGGAGCACGTACACCATTGCCAACCCCTCACGCTCGGTGGTAGAGTAGTTCTTTTCTGCTTTGGACAATCTTCGAATCGCAAACGTGATTGGGTGATCCATGCTTTCTGCGCCCTCCTGTGTGAGTAGAGCTCCCAATGCAATACACAACACATCAACATGTACATGAAATTCCACGTCCCATTTCAGGAAGACCAAAATTGGCGCGGAGGCTAGTTTCCCCTTTAGGATCTCCAAACTCTTCATGCAATCATCATTCCAGCAGTATGTCGCATTCTTTTTCAATAGATTTTCCATCGGCGCGGCTATTTGGGCATAACTTTTGATAAACTTCCTATAGTAGCTAGTGTGCCCCAAAGTAGCGTGTAACTATTTGACACTGCGCGGTGCTTCCAGATTCAGAATAACAACAATATTCACAGGGTCCACCATCAGGCCTTGTTTGTATACCACATGGCCTAGTAGGTTGCTAAATGGAACGAGGAAGGTGCACTTTTTAAGGTTCAACGCAATCTAGTGTCGACGGCAAGTATCCAACATCAACCGTAAGCTCGCTACATGGTGCTTAACTAATCCAAAGATAGTCCAATCGTCCAGATAGACCTCCAAGAACTTGTGGATGTATTCTTTGAACGTCGCCACCATTATGCGTGAGAATATCGCTGGCGTGTTCTTCAATCCAAAGGGCATAATGATGTACTGAAAGTAGCCCCATTCTGTTGTGAAGGTTGTTTTGCTCCTATCTTCTAGCGCGATCTTAATCTGATGATACCGTGAGAAGCCATCCGTAAATAAGTGAGCTTCCTGACCGCCAACATTCTCAATACTTCATCTGTGAATGGTGTTGGGAATGGATCGTGAACACAGGCGTCGTTGAGCTTCCTAAGGTCCACGCATATTCTTATTTCGCCTTTCTATTTTTTCTCCTGCGCTACCATAAGACTCACCCAATTGGATTCTTCCACTGGTTCGATAATTCTGGCTACGAGCATTTTATCTAGTTCGTCGCGAACCTTTTCTTTATACTTTGGGTTCAAGCGGTAAGGCCGCTGCTTAACTAGCTTCACGTCCAGTTTTAGAGTGATCTTCATCATCCCTAAGTCGTCAATGATCCCTTTTAAGTCCGTGATTTTGGTCGGGAACAAGTCTTGGGATTTTCGAAGTAACTCAGCGACCTTATCTGCCGTAGCATCGTCCTAATAGTCCCCAAGTGTTGCATACTTCGGCTCTGCTTCTATGCCAATGTTTACCTGCTTTGTTTTTAGCAGCGCGGTGATGTCAGGATCCTCAATTGATGGTCCTTGAACCTCGTGACAACCTTCGGTTTCTGGGATATCAATATTTCGAGGGTCGTCATCATCCTCCTCCACCTACACGTTATAACATTCTAGAGTGCTGCTTAACTGGGTTTCCCATACTGGTTGCAGCATTTCCAATGGCTCCTATGGTATTTTGAAGATGGCGGCTTTTACTGCTTACAACGCATTGTCAATAGTATCCGACCACCAGTCTTCAAATGTGAATGTTAACAAAAATCCCTTGCGCAAGACATCCCATTCGCCCATACCATGTTGGAGTTTTGTCTCAGTATACGAGTGCATGGGTATGACATCCAAGGTATGGTAGAATAAGTGTACCCATTCGAGCTGTGTTTCTTCTACGTAGACCTTGGTCCATTTTGCGAGGTGCGTACGGAGGTCATCTCATCCATTGTATTTGTCTTCTAACCGCAGCTGCTTCCAAAACCGTAGGTGCATCATCCTTTTGCATCCGTGCCAGTCCTCAAAATTTCCTTGCTGTGTACCCCACCATCGTGCGGGTGTTACACGCAAGGCCCATTTCAATGCATCAAACCGCTGTTGTTCCGATACTGCGCTTTCAAATTTACTCAGGAATCCATCTGCCTATGTCAATCCATCATATGTTGGCAGCTCTCTTGCCTCTATTGTCACACAACGCATTCATCTAACCATCATGTTGTAATTCAGCGTTGTCACTTCGTGCAACCGATTCTACCATCGCTCTACTTCTTCATTTGAATCCAAAGTGCGGGAGCTTTCGCGCTCCCACGAGATCCTCCCATATGTAGTCGGATTCACCCAATCTTGGTCTCACATCGTTATCTTGTAAATACAATCGAGATCATCATTTCTATCGTCCTCGTGCACTGGTTCAGTGTAGCGTGCTCCTTCGGGTGGGTCCAGTGGGACTACTACACGTAATGACTTTTTCTCGAAGATCAACTTGTGCTTCTTCAGGTTGATGACTCCATTCATATTGGTGGCCCAATCTATTCCTAACAACGTGGGATAGGGATTGTTGTCATCAACAATCTCTATTACTTCGAAATCCGTTTGTGTGCTCGTGCCTTCAATATCAATTGTTATCCCTTGCAACCTTCCCATGGGAAAAATCTTCTGTTGGTTTGCCATTCGTAATTGAATAAGGGACCACTGTAATGCGGGCCTGCCCATACGTTCCCATGTTTGCTTCGATAATACATTTGTGCCTGAACCCAGATCTAAGATTACCTGATCCATTTCATATCCCCCAACCTGTGCAGTCAACCTCATTTCCATTCCAGTGCGCAATACATGCTTCCCCAATTTCTGGACGACGTGCAGTTCCCCTGACCCCGTGTAGCTGGTGATCAGTTCCTGTACTCCTTTAACCACCTTATTATCATGCAGCAGTTTCATGCATGTCTCCAGAAAGGTAGTGAGCATTGAAGGATCCATTCCTGGCTCTAGTTGATCCTTACTACCTGAAGTGGAGGCCTCCACGAAGCTCTTCTTAGCTTCCATGAATGTCTCCTTTGCGCGTTCTAAGTCAAATTCGAGTTCCTTTGCAGGAGCCTTGCAAACCCACGTATGTTCCTCGGGTTGCTTCCCCTTATCCTCTCCTGTGGTCGCACCGTTTTTGAGCATCATGTTCACATTCAGGTATTATTCGCGGCTCAGACCTCATCATTTGTATATTCTAAGTCAGGGGAGGCTAGAATACCCCTTTTTTGCACATCTTTGTAATCAATGTAGGACAGTCTATTGTTTCATGATCAAACTGAGCACAATACGAATAGGATATCCTCGTTGGGTTGGTACAAGCGCAGGCATAGTGCCCTGGTCCTCCTCAATTGTAACAAATTAACTGTCTGTGGCCCCTTCTTGGTCCCATTCCTCCTCGTCCTCCACCTCACCCCTGAAATCCAGCGCGCCATCCCCGCATCTAGGTCGAGGGCTCACGTTTCGGTATGCATTATATAGGCTAGGGTATGATCCATCATTAGCTCATAACTACAGAAAGTGCGCTCATCATGGCCTACCGACCTGCAGAAATTACAAAAGAATTGTTGGGGTGTCTGTATATATTTCTGCAGCAAATGACAATTGTCCATCGTGTGTTTCCCTCCTATCTGATAAATCATGCACCATAAAGCGGGTGCCACACTCAGCCCTGTCTATGCCTCCAGTCTCAGCGGCATTGGCCCTCCTCCTGCCAAGTAGTTCGTGAATACTGGGCAGTGATCCTTGTCATGGCCCTAGCCTTTGCATTTTATGCACCATACTTCCTCGTGCGCCTCCGACCATGGTGCCCTATCCTGCTTCAAGCTTTGCATTTCCAAACATAGATTTTGCAGTTGCACATAGATTTGCTGAACTCCCAACCCAGGGTCCCGTATCTGGGTCTCATGTAATCTCATCGCCATCTCCAACACTTCAACCTGGGTAGAAAGTTTCTGTTGTGACAGCGTCGTCGTCAAGTGCGGTGTCAGAGATGCTACAAACCATGCGTGATGTTGTGCATCCGTTAGCGTCGTATTGGCCTCGTGGATCGTACTCTTCAGCCTTTGGTATAGATCCCAGGGGGTCTCACCCAGAAGCATCACAATCTCTTTAAACCTTATGATTGACTGTGTCTCTAATTTTGGCCTGCTAAATTCTCTGTTCAACACATTCTGGATCTCTGCTATCCCTGTGTTTGGGTGGTCGTTATAGTGCTTGATGTACCACGTTAATGCACGATCTTGCGGTGTGCTCACCAATGTTGCCCTCTTAATGTTGTTGTCTGTGACACCTTGTGCTTCCCATACTGCTCTTACCATGAACTAGAATTGGTCTGGATTCTCATTCCCTACTCCTCTTAATACTAATAGTTTGATCGTGCTCGCCATACTGAATTGTGGAGGTGGTGGAGGTGGAGTGGGTGGAGATGGAGGTGAAGGAGGTGAAGTGGGTGGCGGTGTGGGTGGTAACCACAGAATCTGCTGCCTTATCAAACTAACTATGCTTCTCGGAGAAACTTTCGCGAGCTTGTCCTCGCTCTCCCACGAGGGTGAAATTAAGGGACTGTTTTCTAATTCTTCACTACTTCTGCTTCTGTAGATTCTTCCGCTTCACGTAGTCCCAAACATTAATTTATTCGCATAACCCACTTTTCACATAACAACATCTTAATTCAAAGATTTAATATACTTACCTCGCGGTCCCTTGAGAAAACATCGCTCCGCCTCGCTATAACTAACGGTCGTGTCCACCGCGAACTCAATGATAAATCCTCTTATTATTTGGTCGAGCCAATGGTCCATAGCTTGTGATATCTTATCTTCTAAGGCTTCTAGTCTGCGCACTAATTCCAGAGTCCACACTATCAGTTGGTCGAGCCTACACCTTCCATGGATGTTGGCTAACCTCACGATCCACTTATACAGTTCAGAAGGAAAGGATGCAAACAAAATCTCATGGATTTCCATATACATGTATTGATCGAACCACTTCTTCTCAGATACTTGCGGAGTTATGTTTTCCTGTGTCGCAAACTCATGAATCTTCTTGGCCAACCACTTTTTAATTTCCTTCTTTATTGGTTTCCAATGGCACGACATTAGACATCCCTTATGCAGATCCCAGTCGCGGCAACAAAACCATTTGTTGGCTTAGTGGAGCCTAACCCAGGTTCGGAAGTGGTTTAGCCAAGCAAATCCCGGTACTACTGGCCCTTTCGGCAACATTCCGCAGAGCGCGGACTGAGGTCTCACTCGAAGTAGTATGGGAGGGTGTTGGAACCAAGTTTCCACACCCTAGGGATGTCTTGATGAAATTTCTGGAAGTTCGTGGTTCGAACCTATGCGCTTGCACTACTCCACACAACTATCTATCCTTCACAACCTATGCCACTACCTCCGCGCACCTTTGTAAGGGCACGAAGAAAGTATTTCCCTGATCTTTATTCTTACTGCGCTATTATATGCGCTATTATATTAGGGCTTAACTTAACTTGTGAGGGCCCAATATTCTTATTACTTCATTCAACATTCAGGTAAGTGCACATAATCATAAACAGTATAAATGCATAAAGATAAAAAAATACATAGATTCACAATATTCCGAATCAAACTTATCTTTATTAGTATTCCTTTTCAAGTATAATCCTACAGACCCGACTCCACCCTATGCACTCAGCTGTAGGGGCCCACGCACTCAGCGGTGGACTCTACTAGGCCTCTGCGCACTGAGCTGCAGAGCCTCTTCCTACTACTATGACCCAGTACACTTCAACTTTCCCTCTATGCTCTAACCATGCCTTCACATCTATTTATTACTTGCTTGCCCAACAAAAAACTATCTTTAAACTTAGAGCCTTGCTCTATTTATACAATCCCATGGTCCATGGACCATGGGTAGGCCGACACAACTTTACATTATTTTACAATTCTTAGGGCGGACAACCCTATGACTCATCCTAAACTTCGCGCTCCGCACCCGCACTTCACGGGGTCTTACAATACAATTGACCAAAACTCAGGCTTTAAGCCCCAAAACCTGTTACGGGGGATCCCATGCCCAATAGTAGGATTGGGTTAAATGGTTCAAGTAAGTTCTTTTTCAGGATCAAAAGCATCATTCATCCTTGTAAAAGCTCTGGAAGGTCATAGTAATCATTTAGCTACTTGGATTAGTTTGCTTATTCCCAAATCTAGATTTCTGCAAGTCCTTTGTGGTAAATAACAACAAATTTCTGCTATTTTTTAGAGTATGCTAACTAGCTTAAATAGAGTTGATTCCACTTGCATTAGATCACAAAAACATTCTATTTGATAACAAAAATCACCCCATTGTATTTTCACTTGATTAGGTTAGGCATTTGATAGATTTTCTAGCTCACTAGTTCTCGAATTTCTAGATTTTAGACTAGTAATTTTATGCTATTTTTTAGCATGGGTTAGTAAAGGTATTTTTGAGTGATTCCACTTGGAATGGAGACCTAATACATCCTAGTCAATAAAAAAAATTGTCCCATCCAATGTTGATTTGATTTTCTCGGTCATTCGGTGAATTATAGTTTCCTATAATAAATCTGTTGTTTTCTGTAGTACTCTTTCAGCATGTATATACTTGTCGAGATTCATTCACGAAACTTGGTTATGATCCCTTGGGACTAAATCAAGACTCCTAGGCTCTAAATAAATTATTAGGGAAGACCAAATACCACTTAGGACTTTCCTCTTTAACCATGCAAAACATTTTAGTAATTTCAACTAATGGACAGATTTATGGATTAGATAATACAATGATGATTTTCTTGATTTCCACATCCAAAAAACTCTATTAATGGATCTAAACTGTTTGAAATGTAATGGTTTAAATTTATTTCATGATATTTAATTTATGCAATTAGAATAGTTTTATTTCCTTGTACTTTCTTTCTTGCAATAGGTTAAGGTTTCCATTTCGAGCATTTCATTTTCTGTAATTAGTCTAGTATTTGACTTCAGTACATGCACTCCATTACATCATGACAACAAAGGAAGGACACATTGTATGCTTCACATATAGTGTCGATACCTCTTAAGTTTGTATGAACCACGGGTTGATAATTAAAGTTGGTAGCCTTGGGAGTTGCAGCATTCTTGTTGAAACACTGAGGCTCATCAATTGCATCGACCTCGACTTGCTTTTCCTGAGCTCTAGAAATCCTTTCCTGTGACTCAATTATCCTGTCATTATATGCCTTGCAACTTATGATTATTTCCTTCATACTTCTCAATGTATTTTCTATGTCAAGAGAGTACTCTTCTCCTTGTTGCTCAGTGGATCAGTAAGGTGAGTCACATGAACTGTAATCCACAATTTTGCTCGTCATCTATGATCTTCTTCTTCCTACAACCATACCATGTTAGATAAACCAAATAGAAACATAATCAAATCATAGCTTAGTGAAATTCATAGGAGGCTATCGTGTCTACACAAATCAGTCCATATTAACATGATATACATGTATATACTCATAATGAAACCAACATATCAACTCGTCAACATCATGCATGATAACTCAAACTGTAACACCAATGATATACATGAAAACCATAGCCACTATAATCCATGCATACAAATTACATGCATTCACAACAATCACATCCTACCCATCCAGTACAAATGTTTGAACCTGGAAGCTCTGATATCAATATGTAACCTCCCCTCCCATGTTTACCTACATTTACAAGCTCCTAGGGTAAATGTGAGATGACTACTACTATGACATGACCCAACCTCCAAGTTCCAGTTATGGAAGTGGGACCAACAAACTGACAACTTTACTAACATCCATCAAAGACCATAGACCACTCAGAAGGTTATAAACCACCCAAGGTGGTCAATCCTTGACTTAGAAACATTTTCACTGGACTAATGCCCCAACAACACACACAATAAGGCAAGAGTGAAGTTATAGGCCTCCAATTGCACACAGGCTCGCTTCTATGCGGTTATGGCCTAAATTCCCTCGTTTCGTGCCAGCAGTCTAGAAATCATAGCCACTTTTCTAGGATAGACTCTAGACCACTATCGAGAACTTCCTGTAACTTCGTAGAATCATATTTAACATCACAATAATTCCAAACATCCAAACTTGAAGCAATAACTTGCCTTATACTGCCTATAACACACTACACATTTCATCAAACATATGTTAAACATGTGAGTTATAGGTCATGAATGCATATCTAATCTTAAATCTCTGAAGCTCATCTGAAAATCACTGAGAAGATTTAAGGCCCTATCTATTAGTTTAAAAGACACTTGTTAGCCCATGAATTCATTGACCATTCAATTACTTATTAAATCATAAACACGAGCCATAACTAAATCACTTCGTAGAACCATACTTATAACCAACATATAACTAGAATATTAGCCATGAAAAATCAATCATCAAATCAACATAATAACAAGTACAAGTGTTCATAAACCACAATAGGAAAATACATCTTATTAACATATGCAAGAGTCAACCAAGTCAGGGAGTTCCACATACCACCCAACCATAGATTGAGCTTAACCAAATATTTATTTCAGCCAATCAACCCCATGCAAATTTCCAAGCATGAATGTGGGATCTCAATGGAAAAACCAAGAGATAATCAACAAAGGAATCCAAAGGTTAAACCACACCCCCCCCCCCCCCTAAAACTACTGTGATCTCACCTAAACTGATCCTGAGATCACAGAACCAAAACAAGCTTGGATGCCTCAAAATTTATTTACCATACCTTGAGAAATTTTCATGTCTTCGTCCACCTCTTGAGGGATTCCCAGAGAAAATCGTCTCCACCACCAACCTTTGGGAAATTTTTTGTGACCACCTCACCTGGTTCCAAAACCTTCTAGCAATCCAAAGCTCAACTAAGAATAAATCCCATCACACCATGGATATCCAGGAAATGGCAAGGCAAGGTTGAAACCACTATCAAACCAAGAAGAACCCATGCCAATGACAATAAATTAACGAAATAAACAAATGCACCTACCATGCATCCACACCTCAACTAGGAAATCACCCATGCAACCTGTTACCTAAAGATTATTCCTGATGAAGCTGTTGATCCAACCTTCTCCTTGCTTTCCTTTGCTATCCTTTTATTTCCTTTTCCTTCCTTTGGTTGCTTGCTTGATTTTCCTCTTGAATCTCTCTCTCTCTCTTTCTAACACTATTATCAATCCAAAACTGACAAAATATGTGAATTGGTTCTTTGATGCCTTTTTATTATTGATGTCTATGTTTTCTTTATTTTCCTTATTTTTTCCTATAATTTCCTGAACATGTAAATTTGTGTCGCTTCACCTTAATTTTCTCCTATTTTCCTTTATTTTCGTAATTAAATGCCAATTATTTCCTCTTTTCCTTTGCCAGTGCCTTTTCCAATTTCATTAGCCATAAATAAACCAAAAGTGATGCCCACTATAGTGTTTTCCCAACATTCATCTTAGATTACGTGTCCCATGACCTTGGTCTTATTTTTCCTTTATTATCCTTTATTACATGAACTTTAAATCGGGGTTGTTACACTATATGTGATGAGTGCCAAAGGATGGGAAAGCCTACACCTAAGGATGAAATTCCCCTGCAACCTCAAGTGACTCCGAAGCTATTTGAGAAATGGGGCATGGATTTCATTGGGCCCATTAATCCCCCATCTAGGTAAAAGAGTTATATCATTGTCTGCACCATTCACTTGACAAAGTGGGCTAAAGCAAAGGTGGTGAAGATAGTAACAGAGCAGAAAGTGGCTAAATTTCTAAGGGAGAACATTTTCTACAATTTTGGATTTCTAAGGGAGTTAGTCATTGATAAAGGAGCTCATTTTACCTCAAATATGATTGAAATCATCGTGGAGAAACACCAGATCAGAAAATCCACTACCTATCACCCTCAATAAAATGGGTAAGTGGAGGTCACAAATAGAGCCTTGGAGAACATTTTGACCAAGGTTGTTAGAAGCATCATAAGGGATTGGGTGGACTGACTTGTAGAGGCCACTTGGGCCTACAATACCACCCAGAAGACCACCACTAGATTCACCCCATTTGAGATTGTTTATGGGAAGAGATACATCTTGTCCATTTAATTTGAATACAACACCTTGAGTATGGAAGCATTGTTGGATTTGGACATCACTACAACTCAGCAAGAAAGGATGCTCCAACTCAAATGGTTGGATGAGTTCAGATTGCATGTTCTCATGCATAATGAGGTATTCCAACTATAGTCTAGGAAGATTTGGCATGATAAACACATTAGGGAGAGACTTCCAAAAGGGTGATTGGGCCCTTCTGTATGATTCAAGGTTCAAGGATTTCAAAGAGAAACTGATGACAAGCTGGTTGGGCCCTTATCTAGTGGAAAAATGTTATGAGAATGGATCTATCCAAATGAGAACAATTGATGAGGAAGGAATTCCATTGCTTTTTAATGGTTACCGATTAAATTTATACAAGAATCCTCTATCAAAGGAGGAATTCACTAGTTCAATAATCAAGGAGATGAATGTAATCGGGGCCCTCACAAACCTTAGTTCATCCATCTTCTAATGAGAAAAAGAAGGCAAAGAAAAAATAACAAAAAAAGAAGAAAAATAAAAAAATAAAAGGCCTAGGTGAAAGCCTTCATGAGGCACCTAAGGCCAACTCTGGGGTTCAAAAACCTCCATGAGGCAGCCCAAGAGCAAAAAAAAAAATAATAATAATAATAATTAATAAATTAAAATTAAAAAAAAAAATAATAATAATAATAATAATAAAAATAAATAAATAAATAAAATAATAATGATAATAATAAAAAAATAAAATAAAATAAAAATAAATAAATAATAATAATAATAATAAATAATAAATAATAATAATAAATTAATGAAAAAATAAAATAAAATAAAATAAAAATAAAAATAAAAAAATAAAGAGAGAAAAATAATGAAAAGGTCCCTAGGTGAAAACCTCCTTTGAGGCACCTGGGGTAGGCCTATAGATTGAAAACCTCTTTAGATGCACCCTGCAGGTCTAAAAAAAAACAAAGAAAAAAGAGAAAGAGAGAGCAACATAGAGGTAACGGAACCCTTACACTAGTTCAACTAACAAGTTTTTGCACGGTTCCAGTCATGGTCAAAGGGATGAGAGTCGAAGGAAGCAAGGTGCCACATCACATGTTTCCACCTCCCAAGATAGCCTCCTACATGTCCTTCAGCATTCCACCCATCTCCCTACATTCCTCCATCATCAAGCAACCCATCTCACTCAATTCTGCCTCATTCCTGCATTGCTACAGGATTGTCCTAAATTTCTATAGGATTGACAGAATTGCTACAGGATTGTGATTAGCATAAGGAGAGGGGTCAGATCTCATGTTTTCCTTGGGGGAATGAAAAGGGAAGTCCACCAAACCTCCATAATATTTCACCCACAATTTCCATCCAAAACTTCATCTTTATTCGTGAAAGGACTCCAGCTCCTATCAATGGGCTGACCATGAATTATTTGAGCTTCTGAATACATTTCATGAGGGATGTTGTGATTTTGGAATGGTCTGTGTGACTATTATATGAAAGGATCCAATCCTGCAGTAGCTTGCACAAACCCTACATAACCATAGTTGAAGACACTTGACAACACCAGAATGAAGACTTGGCTATCTTGAAGCATTAAGAGACCATCCTTGAGATCTTGGGAAGCCACACCACTCTTGAGGAGCAACTACATAGTCACTAATCACCTCAAATCACAACATATCGATCCATCACTTGGAGAACCTACATTAGTAGACTTCATCTAATCAAGCACCTATGAGAGGATATCCATAAAACGTTTTGTTCAAAGATAGGACTAGTGCATTAAATATCTAGCATGAAAGACAACACCTCCAAATACCATCATATCAATCACCATCTTGAAGCAGCATGAAGGTATCAAAGCATCTCGAAAACCACTAGGTAGGCTCAGGTATGACACTCCTCTCCTCTTCCTTTAAGTCCATAATGGCTCAAAAATGTTTTTAAAATGAAGTTTATTGGCTGGAGGTGGCTAATAAACTTTCCCACCCTCAAATAGTTAAATTGAAATTCACTCACCCTTCCATGCAACGTGGAAAAGTCAAAATGAGAGGGTGATAACTACGAGGAGTGGAGAAAATAGTCCAAAAAAGGAAATACATGTATGGTAGGTAGGGGCCAACTCAGAAAGTGCACTAAGCCCACTACCATAAGAAGAAATAAAAAGGACAGGCCCAACTTCATTTGTATTGTTAGTGTTTTGTGATTTCAAGGCTGACGAAAAAACCACGGAGGCAACATCAAAACCACTTTCGAGTTTAGGATCTATCCCTCCTAAACTCAGAGAGGGATCTCTCTGTGATATTTAGATTTGTTTACTGGGAATTTTAGGCTAGTTATTGGGCTCAAAGTTTGATTTTGAAAATGGTTTGTTTGGAATATCAAGAGGAATCCATTGGGAAATGGAGTCAAATAAAGTTGGACGCTGCATCAAATGTTTAAAACAGTAATCACAGGGCAAGCTAGTTACATTTACGAGATATTTTAAATTGAATTATGACATGGAGAAAAGTGTTTTTCAGTCGTTATTGAAAAGCATCTAAGAATTTTTCGATCAGACTTCAGAAGAAAACATATAGATTTTAAAAACGGTCCAAATAAGGTGTTCAATAAACAATTAAATTTCAAATGATAAACATACAGAGAATAACAGTGGAAACAACAATTACAATAAGAAAAACATCACCAGTAAAGTGTAGCACAAGAATCCTATGAAAATTCTTTGTATTATTGATCAGTCCATTTGAGCTCAATGAGCAGCTTTACATTGGACAATAGATTTCTTCATACAAACCCCAACCCTTTCTTACTTCAAATGATGAAGTATTTATACAAATTCTAAACTAAAATATCTTGATAAAAATCTCAAGATGTTTTTACAAATATCCTAAACACTTTTACACAAATAGATATGAAATGTAGGAAATTCAAAACTAATGTATCTACTTGGAACTACCATTATGGATTTCTGTTGAAAAAGAAGAGAAATTCGAATTTGATTGCAACTCTTAGTTGATGAGGTGGCTAACTGTCTTTGAGCATTTTCCTCCCGAAATTCTGCAAAATAGGGTCTAGTCATCCCTTTGTATATCTCAATCTAAGATAGACCTATAAATAATTGTAGATAAATATTTTCTTGACATAAACCTCTCTCATATTCCCAAAATTCATCTCCATATGTTCCCAATATTCTCTACAAAAAGGTGACTGAAATAGGACTTTGCACAGTCCAAAAAATAGGTTGTACATATGTACATGTATCTCTCATTCTGTAATTGTTGTGTAAAATATGATGTAGGTTATTGTACTTTGGCATCTTAGGAACAGAAACCTCCTCCAATTTCTCAATAGTCATCTATGATTGGCCACAATATGTTCTGTAAAATTATGACTAAATAGGAAAATTTGGGAAAACATGTTTGCAAAGCTTTATCTGTATATCCCAAACCATAATAACTGTTAGAAAACTGAGAGAGGGTTTTTTACATGAGGATTTTGGCAGAGAAAACCTCTTTCAGTTTCTGAAAATTCGTCCTCATTGGTTTGGAAACCATGTTTGAAGTCAATGTGTCATATAGGAAAAAACATAGTTTCAACTGATCATGAGACAAATGAATGATGTGGATGCGGGAGATGACATGGCAGTGTACGTTGGCGCAGGAGTAATGGACAAACGATACGTGTTGGGATAGGATTAGAAGAGGTGATGAAGTGGGGACATGGTAAGAGGACAAGGGGAAGTGGTTTCCGAAGGGGGTGGTGGCTGGTTAGTGGTATCAGCCGGGGGGGTGTGAAATGTAGGGGAGCAGACTCGTAGTCATGGGACCCAGTGGGGAATACCACCTTTTTGGAAAAGAGCTTTGTCCACTTGTGCCTTTTGCTTCTTGCTTTGAACTTAGGATAAAGGTTTAGAAATATAAAATATGTCCAATACTTCATATTTTCGTTCCTTTCTTCTTTTTACATTGTCACTAAAAATTTGGATAAAATGGCAGATAAGCATATTTTATTATTTTCCCAAGGTTTTGACCTTTTTTGAAAATAGTTTACAACATGGAATTTCATTTACAAAATCTGAAATATAATAATCACCATCAAATGGCCCTATAATAATTATAGGACCATAACATGTACCAATAAGCTAATGCCCAAAATAGTTAGAGAGGCCAACTAAGACATCGAGAGTTGAGCTAACTATGACAAGGGGTCCCCTAGGGTGCTATAGAGAAGGTATAGGGTCAGCTAATAGGTATTACAGGATTAGAGGTAGTTGCTACAGGATTGCAAAACAATACTACAAGATCAGGGTGAGAGGTGAAAGAGGGTTTGAATTAACAATAATTTTCCTCCAAACCCCCAAAATATTGAAGGAAACATCTAGGGAAGGGTAAGTAGTTTTTTCTCCTCACCTTCCATGGCAAAAAAGATGAAATAATTTGGTTGAAAATTTTCCTGCACATACATCTTGTAGTAAACCCTTGCAGAATTGAATTTCTCTTTAAAAAAAAAAAATGAGAGAGGCAAGGTGGAAACAAAGGTATTTTAGTTGAATTTTGGAATATAATTCTTCTCCCTCTAACCAGAAGAAGAGTACAAAACCTCTCACCCTTCACAGAAAATTCTTTGAGAAAACTTGAGGAAGCATCAGTACGAAACATGGGAGGGGTTTCAATAGAAGGGACCCTATAGACACTAACAGAATCCATCAACACCACCTTGTTAGATATATCTTCCTAAGCCACCAATAGATGGGGTTCTTTGAAAAATTAAAGGGGTATGATAATGAGATAACCCATGAATTTTCCGTGGCCCTTCACTCTCAAGTGGAAGATAGTGCCACCACTATTGTAAGGGGACTTTCCATCCTTTTGAATGGAGAGATAATTTGAAGAGTCACCACCATTCCTTTAGGATTTATATTGGGTAAGGAGTAGAGGACAAAAGCCATCACAAACAAGAAAAAATTCTTCCTCCTTGAAGAAAAGTCAGTTGAAGACAAAAATGGAATTAGAAAGGAGAGCCTTCCTTACCCTTGGGATGAAGTGGCCTATAGCATCCTAAAGTACATATCTTGTGAAGGAAGGTTGAATGTTGTGTATGCCTATCAATTTAGACTACTCTATGAGTTGAGGTTCCAAACAAAGTTTCCCATCCCAAGAAGGCTCAGTATCCCACATTTTCTCCTTTAGTCCATGATTGAAATGAGTCAAAGGGTGAGAGAAGGGAAGCACCAGTACATTGCCCATCATGGCCTCATAAGGCTCATTGTTATGAATTCCTTAAGTCACCTCAGGAGCCCTGTGCTATGGACTAATTTTGTGGACATGGATAGGGAGGCCTTCATCAAGACACAAGCCCAATCTCTGACAGAACATGAAGAGACCACCAAATCTAGTGTTGCTAAGGAAGAAGGTGAACAAGAGGAGGAAAAATAGGTTGAAGAATAAGAAGAAGAAATTGAATAGAAGGAAGAGGAAATTGAAGAAGAAGCTGGAAAAGGGAGGGAAAATAGAGGCAACAGAAGAGACCCTTGGGGAGCCCTCTAGACCTCAGAAGAAGAGAAAACAAGAGAAATAGGTAAGCCTCTCAGGAGGGGATGCAAAACAAAAGGTGGTTTCCACCCTCGCAACCCTTAGCGTAACCATCAAATATAAAAGGAGGAACCCCAGGCAAGGCCCTTTATACTTCAAAAGGAGGAGAAGCACTAGGATCAAACAAGGGAAGCCTCAACCTCCTTCAATAGTCCCAATCACAATTGAGGAATCTGTCAGCCACCGAGAAGGAGAATTGGGATGAGGCAAAATAAAAATTGAGGAAGTCACATTCCTTAAGGCCAAGGGAAAGAAGCCTTAGACATACCAAAGGAGGCCAACCACTAGGGAAGCTAAAGTCAAGCAACCACAAGAAGAAACTGCCTAGCTACAGGAAAGAACAAAATTGCTACAGGATAAGGATAAACTACTAGAGGAAGGGATAAAAGCACCTCAAGAGGGAGGAGGTTCAAAAGGACTCCAATATCCTGATCCACAACCTAATCTTGTATCCTATTACAAGTTTTTTGAAGCAAGAATAATTATACCTGAAAATTTTGTAATTCCCCTCCTATTTGAGTTAGAAAATGAGAGAAGTCAAACTCACGGGTGGATGTAGATTACCAAATCGAATAAATTGGAGGATGTAGTCTTCATGGAGGAAAATATGCATCAAATAGGTAAGGAAATGGTTGACTTAGTATTAAAAGAGTCAATAAAGAGGGAGCAGTTCAAACTAGACAATCAAAGGTTAAGAGAGAAACTACAGGAATAGGAAGCAAAACTTGTCACCATGGCAAGCTTGTCCATGGATGCCATCTGGTGTAGGAAACCATCCAAATCATATGCCATCTTCCTCAAATAACAATGGATGCAATTTCAAATGAAGACATTGGCACAATATGGCTCTCTCCCATTTCAGGATTATAGGAAGTTCATTTACTTATTCCAATAAGCAAGCATTGAAGATAGGGCTAAATTGGTTGAATTATATATACACAGCATGATCCTCATAGACATGAAATTTTGGGACCCTAATTCAAGGTTGGGAGATGCAGAGATGATGGCCCTATCATCCTGTCTTGTCCACGAGGAAGCAAGGGTTGAGGAGGTGAATAAATTTATGGCCAAGGAAGCAAGTGAGCCTCTATATATCAGAGAAAAATTAGCAAGTCCCAAGGCAATCATAAGCAACCATAGCCTCATCTCTAGAGACCATAAACTAGCCCCTCGCTACCTAGAGAAGGAATAACAATCCATCCTTCATTTTGAAGATATTTTTAGGATTTTGGGGTGTTATCACTCAGGTTGTTCCCAAAAATTGTAAGAAAGGGAATACGGCCGAGGTAACGACAGACCAATATTTTAGACACATATTCTAGCCAATCTGCATCCAGAGAGGGCTCTCTCTTTATAATTTAGCTTTGTTTTAAGGTATATTAGGCTAGTTATGAAGTACGGGGGTGTGTTTGATTTTTGGATGGTGATATTTAATAGAACAGGGGTGTAAATCTGAGAAGTTCAATCCATTGGGCTAATGGAGTCTGTGAGGATGAACTGTTGGAAATGGTTTCTTTGACAGAGGGTGGTACTACAGAGCAAGGTAATCAATCATGGGACAATTTATAAGCTGGAATCAGATGGGATGGAGTCAGTGGGTGAAGGGCAATTAAGAATCCTTCATCATGCAGACAGAGGGAAAGTGGATGATTATTTCTAAGGAGCGCTTAAGAATTCCTTAGCTAATTTTCAAGATGTAAGAACCAGGGGAAACAAGAGCAGTTAAGAATTCTTGTTTATGCTAATTCTGAAGAAAACATTAATAATAACAGAGATTAAACACAGAGTGTAAGCAAACAAATTCTGAGTTATTCTTTTTCTCTGTTATTCAGATCATGAAACATGTATGATATAGTAAACACAGAAACTAAAAGACACGAGTAAGAGGGACTTATTGATCCATAAGATGATTCAAGAATTTTGTAACAAGTCCTCTGCTATCAATTCCACATTCAGAGAGTCCAACAACAATGGATTCCAGCAGCTTTTGTATTCAGAAGGTTTTTAGAGTTACAGCGCAGTCTAAGAAATGTATACAACCCCAAATACTTCGCTTGGGGAGGTATTTGTACAAAAGTGTTTACAAAATATCTCAAAGAGATAATATCTAGTAATAACTCATTCTACCTACTTTATAGGAGAAATAAATGATCTTGAAAACAGGGAGAAATAAATGCAGAAGTAAATGTTGTTGTGTTGGCTGCTCAGTTGGTGAGATGTGTTTACTGTAAGCTTGGTGAGTCGGTTGGTGGCTATTTCCACTGATATTCCGTGCTGCTGCCTCAGCTTCCTTGGGCGTTTTTAATTTTGACTTGATAAATTGTTGCCCCGCATGACTCTTATCCATTACTATCCACCGCTTTATGGTATCTGTTATATCTTGGGTAAAACAAAAGTTGAAACATGCCTATAGGATTTCCAACATGCTTTGCCACCGTTGCTCTTCTGGTAAAATATGTCTTTGTAGCTTTCTCAAAGTCTCATCAGTATCTGTGTACCTGAAGAAGTTAGGTTGGACTGTAAAAAGATGTTTCACTTCATGCTCAATATAAAACAGATTTTCCAAGTTGTTGTAGAGAGTTTGGCCAGATGGAAGGGCCTTCTCTGCAGAAGTACTTGATGATGCATTTACTTGATTAGCAGCATGTTTATTCAACTTGTGCGTGTACTCAACTTGTCTCAACAGGTGTTCATTGCTTCCCAACAAACTTGGCAAGCCCATTTCATGCAAAACTGCAAATCTTTTTACAAAAGAGTCTATCTCCACTTACATATCCTGGCACCTCCTTTCCAAATTCTGCATCAGAGTTCTCTTAGTCAGAACTCTTTTGATTGTTAGGATGGTGCATGTTCTGTCTCTGATGTCCAGTGCTGCTAGTTCTTCACTGGTCTTAGTATTCAAAAAATGGATTAGCCTGTTGGCCTGTTCAGGCATATGTCCCAATAGAGTTCTGACCTTTTGAATTTCCACTTGGGCTACTGCTATTAATTCAATCTACTCATAAATAGTTTGAATAGATCTCCACACATTACTAATGGGTTCGTTGATGTTAGCCCACAAAATGCCTTTGATTTCTCCCAGAGGTTTATCTAAAGAGAGGTCATTTTCCAATGCTTTTACCCTGTTCTCTAATGCTTTCACCTCTCTTGTCTTTTCTGCCACAGTCATTTTGGATTTATCATAACTCACTTCTAATTTTGCCAATTTCTCTTTGGCTTCTTTTAATTCTGATACTTGGAGTTTTAATTCCTCCATGGCTTTTATTAACTCCTCTGTGGTCATGGTAGTGCTGCTGCCTACTGCTGTTGTTGTTGCTAAAGTACTTGCTGTTGTTGCTGATGTTGGAGGGGCATTTATGACTGTTGGAGCTACTTCAGGTGGCTGGGAGGTCGACTGTCCCTGCTTCTCTTTTATTTCTTTCTCCAATGCCTGCTCTATCTCACTTAGTCTCTCATTCATTTTCATAAGAAGGTCCATCATGTCCTCCTCTGCTTTTTGTTGTACAAGCTCTGTAGTTTGTGGATGCATGGTAGTAGGCAGCTTCAATTGTTTCGTGAGGGCAGAAATGTCATCTTCCTTCTTTTTGATCAATGCTTTTATTCCTTTGGCATCTTTGGGATCATGTCCCAGCTTGATGATAATATCTTTCAAGGACTTTATTCTGTTGTCTTTGGCTAAAGAAGGTGCCTTCTCCAAATCTAGTTGGGCAGATGTGTTGTTGTTCAATGAGTTCTGCAATTTATAAGCCAACATTGTCTTATCTGCCAATGTAAAGTAGACCATCTATCCAGTCTGCTTATGCAGCTCAATCTTGTCCATAGGATGAATGTCTTTGGCAAGGACCTCTAGATTTGTTCTAATGTAGTCAACTATTGACTGTGGCTGCTGCAGTTTAGGCTTAAAGTGGCTCAAGATCATTTTTCCTTCTTCAATGTCATATGCAGACATTAGCCTTTGCTGGTTGGTGGGGGTCATCTTGAGAAGCTGATTATAAAGTTGCAGCCTCAGTGGGTCATTCCAGGCTTTTATCTCTGTGAATTTCTTTTTGATCTCAGAGCCCTGCTTACTTTGTGGCTTTGTGGAGGAAACTTCCACACTATGCTGCCTTTCTAGGTCCTGCTTATGAGAGCTGGTGGATGTTTCTATTACTAGTGAGATCTGTGGGCTGGTTGCCCTCTCACCTCTTGGGCTTTCTATGGTTTCCTCAATAATTTCCTCTTCAGGTAGAGGATTTATTCTTTGCCTTTTTTCCCCTGGTTGCTCTGTTGGTCCACTTCCAGGTGTGGCCTCTTCTCTGTCTCTCTTCCTGCCCCTTTCCTCATTTAGAGGAGTCTGTAATGCTGGTACCTCAAGTGCTTTGGTCTGGACAAGAGGATTTTTCCCTTGGTCCTGTTCCTTTGATGTTACTGGCTGATCTGTCATTGTGTGCTGCTCTGTATCTAGCACTTCTTTGCCCTTTGATGTCCCTGCAGCTGGTGTAGTGCTTTCTTCGGCAGGTTGCTGTGAAGTTCCAGCAGATGATGTACCCACTCCGGTTTGCTGAGGCAGTTTGAAAAATACATGTCCAAAAGAGTCCAGGTCAAGAGTCTTTTCTAGATTTTTCATAGCTTGTTCCATTTTCTCCTGCTCAGTAAGCTCTTCTATCAGTGTGCCCTCTACCCACTCATCTTGATTAGCAAATTGCTCTATTTCAGGGATCCTACAATGTTTATAGGCTGATAGCCTATTTTTTACTTTTCTTTCACTGATAAATCCATTTGGGTCATAGGGTACCCACCAAAAGCTCTTCCTTAATTTGAGTTGTTCCCCCAATATCTTGTCAGCATCTTCCCATGCTTCCCTTTTGTTAAGGATAAAAGGGCCTAACTGGTTTCTTATTTTCAGCTGGGCCTTTTTCTTTGCATTGTAGAAGTGAGTTAGATCTGAATTTATTAGTTTCCTGAAATATTCTAATGCAAACAGTCTCATAGGCACATACTTGGGCAGCTTATAAGGGCACAGCTCGCAGCCATATATCCTGAGTTCAGTGTGATTCTGGTAGAAATACCAGTCACCTATTCTGTAGTTCTTGGAGAGCTGTAAAATCCTCTGCATATCACTAGAGAGTCTAGGAGGAGGAGTTCTCATCAGTAGAGAGGAGACCGGATGTATAAACAAATCAATGAATTCACAGTAAGTGTAAGGAGAGTTATGGACTTCATGGAAGACTGAGGTCCAAAAGATCACAGACCTCCTTTCTCCTTTAGAATCCAATTTTCTGATGGGAAACTGAAAACTGTCTGTTTGATAGTATAAGAACAGATGATATATATAAGAGGTATACTTGAAGACTCCTTCTCTGTCTAGATTCAAGAGTTGGTCATGGATCTTGTTGGCAATGAAAGTAGCATAGTCATATTTGACAGCAGGGGGTTGTCCTGGAGTAAATATGGACAATAAAAATAGGGTGGTCTCATCAACATATTCACTTGTTTTGAATCCCAGGACATAGGATATCATATCAATAATAAATCTTCCAGCTTCATTGAACCAGACATGTAAATAAGGAGGAGGAATTCGGGGCTGGAAATTTAGCTTCATGAACATCTTAGCAATCCGGCCTATTTCTGCAGTGGATAGTTGAGAGCCTTGCTCAAGCAGAAATCCCATGGATAGAGGAGCAAGAGGCTGAATGTGTTTGAAGTGCAACATCTCATTGATGGACTCAGGAGTTATATAAAAGAGGACAGTTCCAAATGGAGTCATAACTGCTCTTTTGATAGGTTCATAATTGGCACAGCACAGGTCGATAATATCTGGGAAAATATCGACTGAGGGGAGGTATTATATGGGCAGGTTGGATTCCCATATTCCATATAAATAAGAGTTGCTTCTGTGACTGTTTCTAATTTCACAAAATGCCTAGAGGTGGTTTTTGTCACTAGTTAAATCTTTAATTTGGAAACCTCTGTCTGCTAAGGGTAACCACTCCCGCTCTTTATGTGGCGCATTAAGGGGGGAAATGTTCAGGGCCACTGGAGCCTCCATTTTCGGTTTTTTGTGTTTTTGAACTGGGGGTGGGGCTTTTGCAGGCAAATGGGCAAAATAACAGTGGTTCTAGTGCGTATATTTGAAGGCAGTATGATGAATTGAGCTCGAATTTGGGTCCTTTGGACAACTTGCAGAGAAAACTAAAATTCACAGGGTTTGGAAACAAAATTAAGGTAAATACCTGTCTTTAACAGCGCACTGTGTGGATTGCAGGTTGCGGGACGAGCTGGAGGACAGGACTGTGGACTTGATTTGGCTGGGTGGCGAACTATATGGTCGAGTAGTTGCTTTGGACGTAAACCGCATGCAATAGTCGTGCAGAGAAAAATAAGTGAAAATGACGTTTTCGCGTCTTTTTAACAAAAAATTGACTTTGGCGGGCTTTTGGCGCTTTTCGGTCGGATGACGTCAGCATGACGAAGTATTTTGTCGTGTAGCGGGGTGACATGGTGATGACATCACGGATGACGTGGTGATGACATCAGCGGGGGTGGTAAGCTATATTGGCCCGCACCGCCTTATCGGCTAAGGTGGTATTGGAGGAGGGGCAGCGAGCATGCCGGGAGGGCGCCGCGTGTCCTAGGTATGGCGGGAATACCACCGGCTCCCCGGGCAGTAAAGTACAGGCGACGGAGGGGTTGCGATATTGATCTGGGCTGTTGGATGGGGAGGGCGAGATCCAACGGTTGGCGGTGAATGGAGCTGGCGGAGGGCTACGGCGCGGGGCCCATCCACTATTTTAATGTTTTATCACATATCGGGGTGATTTACCATGGGTTTGCGATGTAGCGGGCTTTGTGATATGGTTCGTTAATTAACGTGAGGTTAATTAACTCCTTATGCACGCCGGGGAGGGTTATCACAAGGTTTATGATAAACCTTGGATCCCATATAAACATTAATATATGGCTATAATTTAGCCGAGGGTCGGGATAATAGAATTTGGGGTTTTTATTGCATAGTAATATTAATATGGGAGAGGGAATAGGTCTAGGGAGCTAAATAGTATAGGTTAGGAGTTAATATGGATTTTGAAATTGAATGCGCTAAGCATAAAGTTTGACAACTTAGGCAAAAGGGAAAGAAAAAGGATTTTACACAAGAAATGTGGCTTTGTGCCTAAGCAAAGTTGTGACTTCACTTAAACTTTTTCATGAAATGGAGTGAACTAGGAGTATTGAGCAGATCCCAATCTCTTTAGGGGGAGGTTAGTAAGTGATTTTGGGAGAAGAGTGAGGGGAAGTTAGACATGCTTCATTTGATCTGTCACCACATAGTTGCCATGGTACTTATGATAGTAATAAGATGAATCACCTTTGAAAGACAAAATTACTCATAAGCCTGCTTTTGTAACATCAAAACTGCCTACCCAACCTATTATACCTAACATTTTTTCTTCCTTTTTCCTTGGGTGCATTTAAACTAGCAAACCCTTACTCTCTTCTTTTCTTTTAACTGCCATCCTATCTAAGTCTGCCCTTATTTCTTCCAGGGGCTCAGATTTAGCTGTTGAGCTCCTTTGCTTCTCTACCTAACTACTTATCTGCCAAGCTTGAACTGTTTGGACAGATTTTGTTCTCTATCTCTAAAACAAGAAATTTAAACATGAAATTGGCCAAGATTGAGCTGTTTGGCCATCCATCAACTGTGGCAAGAGTCAACTAATTGCACACATTGAGATTCTTATGCAAAAATAGAATAGTAGTGGCATTTTGGACTAGCACACTTTCCTGGTCTTCTTCATTTGGGGTTCATTTTCTTTCTTTTTGACCATTTCATTCTTTTTGCCCTTTGATCTTTCTTTTAGGGCATACCCTCTTTTCATTTTTTTATTTTTTTATTTTTTCAAAATATGGAACCTTTGTAGCATGAAAAGGGTGAACATATTTGGCACTTTACCAGTTAATCATGAAATATGACACCTATTGATATAGGAGCATAACACTGGCTCCACTTGGGGATGGCTTTTCCTAGTGAAAAGTCAAGAACAGTAGGTCAAATGGCCTTATGTACAATTCTTGTTGCATTTTGAAATCTTCCCTTTGCTGTAAGTAAACAAAATTGTACCTCTGCAACATATATACATTTCTCATGAGCTCATTCAAACAATTTCAGCTCTGTTTTGGATATTTTCTCTGAATTTTTGTTCTCATATTTACAGCTCCCAAGTCTTCTTCTTCAACTTTTGTTTGAAGCAAAAAGGTAACACAAAAAGGTGGTAAAGTTCCTTGACTGTTCCTCAAAATTTCCTACATATTGCTTCCTATCCTATTGCTATAATAAACTGCAAAAAGTAAACATTTTTATGTATAGGTTAGAGTCCTGACATATCAACAAATTGGATCAAAATAATGCTTCAGCATCCGACCATTGACTGGTCCATCTTCTATTTTTGTACCATCCAGGCTTTTCAAAAAGTAGGTGTTATTTCCTTGTGAGGCCTGAATAACAAAAGGTCCCTTCCACAGGAAGTCAAACTTCCCATGTTTTCCTTTATCTTCCCTTCTGGAATCCCATTTCAGTACATTATCTCCTATGAAGAAATCTTCTCCCTTAGTCCTCTTGTCAAATATTTTCTTAAGTTTTTCTTGTAGAACCTGAGATCTTTGATACACCTCTTCTCTAGTCTGTTGTAAATGAATAGTCTGATTTATTCTTCTCTGGATGTCATTGGGTT
Source organism: Pinus tabuliformis (assembly GCA_031772625.1). Taxonomy (NCBI): domain Eukaryota; kingdom Viridiplantae; phylum Streptophyta; class Pinopsida; order Pinales; family Pinaceae; genus Pinus; species Pinus tabuliformis. The sequence goes on along the minus strand of CM062815.1, from coordinate 201,716,963 downwards.
CTGCCTGCACTTCTTGCAATAATTTCATTACAGGTATTCCCAAGGATGAGGGAAATACAGCCTCCATACCATATACAAGCTCATAGGGACTAGTTCCAATGGATCTCTTTGTAGTCAGTCTGTCTGCCCATAATGCATTTATGAGCTTTTTATGCCAATTTTTCTTGTTCTCTTCCAATACTTTCTTGATGATATTAATCATGCTTTTATTAGATGACTCAGCTAGACCATTACCTTGAGGGTAATAGGTTGTGGAGTGGCCTACGGTAATGTGGTACTTGTGACAGAAATTAATCATTCTCTTGGATTTAAAAGCAGCAGCATTGTCAGTTATAATCTTTTCAGGATAGCCAAATCTGGACAGGATATTGGTTTCTAGGAATTGCATGATTACTGAATCATTAGCTTGTCTACAAGGGATGGCTTCTATCCACTTGGTGAAGTAGTCTATGGCAGTCAAAATCCATTTGTGCTAGCCAGAAGATGGAGGGTGAATTTCCCCAATGAAATCTAAACCCCATTGTTGAAATGGTCTTTCAGTGGAAATTGGTTTAAGGGGTAAAGATAAAACTTTCCTCTTGCCTTCAAAGATTTGACATTTATGGCAAGTAGTAACAAAATTCTTTACATCAGAAAACAGGGTGGGCCAATAAAATCCAGCCCTTAGGATTTTATCAGCAGTTGATTTCCAGTACAAATGTCCACCACAGTCCCGTACATGAAATTCTTTCAGCACTTTGTCAGTTTCATCCTTTGTTAAGAAACTTAGTAAAATGCCCTCATGATTTTTCCAAAATAAAACATTATCTAAAATACAGAATTTTGAAGCTTTCATTTTCAGAAATCTCTTTTTAGTTCTGGATAACCCTAGAGGAGCCTGCAGGTTGAGTAATACATAAATTATATCAGTATACCAAGGCGATTGTAAAAAGGCTTGATTGATCTGTGGAGTCATCATCTCCTGTTCATTATCAAGTTCATTGATGTCAAGGGCTTGAAAGTTGGTTTCAGTCATAAGTTTCGCTAATCCTTGTCCTTTTATCAACTTTGTTGGTTTAATTTCAATGTCATATTCCAAAATGTTAGCTATCCACTTGCCCCGTTTAATTTCAATTCCTTCCTGAGTTAGGATATCTTTGACAACAGTGTTTAGCACGTAATCTATTACATGCGAGAATAATATATAAACTCTGAAGTCCTTAATAGCTTTTACAAGTGCATAAGCCTGTTTTTCCATGATTTGATACTTAAATAGTGCATCTCTAAGCGATTTGCTGAAAAAAGCTATGGGTTTTTCACATCCTTGGTCATCTTTCTATAGCAAAATAGCAGCAATAGTATGTTCAGATGCAAACGAGAAGATTATGAAGTCTCTGTCAAATTTTGGGCTTGTAAGGGCTAATGTTTTAGTTAAAGCCAATTTAATTTCATCAAATGCTTGTTTGGACTCTACTGTCCACTTGACTTTAGAATCTTTCTTCAGCATGTTGTTTAGCAATCTGATTAATTCAGCCAGATTAGGTATGAATCTTCTTAGAAAGTTGATTTTCCCTAGGAAACCTTGAAGTTCTTTGATATTTCTAGGGTGAGGAACTTGCATAATGGCTTGTATTCTGTCTGGATCTATTCTAATGCCTTCTTTGGAGATGATGTGACCTAATAGTTTGCCCTCTTCTAGGCCAAATAATGATTTCTTTAGGTTCAGTGATATACCATATTTTCTGCAGATTAAAAACACTTGTCTGAGATGATCTAGGTGTTCCTAATCTGATTTGGAAAAGGCAGTGAGATCATCTAGGTATATGACTAGGAAATCATGAATTTCTTTAGCAAAAGCTATGTCCATGGCCCATTGAAAAGTTGCCCCTGCATTCTTGAGTCTGAATGACATCTTTACATACTTGAAAGTTCCCCAAGGTGTTGTAAAAGCAGTTTTTTCTTGATCATCAGGGTGAACTAAAATCTGGTTGAAGCCTGAAAACCCATCTAGTAGTGAAATTCTAGAGGCACCTACTACCCTCTGTAAAATATGGTCCATCTTAGGTAAGGGGTAGTGGTCTTTTAAAGAGACTTTATTTAAATTCCTCAAATCAACACACAGCCTAATTTCTCCTGTTTTCTTCCTAGTGGGCACTAAATTGGAGACCCATTCTGAAAATCTAATGGGTGCAATTATCCCAGCTTCATACATTCTCTTGACTTCTTTTTCAATTAGAGGGAGGAGTACAGGATTGACTCTTCTAAGTTTTTGCTTGAAAGGCTTTTGATTTTCTTTAAGGGGTATTGTATGTTGAATCACAGCAGTGTCATAGGATTTGAGATCTTCATAGCTCCATGCAAACACATCCTGAAAGCCTTTGGTCAAGAGACAAAGTTTTGGATAGTTTTATCATTTTAGGATTTTCTGCAGTTCCTATATTACAGTCCTCAATTTCTGTGTTTAAAGGCTGCATTTTGGGTTTCCTTGGAATGTCATTAGAATCAAAAATGTCTTCCAGAGGAGTTAATCCTGTGGGTAAAAAATTGTCCTTTAAATCAATCACTTCAGATTCTCCTCCAATAGTTTCATCAAGGTCTATTTCTTTCAGCTCTTGTAACTCTTTGTTGGTAAAGTTTGTTGGATGTAGTATTTGAGTTGTTGTTTCAGTTGAAATATGTGTTTCAACTTTGTTTATTTGATTGACTTCACCAACAATGCCTGTGTCTATATTAATGCTGGAAAATTCTTCTTTTAAAGTCAAGAAATTATTAATTTGAATGTCATTCTCAAACACTTGCCAGTTTTTAACATTGTCAGGTACAGTTGGCCTGTGTTTAATCTCAGCTGTAAAATGATGATTAGGCTCAAACAGTAGTTTACAAGTGCTGGCAAATGTTGCTAAACTGTGAGCATGCAAATTGTGATTCCTTGGAATTTTGGCAAGCTGTGATTCTAGAAAGGTATTGAGTATTTCAATTGATGCTCCTCTATAAGATCTTAATATGAGGTCATTTTTGAGGAAGTTTCATTTCATTTGTTGAATAACTAAATCAGAGTCGCCCAAAATTGATATCCCAACTGCCCCTAAACTTTTAATCAATTTGAGTCCTAGCAGGAGGGCTTCATATTCAGCCATGTTATTTGTGCATCTAAAATTCAGCTTGTATGCATGTCCTTCAGCATGATCATTTTCCATGTTATGTATCCAAATCCCTGCCCCTGCTCCTAGCTTATTGACAGATCCATCAAATTCTAAATACCATAGGATTTCTTGATTACAGCTAGCATTAGGAGTTTTAAAAATTTGCTTAGTAGGCAGATTTGGATTTTCAGTTTCATGTGGTTTCCCTTGTGTGTCTGTTGTATCATTGGTCACAGAAATTTCTTGAATTTGAACACTAGATTTTTCATTTATGACTTTTTCTTGTGCTGATGCTAAAACCTTGTCATTAGTTGGAGGGAAAATTTCAGCATTGTATAGGATGAAAGAGTCCATATCAGAATGCATGGAATAAATGGGAAAATTTTGGGGTTTCTCCTGGCTGCTGACCACATATTTCATCAAAGTTTCCCGGTACAATCTCTTTGGCTGACCAAATACTGAAATGGTAGCATAGGACATGTCCAACTGTAAAGATCCCTGGAGTTTTGCACCCCAAGATCTAGACAGTAACATGCCATATTTTGGTGGGATATCAGCTACCACTACATCCATTAAAATTGTCTTGGCAGGGTATTGAACTAGTGATACACATAAATCTTTGATTAACCCTAGACATCTAACCTGGCTAGAATCGAAAGAGAACAAGTCTTTGTATGGCCTGGTGATATCTAGGTCCAACTTTTCCATCACAAATTTGGGCATTAAATTATGGGAAGCTCCAGAATCAAACATTGCATTGTGAAGTACTTTGTCATGAATATTCAAACTTACATAGAAAGGAGGAACCCCTCCATCTACTGATTTGCCATTTACTTCAAGGCCAAAAATTAATTATGGTTGGTCATCAAGGACATTTACTGCATCTCTGTTTTCTGAAATTTGAAGTGATCTGCTGATTTGTTCTCTATAGACATCATGTTTAGCCAATTCGGACAATGGAATGGCTATCTTTAATTTGCCTATTTTGGTTTCAAGGTTAAAAGGTTTTTCTATTTGAATTTTTGCATTTCGGGCAGCAAGATTTTCTTTTCCTGCTGTATTTTCTGTGTTATTTTCCTTTTCAAGAGTGCTGTTATGAGCTGAATCTGTTTCCAAGTCCATTTCTGGAGGCTCTTCCACAGTTCCTTTGAGAGGAATGGAGGTTGAAGGCTGTTTGCTAGGTTGTTGATTGTCTGATATATCTTCAACTATTGGATGATTTGGATTATGAATGGTTTTAGGAAAGGTTTGTACAAGAGGTTTCTTGACCTTAGCTTTGGTGGGTTGCTTGATTTCTTTCTGCTTACTAGTTTTAGGGACATATATCATTCTACCTCTCAAATTGTGTTGCTTGTGAACCTCATAGACAGTTGTATCATATCCCTCCCTAAAATCGAATGATTCACTTGATTGGGTCTAGAATTGATTAAAAGTATGAGCTTCTTGATCATCCTGGGTCAAAAAAAATTGTTGTTCACTATTGAGACCCATTAAATTAATTTGAGAGTCTTCTGTTGGCTCACTAGAAGTTGAAGCATCAGCATAGTTTTCCTGGAATGGAGGTCTAATGTTTTGGTCAGGACCAGCCTTTCCAGTATTGGGATTCTGATTTTTCCTAAAATTTGGGTTTCTTCCAGTTGTTATCACTTAGGTTGTTCCCTTTGACCCCAGAGGGAATACGGCCGAGGTAACCACTAACCAACCTTTTAGCCACAGATCCTAGCCTACCTGCAACCAGAGAGGGCTCTCTCTTTCTGATTTAGCTTTGTTTTGATGTGATTTTAGGCTAGTTATGATGCACAGGATTTTGTTTTGAACTTGTTGGGATGATGATTTCAATCAGAACAGGTGTGTTTTTGCAGAATGATCTAGGCCATTAGGCATGGAGTCGATGATGGTGAACTGCTGGAAATGTTTTTTAGAGAAAACAAGTTATGCTACAGAGCCAGAGAAGCATCTATGGAACAATTTTTCAAATCTGTAATATGATGGGATGAGATCAGGGAGTGAAAGGCAACTAAGGATCTTTCACTAAACTAATAGGGGGAATAGTGGGAACATTATTTAGGAGCATTTAAGAATTCTTGAACAACATTCATAATGATAGAACAAATACAAACATGAGCAGTTAAGAATTCATGTTTATGATTAGTTCTGAAGAAAACATTTTTAACAACAGAGATTGAGCATAGGGTGTATTCAAACAATTCTTGTACTATTCTTTTTCTCTATTGCTAAGCTAATGAAACATATATCTGAGTTGAGAAAACATAGAAAGACAAAACATAGTTTAGGATAACTTATTGTTCCATCAAACAACACAGGAATTCTGTAGCAGAACGCAGATCATCACTTTGACATCAAACAGTGCAAAGATCATGAACTTTTCCAGCCATTTGTATTAGATAATCTGAAAATATACAAAACAGTGTCTCAGAGAGAAAATCACCAACCCCAAATATGTTGTGTGGGGAGGTATATATACAAAAATTAGATACAAAATATCTAGCTGAGGAGTTAATGGCTCATAAATTCTATGCCAACCCCTGAGGAATTACAGCTGAGAGAGTAAATGCTGTAATAACTATTTAGTGCATTAGCTGTCCATCTTGTCAGAAAGTTTTGACTTTTGTGACCCATTGAGTCGGCTGGAGCTGCGCTGTCCAAAATCTGCATGTTTCCCTTCTTTGGCTTGCTGTCCCAGTATTTTGCTTAGTCATTACTCTCACCCGCTCTGCCTGTTGTCTTCATGCTGCATTAACTTTTGTTGACCTAAGACAGATTAGAAGAGACCGAACTGAGATCATTGGGGCAAAATTTGCAGCATTGCTTGCCACCAATCTTCTTTAGGCAGCTGGTGTCTTCATATTTTTATTAGAGTTTCATCTGCCTCTGTGTACCTGTAAAAATTTGGTGGGACCTCAAACAGGTGATTAATTTCATGCTCAATGTAAAATAAATTTTCCAGCTTGTCATAGAGGCTCTGCCCTGATGGAGGTCCTGCTTCTTCTGAAGTGCTGGTGGATGTTGTGATCTGATTTGCAATGAAATTGGTCATTCTAGTGGCATATTGCTCACGGGTGAGCAGTCTTCCTGCACCGGTCAATAGGCTTGGTAATCCTTTGCCTTGTAATGCACCCATTCTAAGCTTGTAGTCATCAACCTCAGCCTGCATTTCTTGACATTTTCTCTCCGAATTTTGCACAAAATTTCTAAGGGTCAGCACTTTTTTAGCTATTAAAACAGTATCTGTTCTGCTGCTGATGTCTAAGGCTGCCAATTCCTCCTTTGTGTGAGTGTTCAGGAAATGTATCATCTTACTAGCCTGCTCAGGCATATTTCCTAGTGCTGCTCTGGCCTTTTGGCTTTCAACCTGAGCTTGGCCTATTAACTCAATCTACTCATGCACTGTTTTGATTGATTTCCACTGTTTGGTGATAGAGTGGTCAATCCGGGTCCACAAAATTTTCTTTATCTCAGCCAGAGTCTTCTCTAAATTCAGTTCCTTTTCCAAGGCCTTTATTCTGTCTTTCAGGGCCTTAATCTCTCTGGTCTGCTCAGCTATTGTCATTTTGGACTTGTCATATTTTGTTTCTAGCTCAGCCAATTTTTCTTTGGCTTGTTTAATCTCTGTTGCCTGAAGCTCCAGCTCCTTGACAGCTCTTGTCAATTCATCCATGCTTATGCCAAACTCAGGAGTTGTTGTTGTTGCCGCTGCAGCATCTGAAGTTGTTGTAGCCGTTGGAGGGGTCACTGCTGCTTCTGTAGTTGCTGCAGTAGTTGGGGCAGTTTGAGGAGGCTGGGAGGTTGACTCTCCCTGTTTGTCTTGCAGTGCTCTCTCCAATTCCCCTTCCAAATCAATTACTCTTTGGTTCAGTTTCATCATCAAATCCAATTGATCCTCAGCTTCTTTCTCTTTCTGCAATTCTCCTGTTTGAGGGTGCTCAGTAGGAAGCAATCTCAATCTCTTTTTCAATGCAGCAATATCATCATCCTTCTTCTTCATAAGGGCCCTCACACCCTTAGGATCCTTAGGATCATGTCCTAAGTCCACAATAATGTCCTCCAATGTTTTGATTCTGTTGTCTTTGGCTGTGGAGGACATTCTTTCTAAATCAAGCTGAGTATTAGTGTTCCTCAGAGATTCCTTTAACTCATGGGCCATTGTGGCCTTGTCTACCAATGTGGCATAGACCATTTCCCCTGTTTGCTTATGCAGTTCTATTTGATCCATGGGATGGATGTCTTTTGCCATAACCTCCAATTTTGTTCTGACATAATCTGCAGCCGAGTGAGGCTGCTGTACTTTGGGTTTAAAATGGTTGAGGATCATCTTTTCCTCTTTGATGTCATACGCTGCCATCAACCTTTCTTGCTTGGCCGGTGTTGCCTTGAGAAATTGGTCATATAACTGCACTCTTAGCAGTTCATTTTGTGCCTTAATTTCTTTAAAGGTGGCCTTGATGCTAGATGGCTTCTTGCTTTGCTGTGTGGAGGAGGACACCTCCATGCCATGCTGTCTTTCCTGTTCTTGTTGAAAAGAGCTTGTGGTTGTTTGTTGACTATCTTCTTTATCTTTCCTTGGGCTTCCAAGGATTTCTTCACTGATTTCCTCCACAACTGGAGAATCAACCTTTTGCCTCTTGGCTTCAGGCTGCTGAGTGGACCCACTAGCAGGTGTGGACTCATCCCGGTCTCGCTTTCTGCCTCTTTCCTCATGGGCAGGAGTCTGCAAGGCAGGCACTGTTGGTGTTTCTGTTTGTTGTAGAGGAGTCTGTTCTTGATGTTGCCCTATTGAAGAGGTAGGCTGCTCTGTGACCACTTCTTTTTCTACACCCATTATCCCCTTGCCCTTTGTTGTACCTGTTGCTGATGTAGATGATCCCTGGGCGGCTAGTGTGGCTGCAGCAGTGGATGTACCTTCTCCAATTTGATGTGGCAGCTTGAATGTTACCTGCTGCACAGAATCCAAGTCAAGAGTTTTTTCTAAATCCTTGACATTTTTCTCCATTATTTCCTCTTTAGTTAATTCCTCAACTAATGTACCTTGCAACCACTCATCTTGGTTGGCATACTGCTCAATTTGTGGATATTTACAGTGGTCATAACCTAGCAACCTCTATTTGACTCTTCTGGCACTGATAAAACCTTTCGGGTCATAAGCGACCCACCAAAAGCTCCTCTTTAGTTTATATTTGTCCCTGAGAATTTGATCAGCATCCTGCCAACCTTCTTTCTTGTTCATGATGAAGGGGCCTAGATGGTCTTTGAATTTGAGGTGGGCTTTCTTTTTGGCACTATGAAAGTGGGTGAGGTCAGAACTAATGAGTTGCCTATAGTATTCCAAGGCAAACAATCTCATTGGTACATACCTTGGAAGCCTGTAAGGACAGAGCTCACAGCCATAAATTCTTATGACAGTATGGTTTTTATATAGGTACCAATCACCTATTTTATAGCTCTTGGACAGCTGCAAGGTCTTCTGAATCTCAAATGACAATCTGGGAGGAGGGGACCTCATCAGGAGGCAAGAGACTGGGTATACAAATTGGTCAACAAACTCACAGTAAGAATATGGAGAGTTTTGAACTTCATGAAAGACCGATGACCAGAAGATGACAGACCTCTTTTCACCCCTAGAATCCAATTTCTTGATGGGGCATTGGAAGATTTCAGACTGGTAATACATGAATAAGTGGTAGATATATGATGAATATTTAAATACTCCCTCCCTATCCACTTTCAATAGCTGGTCATGTATTTTATTGGCTATAAACTTGGCAAAGTTATACTTGTAAGCAGGGGGCTAGCCTAGACTATATGCAGCTAATAATACCAACACTGTTTCATCAATGTGCTCACTGGTTTTGAAGCCTAGCACATAAGAGATCATATCAACTAGGAGCTTGCCTACCTCATTGAAATGGACATATAAGAAAGGAGGTGGCCCTGTAGGCTGGCGGTCTGCCCTCATGAATGTCTTGGTGATCTTTTCAATGTCAGCACTGGAGAGTTTGGAGCCTGCATCCAGCAAATAGTTCATGGAGAAGGGAAACAACAACTGAGTCTACTTGAAATTGAGCATTTGGTTGATGGAGTCAGGATTAATGTGGAAAAGTATGCTCCCAGATGGAGACTTAACAGTTCTCTGAGTTGGATCATAGTTCTCAGCACATAAGCGGATGATCTCTGGAAAAATATTAACAGATGGGAGGAAATAATAAGGCAGATTAGACTCCCATATACCATATGTGTCATTGTTGCTTAGATAGCTGTTTCTCAACTGGCAGAAGGTCTGCAAGTGGTTTCTGTCACCAACAAGATCTTGGATAAGGTAATCTCTATCAGCAAGAGGCATGGCTTCAAGCTCCTTGTTTGGTGGATTCATAGGAGTGACACTAAGAGCTGATGGTGTAGCCATTACAGAACTTTCAGGTGTTATCTTTAGAATGAAGTTTTTGAGTATAACAGGCTGAGGATGATAGCTTGTGAGGATTTGAAGAGGAGTGGCAGAATGAGTCTAGCTGAAGCCAAAGTTGCTATATTGAAAAGAACAATTTGCAGAGTTTGATTTGAGCTTCAGTTTCTCTTGGCAAACTCTCTGAATTTAGAGACGGTGAGGGCAAATACAGAGGAGAAAGGGACTACAGCTTAATGCACTGGAAGCTTGAAGCGCAACACGGCAAAAGGGAACAATGCCGGGTAGGTGTGAGACTATATCGAAAATTCAAGCCGGAAAATGATTCTGTCACAGTGAAATTATGAACAGTGCGTGGCTCTCTTGAACAGGGGGTGCCTTAGATTATTTAGGCCAACATTTACAAGACAGCACCATTAAATTTAGGAGTTCCGTAGGCAATTTAGCGGAAAAAATTGCAGAGAACGGGAAGAACACGGGAAAACAGGTTGAATTTGGCAAATACCTGGATTAGCTAGCACTGAGGGTGGTCGAGTTGATTGAAGGGCGAAGATTTACGTCGACTTTGCAGGTGGCGGCGTCCAAAGTGATGAATTTTGAAATCTGGAGGCAGTTGGGAGTGAACAGCAGAACAGCGCAGCCGCGATTTTACAATGAAAATGACCGAAAATGGTCACTTTCGGCCTTTTTAACGAAAAATTTGGCGCATACGCGCTTTTGGCGCTTTCCCGTGATGACGTCATCAGCGGGCCCCGGGTACGGACGGGTGACGTGGATGCTGACTGGGAGGACAGCGTGGCGGGCGACGTGGGGCAGCGGCGGGGGACCAGGTATGACGTCACAGTGACGGGAATGCTGACGTTATGGGCGGAGGGCGGTTTCTGGACAGTGGTTTCCGGTTTCCCCGCACCGCCTTTGAGCAGAAGCAGTTTCGAGGGGGAGGCCTCCGAACACCCCGGGCTGCCAACACGTGGCGGGGGTACGGTGACAAAATCGCCCATCCCCCGGACGTTAAAGCCCAGCATGTTGGCGGCTCAAAACACCCGCCCACTGTTGGATCGAGCGCGGTGGGAGATCGACGGCTGGCGGGGCCTCCGACACGGCGTGCAAGTTCGGAGCGGGACCTGCCCGTGATTTAAATAATATTTTGTGGCGCAGGTTTGAAACTTTAGTTCGGGTGGGTTTTTTTGGGGTAGGATTAATGCAGGTTATTGCGCCATAATGTTTAATAAAAAACATTTAAACATTTCAGACTAGGTTTAGACCACGGGGTAATTTTCAAGGGTTTAGGGGAGTGGGGGTTTAGGTATAGGCTATTAGTCTTAACCAAAGGTTAGACTAATTCCGGGGTAAGGACGCAGAAGGGTTGACTATAGCCCCAGATGGACTAATGTCTCCCATAACCATGTTACTTAGCTATAATGCTGGGGGGGGGGATAGTTAATATGTTTTTTGGGAATTTTATATAGTTTTTTGTAGAAAAATAGGGGCGGGGGTGTGACTAGGGAGCTATATAATAGGGTTAGGAGTTAATATGGGTATGTGAGGTGGAGTATGAGGGAGAAATTGAGCTTTGAGAACTGAAACTGAGAAACCAGAAATGGATGAAGTATGAAGTGAGGGCTTTACACAAGAAATGTGGCTTCTTTTTGAAGAAGAAGGTCACAACTTGACATGACTTTCTCAAGGGAGAAATGTAGGGAGGATTGTTTAGGCAGATCCTAAAGTCCTCAAAGGGATATTAGTAAAAAACCTTTTGAAGGGAATGAGGGAAGTTAGACATGGTTTGATAGTTTGCCATATGGACCATTGTTCTTGCCCCTCTCTTATTAATGAGATGAGACATGACTTTCAATATATCATGTGGTCAGACCTTGCTTCTGCAACCTCCAACTGCCTACCCTGCCTAATAGACCTAACATTTTTTCTTCTTTTGGATGGGTGCACTTAGCCTTGCAAACCCTGATAATACTCTTTTCTTTTGGCTGCCCTCCTATCTAAATCTACCCTTATATCTTCCAAGGGCCGAGATTAAGCAGTTGGGCTCCTTCCTTTCTCTATGTAGCTACTCATCTGCCAAGCTTGAACTGTTTGGACAGGTATTCATTCTCTAGTCTAGAACAAGCAATTTAAAACATTGCATGGTCCAGTTTGAACTGTTGGGCCATCCATCAAGATAGCAGTGGCATTTTGGTTAGCCACTTTCCTGGTCTTTCTTTGGGATTTATTTCAATTTTTCTTTCTGGCCAATTCATTTTCTTGCCTTTTGATTATTCTTTTAAGGCATACCCTCTTTTCATTTTTTAACTGTCTGTTTCTTTCACAGAATATGGAACCTTTGTAACATCAAAGATGAACATTTTTGGCACTTCCACTGTCAATCATGAAAAATGAAACCCTATTGGTATAGGAGACTAACACCAGTGTTGCTCGGTTGACCATCCCAAGAGGATTTCCTCTCAACTGTTTCTACTTTGTCGCCTAGTCTATCCATTCCTTTAATAATTGCATCTAATTTTTGTTCAAATGCAGAAGGTTCTTTTTTGAAAGGTGTCCTCCTTTCAGCTCTAGCTCAAGCTCGTTTAGAAATCAGATTGGCCTCTACACTTACAGCTATACTCTGCATGTCTTCTAAGCTTGGAGGAGCTATTTCCCTCAGCTGGTAAGCCATGTCAGAATCAAATCCATCAGGGAATTTGATCAAGGCCAAGTCCGGTGGAGGCCTAAGATTCTGAGAGATAACATTTTATACATTATTAAATCTGGCACAGTAATCTTGAACACTTTCTTGTGGGTCTCTTTTCAAGCTTTCATATTCTGGTAGGATGTGCAAAGGGTCTTTCTTCTTTTCCCATCTGTTCAAGAAAGTCTGAAAAAGGGCTTCTGGGTCAGCAATAGTGTTTACAGGGAGTGCCCTAAACTAGGTCCTTACATCACTAGTTAAACTCTAAACAAAAAATTTCATTCTGACATCATCATCATCAATCTCATAATTCTCAAAATAGTCTGTCATTTTCTTGGTATGTTGTTGTGCTGTGTAAGTGCCAACACCATAAAAATAGGTAATTTTGCTTTGATAATCTTGGGGCATAACCCCTAGATTTGCAAGTAATTGCAGGGGAGCATATCGGTTTGCCATATTTGCAAAGATAAGTGGAACAGTTGGAAGGGCAGGGATAGCAGTGGAAATATATGTTGTAAATGGGGGAGTGGAAAAGACGGGCTGAAGTGTTGATGGTGAGCTTGAAGAAGCTATAGTAATGGTAGAATGGATCTGTGATTTTCCAGAAGTAAGCTCAATTTGGATAGAGTTCTGCTGAGGTGTGTCAAAATGTAAACTAGTAGAATTTTCTTGATTTTCGTGGGTTCTAATCTTCTTAGGGATCAAATTAGGATTTTCACAGATAGGTGGGGGATTTGGATCCGGATTTGATCTGGTGTAATGGACCCTTTTCTTTGGAGCTAGCTTCTATGTATGTTTTTGGCTTTTCTTGAAATATTTAAACAATACAACTTTAATAGTATCTTCTAGGAAGTTTTACAATGTGAGAATTTTTGCATTTTCCTAAAAACTGATTGAGAAATTGGAACTGGTCAAGTATTTGGAACTAGATGTCTAGATCATAAACTAGACTAGAGATAGACTAAAGCAGCGTTTATTTACTCCTGCAATCGTAAAACAAAAGCAGTTTCAAAGGCTACCTGGCTGATTTTAGGCTCCATCTGTAACTTATGAAATAAACAACAGTAACAAACAATTATTCAGATCCCCAGTGGAGTCGCCAATGACGTTATCACTCAGGTTGTTCCCAAAAGTTGTAAGAAAGGGAATACGGCCGAGGTAACCACAAACCAATCTTTTAGACACAAATTCTAGCCAACCTGCATCCAGAGAGGGCTCTCTTTTTATAATTTAGCTTTGTTTTAAGGTATATTAGGCTAGTTATGAAGTACGGGGGTTTGTTTGATTTTTGGATGGTGATATTCAATAGAACAGGGGTGTAAATCTGAGAAGTTCAGTCCATTGGGCTAATGGAGTCTGTGAGGATGAACTGCTGGACATGGTTTCTTTGATAGAGGGTGGTACTACAGAGCAAGGTAATCAATCATGGAACAATTTATAAGCTGGAATCAGATGGGATGGAGTCAGTGGGTGAAGGGCAATTAAGAATCCTTCATCATGTAGACAGAGGGAAAGTGGATGATTATTGCTAAGGAGCACTTAAGAATTCCTTAGCTAATATTCAAGATGTAAGAACTAGGGGAAACAGGAGCAGTTAAGAATTCATGTTTATGCTAATTCTGAAGAAAACATTAATAATAATAGAGATTGAACACAGAGTGTAAGCAAACAAATTCTGAGTTATTCTTTTTCTCTGTTATTCAGATCATGAAATATGTATGATATAGTAAACACAGAAACTAAAAAACACGAGTAAGAGGGACTTGTTGATCCATAAGATGATTCAAGAATTCTGTAACAGGTCCTCTGCTATCAATTCCACATCCAGAGAGTCCAACAACAATGGATTCCAACAGCTTTTGTATTCAGAAGATTTTCAGAGTTACAGCGCAGTCTAAGAAATGTATCACCAACCCCAAATACTTCGCTCGGGGAGGTATTTGTACAAAAGTGTTTACAAAATATCTCAAAGAGATAATATCTAACTCATTCTACCTACTTTATAGGAGAAATAAATGATCTTGAAAACAAGGAGAAATAAATGCAGAAGTAAATGATGTTGTGCTAGCTGCTCAGTTGGTGAGATGTGTTGACTGTAAGCTCGGTGAGTCGGTCGGTGGCTGTTTCCACTGATATTCTGTGCTACTGCCTCGGCTTCCTTAGGCATTTTTAATTTTGATTTGATAGATTGTTGCCCCGCATGACTCTTATCCGTTACTATCCACCGCTTTATGGTATTTGTTATATCTTGGGTAAAACAAAAGTTGAAACATGCATATAGGATTTCCAACATGCTTTGCCACCCCTGCTCTTCTAGTAAAATGTCTTTGTAGCTTTCTCAAAGTCTCATCAACATCTGTGTACCTGAAGAAGTTAGGTTAGACTTGTAGCTTTCTCAAAGTCTCATCAGCATCTGTGTACCTGAAGAAGTTAGGTTAGACTGTAAAAAGATGTTTCACTTCATGCTCAATATAAAACAGATTTTCCAAGTTGTTGTAGAGAGTTTGGCCAGATGGAAGGGCCTTCTCTGCAGAAGTACTTGATGATGCATTTACTTAATTAGCAGCATGTTTATTAAACTTGTGTGTGTACTCAACTTGTCTCAATAGGCGTTCATTGCTTCCCAACAGACTTGGCAAGCCCCTTTCATGCAAAACTGCAAATCTTTCTACAAAAGAGTCTATCTCCACTTGCATATCCTGGAACCTCCTTTCCAAATTTTGCATCAAGGTTCTCTTAGTCAGAACTCTTTTGATTGTTAGGGTGGTGTCTATTCTGTCTCTGATGTCCAGTGCTGCTAGTACTTCACTAGTCTTAGTATTCAAAAAATGGATTAGCTTGTTGGCCTCTCAAGCATATGTCCCAATAGAGTTCTGGCTTTTTGAATTTCCACTTGGGCTACTGCTATTAAGTCAATCTGCTTATAAATAGTTTGAATAGATCTCCACACATTACTAATGGATTCACTAATGTTAGCCCACAAAATGCCTTTGATTTCTCCTAGAGGCTTATCTAAAGAGAGGTCCTTTTCCAATTCTTTTACCCTATTCTCTAATGCTTTCACCTCTCTTGTCTTTTCTGCCACAATCATTTTGGATTTGTCATAACTCACTTCTAATTTTGCCAATTTCTCTTTGGCTTCTTTTAGTTCTGGTATTTGGAGTTTTCATTCCTCCATGGCTTTTATTAACTCCTCTATGGTCATGGTAGTGTTTTTTCCTGTTGCTGTTGTTGTTGCTGAAGTACCTGCTGTTGTTGCTGATGTTGGAGGGGAATTTGTGACTGTTGGAGCTACTTCAGGTGGCTGGGAGGTCGACTCTCCCTGCTTCTCTTTTATTGCTTTCTCCAATTCCTGATCTGTCTCACTTAGTCACTCATTCATTTTCATAAGCATGTCCATCATATCCTCCTTTGCTTTTTGTTGTACAAGCTCTGTAGTTTGTGGATGCATGGTAGTAGGCAGCTTCAATTGTTTCCTGAGGGCAGCAATGTCCTCTTCCTTCTTTTTGATCAATGCTTTTATTCCTTTGGCATCTTTGGGATCATGTCCCAGCTCGATGATAATATCTTCCAAGGACTTTACTCTGTTGTCTTTGGCTAAAGAAGATGCCTTCTCCAAATCTAGTTGGGCAAATGTGTTGTTCAATGAGTTTTGAAATTTATAAGCCAACATTGTCTTATCTGCCAATGTAGAGTAGACCATCTCTTCAGTCTGCTTATGCAGCTCAATCTGGTCCATAAGATGAATGTCTTTGGCAAGGACCTCCAGATTTGTTCTAATGTAGTCAGCTACTGACTATGGCTGCTGCACTTTAGGCTTAAAGTGGCTCAAGATCATTTTTCCTTCTTTAATGTCATATGCAGACATTAACCTTTGCTGGTTGGCGGGGGTCATCTTGAGAAGCTGATTATAAAGTTGCAGCCTCAGTGGGTCATTCCAGGCTTTTATCTCTGTGAATGTCTTTTTGATCTCAGAGCCCTGCTTTCTTTGTGGCTTTGTGGAGGAAACTTCCACACTATGCTGCCTTTCTAGGTCCTGCTTATGAGAGCTGGTGGATGTTTCTATTACTAGTGAGATCTGTGGGCTAGTTTCCCTCTCGCCTCTTGGGCTTTCTATGGTTTCCTCAATAATTTCCTCTTCAGGTAGAGGATATATTCTTTGCCTTTTTTCCCCTGGTTGCTCTGCTGTTCCACTTACAGGTGTGGCCTCTTCTCTGTATCTCTTCCTGCCCCTTTCCTCATTTAGAGGAGTCTGTAATGTTGGTACCTCCGGTGCTTTGTTCTAGACAGGAGGAATTTGCCCTTGGTCCTGTTCCTTTGATGTTGCTGGTTGATCTGTCATTATGTGTTGCTCTGTATCTAGCACTTCTTTGCCCTTTGATGTCCCTGCAGCTGGTGCAGTGCTTTCTTGGGCAGGTTGCTGTGAAGTTCCAGCAGATGATGTACCCACTCCGGTTTGTTGAGGCAGTTTGAAAAATACATGTCCAAAAGAGTCCAGGTCAAGAGTCTTTTCTAAATTTTTCATAGCTTGTTCCATTTTCTCCTGCTCAGTAAGCTCTTCTATCAGTGTTCCCTCTACCCACTCATCTTGATTAGCAAATTGCTCTATTTCAGGGATCCTACAATGTTTATAGGCTGATAGCCTGTTTTTTACTTTTCTTTCACTGATAAAGCCATTTGGGTCATAGGGTACCCAGCAAAAGCTCTTCCTTAATTTGAGTTGTTCCCCCAATATCTTGTCAGCATCTTCCCATGCTTCCCTTTTGTTAAGGAAAAAGGGTCTATCTGGTTTCTTATTTTCAGCTGGGCCTTTTTCTTTGCATTGTAGAAGTGAGTTAGATCTGAATTTATTAGTTTCCTAAAATATTCTAATGCAAACAGTCTCATAGGCACATACTTGGGCAGCTTATAAGGGCATAGCTCGCAGCCATATATCCTGAGTTCAGTGTGATTCTGGTAGAAATACCAGTCACCTATTCTGTAGTTCTTGGAGAGCTGTAAAATCCTCTACATATCACCATAGAGTCTAGGAGGAGGAGTTCTCATCAGTAGAGAGGAGACCGGATGTATAAACAAATCAATGAATTCACAGTAAGTGTAAGGAGAGTTATGGACTTCATGGAAGATTGAGGTCCAAAAGATCACAGACCTCCTTTCTCCTTTAGAATCCAATTTTCTGATGGGAAACTGAAAACTTTCTATTTGATAGTATAAGAACAGATGATATATATAGCATAGTCATATTTGACAGCAGGGGGCTGTCCTGGAGTAAATATGGACAATAAAACTAGGGTGGTCTCATCAACATATTCACTTGTTTTGAATCCTAGGACATAGGATATCATATCAATAATAAATCTTCCAGCTTCACTGAACCAGACATGTAAATAAGGAGGAGGACTTCGGGGCTGGAAATCTGGCTTCATGAACATCTTAGCAATCCGGTCTATTTCTGCAGTGGATAGTTGAGAGCCTTGCTTAAGCGAAAATCCCATGGACAGAGGAGCAAGAGGATAAATGTGTTTGAAGTGCAACATCTCATTGATGGACTCAGGAGTTATATAAAAGAGGACAGTTCCAAATGGAGTCATAACTGCTCTTTTGACAGGTTCATAATTGGCACAGCACAGGTGGATAATATCTGGGAAAATATTGACTGAGGGGAGGTAGTATATGGGCAGGTTGGATTCCCATATTCCATATAAATCAGAGTTACTTCTGTGACTGTTTCTAATTTCACAAAATGCCTGGAGGTGGTTTTTGTCACCAGTTAAATCTTTAATTTGGAAATCTCTGTCTGCTAAGGGTAACCACTCCAGCTCTTTATGTGGCGCATTAAGGGGAGCAATGTTCAGGGCCACCGGAGCCTCCATTTTCGGTTTTTTGTGTTTTTGAACTGGGGGTGGGGCTTTTGCAGGCAAATGGGAAAAATAACAGTGGTTCTAGTGCGTATATTTGAAGGCAGTACGGTGAATTGAACTCGAATTTGGGTCCTTTGGACAACTTGCAGAGAAAACTGAAATTCACAGGGTTTGGAAACAAAATTAAGGTAAATACCTGTCTTTAACAGCACACTGTGCGGATTGCAGGTTGCGGGACGAGCTGGAGGACAGGACTGTGGACTTGATTTGGCTGGGTGGCGAACTATATGGTCGAGTAGCTGCTTTGGACGTAAACCACATGCAATAGTCGTGTAGAGAAAAACAAGTGAAAATGAGTGAAAATGATGTTTTCACGTCTTTTTAACAAAAAATTGACTTTGGCAGGCTTTTGGCGCTTTTCAGTCGGATGACGTCAGCATGACGAAGTATTTTGTCGTGTAGCGGGGTGACGTGGCAATGGCGTGGCAATGATGTCATGGATGACGTGGCAATGACGTCAGCGGGGGTGATAAGCGGTATTGGCCCGCACCACCTTATCAGCTAAGTTGGTATCAGAGGAGGGGCAGCGAGCATGCCGGGAGGGCGCCGCGTGTCCTCGGTATGACGGGAATACCGCCGGCTCCCCGGGCGATAAAGTACAGGCGATGGAGGGGTTGCGATATTGATCCGGGCCGTTGGATGGGGAGGGCCAGATCCAACGGTTGGCGGTGAATGGAGCTGGCGGAGGGCTACGGCATGGGGCCCATCCACTATTTTAATGTTTTATCACATATCGGGGTGATTTACCATGGGTTTGCGATGTAGCGGGCTTTGTGATATGGTTCGTTAATTAACGTGAGGTTAATTAACTCCTTATGCTCACCGGGGAGGGTTATCACAAGGTTTATGATAAACCTTGGATCCCATATAAACATTAATATATGGCTATAATTTAGCCGGGGGTTAGGATAATAGAATTTGGGCTTTTTACTGCATAGTAATATTAATATGGGAGAGGGAATAGGTCTAGGGAGCTAAATAGTATAGGTTAGGAGTTAATATGGATTTTGAAATTGAATGCGCTAAGCATAAAGTTTGACAACTTAGGCAAAAGGGAAAGAAAAATGATTTTACACAAGAAATGTGGCTTTGTGCCTAAGCAAAGTTGTGACTTCACTTAAACTTTTTCATGAAATGGAGTGAACTAGGAGTATTGAGTAGATCCCAATCTCTTTAGGGGGAGGTTAGTAAGTGATTTTGGGAGAAGAGTGAGGGGAAGTTAGACATGCTTCATTTGATCTGTCACCACATAGTTTCCATGGTACTTATGATAGTAATAAGATGAATCACCTTTGAAAGACAAAATTACTCATAAGCCTGCTTTTTTAAAATCAAAACTGCCTACCCAACCTATTATACCTAACATTTTTTCTTCCTTTTTTCCTTGGGTGCATTTAAACTAGCAAACCCTTACTCTCTTCTTTTCTTTTAACTGCCATCCTATCTAAGTCTGCCCTTATTTCTTCCAGGGGCTCAGATTTAGCTGTTGAGCTCCTTTGCTTCTCTACCTCACTACTTATCTGCCAAGCTTGAACTGTTTGGACGGATTTTGTTCTCTATCTCTAAAACAAGAAATTTAAACATGAACTTGGCCAAGATTGAGCTGTTTGGCCATCCATCAACTATGGCAAGAGTCAATTAATTGCACACATTGAGATTCTTATGAAAAAATAGAATAGTAGTGGCATTTTGGACTAGCACACTTTCCTGGTCTTCTTCATTTGGGGTTCATTTTCTTTCTTTTTAACCATTTCATTCTTTTTGCCCTTTGATCTTTCTTTTAAGGCATACCCTCTTTTCATTTTTTAATTTTTTGATTTTTTCAAAATATGGAACCTTTGTAGTATGGAAAGGGTGAACATATTTGGCACTTTACCAGTCAATCATGAAATATGACACCTATTGGTATAGGAGCATAACATGGGGACAGATAATTTGTAAGCTTGTCAGAGGAGATGGCATTCATTGCCCCGTATTCTATAGATCAGGGAATACCACTCCCCTGAGAGATTAAGGAATGCCTTGGAAAGGACCCCACTCTAGAAGAGAATTTTTTAAAGATTGAAGATCAATTGCATAGGGCTAAAGGTCAGTCCTCCATTGCTATTAGGCATATAGGAGGGAAGAGATCAAGCAGAGGAACAAAGGGAGTGGGCGGCCATAGAGGAAAATGTAGGTTTTATCCACAAGAGGGCACATCATCTGAGGTGCCCTGTGATGAGGCTCATCAATAGGTAAACTCGTATAAGATCTAGCTGAGATAACTAAACTAGCTTACCTAGACATCGCAGCTTGACCTATGCCCCATTGTACGTGCCGGACAGCTCCCCATTGATAATAATCAATATCGGATTACTACTATACTTATTCGTACTACTCGACTGGGCTACTTGAGAGAAACTCACTATGTAGGCTAGGTGAAAGCCTTGTGAAAGCCATCTCCATTAAGACCTAGTAAACCTAACAAAACCTGCAGACCTACCTCATAGCAGCCCCATACCTACACAACTCTACTATAGCTTACCTCATTGCAGCCATCTCTGTGAAATCCTTGGTGAAAGCCAACAGATATTACATACTCTATTTTGCATCGAGATGTGTTCCCGGACTCACTACAACATATTAATATCTAATGTAGGCATCGATAAGTTTCTCTGGAGGCTCTACTAGAATCTAGTTCCACGCATCCCAGCCAGAAGAAGTAGTGCAGCCCGGGGCCGATCCACCTGGCTCCTATAATCTAGTTTCACTAGCTCTACTTGGTTCATATATGATGTTTCCATCTCTACTTGGACCTAGGACTGACTCTACTGGCTGGCTCCTAATTGCCATGGGACCCTAGGATTCTACCAGCCCTAGTCCGTATTTAGCATCGATACGAAGTTGGTTGAACCTGGAGTAGTGCCATATGAGCCATATGAGCTTGGGCTAGTTGATGTTGTCGATCCACACGTTGGTTGCCTGGTTCCGGTTGATGCCAGAGCTATGCGGCTAAGAGAATCCACTGATGGATATCCACGACTAAGGCCTGTGGTGCCGTCCGTTGCCAGAGCTGAGCTCAGTCAGAGAGACTCTGCCTAGTCTACGGTGGTCCATAAATAAATGGTTCATATATGATGTTGGCATATATACGTGTTAACCTATGTGCATCTCAACTAGTTGACTATTTACTATATGAACGAGCCATGGATAAGTTGAACCTGCCTAAAGCCCCCCGCTAGTTGCAGCGGGTGCTGATGCACTTGTTGGATCTACCTAGGTTGGCCATGAATAAAGAGAATATGGTGCAATAAGAATAGTTCGGCCTAGTTCATGCTCTGGATGGAGATCCGCTACATAAGGCCAAGTGGATGCCAGAGCTGCTAGGCTAAGAGACTCTGCTCGGTTACTCTATGTGGTCTAGTGCGCCTAGTGATCATGTTCATATACGCAATATATGCATATCTACCTGGTTGTTCATATATGATGTGACATAGAGATAAGGAATCTCTAGATTTCCATGGAGACATTGCATTAATTGATCTAGAGATCCCGTGTTGGACGTGGTCTGGTGTCGGTCGATGCCAGAGCTACTAGGTTCAGCTCCACTTGGACCTACTCGACTGGGCTCCTGGGAATCTAAGTCCTGGCAATGCTATGCAATGCTATGGCAGCAGGTTCACTCGCATGGATAAGTTTGCACCTATGTAGAGGTTCCTAGACAATATAGCCATCATCATCTCTACGTCTCACAAGCTCGCATATCTACTTGGCTCCTACCTAGAATCTAGTTCCACTAGCTCTATAAGACATTTTCACATAGGATATATGAACTATAGGAACTGTATGAATCTATAGCTTTGTTGTACGTGGATCATGAAACGTACCTATTCGAACGAAGCCTTGCATCCCTCCCTCGATGATAGTAGCTGGGTGGACTATTGGATACGGAACATAGAACTACCAGCTACTATTGGATACGGAACATAGAACTACCAGGCGAGGGAGATAAACCTGGGATCGGGTCTTGAACTATCTTTGCATTTACTAGACTCGACCTAGTCAAAATATCGGATTTGTAATAGAAATTCCATTTCAACGTTTCCCGCTAAGCATTAGATTCGCGAGCTTGACGTGGGGGCTCTTAAATGCATGCATATAAACCTCCTACTTATAAAAAGTCATTGTCATCTATATTTTAGGCCCTGAGAATTCTGTGTATAGCACCCCAGGTCTTGAACTGAAAGGAAGTAGAGCTTTGGTATCCAAAGTGACAAGGATATGCCTTTTCGATCATTCACCCATATCCTCTGACGCAATCCAACCATCTGCCTATGAAGGTTAGGGATGAACTGCAAGATGCGCTACTTGGTCACAATGCCACTCTCCAGCTTATTAAAATTGACTTTTCTCACATTTATTTACATATTTTGTTATATTTTTTCTTAATGAGAAGGGTGAAGGTGAGTTACTATGTCATGTGGCCTAATATGTATTAAATGCAAGAATTGGAGCAGTTTTGGGTTGACTTAAGTGCAGTAACTCGAAGTGGGCAAGTAAGAGATATTTTAGGAGATTGGTATCCTTCCTTAACTCCTCAAATCATTCGAAGATTCCTCCACCATATCTCATCAGGTCAGTGTCACTCACAGCCAAGCAAACTGAGTTCATTGGCAGCCAAACCAGTGACACTCAAAGAAAAACTATTCTCGAGTTAGGGAGCCAAGTATCCCTGTTTTCTAGGGAGTTGTTGGTAGCTCCATTTTTGTATAAATAAGAGAGCCAAGGGACTCATTAGAATTCAATTTTTTGTTGTAGCCAAGAGGCCATTTTGAGTTAAGTCATTTTGATTGTTATTGCTATGTTGTAATTGAAATTTTGAAGATAATGAGAAATTATGTTTTGATCCAGCACTGATTTGACTCGGAGGGTTGAAGCTCTTGGGCTAGGGCCCAACCCTAGTAGTAGACGTTCCTCTTTTTGTATCTGTATTCTTAGATTAAAATGATAGTCAGTTGTTGAAGTTTATTTATGTTTCGTTTAGCTCAACATGTATTTGAAATATTGCTTAACCTAGTTTCCATTAGTTTGAATAGGTAGATAAGTGGTGCAGTAGTGAAGGAAAGTACTTCAGAAAAGTTTGTGATAGTGGTCTCTATCCCTTCTCCCTCATGGGATCATGATTAAAGGGCCCCACTCTCACAGCCCCAAAAACAGAGTTTGTCTTTTGGTCATTGCATAGCTTAGGGTTCATTCTTAGCTATATCATTGTTTATGATTTCTTGGAAGCACCTGCAGTTGTTATCTTGTTTCCTTAATTTTGTTGTAGCTTAAAAGGCATTCCATTTCATAGATCTAGTCCTTAACAATAGATAGATCAAATTTCTCAAATTCAAATCATCTTTTCCATGTTGACATGTAGTGATGCATAAATGAAAAGAAAAATAGGTTTTGTTGCAGGGATTGTTGATCTACAGGGAGTAAATCATCTAACCAGCTTCACCTAGGTCCTCTCCACCTTCTGCCAAGGCATACCAGCCCATAGTCCAAACCTCTGTTTTATAGCCACCGTGAGCAAGCCACCTTAGGTAAATCCAACCTCCTTGGAGTGTTGGGCTTAGTCTTGGGTAATGTGCACCTTCTATCACCATCATACATCTCTCCAGCACCTCATCTCATTTTTCTTGCCCCCCTAATCCCTTCAACTAACTTCCTGTAGCAAACCAGGACATCCTGTAGCAGATTAGGACATCTTGTAGTAGTTTCTTGTAGCAGCTACAAGATCTCTTGTAGTGGCCTGTTTGACCCTATTTTGACCAAATATGGTAGTATAAGAGCAGGTTAGGCCCTCATATTGGATTCCATGCCTATTAGTGCCACCTGAGATCAACTCTCCCATGCCTTCTCCCTTTGCAAGATTAGACAAAATAGCATAGCATTTACATTTCTGAATTTAACAATTAAAATATTATTTTTCTACAAATGTAAGATGAGATAGTTAGTGCATGTATGTATGAATCCTAGAATGATAGAAAAAATTTCCATTTCCAGATAGTCCTAACAGCTAGAGGATAAATTTCAAGGTTAGCATAGTTCTTTTATGCAAGTAATTTGTGCCATTTCCTAGCTAGATGATTTATGGCATTCCATAGCATTTACCATTCATTAGCTTTCATTTCCTAAATAGGCAAGCATTTACTTTCCTGCATTAGAACTAAGTTTACATTCACTGTCAGTACTCAGACTCCTTCTAGTCAATAGAAGACTGGTCTATAACCCTAGTGGTCTAGTGCCCTGGTTGAGAAGTGACATGAGTAGAATGTTGCATATTTTATGTGAACTCTAGATTCCCTCTCTGACTACAAGGGAAGTAGAGGACCCATTAGGTGAACAACTAGAGATCTTTGAAGAGCCTATTGGGGAAGAAGAAGAAGAAACCATTCCACACACTTACACCATGGCTGAAAATAGAAATAGGGATGAAAATAGAAATGAGGGTGCTTTTCCCATTAGAGAGACTAATGGAGATGCTAAGATGGAAAACATAAGCCCCTCTTCCCTTCCTCACTTCCATGGCATAACCTAAGAGGACCATGATACATTTTTGTTTGATTTTGTTGTCATGTACGGAACTTATGATTATACCTCTAATGAACAGAAGTTCAAGTTGTTCTCATCCACCCTTAAGGATGCAGCCTTGTGCTGGTTCATGGGTTTACCTGGGGACAACATCACTACCAGGGCTTAAATGCAGTAAGCCTTCAATGACAAGTACAGGGACTATTGTAGGTCCAAAAACACCAAAGAGGAAAACTTTAGAATGACCTTGGGACATGATGAATCCTTGGAAGATTATGTGGAAGGATTTCAACTCAGTTACAAAAGGGCCAAATGCACCCTTGGTCATGAATCATTAAAGTCATTCCTTCTTAGTGGAATTAGGGAGGACATCCTAGAAACCCTAAACATGTTGTTTGGAGGCAACATTTATCGACTATCTTATGATGATATCAAGATAGTTTCCAAAAACCATTTTAGGGCTGCCAGGAAGAAGGGTAGGGCTAATCAAGTTTTGGCCAGTTCCTCTTCCTCTAACACTCTATCAAGAGTGAAATAATTGAAAACATGTTGGAAGATTTTAAAAGTGAAATGATGCACACCCTTTCTTTGCAAATGGACACCATGCAGGTCAAGAGGAAGCAGGAGGAAGCAGAGAGAGCCATAGCTATCTTCTACCCTAGATGCACTAGAAGGCACCTGAGAAATGAATTTCCATTGGATGTTATAGAGATCTTGGTCAGTTTGTGAGGAAATCCATTTCACAAATAAGTACCCTTCTCTGCCTGGATTGAAGGCTATATACCAAGGGGCTAAAGGTGGGGCTGGAAAACTCTATTATATCAATCAAAGGAGGCCTCAAGGACCTCGACCATACCAGCAGGGCATGCAAGGGGAATCCTAATCCCACTACAATCACAATCAGAATGCATCCCTTCCCCCTTGGTGTTCTCCTGCTCCTCCTTCACAGTCCACACCTTCTCCTTGGTCTTATTCACCTCAATACCCTTCCCAACCTTCCAATCATTCATTTCATCCATATGCTCCTCCACATCCTCAGTGGAATACCCCATCAAAAGGCTAGAGGCCTCCATTCAACCAATCTCCAGCCTTACTGCCTCCACCTCCATCTCAACCACAACTCCTTCATTCTGCTCCACCTATGAAACCTCATATACCTGCTCAACCAAATCCGAACTCAAACAATAAACAGGAAAATAAGGTATATAGTGGAGAGACATCCTACCCTACCTATGTTGTGGAAATTCAATAATCAACGTCGGGTCTGGAAGGGTGCTTCTAGATAACCAACCTCCATCTCCACCTGAGGATCTTGAAGAGGAAAAGGAGGAGAGTGTTCCTAAATCCAATCAACTTCCTTTTCCTGAAAGATTGATCCATCCTAATCGCCACACCCCATAAGAAACTGAACTTCTGGGAGAATTGGAAACCTTGTGTATTAAAATCCCACTCCTCCAAGCTATCAAGGATGTCCCCATCTACAACAAGTTAATCAAGGAGAAATGCTTCAAACATCCTGGAAGGTGAAACAAAGACACCCCTACCATTAATGTCATTGGATATTCGTCTTACTTAATGTTGGGGAGAGTGATTTTCCCAAAGTATCTAGACCCTAGAAGTCTTGTGGTAGATGTGAACATTGATGGCATCATTGTCCCCCACACCTCGATTGATTTTAGGGCTTCCATCAATGTGATGACTAAGGACACCATGCTCAAACTGAATCTCCAAGGATCATCGAGGAAGACCACAACAATATTGCAGCTTGAAGATAGATCTATAGTAGCTCCCGGGGGAGTTGTTGAGGATGTGATGGTCTCTATTGATTCCTAAGAGTACCCTGCTGACTTCTTAGTTCTTCAGCCCAAAACCAAATTCAATGGTTATCCTCTCATCCTTGGAAGGCCATGGCTAGCCATCGTTGATGCTTACATAAGTTGTAGAGTTGGGAACATGACCATTAAGAATGGGCATTTGTCCAAAAAATTGGTTTTGTACCCTCCTTCTCAGCCATCCCTAGAGCATGACTTACCCTTATGGTTGGAAGAGGAAGAGGAAGATAAAGTATATCATACCAAACCCTACCCAATCTGTACCCTAGATAATATTATAGGAGGGGGGTAACCCGATGAAGATGACCTAATTGATCAAATCCTCTAGAACCAGACCCCCAACACCATGCCTCTTGATGAGATAGTGAAGAAATCTTAATAAAACCCTTGGACTTATTTGTGCCTGGTTGACTCAAGTCCTACTCATGTCAAAATGGTAGAATTTGGTCCAGCTAAAACATTGAAAATCAACCCCTCTCTTTGAGCCCATCAAGAAGAGAAGTTGTTCAACATGTTGAGAGAGCACTTGGATGCTTTTGCCTAGAGCTATAAGGAAATGAAGGGAGCGCATCCTTTGGTGTGTACTCACCACATCTACATATGAAAGGAAGGCTGCAAACTAGTGCGCCAACCTTAGAGGAGAATGAACCAAGCCCTCAAAGACATAGTCAAAGTAGAACTGCAGAAGTTGTTGGATGCAGGGTTCATTACCCCATGTCAGATAGTGAGTGGGTGTCTCCTCTAGTTCTAGTCCCAAAGAAGAATGGAAAATGGAGGATCTGTGTGGATTACAAAGAGTTAAACAAAGCCACTAAAAAGGACCATTTCCCTCTACCTTTCATTGATCAAGTATTGGATGGTCTTGGAGGAAAGAATTTCTTCTCTTTCCTGGATGGATTTAGTGGTTATATTCAGATCCAAATCAACCCAAAGGACCAGGATAAAACCACATTCACTTTTCCTTGGGGTACCTTAGCTTATAGGGTCTTTCCTTTTGGATTATGTAATTCCCTTGCCACTTTTTAAAGGGAAGTTTTGAGCATCTTTGTTGAGCTAGTCCATGACTCTGTAGAAATCTAGATGGGTGATTTCACTCCCTATGGGAGTGATTTCCTAGAGGCTCTCTCTAAATTGGGGAAAGTATTAAATAAGTGTATTGAAATGAACCTATCACTTAGTCCCAAGAAGTGTGAATTCTTGATGAATGCAGGGATTGTTTTGGGTCACTCAATATCCCAGGAAAGACTACAAGTGGACCCAAATAAAATTGCTATCATAAAAAGGGTCCCTAGTCCTCAAAAGCAGAGGGATGTCAGGAGTTTTTTGGGCTTAGTTGGATACTATAGGAGATTTATCAAAGATTTCAACAAAGTATCCTCACCATTGTTTGGACTAACGACCAAGGACTTTGAATTTTGCTGGTCAGAAAGTTGCCAATAGGCCCTAGAAATATTGAAGGACAATTTGACTACTACACCCATACTCTGAGGCCCAAATTGGGCTCTTCCTTACCACATCCATGTTAATGCCTCTAAAAAAGCTATAGGAGTAGCTCTAGGCTAGATAGATGACAAGTTTCCTTATGTCATTTACTTCATTAGCAAAAATCTGTC
The DNA here is from genome assembly GCA_031772625.1 of Pinus tabuliformis. NCBI lineage: Eukaryota > Viridiplantae > Streptophyta > Pinopsida > Pinales > Pinaceae > Pinus > Pinus tabuliformis. The sequence continues at coordinate 201,688,816 of CM062815.1, read as the reverse complement.
CAAGGTTGAATTAAACTACATTGTGACTGAAAAGGAACTCCTAGTTGTTTTCCATTCCTTGAACAAATTTAGACACTACATCACTGGTTATCAAGCCTTTGTGCATACTAATCATGATACTCTCAAATACTTGATAAAAAATCCTGATGTGAATTATAGAATTATTAGATGATTTCTTTTATTACAGCAATTTGATTTAACTATCATTGATAAGCCAAATAGAGAAAATGTATTTGCAGATTTTTTGTCTACACTTGCTTTGCCTGCAGGTGAGGAAGGAATGGTTGATGATCAAGTGCCAGATGAGCATTTATTTTCTATTTAAATTCTCTCCCCATGGTTTGCTGACATAGCCAACTACCTAGTTACTACACAGTTCCCTCCAAATCTGTCATGGCAAGGAAAAGAGAAGAATTGTAAGGAAGAGCACCCAATTCAATTAGATTGGGGGGAATCTCTTCAAGTTAGGCCCAGATCAAATTTTGAGGAGATGTGTCACGGAGGAGGAAGTCTTTGACATCCTTCTAGCCTATCATGATGGGCCTTGTGGAGGTCACTTTTCAACCAAGAGAACAACCTTCAAGGTACTGCAAGTTGGCTACTACTGGCCTCCTCTCCACCAAGATGCAAAAACATTCACCAGTTGATGTGATCAGTGCCATAGAATGGGGAAACCTACTCCCAAGGATGAAATTCCCTTGCAACCTCAGGTGGCTCTAGAGCCATTTGAGAATTGGGGCATGGATTTCATTGGGCCCATTGATCCACCATCAGGGAAGAAAAAGTACATAATTGTATGCACTGATTATTTGAAAAAGTGGGTTGATACCAAGGATGTCAAGGTAGAAACATAGGAGAAAGTGATTGAGTTCTTAAGGGAGAATGTATTCTACAAGTTTGTGTACCCTAGAGAACTATTCATCGATCAGGAAGCTCAATTCACATCACATATGATCAAGAATTTGTTAGGGAAGCATAGGATAAAACATAGGAATTCAACTGCCTATCATCCTCAGGCTAATGGACAAGTAGAGGTCACTAACATAGCATTCAAATTCATCCTCACCAAGGTTGTGAGCAGCAACAGAAAAGATTGGGCTGATAGACTAGTGGAGGCACTTGGGCCTATAATACAACCTGGAAGACAACCACTGGCTTCACCCCTTATGACTTGGTCTATTAAAAGAAAGCTCTTCTCTCCATTGAGTTTGAGTACAACACTTGGAGAATGGTAGCAAAGTTAGATTTGGATGTTACAAAGGCACATTAAGAGGTGATGCTCCAGTTGAATCGTTTGGATGAATTCAGGATGCAAACCCTCCTACACACTGAAGTTATCCAAGTACAGAGGAAGTTTTGGCATGACAAGAACATTAAGGATAAGGTTTTTCAAGAAAGGGATTGGGCTATGTTATATGACACGAGGTTCAAGGAATTCAAAGGAAAATTGATGATCAGGTGGTTAGTCCCATACCTGATAGAGAAGTGCCATGACAATGCAGTTGTTCAAATTAGGACCATTGATGAGGAAGTTATTCCCTTGCTTGTCAATGGATACAAATTGAAAGCTTATAAAAGGCCTTTTTCCAGGGAAGAGTTCACAAACACCATTAGCAAGGAGGTAAATGTGATTGCAATTTTCTTAGCTTCCAAGTCACACAATTCTTGAAGACTATTTTTTATTTGTGATGAAAAAAAAAAACCAAAACCAAAAAAAACAAAAACAAAACAAAAACAAAATAAAAAACAATAAACAATAAACAAAAAACAAAAAAAAAAAAACAAAACAAAAAACAAAAAATACAAAATCAAAAACAAAAACAAAACAAAAAACAAAAACAAAAACAAAACAAAACAAAACAAAACCAAAAAAAAACAAAACAAAACAAAACAAAAAACAAAAAACAAAAAACAAAAACAAAAACAAAACAAACAAACAAACAAAACAAAAACAAAAACAAAAAACAAAACAAAACAAAACAAAAAACAAAAAACAAAACAAAGCAAAAAAAAAAACAAAACAAAACAAACAAACAAACAAAACAAAAAACAACAACAACAATAATAAGAGGCCTAGGTGAAAACCTCTATGAGGCATTTAAGGCCAACTCTTGGGTTGAAAACCTCCTTGAAGCAGCCCAGGACTGAAAAAATAAATAAATAAATAAAAAGATCCATGGGTGAAAACCTCCTTTGAGGTGCCTAGGGCAGGTAGGTAGGCTAAAAACCTCTTTTGGGCAGCGTGTGTATCTTTCAAAAAAGAAAAGGAGAAAAGAAAAACAAAAAACAAAAATAATACAATGGTGGGGACCTCAAACCTATCAACTAATAAATTATATGATTTTGCAGGTTTTTGAAGGCAATAAAAGATTCAGAGCTACAGGAACAGCATGCCAAGAATCATCTTATTTCTTCCTGTGTGGATGTAAGAAATGGTATGAATTGTAGTCATCCACCAAAAACATCTTAAAGCTCTCAGCCAACCTGGAACCCATACTGAAGCTAGCCTACAACACCTCCTGCATTTATCTATAACCAGAGAAGAGAAATGGGAGGGGGATTCAATAGAAGAGAACTCACAGATACATCAAGGATTCACCTTCATACCATGTGGTAGATATCTTTAGGAGGCATAATTGGTTGGGCTTATTTGAGTTTCTCAAGGGGTACAATGATGATATAGCCTATGAATTTTCCATGGCACTAAACTCTCAAGCAAGAACAAGTGCTACCATTATGGTGAGAGGGTTGTCCATTACAATAAACCCTGATGTGATTAGCATAGTAACCACACTTCCTCTAGGGATACAATGGAGAAAAGAGGACAAGGCTAGCATCACTTTTACTAAAAAAAACTTCTTCCTATATGACGAATATCCAATTGAAGACAAAAATGGGGTCAAAAGGGAGATACTTCCCTATCCCTGGGATGAGGTGAGCTTCCACATCCTTAAGTACATTTCTTGTGAAGGAAGACTACGTGTAGTATATGGCTACCAATTCGGACTCCTCCATGAGTTGAGATTCAGAGACAGAGTACCCATAAACTAGAGGCTCGATGTTCCTTATTTCCTTTTACAGTCCATTATAGACATGAGTGAGAAGGTGAAAAAAGAGGAAGCAGAGAGACACAAAATAGAGGAAGAAGAAAAGGAAGAAGAAGAACCAGAAGAAGAAGAAAAAGAAGAAGAGGGGAAGCAGAAGGCGGAGACCAACACTGAGAAAAATACTGCAGAAGGGGATATATCTCCAAGATTGTCTCCTGAACCCACTTAAAAGGAGGCAGTTGTTGCCTTGGCTACCTTGAGCACTCCCATCAAGTCCAAGAGGAAAATACATAGGTAGACTCCCCTCTATTTTAAAACAAGAAGAAGCACCAAGATCAAGCAGGGGAAGCCACGACACCTACAATAACTCCCATCATGATTGAAGAGTCACCAAACAAGCAGGAGGACTTAGGTTCCTTAGGAATGAAGAGTGATGAAGGCACATCACAACAAGAAACCAAAAGGCTCCCATCACCTATGTTAGGAATCTTGTCACGAGGTCAACATCAGCAAAGAAAACCAAGGCACCTGTGACCCTCTTATAGAAAGGAAAAACCCCGCTACATGATTCTCAAATAGTGCTATAGGAAACACAGAAAAAGCTACAAGAAGGATAGAAAGGGTGGAGAGAAGGCAAGGAAGCAACACCACAGGTGTAGGAGGAGACATCTTCTCCACAAACATCTGAGGGATATTTTCCATAGTTTCAAGAACCTAGCCCCCAGCCAAGTATGAGCTTTTACTACAAGTTCATTAAGGAAGGCACAGTAATACCACATAAAGTTGCAATCCCTCTAGACTTCTTTGAGCTTGACAAAGAAAGAGGAAGGACACGCCATTGGATTCAAATTGCTAAGTCAAAGAAAGTACAACATATGGGCCATATGGAAAAAAAAAATCCTAGAGATGGGAAGGGAGTTTAGTGAGTTGAGAGACAGAGAACACATCATGAGATCTCAATTATAGGTAGAAAACACATGGATGAGGAGGAAGTTGCAAGAAAAGGAGAGCCAATTGGCCACCATGGCAAGCCTCTCCATGGAGGCACTTCAAAGAAGGCTTCCATCCAAATTATATGGACTATACCTCAAAGATCAATGGATGCAGTTTCAAATCAAAACATCGGCACAGTAAGGGACCATGCCATTCCAAGATTATAGGCAATTCATAGAGCTATGTGACAAGAGCACCCTTGAAGGCAAGGTCAAATTATCTAAATTCTACCTGAACAACCTTACAGTGACAAACTTGAATATCAAGGACCCCAATTCAAAGTTGGGGGACTTGCAACTGATGGCCTTTGCATCATGGATGAGTCATGAGGAGGCCAGGGCCAAGGAAGTGAAGAGAATAGTAGAAAAAGAGAAAAGAGAGCCCCTCTACATTAAAGTAGAACAAATAAACTCCATGGTTGTTATTAGTAACCACAACATCATTTCCAGTGATGCTCAACTTGCACCAAGATACCAGGCTACCCAAGAACAGGCCATCTCCCAATTTGAGAACACTTTAAGGTTATTGGGGACTAAGAGACAACAAACATGCCAAGGAAGATGGAATAACTTGCCACACAGCCTTCGTATTAGAGAGTACCACTCCCCTGAGAGGTTGAGAAATGCATTGGAAAGGACCCCCCTGTATAAGAATGCCATGCAGAGACTAAAGATCAATTGGATTGGATTAAAACTCAGTCCACCCTTGTTGTTGGGTTTGTTAGAAGGTAGGAAGGAAGAAGAGGAAAGAAAGCAGTGGGAAGAGATAGAGAAAAATGCAGGGTTCTATCCTCAAGAGGAAACTCCATCAACAGAGGCCTGGGATGTCAAAGAGGCCACAAGAGCTATGAAAGATATGGATATAGACTAAGTTTCTCAAAGGATGAGCAACACTTTTAGTAGGGGGTGATGATGAGGCTCATCAATAGGTAAACTATATGGGTCACAATGCCACTCTCCAACTTATTAAAATTGACTTTTCTCACATTTATTTACATATTTTGTTATATTTTGCTTAGTGAGAAGGGTGAAGATGATTTATAATGCCATGTAGCCTAATATGTATTAAGTGCAGGAATTGGAGCAGTTTTGGGTTGACTTAAGTGCAAAAGCTCGAAGTGGGCAAGCAAGAGAGAGTTTAGGAGATTGGTCTCCTTCCTTAACTCCTCAAATCATTCGAAGATTCCTCCACCATATCTCATCAGCTCAGTGTCAATGGAAACCAAGAAAACCAAGTTCATTGGCAGCCAAGTCAGTGACAGTCAAGGAAAAGTTATTCTCGAGTTAGGGATCCAAGTATCCCTATTTTCTAGGGAGTTATTGGTAGCTCCAGTTTTGTATAAATAAGAGAGCCAAGGGACTCATTAGGATTATATTTTTTGTTGTATCCAAGAGGTCATTTTGAGCTAAAACATTGTGATTATTATTGTTATGTTGTAATTGAAATTTTGAAGATAATGAGAAATTCTATTTTAATCCAGCACTGAGTTGACTCAGAGGGATAAAGCTCTTGGGTTAGGGCCCAACCCTAGCAACAAAAGTTCCTCTTTTTGTATATGTATTCTTAGATTAAAATGATAGTTATCTACTGAAGTTTATTTATGTTTTGTTTAGCTTAACAAGTATTTGAATTATTTCTTAACCTAGTTTCCATTAGTTTGAAGAGGTAGATCAGTGGTGCAGTAGTGAAGGAAATTACTTCAAAAAATATTGTGACAGTGGCCTCTATCTCATCTCCCTCATGGGATCATGATTAGAGGGCCCCACTCTCATAGCCCCAAAAACAAAGTTTGTCTTTTGGTCATTGCATAGCTTAGGGTTCATTCTTAGTTAGATCACTTTTTATGATTTCTTGGAAGCACTTGTAGTTGTTATCTTGTTTTCTTAAGTTTTCTATAGCTTAAAAGGAATTCCATTTCATAGATCTAGTCCTTAACAATAGATAGATCAACTTTCTCAAATTCAATTCATCTTTTCCATGTTGACATGTAGTGATGCATAAATGAAAAGAAAAATAGATTTTGTTGCAAGTATTGTTGATCTACAGGGAGGAACGCATCCAACCTATCCCTTCATAGTCTAAACCTCTTATTACATAGAATTTTGTCACTGTCCATGTACTCCCTGTTCCTTGATTCTGGAGGACCTCTATAGTGAACCCCACATCTATCCCTTCATGAAGAAACTCCCATTGTGTCCCTCTTCATGAGAAGAACAATTCCCTTTTGCACCATTTCCCCAAAATCTTCTGTTTTTCACAATTTACAATACCGGCGTTAATGACCCTTATCTTCCTCATGCTGATATGCAGGGATTAGCACTATCCCTAGCGCTGACTAGAGTGACTGAGCTTTGTTCTAGTCACGCTGATCCTCTTATGGAAAGTTTTTTAAATAAGGAGTCGAAGCTTCCAGTTCTAGAAGCTTCGTAACGGAAGTCTAGTAAATGGTTCAGCCAGATGGAGTCGAGGATGTCAGTTTGGGCTCCTTTCTCCTATAAGTATGGAACTACCTCAAGAGATAAGACCTTCCCCCATGAGAAGAGGATCCATCTCCCATCCATTCATGCTATATAAACCTCCATTTTTCCCAAGCACAAGCTAGTGTTGAAGTGTTAATGTTGGTGTGCTAGTGCTAATTAAGTTTGGAGTAAACAACAAGCTATTAATAGTTGTAGCTCTCTAGTTGTGTGAGGGAGAAGTGTGAATTTGGTTTAGTGTGAAGCCTAAAGGGAAGAGCCTTATAATATCATTGTTGAGGCCATCATGGAATGCTAGCAGAAGTTTGTGGGAACCTGGTTTTGTCGGAGGAGAACAGCAACGTCAAGACAATGGTTGTAATCTCTTCTTGATTAAATATATATGCAACTATCGAATGATTTCCTACATGATCTGTCATCTTACATGTTCATGGCTTAATGTTTCTTGACTTGTTAAGTAGGTTTAATTACAATTTGTCTATTATCACGATTGTTGTTTGATGTTGTTTACTTGTTTCGGGTGTTTGAAGAAGGAAACAAGAGATAGCTGGAGTGAGCAAGCAAGGACATCATCAAACGGGATAAGTGTACTAAGAGATAGGCCCTCTTAATTGGTTATAACCTAAGGAAATCTTCCATAGAATGTATCAGTTGTGGCTAGACCCATTATCGGGCTAAAGGAATTGTTTGTGTTCGCACTCATAATTTTACTTCACCATACCTCTGTTTTGTAGCCACCATGAGCAAGCCACCTTAGGAAAATCCAACCTCCTTGGAGTGTTGGGCTTAGTATTGGGTAATGTGCACCTTCCCTACACCTTCTATCACCATCATACATCTATCTAGCACCTCATCTCACTTTTCTTGCCCCTTAAGCCCTTCATCTAACTTCCTGTAGCAAACCAGGACATCTTGTAGCAGATTAGGACATCCTGTAACATTTTCTTGTAGCAGCTATAGGATCTCCTGTAGCAGCCTGTTTGACCCTGTTTTGACCAAAGATGGTAGTATAAGAGTAGGTTAGGCCCTCATCTTGGATTCCATGCCTATCAGTGCCACCTGAGATCATCTCTCCCATGCCTTCTCCCTCTGCAAGATTAGACAAAATAGCATAGCATTTACATTTCTGAATTTAGCAATTAAAAGATTCTTTTTCTACAAATGTAAAATGAGATAGTTAGTGCATGTTACTATGAGTCCTAGAATGACAGAACAACTTTCCATTTCCAAACAGTCCACATTTCTGAATTTAGCAATTAAAATATTCTTTTTTTGCAAATGTAAAATGAGATAGTTAGTGCATGTATGTATGAGTCCTAGAATGATAGAACAACTTTCCATTTCCAAACAGTCCTAATAGCTAGAGGATAAATTGCAAGGTTAGCATAGTTCTTTTCTGCAAGTAATTTGTGTCATTTCCTAGCTAGATGATTTATGGCATTTCATAGCATTTACCATTCAGTAACTTTCATTTCCTAAATAGGCAAGCATTTAATTTCTTGCATTAGAACTAGCTTTACATTCACTATTAGTAGTCAAACTCCTTCTAGTCAATAGAAGACTAGTATGGAACCCTAGTGGTCTAGCGCCCCAGTTGAAAAGTGACATGAGTAGAATGTTGCATCTATTGTGTATATAGCACTGTCACCTCCAATTTTGTATGAAACCCCAAGTTGATAAATTAAAGTTGGTAGCCCTAGGAGTTGTAGCATCCTTGCTGCAATATTAAGGCTCATCACCTTGGGATGTCAAAGAGGTCATTAGGGCCATGCATGAGCTACAAATTAGTGATTAAGTTGATCAGAGGGTGAGAAACACCTTTAGCAAGTGGGTGATGATGGACCCATCAATAGGTATATTACAAGACCCACTTTTCTATCCTCCAGCCTATAATTTCTTCTTTCCTCACATTCATTAACATATTTTGGGATATAATGTGATTAATAGGAAGACTAAAAGATGTTTTTCATACTTTGTGGCCTAATGTGGTTAATGTGTAGGAAAAAGAGAATTTTCGAATGCATTTACTATGTAGAGGCACGTTAGAGGAAGCTATAGGATATGTAGGAGGTTTGTCCCCTACATTTACTCTCCTTCAACTCGACTTTATCCCTAAAATCACTCATCAACAACTCAAAATCTACTAGCATCCAATGCACTCAAGTAATTGTAAGGATATAAGGGATCTAGATTCATTTTTTTCTATATTTTGGAGGGAATCAATCCTCTTTCCAAGGAGGCTACCCGTTAGTGCTCTTTGTATAAATAAACAAGCCTAAGGGCTTAATAGGATTAGAATTTTTTAGCAAGGTAAGTTCTACTAAGAGCTAAGAGCTAAGAGCTTGAGATTTTTATTTTCATTTTCCTTTGCATGATGTACTTGAACTTTATTTTATGTAAATGAAAGGTTTATTGTTGTCCAACATATGAGTTTGTTTCATAGGGATGAGTTCCCTTGGGTTAAGGCCCAACCCAGAGGCTCCAATCTCTCTTTGTGTATCTTATATATGCATATAGAAACGACTCTTTATCTCTTAGTAGAAGTCTGCACGCAAAAATTGTTGTTGCGGGATTGATTATCACCTCTCTTGTGGGAACTATGGTTGAAGAGTATGCAATAATAAGAAAAAATATGTAGTTATTTTCCTTTGCAAATTGCTAGACCTTAGGATGTTTCTCTTTTACATACTCTGTTTTTGCATATTTAGGGGTTAAATCACATTCTTATTTAAGATTTCATGGATGTAGGTTAGATGCATCATGCAATATAGATTGAATTTTGATGAATAAACTTCAGCTCATCCTTTTGTGTTATTTGGTTTCATAAAATTCAACTCATCCTTTCTTGTTTGGTTCATTTTGTTACAATTTGATCATTAGTTTGGCATTATTTTCAAGTGCAAAAAGGGATTGTTTCTTGTTCTGCAGGTACTACCAGCGGCTTTCAAGGTTGTCACACCCATCCTAAATTCCTCTTGGAATCATAAACCTCTTCCTTTTCATCTTGCATTTCCCTCAAAACTCTGCCATTGAAACCATATTTTTGGGTTATTTAAGGACACCGTGTGGATTTACTTTTGTGCAAGATGGGACTATAAGAGCTACTAGGCTTGGAAAATTCCTCTTACAACCTTCATATACCCTCATTTACTCTTTCCCACCTTCAATACACATTTTCCACCCTTAGTCTGCTCATAGATCTAATCCTCTAGCAAAACAGGACAATCTTGTAACAATCTTGTAACAGTCCTATAGCATCCTATAGCACCGTATAAACTTGACCAGATTTTATAGCTTGAATTTTGTGTCTTAGGCTTGAATAATGACCCTTATGCTCTGAATCCATGGTTGAGGAGGACCAAAGACCACTTTATACCTACCTTTTCTTCATTGCAACACATTCTGTAAATAGACTAATGATTCACATTCTTGCAATTAGGATAGAATTTACATTTTGCAAGTAGACTAGTATTTCCATTTCTGCAAATAGCACGGTCTTTACATTCATGCAACTAGGGTTAGGATTTACACTTTGATGAATAACATTTTCATTTCTACAAGTAAAATAATGTTTCCATTCCTGCAATTAGAATATAGCTCTTGCAATTTCCTTCCTTGAGCTAGTTGAAAAAGTGGTATTTGTATGCCTTAACCTAGTCCATTGCTTGAAGGTGGCATGAGTATAACTTAACCTAATGTTCATATAGCACTGTCACCTCTTAAGTTTGTATGAACCCCGAGTTGATAATTAATGTTGGTAGCCTTAGGAGTCTCAACATTCTTGTTGTGATACTGAGGCTCATGAGGTATAAGGGTTATGCAGAAAAGGGTAGATTAAATAAGGAATCCTAAGTTGGTGATCATGTCTCATTAAAACTGAAGGCTAAAAAATTTCATTGAAATTAGGAATGTTCAAAAAAATTGGTAGCTAGATTTTGTGGCCCATTTGAGATCCGAGAAAGGATTGGTCTAGTAGCATATAGGATTGCATTTATTGCATCCATATGTATCCATGAAGTGTTTCATAGTTCATTACTTAAAAAATATGTGCCTAATTCTAACCATGTAATTGAATGGACTATGATTTTGGTGGATCTTGAGGGAAACTTCCAAGTTCAACTAGTGTGCATTTTTTACAGGAAGATCAAGGTGTTTTAGAATCAAGTTGTCACGTTGGTAAAGGTGCACTAAATCCACTAAAATATTGAGGATGAAACATGGGAGCATCAAGATGCCATGAGGGAGGAGTACCCTCATATTTTTTATCAATTTTGATTCTACATATGTAAATGATGCAATTAGGACAATGCATATATAATAGGGAGGTGAATGTAATGCCCCAAGGTTGATCCTTATATGTATATTTGCACATATTTTGATTAGGCTGGTGAGATCATATTTTGTTGGGTTTACATGCCTATGTACATAATGGTTTTAGGATAGAACGCATATGTGATTTTAGGCCAGTGAGCCTATGTGCAAAAACACCAGTCAGCCTAGCAATGCAATTTGCAATCACACTCATATTAATGAAAAATATTATATTGTTATAGACCAAGTCAAACAAGGGATATAGGGAGATAGGAATCCACAAGATGGAAAATGGGCTAAGGGCTAAGTGATGGGGCATTAAGCCAAAGGGATAAGCCAAATATTAATTAAAGCCTAAATTCATTATGTACATGCTTTTTATCTTAAGTTTCCAAAGAGGGGGAAGAAAATCTCCAAGTGTTGGGGAGAGCAATTATTGAGAAGCAACTTGTAAAAAAGGGAACATGCATATATAAAGTGAGCACTTAGTGTAATTCTTTGTTCTTCTCATTTAGTTCTACCATTATGACTACCATACTTGCTTAAAGAGGAGTGATGACCCTGTGTAATTGTTTTATGGATATGGGTGTGGGGACAGGTTTCCCTGGTGTGGGGTTTGGGGGATACTTGGAGAATCTCAAGGGATGTTGGAAACCTTGGAGCCAAAAGGCTTGAAAAACCATTGGCCAATTGTGCTAGAGCCTTGGAAGCAACAATTTTTTTTAGGGGAAAATTTTTCCAAATGGCTATTTTTTGGACATTTTTTTGAAAAATATTTAATGAGTTGGTTAAAAATTCACATATTTTTTGCACATTTATGATTCAATTTATGATATTTTCCAAAAAAATACTCATTTTATCAGTAAATTACGTGTTTTTTATTTAATATTTTCCTACATTCTATATGTATGGTTTTTCAAAATAGAATAGTTTCCTCTAATACTATACATAGGGAAAATATTTTAATCCTTAAAAAATACCCTCCCTGAAAGGGTAGTTGGCATAGATTGAGGGACTACAATTACAGAGAAGGTAGTGCATTATATTGAGTTATTTAGTTTGATAGGGGAATAAGAGACTGTAGATTGGAAGTAGTTGGATTTTGGTACCTTGGATTGACCTTATTGTTATTTGCATGACCATGGTGTATTTTAAGTGAGCCTTTTCTATAGTGGAGTCATAGACAGGCTCGGGGATGATCCATTGCTAAGATATTTGGAGCATTGATTTCTATGGTTGGGTGGAACATTTGAGGTTTGTAACTAGCTAAAGTTTTATTTTAAAAATTAGTATTTATTATTATGTTTTATCTAGTATGTTACTATTATGTTACTTCTTATGTTTATATGTTATTTATAATTTATAATTAATTTCACATGCTTAATACTATGTTATGGATACATTATTTGTTACACATCATATAGCTTTTTGAGGTATGCATGAATATAGATTAATTAAGGTACCATTAGTAACCTAATGGAAAAATTAGGTCTAGTATGGTAATTAGTTTATGCTATAGAGCATTTATTAGTAATTTGGTTGAGGCTAGAACCTTAGTGGGAAGTATTAGAGATAATTATGGATAGGTAAATAAAAAATTTGAATTTATGGTACCAAAGGTGAAGTTTAGTGGTAATGCATATCAACTTGGGTGGTTGGGGTAGTTACATAAACTTTGTTTCTATATAAGAGAACTTCATCCTAATTATCTTTTAATCTTTAAATTTTTGTTGTACATTATCTTATTGTTAGCCTTCTTTAACTTGCACATAATTTTAGTCTATTATTATGGCCTTTAATATTTTGTCTTTTAAATATATTATATATATGCTTATGGCCATATCATGCATTTTATTCATTCTCTTATTGATTGTATCATCCACATGTTTTCTATATTCTTGATAGGCCATTGAGCTTTTTTCTTAGTTCATCATTTCTTCCCATGAAATAATGTTTCCACGGTTTTATCACATGGAAAATATTTGCAATATCTAAGTCATGGGCTACAAAATTCCTTTCATGTTCTTTGATATTTCTTGATTCATAGCATATGAAATTCCCATTTTGGGTAAGCACTCCACCTAATCTATAAAATTGCATAGATATTCCACTTGACATATTTGTTATGCAAAATTTTCACGATTGCAGACAGAGGTGAATTGCCTAGGTCTAGTGGTTTGACCTAGAACAACTAAATACAAAAAGCATGAAGTTTTCCGTAGAGAAATTAGAGAATGGGTGTTGGGCAGCAGATCCCCCCATAGCATGTTTTTGGGGCTTAAAGCCCGAGTTTTGGTCAACATAATGTAAATACTCCACAAAATGCGGGCGCAGAGTGCGAGAGTCTAGGATGAGTCATAGGGTTGTCCGCCCTAAAATAATGTAATTTAAGGTAAATTTCTGTCGGCCTACCCATGGTCCGCGGACCATGGGATTGTATAAATAGAGTGAGGCTCTAAGTGTAAAGGGAGTTAAGAGTTTTTGGCAAATAATAGATAGATGCGAAGTCATGGTTAGAGGACAGAAGTGGATCTGAAGGTAGTAAGTCGTAGTAGTAGGTAAAGGCTCTGCAGCTGAGTGCACAGAGGCCTAGTAGAGTCCGCGGTTGAGTGCGCAAACCCCTGCAGCTGAGTACGCAGGGCGAAGTCGGTTTTGTATTGAACTGAACTTAAAAACAATCATTAATAAAGCTAAGTTGATTCGGCATATTGTATCTGTTTCGTAGATCTATACTTTGATGTTCGACATCAATGGTATTTGGTTAACTATATGCGCACACTTATGTTTATGTATGAAAACTTTCTAAGTAATTAATGAACAGAACCTAACTAAGGAAGACTTGGGTAATTAATACTGGTCGCACTGTGGCTGGATCTGCGCGAAGGCAGTCCCACAGGATGCAAGGAGCCCGCTGGTGTGCGTAATCTAGTAAGCGCGAAGGTTGAATCGCGTACCTATCGCCCATATCAGACATCCCCAGGGTGCGGAAACCTGGTTCTAGCACCCTCCCATACTACTTCGGGTGAGACCTCAGTCCTCGCTCCGCAAACTGTTGCCAAAAGGGCCAGTAGTACCAGGATTTGCTTGGCTAAACTCAATGTTGAACCTGGGTCAGGCCCCACGTAGCCAACAAATGGTTTCGTTGTTGGGACCGGGATCTTCCTAAGGGATGTCTGATGTCGTGCCACTTGAACCCAACAAAGAAGGAAATTGAAGAGTGGTTGGACAAGAAGATTCACGAGTTCGCAACACAGGAAAATAGAACTCCGCAAGTATCTGAGAAAAGGTGGCTGGATCGTTACGTGTATACGGAAATCCACGAGATTTTCTTTGCATCCTTTCCCTCTAAACTGTATGAGTGGATCGCAAGATTCGCCGATAGCCAGGGAAGGTGTAAGCTCGACCAAACGATAGTGTGGACTCTAAAATTAGTGCACAGACTAGAGGCATCAGAAGACAAGATCACGCGAGTTGTGGACCATTGGCTTGACCGGATAATAGGGGGATTTATTGCTGAGTTTGCGGTGGACACAACGGTGAGCTACAGCGAGGCAGAGCGACGTTTTCTCAAGGGACCACGAGGTAAGTATATTAAATCTTTGAATACCCTGATTAAGATGTTGTTATGTGAAAAACGAGTTATGAGAATACATTAATGTTTAGGACGAAGCAGAGCGGAAAGATCTACAAAGGTAGCAGGGAATTAGCAAATAGCTCGTTAATTTCACCTTCGCAAGAAAGCAAAGAAGAGCTCGCTCGAGTCTCTCCGAGAAGTGCGGTCAACTTGATAAGGTAGCGCATTCCATAGTTACCACCTCCACCCATGCCACCACCTACTTCACCTCCCTCACCTCCATCTCCACCCACTCCACCTCCACCAACCTTGCAATTCAGCATGGCAAGCACGATCAACTTACCTGTATTCAGAGGAGTAGGGAATGAGGATCCGAACCAGTTCTGGTTCATGGTAAGAGCAGTGTGGGAAGTGCAAGGGGTCACGAACGACAACATTAAGAAGGCTACATTGGTGAGCGCGCTGCAGGATCGCGCGTTGACATGGTATATCAAGCACTCTAATGACCACCCAAACGCAGGGATGGCAGAGATCCAAAATGCGTTGAACGGAGAATTTAGCTAGCCAAAATTAAAGACGCTATCAATCATCCAGTTTAAAGAGATCACGATGCTTCTAGGCGAGACCCCCTGGGATCTAGATCAGCAGCTGAAGAGTATGATCCACGAGGCTAATATGATGCTCATGGATGCACAACATCATGCATGGTTTGTGGCATCCCTGACACCGCACTTGAGGATGGCACTGTCACAACATAAACTTTCCACCCAAGCCGAAGCATTGGAAATGGCAATGAGGTTGCATGAAACCCCGATTCAAGACCCTGGGTTGGGAATCCAACAAATCCACGCACAACTACAGAATCTCTACCTGGAAATGCAGAGCTTGAAGCAGGATAGGGCACCATAGCTAGAAGCGCACAAGGAAGTATGGTGCGTAAAATGCAAAGGCCAGGTCCATGACAAGGACCACTGTCTAGTATTCGCGAACTACCTGGCAGGATGGGGGCCAATGCCATTGAGACCGGAGGCACAGGCAGGGCCAAGTGTAACACCCACGTTATGGTGCACAATCTGTCAGATAGGAGGAAAACACACGACGAATAATTGTCATTTATTACAGAAGTATACACAGACTCCCCAGTAGTTGTTTTGTAATTTCTGCAGGTCAATAGGCCATGACAAGCGCACTTGTCGTAGTTACGAGTTAACGATGGATTGGACCCCAGCCTATAGCATGCAGATAGAAACACGAGCGCTCAACCCAGCTGTGGGGATGGCGCGCACCAGATTTTAGGGGCGAGGTCAAGGATGAGGAGGAATGGGACCAGGAAGGGGCCACAGAGAGTTGATTTGCTACAATTGCGGAGGACCAAGGTAGTACACCCGCAATTGCACCAACCCAATGAGGATATCTTGTTTGCACTGTGCTTAGTTTGATCATGAAACAATAGATTGTCCTATGTTGATCACACAGATGCACAAAAAAGGGGTATTCCAGCCTCCTCCAACTCAGAATATCCAAATGATGAGGTCTAAACTGTGCGAAGAAGACCCAAATGTGAAAATGATGCTCAAAAGCGGTGCGACCACAGGGGAAGATAAGGGGAAGCAGGCTGAGGAAGATACATGGGTTCGTAAGGCTCCCGCAAAGGACCCTGAGTTTGACTTATAACGCGCAAAGGAGATGTTCATGGAAGCTAAGAAGAGCTTCACAGAGGCCTCCACTTCAGGTAGTGAGGATCAACCAGAGACAGGAATGGATCGTTCCATGCTCACTACCTTTTTGGAGACATGCATGAAACTATTGCACGACAATAAGGCAATTAAGGGATTACAGGTTTTTGATCACCAGGTGCGCAGGGTCAGGGGAACCATGCATAGTCTAGAAACTGGAAAAGCATGCATTGTGCACCGGGAGGGAAATGAGATTGACGGCGCAGATTGGTGAGTACAAAGTTGAAGTGGTTCATCCCACTCTCCCACTAGAGGGTGAAGTCGATACCACTCATGTTTTTCTTCTTACTTTAGATTCCACCATACAAGGGGGTTTTTTCCCCATTCCCATGAAACCCTCTCGAAGTATTGGGTCCTTTCCTTCAATTGGAATAGAATGACAAAGCCTTTTATCCCTTCTTGCATGCATTTCCAAATCATTGTGCAGGCTTGCAATAAGAGCATATATCGCACTAGCATAAATGAAGATGTTTTTGTTAACATTATATCCTCGATTTTTTGGCAAGTTGTATGTTCCCTCAGCTTCTATCTATTACTCTAAATCTTTTGGATTTTAACAAAAGAGTCAATGAACTAATAGGGATCCTTCCTTGGCTACCCATTACTTTGGAAGAAAAAATTATCTGTATTGATATTATGGTAGTCCAAGGCCCCTTGGATTTAAATTTGCTCCTTGAGCTAGACTATGTCTTTGCCATTAAATTTGTCGTGTCCACACTCTTTCAATTCATGTCAAGCTCATTAAAAAATGAAACAGAGCACCATGAGCATAGTTATTTTTGTTTTAAGCTCATGTAAAAATGAAACCAACCTTTGAGCATAGTTATTTTTGGTTTCAAGCTCGCATAAAATAAAACCAACCTTCGCACATAGTTATTTTTGGTTTCAAGTTTGCATAAAACTAAAACCAACCTCTGAGCATAGTTATTTTTGGTTACAAGCTCGTGTAAAAATAAAACCAACCTCTAAGCATAGTTAATTTTCTATGTCAAGCTCGTTAAAAAATGAAACAAGTCATCATGAGCATAGTTATTTTTTTGTCTAGCTCATTAAAAATGAAACGGGTCTGATCCAGGTGGATACTGGTGGCCACCCTCCTATTCCACCTATACCTCTAGTTAGTTTCATCAATTTCCTTGATTATAGCAGCATTTACTATTTTTAACAATTTTTCAGGTCCTGAACTTCCGGAGTTGTTTTGACCCCCTAAACAGCATATTTTTGAGGTCTGCAACCTTTGGCTATGGGCCTACTGCAAATCTTGCAGTACTCGGAGTGATATTTCCAACGAGGTATTGTACGTGCCAAATAGAGATGATATGACCAATTACAACCCCAAGAAGTTGGTTGCCCAACTAATCCCAACGAGGCCCACAAACTCTTAGGGTTAGGGTTTTGGTTGTTTAGGGTTTCCCTTTGTTGTTCAATAATAGAAATGCTCTTGAGCCTCATTGTAACAAAGTTCAAAGGCATGTAGCCACCACATCTCTTCTCAGAGATAAACTACCATCACCCAAGTTATTTTATTTTCATTGTGCTTGTAAGCATATTTCAGTTCTTTGATATTAATGAAATGAAGATTTATTTTTGTTTCATCTCTGTGTTTATGTTTATATTTGTATTATGTTGCGTTCTTGCATAAGTCTAGATTGGTGGTATCAGAGTGTTCGGTTCTTTCTCTATTTTTCTTTCATGCCCCCAACGAGGTCAGGGTATAAGGATTTAGGGCTCGAATTAGTTGAACCTTTGCAAGACCATCCTCGCAAACCCTGACAGCCTCCCATGGTGAAAGAAAAGAAAGACGAGGGAGCAGGAGATCCTTTCAAAATATTAGTCGAGGAAGCCCTCGAATGATAGAGGAACATGATGATAGATGAATTTTCCCAAATGCTTCGGAAACTACCCAGAGGTGATGCATCTTCATCCAGCAGCCACTCTGAAGGCGCCACTCCCTTTAACGTACAAGTCAAATTTGACATTCCCATATTTGAAGGCCAGATAGATGCAGATGTCGTAAATAGATGATTAAATTTGTTGGAAGGATATTTTTCGGTTCATGATTTTTCCAATCGGGAAAAGATTACTTTTTCACTCCTCAAAACTGCCCCCCATGTCAAGGACTGGTGGAAAACCTACTGTGAATAGAAGGACAAGAGGTAACCCTCACTGTTTGCAGCCACATCGACTTAGAATTATTTCCGAGACACCATAAAGGAACAATATTACCCTGTCGGGAGCCATGAAGATAAATACATAAAGTTAACCACACTGTGGCAGGGAAGGGACCAAGACATGTTGGAGTTCACAAATATTTTTCATACCCTTCACACGATGTTGGGTATCAAGGATTATGAGCAGCATTTGGTACTCAAGTACCACGGTTGTCTACACAAGTCCATACATGACGAGATGCATTTCCTTGACATCTCCTCGCTTGGTGTTGCCTATCGATATGCTGTCAAGATAGAGTAGAAATTTAAACAAAAGAAGAGAGACTTTGGATCTACGAATCCGAAGCAAGGGAAAGGAGCACCCAAACCACAGAACAAAGGAAAAATCCAAGGCGGGGTGACCCAAGACAACCCACCAAAGCCACAAGAAAAGGAAAACACCAAGAAGACAAAGAAGGACACAAGGAAATGGTGTGAGTTCCATAAGAGTCCTGCTCACAACACAAGTGAGTGTTGAGCCACGCTGTCACTGGTGGCCACGCTAAAGGCTTCCAAATCAGATGCATGTTTTGACTCTGAGCCAGAACCTAAAAAGGCCAGACAAAGAAAAGAATAATATTGATGCGGAGTCCAGTGCCACCATTACCACAACCAAGATCCATAAGATTGAGCCCGAAGATCCAGAGGAGGGTGAGTGACTCTTCCACTCACATATGTAGGTGAAGTGTTCTCCACTGCATTTCATTTTCAACATCAGAAGAAGAAAAAACTTCATTTCAGCAGAGGTCGTGAAGTGGTTGGGCCTATCGACCACAACACACCCGAAATCATATACCATTAGGTGGCTTCACCAAGGGCAATATCTCTGTGTTATCCAGCAGTGTCACCTTCCCTACAACATCAAGCCCTTCACAGATGAGGTATTGTGTGATGTTGCTCCTCTTGAATTTTGTGATTTATTATTAGGCCAACCATCTTGTGGACACGTCATGTTGTGTATGAGTCTAGGCCTCACATTATTATTATTTCTTTGGGAAATAAGTT
The DNA here is from genome assembly GCA_031772625.1 of Pinus tabuliformis. Classification (NCBI taxonomy): domain Eukaryota; kingdom Viridiplantae; phylum Streptophyta; class Pinopsida; order Pinales; family Pinaceae; genus Pinus; species Pinus tabuliformis. Next base: position 201,669,463 of record CM062815.1, on the reverse strand, counting down.
ATACAGCATACTGGAGGTAGCACTGCCTACCACCATCTCTTTGATCTCTGTGAAGAAATGCAGTAAGATCATTTCCCAAAACGGGAACTTTATCTTCCTTATGATTCGCCCTCAGGGAAAGAAGAAGACTTGGCCACATGCACAGCCTCCAAACAGGGCTCCTCCGCACAGCGGCAGTAGATGGACAACATCGTGGAGGAGTACAAGGACATCTTCACCTCACCCACAGGGGTACCCCTGCACTGTTGGATCAAGCACTCCATTGATCTGACCCCGGGGGCGCTGCTACCCAATGGACCGATATACTGACGCTTTGTTCTAATGAAATCAAGAGGCAGATTCAGGAGTTGTTGCAGAAAGGGCACATTAGGGCAAGTTCATCACCCTGTGGGAGCTCGATCATGTTGGTACAGAATAAAGATGGAACCTGGAGATTTTGTATTGACTATGGAGTGTTGAATAATATGACTATTGGGAATAAGTATCGAATCCCACAAATTGATGAACTTTTGGACCAGCTCAAGAGGGCCAAATATTTCAGCAAGATTTATTTGAAGTTCAGTTATCAACAGGTTCCAATCGAACCCTTCGATGTGTGGAAGAATGCCTACAAATCCAAGGACGGTCTTTTCAAATGGTTGGCCATGGCTTTCGGGTTGACGAATGCCCTCGCGATCTTCCTGAGGTTGATGGACGAAATCTTGCGACCCTTCACCAACTCATTTGTGGTAGTGTATTCAGACCACATCCTCGTCTTCAGCCAAATTTGGGAAGAGCACCTACACCATATTAGGCAGGTCCTCCAAACCCTGTGACAACACAAACTGTGTGCCAATTTGGAGAAATGCACTTTTGGTATGACCCAGGTTCAATATATGGGGTACATCATTGATGAGAAAGGTGTGCATGTGGACCCATCCAAGATACAAGTTATTCAAGATTGGCCAGCCCTAACCACTCTAACAGAGCTACATAGTTTTTTGGGTCTTGCCAATTTCTACCGCAGGCTCGTGTTGGGTTTCTCTCATATCAATTGGCCTTTGAGTCAAGTCACCAAGGGAGGAGCAATAGAAAAGCTCTTTTGGTCTGAATTTGAACAAATGTCATTTTTCAAGTTGAAGCATCACCTCTACTATGCACTAGTGCTGACATTACCAAACCTGCAGAAACCATTTGAGATTGAGACAGATGCTTCTGACTATGGTATCGAGCTAGTTCTTACGTAGCAGGGGCATTTGATGACATATCACAATGAGACACTTTTAGACACAATCTGAAAGTATCCCACCTATGACAAAGAGATGTATCCCATTGTGTAGGTTTGTTGACAATGGAAGCATTACATTATGGGGAAGAAAATGGTCATCCACATAGCCCATCGATCCCTGCAGTTCATACAGACACAAGGAAAGTTACAAAATGATCACCATCAGAAATGGTCCACATATCTGCAACAGTTCTATTTGAACATCAAGTACAAGAAGGAAAACACCAATTCAGTGGACCACCAGTTATGGTGTTTACCACTGTGTTCGACTCTTGTGGACACGAGACTTCGAGGTGGTTGCATATTTACAAGAGCAATCCATAATTTCGCAACACATAACAAATGCTCCTAGAAGGAAAGCAGGTTCCAAATTTTCACCTCTAGGGCACAGTGTATGCCACCTATGACACCTTTGTGTTCCTTCGAGAGAGCGTGCCAAGATGATTTGGGAGGCGCACTACAGTCGGTTCATTGGAAATTTTGCAGTAGAGAAAACAGTGGCAATGTTGTAGAAGTATTTTTATTGCCCGGACCTTTGGCAGGATGTTGGGAAGTACATCAAATCATGCACTACCTGCACCATTTCCAAACCGATAATCAAGAACCAAGGCCTATATACTCCTCTTCCTACTCCTATTTAGCCTTGGGAATCTATCTTCATGGATTACATTTCAGGCCTTCCTTCTACTAAGCATGGAAACGACTGCATTTTTGTGGTCGTTGACAGAGTCTCTAAGATGGTCATTCTAGCGGCTTGCAAGAAGAGTATCATAGCAAAAGCTATTGCTAACCTATTCTTTGAACAAGTGTGGGTACACTTTGAGATCCCACAGTCCATTATCTCAAATTGGGATAGCAGGTTCCTGAGTACATTTTGGTCAAACCTCTGGTTGATGTTGGATACCAAGCTCACTAATTCCACAAACTTTCACCCCCAAACTCATGGCCAAACAGAGGTCATAAATAGGATGATAGTGCACATTATTCCCATGTACAACTTGAGGCATCCACACAAATGGAATGAAATCTTCCCATATGTCCATCACAGCTACAACAAATCTCTTCATAGCTCAACTGGCTACAACTCCTTTCAGGTCAGATTAGGATTCCAACCACTATGTCCCATTGATGTGGCCATACCATTTGCAACTACTCAGACAGATTTGGCTCACGTCTAGTTTGAAGCTGACAAGGCTAGCAACTTCATTAAGCACATTCAACGCACCTACCAGTAGTTCCATGACATATTGGACAGAGCCAATGCTAAGTACAAGCAGCGTCATGATCAGCATTGGGTGCCACACAATTTCTAGGTGGGCAACAAAGTTTGGTTACATTTGCAGAAAGAATGCCTCGTTGGGCCCGACCGCAAGCTTTTCCCACTCTGATATGGGTTGTACACCATCACCAAGGTTGTAGGGGACAATGCCTTCAAGCTCAACCTTCCATCGTTCCTTGGCCTACACCCAACATTTAATGTGGACTGACTACGACCATACTTCCCCCATCGTTGGACACATCTGACATTGTTGAGCAACTGACACCAATAGAGCTAAACCCAAGCTGCATCAATTAGGCCATAACTGATAGGATCATGGACACACAGATCAAGAACACTTGTCAACAGAGGATCCAACTATATCAAGTTGTCAAAGCAGGTCAACTCCTTCACCGGGGAAAGTAGTTCACCATGGACCAGGTTGGAGGCTCTACACGCAATAGGGACCATTGCTTCGTAAGGGGGGAGGATTGATCCATATGGATATTGGTGGCCACCCGCCTATTCCACCTAGACCTCTAGTATTTTTCATCAGTTTCCTTGATTATAGCAGCATTTACTATTTTTAGCAGTATTTCGGGTCTTGAACTTCCGAAGTTGTTTTGACCCTGTCAATGACATTTGTTTGAGGTATGTAACAGGACCATAGCCATAGGTAGGGCCCTATCGCAAATATCGTACTACTCATAGAGATATTTCCAATGAGGTATCATATGCACCAAACAGAGATCATATGACCAAGTTATGACCCCGGGAAGTTGGTTGCCCAACTAACCCCAACGAGGCCAACAAACTCTTGGTAGACAATCTCTTGTGGTTACGGTTTTGGTTGTTTAGGATTTCCCTTTGTTGTTCAATAATAAAAAGGCACTTGAGCCTCATTGTAACACAATTTAGAGGCATGTAGCGGCCACATCTCTTCTCAGAGATAAGCTACCATCACCTGAGCTAGTTTATTTCCATTATGCTTGTAAGCATATTTCAGTTCTTTGATATTAATTAAATGAACATATATTTTGGTTGCATCTTCGTGTTTATGTTTATACCTGTATTATGTTGTGTTCCTGCATAAGTCTACAGCAGGGTCATTAGGAGCATAGTTCATTTCTTGTGTCAAGCTCGTTAAAAAATGAAACAAATCTCATTCCAATAAAGTTTGGGGGGCATGTGCCTCTGGTCATCATGTTGGATTTAAGCCACTAACCTTTGCAGGTCATGCTAGGGGCAAAGTACCAAAGACGAGCTTTGTTTTTGTTCCTGCTTGTACTCGCAAATACATGAGAATAAGTTAGCGAGCTTCCTTTTGATCTTCTTTTCATGCTCGTTAAACAATGAAAATCCTGAGTCTATTTTGGTTTTCTTTTCATGACTCATTAAAATTATGAAAATCCCGAGCTTCTTTTGCTATCATATTTTCATGCTCGTAAAACCTATATGAAAACATCCAGTTATTTCCCTCTTTTCCTACTTGTTAATTAAATTGAAAGTCTGGGAATGATCTCTTTTCCATTCTCACGCTCGTAAAACCATGAGAAGGACATGATTGTACTTTTATCCTTTTTAGGACTTGATAAATTTATAGAAAACATCCTTACTAGAGTTTTCTTTTCGATTTTTCAAACTCTTCAAATATGAAAAATCATCTAGCTTTACTTTCTCCTGGCTCGTTAAAATTTATGTTGAAAGAATTTAACAAGTTGTCTTTTATCCTCTTTCCAGACATGTTAAATATAAAGGAAAAAGGTCATCTTAGAGTTTTCTTTTTATTTCTTTTCAAACTCTCTAAACATGAAAATACATTGAGTTGTGCCTTTTGTTGTCACTCACTACTTTGCAAATGATCAGTTGTCATGGATGCATAAGAGCAGTGAAGTTGAAGCCATTTCCTGAGCCACAGAAGCTATCATAGCTTTATTAGACCCTCTCCATTGCATAGTGCCCAAAATGAGCTTTCCAACGGCATATAGAAGTCCCAAAATGGACCTATGGATCAGAAGATATGGCATGTGGAAGATCAGGAGTCTTGTTGCCTTGAAGTGAAGGAAAAGAGTTTATTAGAGGACCCCGGGCATAACAAGTTGAGCATATTGAACATCCCGTAGTCTCGCATCCCGCATGACCCCCGTAGTTCCTTATGGGCCATCCTTAAGGAATTGCGGGGGGAAGCACACTGATAGTGTTAAAGCGTTGGGGAAGGGCAGAGGCCAATTTACACTAAAAATCATTGGAAAACCAAGGTTAGGCAGACCCCCTTTCTCTCTCCTCCAAGGGGGCCACGTGGCACACTACCCGCAGTCCCGCACCCCGCAACCCTATAGTCCCACAGCTTCACACTAAACGCAGTCCCGCATCCCGCATATCAGCGAGGTCCCGGGGCACATACTTAAGGTTATCGGTGCTTCAAAGTGTCGAACATTGATATCACATCCCACAGTCCCACATCCTGTAATCTCACGGGTCCCACAATCCTGCAGTCCCGTAGGGCCCCGCATCCCACATCTCGGTGAACCTGTAGTCCCGCAGTCACAGCAAACTCCAAAACCTTGCGGGGGGTCGATCTTGTGATATAGTGTGAAATCATCAGGGAGGGCCGAAAACGTCTAACAAAAAAAAGCATGGAAAAACCAAGGTCAGGCCGCCCCCTTCTCTCTCCTCCACATGGCGGTACAGTGGTATAGTAAATCCCACATCCCGAAATATCGGTGGATCAGCAAGGTTTTCATTCCAAGACTGTGTGGGGGTGATTATGTGATACAGTGTAAAAGTTCAAGGGAGGGACGAAATTCATTAACAAAGGAAATGCACACGAAAATAGGGTCGGGTAGGCCTTTTTCTCTCTCCTCCAGGGGGCCACATGGCGACATACAATTGGTCCTTAGAGTTGACATGGCAGCGGACATTGTCAATGATGTGGCAGTATGGATGGTGACGTGGCAAATGACACGTCACTCAGTTTCAACGTTTTCAAGGGTCCCATGGGGCCATTTCTGATTGACATGTGTCACCACTCACAGGGTGACACGTGGCGATGATGACATCACCCTGCAGATTGGAAATCGTAGCTATTAAGGGGAAAGGATAAATGTAAAATGATATCAAGCGTCGGGTCGCAGGATTTTGATTGCGATAAAGAAAAGGACCCTGGATGCAATGTTTCATAGGCCATATTTCATAAAATTTCGCGTCCAGGATATCGACTGATGTGGTGTAAGGCGCCATCAACGATGATTCAAGTTCTAAAAGGAAAAAGGCCCCCGCACAGCTATTTGAAAGCCTTAGCGCCCGAAGGGCTAAGCCCTTGGTTCTAGCCCCCGGTCCTATGAGGAAAATTACAAAAGGGGCTATAATAAAGGGGGCCCAAGGGGAAATCAAAGCTCGCCTGTGTCATATCATTTCAGTGTTAAAGGCCCGCACTCAACCGAATATTCACTACATCATGAAATGCTTCTCTAGGTGTATTAGAGCACCGAAAAGGACTACGCAAAGCTTTAAAGGTTGTATGGGTTGGTAGTTGGGGTGTTTAATGGAGGGATGGCGCATTCATGAGAAACCATTCTGCAATACGCATCCAAAGTTGGCGTCGAAAGTATTTGTAACACTACATATAGAAGATCAAGCATTCAAAACTAGGAAAATTCAGGTGCTGATTGTATTCAGCGGGACTTTAAAGGAAGAAATGACAAGAGTTAGCTGAGCAGCACAGGAGACCATACCATGAACTAGATGCAGCCTGAAGCCGAAGTAATTACAGGGATGGGCGCGGAGATATTGCATTAATGTTTCATCTGTTTTGTGATCTTGTGATGTGCTTTCCTTTATGATGCAATTACTATTTTTGTAATGTTTTTTGGACATGAAGCCTTCCCTAACCGAGACAGCAAGTTGATCTGTGTAGAGCCTCTATTCTACACCTACTTGTCTACCATTTTCCTCAGTTTTTCCTTATCTTTCCTTCACTTTTGCCTCATTTTCACCATAAAACCACCCAGATCATTACAGTAAGTGTCAATAAGCATGATCAAGCAAGTTTTGCTAATGGATGACTATTTGTTTAGATTTTGACTTACTTGCAGGAATCCCGCAGCTATCTGATGATCCCGCAGCTATCTGAAGATCCTGCAGCCTTTTTGTTAAACACAATGATCCACGTGTCGGTTTGCTAGATGAGCCACATGGGCACTCAGGTATCAACGTGCTCGAGGTTCCTGTCCCATTGTTCCAGCCATCCACGTCATCTTCACCCATGGTCAAAGTTGGTTAAGCTACGGTCAACTCAAGGCTGTTTAAACGGTGATTGAGAGCTGCTTGGTCACGTCATCTTAAATGGTGATTTGTCCATGATCTACAGGTGGCAGGGGACGCAATCCAACATGGGATTTATTATCCATGACGACAGAACCACTAAACTCGTCCACGCAGCCGTGATGTGTCAAGGGACCATAAATACGCATGACTGTTTATTGTTTTTCTGTTAATTAGCTGTACGAGTAGGCTATCTTAGAAACCTCTATAAATAGCTGCGTCTGTGTACGCTCATTAGACTTTTATCAGTTGTAATTTCTGAACTTGTGTTAAATTTAAGAGCTTTGTGAACTCTGTTTTCTAGTGCTATTCCAGCACTCTGTTTTGTATACTTTTTGCAAATGGAGGAATAGACATAGCACCGTTTTGAAGTTTCCAGATCTCTGAGTTTTCTTGTGGCTGAATGAACAGAGGGCCCCTGCTCATCTCAGCCTTTGTAAAGTATTTTATGTGCAGTATTTCGTTATTTTCTTATTTATTTCCTTAAGCATGTATAGTTTCATTTACTTGTTTTTCTTTCTTTCAAGCTGATCAGTGTTATTTCTTTGCAGGTTTCTTTTAGCCCGGGATTTATTTTTTATATGTGTGTGTTTGCTTTACAGCTAATGGTATTTGAAGTTGACAATTCAAGTGCTGCCTTTGTCTTTATAGTTGATTTTTAATCTTATTTCTCAAAGAGCTGTTAACATACATGAATGATCTTCATCATAAACTCTTATCTTTTAAGATCAGAATATCACTAATTTGCAGCTAGTTTGAGTGCTTTTTGGACTGTTCTTTCACTACTTTCTATCCGTGCTTTACACAGTACATGTGCTTTGAAGCATCGAGTTAGAAAGAGCAAATCATCACCACTAGTCTTTAAAGTAGAAGTTTTGATTTTAAGTGCTTATTAGACTATTTTTCTCACTACTTTCTAATCATACTTTGCATAGTACATATGGCTGAAGTAGAGAATTAGAAATAGCAAATCATTATCATTAGTCTTTCAAGCATATTTTTCTCACTTTTCTAATTCCACTTAAGCTACTTTCTTTCCGTGCTTTACACAGTACATGTGCTTTGAAGCATCGAGTTAGAGAGAGATAATCTTTATTCTTGGGTTTTAAAAGTGACTCTCTTTTCTTTTATTAGCAGCAACTTGAACGGTGTCTAGTGCCATTGGTAGTGGTCATTTGCTTTCAAGTTTATTTCAAGTCATTTCAGTTCACTTATTCTTTTCAAGCATTTCCTTTCAAGCAAGTAGTTAGAGATCACTCAACACACACTTTCACTCATTTAGGATTCACTCTACACACACCATCACTCACTTGTTTATAAATTCTCACTCCATCTTAGGAACATAATTAACCACAACAACACCCCCAACGATAAGAAAAACTCTAAGAGGTTACTTAAGTACATATAGTACACCCTCACTTCATCAGCTTACGAGCCCCGGGTTGACAATAAATACTAGCAATTTAGATCACACTAAATTGACTAAACATTTTGGCGCCGTTGCCGGGGAAGTGAAATTAAGTAGCCATATTCTTAGAAAAAAAAATATATAAAAAAAATTTCAAGGAAAGAAGTTAATAGCCTATCTAAGTATGCTCTCCTCTTGCACTTTAGAGTGATCTGGAGGATCAGAAAGGAGAAAGTTATTAATTTAGTAGTCTCTTGAGTATGCTCTCTTCTTGCACCTAGAGTGAACTGGAAGATCAGAAAAAGAACTATTAACTTGACTTGAAGATAAAATAAAAAATGACATGCATAGAGCTAGAGATTCTAGGGGAAGGTTTTTAGCTAGAGCTCGAAGTTCAATTTTTACAAGTCCATCTGCTTCAAGAGATAGACAAGAGACACCTCCCTTATCTCCAACCGAAACTCCTAGTCCTGAAATTCAAGAGCCAAGAGTCGACTCTCCTATACCTTCTATTGAGTTTGAACTAGGAGGAGACTCTTCTCTTTCTCCTACAAGAAAACCAATTGTAATTGAGGAAATAGACTCACCTGAGGAGGAAGGAGAAATCTCTTCTCATTCACCCTTTGTAGAAGAACCAGAAGATTTTGAAATCCCTAGGAGAATCATCATGGCAGAGGAAGAAGGAGGTGGTAGAGGTAGAGGTAGAGGAGGAGGAGGAAATAACAATAATAATGGAGGAGGTAGAGGCCCCATAGGAGGAAATAGAGACGGGGATAATTCATTTGGGTTTCCCATTGTTAATGAGGATTCCCGAGCCACCATGAAAAACATATCACCATCTGTCCTCCCAAATTTTCATGGATTAAGAACTGAGGACCCTGAAACATTCTTGTTTGAATTTGAAGTTGTGTGTCGAACCTATGACTATCTGGATGATACTCAGAAACTCAAACTGTTCCCATCAACATTAAAAGATCAAGCTTTGAAATGGTTCATGGGGTTACTTACTCAATCCATTAGGACCTGGGATGAAATGAAACAGACCTTTTTGGATAGGTATTTGGACTATTGTATGCCTACTAATCATAAGGATGAGGTTTTTAAAATGATGCAAAAAGAAGATGAGAGCTTAGAAGATTTGCTTGAAAGGTTTCAATATAACTTAAAAAGAGCAAAGATGAGCAGCCTGGATGAAGAGACCTTAAAAGCCCTCTTATTAAAAGCCATTAGGGATGAATGGATAGATATCTTAAACATGATGGGGAAAGGGGATATCTCTCAACTTTCTCTCAATGATATAGCAGAACTTTGTATCCATCTCTCAAGGGGCAAATCAAAAACTCAAAAAGGGCCTAGAGATCCTTCTCTCCTTAGGGCAAATAAATCTGCAACAGGATCAGTGAGTAGGGCTGAAATTGGTAATATGCTAGATGAATTTAAAACTGACATCTTAGGGAGTCTTAGTGAACAAATTGATACCCTTAAGATTCAGAACAAACAAAAAGCAGAAGCCGAGGCTATGACCATTTTTTGCCCGAAGTGTAGAAAGAAGCATGCTTTAAGGGAATGTCCCTTGGAAGCAAATGTTGTAGAAACATGTGTCATTTGCTCAGAAACTCATGAGACCAAGGAATGTCCTTCAATCCCTGGCCTCAAAGCAGTCTTTCAAGAAGATCCAAGTACACTTGAATCTCTCTGTTTCGTTGCAAGGAGACCTTGGCAAGGACAACAGAATCAAGGGTTTAACAACTCTATGAATTCTCAATCCCAACCAAATTGGAATCCTTGGCAACAACCTTGGCCTCAACCACAAAATCCTTTCCAAGCATGGTTGCAAAGCATGCAAATGCAAAATCCTTATGGGAGATTTGCCCAATTCTATCAATACCCTCAATTTCAAAATCAGCAAGCTCCCCAACTTCCAAATCAAGGTCAACAATTGTCATTACCATTCCCTCAACAACAACAACCTCCTCCACAAAATCAAAATTCTCAACTCTTGTTACAATCTCAACAGAGGCCAAATCAACTTCCCTCTCAACCTCAACCAAACCCCAATAATAGGAATCCTCAAAGTGCTTATGTGATGGAAGGTCAACCACTCATGGAAGGTCAACCATTCCCTACCTATATGGTTGTTCCTCTCAATGAGGTCCAACTCAGATCAGGTAGGATCCTAGACCAACCTTCTACCAGTGCTCAACAACCAAGCATTTCTGAGGAAGAATCTCTCAAAGCCAATAAGGGTTCTGAAGTATCCCTTCAAAACCCAAGCATTAAAGAAAAAGAAAAAGAATCAACTCCCTTAGTAGAGCAACCCACATCTTCAGCTATTCCTCCTTTTCCTGAAAGATTGCAAATTGATAAAGGAGTGGAGAAGCAGATTTGGTTGCCTGACTATAGCTTTCTAGATGAATTGAAAAATGTCTGTATCAAGATTCCCTTGTTAACAGCCATTAAGGAGATTCCCATTCTAGCAAAGACAATAAAGGAGATGAGTTTGAAAAAAACAATAAAAAGAACCAGAGATACCAAAAGGATACATCTAGTTGGAAAAATTGCAGACATTATGATGGGTAAAATTACCATGCAAAAATATGTAGATCCCGGTAGCCCTATTGTTAAAACTCATATTAATGGGGTTGAAATCCCAAATACCTTGATTGACTTAGGAGCCGCTATCAACATTATGAGTAGACAGACCATGGATCAGTTAAAACTTCCTAACCTTCTCTTTACACCTACTTTGTTGCAACTTGCAGATAGATCAATCATTAAGCCTGATGGTGTATTAGAAGACATTCCTGTCTCTCTAGATTCTTGGGAATATCCAGTTGATTTTATGATTTTAACTCCCAAGAACAATCTAGGAGGACATCCTCTTATTTTAGGAAGACCTTGGCTGGCCACAGCTGATGCTTTCATAAGTTGTAGGTCTGGGGACATGTACATATCAGATGGTAATTCTACCAAGAAATTCAACTTGTATCCTCCCGCAAAGGCAATAACAGAAATAGGAGAAGATGAGTGGATTGATGATGAGGATACTCTTCAACCTGTTCTAACCATCTCTGAAATCAGTGAGGACAGTCAAATTCTAAATACATTAGAAAATTTTGAGGTACCCTTAGAATATGACTCTTCACAGTTTCAGTTAGATGCAGATATTGAATATCTCTCCTCTAGACAGATGTCTCTCTTCTCAATGGAAGAGTTTGGTAGTTCTACAGTTGAAATCTTTCCAGGAAGAACATTGAACATTAACAAAAACTTGGAAAGACTACAACAAGAAGAATTAACTAAACTGTTGCAAAAACATTCCACTGCCTTTGCATGGGAATACACTGACATGAAAGGAATCGACCCTAAGACTTGTATTCATCACATTTATATTGAAGAAAACAGCAGACCTATTAGGCAGCCACAAAGACGGATGAATCCAAATCTTAGGGAAATTGTGAAAGAAGAACTTCAGAAATTGCTCAAGGTAAACTTCATTTACCCCATTTCAGATAGCCAATGGGTTTCTCCCTTGGTTATAGTGCCCAAAAAGAATGGTAAATGGAGAGTTTGCATTGACTATCGAGAATTGAACAAGGCAACCTTAAAGGATCATTTTCCTCTACCTTTTATTGATCAGGTACTAGACACTTTAGCAGGTAAAAAGTATTTCTCATTCTTGGATGGTTTTAGTGGTTACAATCAGATTCAGGTAGCACCTGAAGATCAAGACAAAACCACCTTTACTTGTCCTTGGGGAACTTTTGCCTACCGAGTACTCCCTTTTGGATTGTGCAATGCACCCGCTACATTTCAAAGGGCTGTACTAGGAATCTTTTCAGATCTGATTCATGATTGTGTAGAGGTATACATGGACGATTTCACAGTCTATGGTAATACATTTGAAGAAGCTTTGGCAAATTTGGAAAAAGTACTGGTAAGATGTAAGGAAACAAATCTTTCTTTAAGTCATGAAAAGTGTTTTATGATGTTTACTGAAGGGATTGTTTTAGGACATCATATTTCAGGAGATGGAATCAAAGTTGATAAATCTAAAGTCGAAGTCATCTCTAAGTTACCTATTCCTAACTGCCAAAAGGATGTTAGAAGTTTTCTTGGATTTACTGGTTATTATAGGAGATTTATTGAAAACTTCACTAAGATAGCATCCCCTCTTTTCAAACTCCTTACTAAAGATTGTGAATTTAAGTGGGATCCTGAATGTCAATCTGCCTTTGAAGCCTTAAAGACTAGAATATCTGAAGCACCCATTCTAAGGGGTCCAAATTGGAAACTCCCTTTTCACATTTCTACTGATGCTTCAGATACAGCTTTAGGAGCTGTTTTGGGACAAAAGGATTTGATCCCTTATGCCATTTATTACACAAGTAAGAATTTGACTCCTACTGAGTTAAATTACACTGTTACTGAAAAGGAATTTCTAGCCGTTGTTCATGCGATAAACAAGATTAGACACTACATAACCGGCTATGAAACCTTTGTCCACACTGATCACTCTGCCATTAGATACCTCATGAACAAACCAGTCACTAATGGTAGAGTTACAAGATGGCTTTTGCTTTTACAAGAATTCAACATAACTGTGTTAGATCGACCAGGTAAACAGAACACAGTAGCTGACTTCTTGTCTAGAATCCAAAACACTAATGAGGACTCTCCTGTAGAGGATAAATTTCCAGATGAGTATTTGTTTGCAGTAACTACCAAAACCCCTTGGTATGCTGATATTGCTAATTATTTAGTTACTGGAAAGTTACCTTTACATTTATTTCCTAATGAGAAAAGGAGAATCATTCAGGATAGTTCACATTATTCTTGGATTTCTAATGAATTGTTCAGAACAGGGCCAGATTTGATGATCAGAAGATGTGTACGGGAGGATGAAATGCCTGACATCCTTAAGGCATGTCATGACGAACCTTGTGGCGGTCATTTTTCTGATAAGAGGACTGCCTATAAAATCCTTTCATCAGGATATTATTTGCCTTCTCTCTTTAAGGATGCGAAGCAATATGTTAAAAGGTGTGACAGTTGTCAGAGAATTGGGAGACCAACTCTTTCAAATGAAATGCCACTACAGCCACAGGTATGCATCGAACCTTTCGAGAAATGGGCTCTAGATTTTGTTGGACCAATTAATCCGCCATCCAAGCAAAATAGATATATATTGGTTTGTACTGACTATGTTACCAAGTGGGTAGAAACTATAGCATTAACTTCTGCTACTGAAAATTCAGTTGTTCAATTTCTTTTCAAGGATATTTTCACTCGTTTTGGTGTCCCAAGAGAAATTGTAACAGATCAGGGAAGCCAATTTACATCAAGGATGATAGAGAAGCTGATGGAGGAATATAAGATCAAGCATAGAACATCTACTCCATACCATCCGCAAGCGAATGGTCAAGTAGAATCTACAAATAAAGTTCTTGAAAGCATCATCACAAAGACTGTTCATCTTCATAGAAAAGATTGGGCAGAAAGGCTTCCTGAAGCCTTATGGGCCTATAGAACTACATGGAGGAACACCACAGGACATTCTCCCTATGAACTTGTTTATGGGAAGGAAGTCCTGTTCCCCATTGAGTTCCAAATCAAGACCTTCAAGACAGCAGTTCAATTGGGGATGAGCTTATCAGAAGCCCATAAGCACAGAATGGACCAGTTAAATGAACTAGATGAAATGAGACAAGATGCAATTCTAAGAACCGATCTAGTTCAGCACCAAAGAAGCAAATGGCATGATCGACATATCAAAGAAAAGAAGTTTCAAAAGGGTGATTGGACACTCTTGTTTGATTCAAAATTTAAGGACTTCAAAAGAAAATTTCAAACTCATTGGCTTGGGCCATATGAGATTGATGAAGTCTTTAATAATGGAGCAGTTAGAGTGAAGACTATTGATGAACTTCAAACTCCCTTTATTGTGAATGGCCACTGGTTGAAAGTTTACCACAAGCCACTCTCAAAAGAGGAGTTTGTTAAGTTATTCCAAGGCGATTCTGAAATGAGGCTGGTGGAGAAGAATTCTTCTCCCCCATCAGCCTAATCTCTGTTTCTTTCAAGTTCAATGAAAAAAAAAAAAAAAAAAAAAAAAAAAAAAAAAGGAAAAAATAAATGTATGAGCCTGAAAACCAATCTCTGATTGGCAGTCTCATGCAGAAAACATAAGGTGAAAATTAGGGTCACCTGACACCTCATGTTTTCCATCTCTCTCTCTCTCTCTCTCTCTCTTTCATCTCATTCCATTTATTCTATCTCACCATTTCCTTCCATCTCACCATCCTCACTCCACTTCACTGCTTTCCACCCACTCATTCATTCATTCATTCCATCTCATTTCATTAATAAAGTTTTTTTTAGGCAACTAAAGTATTTTATGCAGCTGGAAGACTTCATTACAGTTCCTGCAGCTATTTAACAATTCTGCAGCTGTTTAACCTTCCTGCAGCCTTCTGCACCTGCACAAGAAACACAGTTTGTCTGAAGAAAATATTTACAGTTCAAAATCATCAAAGACAAGGAGGAAAGATCATGTGCTAGCAATAAAGTTAACAAAAGGTTAGTAGCAAATCATCAGAAGCCAAATCAAATGCGGATCCGAGGTATGTTTAAAACTCTAAACCTATGGTTATTTCATTATGCGGAATTTTCTGGGTTATGTTTTGTTGGCCACTAATCGTAATGATTACCCATTTTCTTTTCCCATGCGACCACAAATCTACAAATCCTCCACGTCTACCAGCTCATAATAACCACGATTTTTGAAATCACATATGGCTGTTTTCTGTCATTAAGGTCTCGTACCCTAATGACGTAACCTACCGTATTACGTCTCTCAGTTCTCGTCCCGCAGCCATGTGTCAATCCACAGCCGGAATCGGAGAATATAGCCGTTCCATTCATCATTTCGAAACTCTCTATGCTTATAACACTCCATTCCTCGCTATCATCTCCCTTATTCCGTTTCACTCACTACGATTACCTCCATAAACCATCCTCTGTTTTCCCTCTGCCGTATACCCAGTAAACCTGTGATACAGTCGTATTACGACTGTTAATCACCGTTTCACTGTGTCCACGATGTTATCCTCCGCTTAACTCTAATTCAAGCCGTGAATTCTCGGTGTCTGAGGCTGTTGATGCACCGTATACCCTCTGTTCCACAAAGTCTGAACAAGAACCGAGGAGTTACTGTGTAAAGTGACGGGGTTACTGTGTAAGGTCACCATCAAATTCGTGTTTTAAACAGAGCTGAGGAGTCGATGGGAAAGCTTTTAAGGGCTGAACCAGAAGGTTCGAAATTCTTGGAGGCATACCCTCAGGTTGAGGAAGCATTACAAAAAGCTAATTGGCTACAGTGCATCAGGAAGTTCAAGGGCTACCACAAAGAAGTAACAAAAACCTTTGCAAGGTCATTCCAGGATAAAAACAGTCAAGTAGAGGTGGGTGATTTAACATTTGCAGTCAGTGAAGGAAGCATAGCAAGGGCTACATCTCTTCCACAAACCGGTGAGCGTTGGTTCAAAAACCGGGCAGTCCAGGATCAACAATGGAAACGGATTTTTAAAAACCCAGGTATGAATACAAGTGTTTTCACCAAAGGAATCCCTATCTCTCATGTTAAAGAAGAATGGAAAGTTCTATTGTTATTAGTGCAAAAGTTTTTTACATGCGAAGGGAGATTTGGGGTTTTATACGTCTATCATGGGAAAATTATGCAGCAATTTCAAGGAGAACATGATATAAATCTTCCCTACTTCCTATTCCAAAGCCTTAGGAAGATGTGTTCCATGGCTCAAAAGAATCCTCGAAACATAGAAGCTTACCTCTGTCACCATAGTCTTGTCAAGTTATTGATAGAAGAACAATTAAAAGAAAAACAAGACACATGGGTTGAAACATTGGAGCAGAACACTGCTGGCCCAAGTAATGTCATACCTCATGAGCATCAAATAGACTTACTCAAGCAAGAGGTATATGAACTTGAGGTGCTAAACCGTCACATAAAACAGAGAAATGAAGAAATGAAGCAGCAAGCTGATATTGCCAAAGCAATCCAAGATAACACCTTTCTTCACATGAGCATGTGGCAGAAGAAACACAGCAGACTCAAGAAGAGATGTAGAAGGCTGAACAGAGCCTTAATCAATTTGAAATTCAGATGCATGTTCAAGAGGCCAAAGGTTAATGTTTCTACACAAAGGAAGAGAAGGAGATTGGATGTCCTAGCTGAGGCATCCCAGCAGATGGATTGAATTGTGTTTTCATTGCATGAGGACATGCAATACCCTCGGAGTGGGGGTATGTAGAGCCTCTATTCTACACCTACTTGTCTACCATTTTCCTCAGTTTTTCCTTATCTTTCCTTCACTTTTGCCTCATTTTCACCATAAAACCACCCAGATCATTACAGTAAGTGTCAATAAGCATGATCAAGCAAGTTTTGCTAATGGATGACTATTTGTTTAGATTTTGACTTACTTGCAGGAATCCCGCAGCTATCTGATGATCCCGCAGCTATCTGAAGATCCTGCAGCCTTTTTGTTAAACACAATGATCCACGTGTCGGTTTGCTAGATGAGCCACATGGGCACTCAGGTATCAACGTGCTCGAGGTTCCTGTCCCATTGTTCCAGCCATCCACGTCATCTTCACCCATGGTCAAAGCTGGTTAAGTTACGGTCAACTCAAGGCTGTTTAAACGGTGATTGAGAGCTGCTTGGTCACGTCATCTTAAATGGTGATTTGTCCATGATCTACAGGTGGCAGGGGACGCAATCCAACATGGGATTTATTATCCATGACGACAGAACCACTAAACTCGTCCACGCAGCCGTGATGTGTCAAGGGACCATAAATACGCATGACTGTTTATTGTTTTTCTGTTAATTAGCTGTACGAGTAGGCTATCTTAGAAACCTCTATAAATAGTTGCGTCTGTGTACGCTCATTAGACTTTTATCAGTTGTAATTTCTGAACTTGTGTTAAATTTAAGAGCTTTGTGAACTCTGTTTTCTAGTGCTATTCCAGCACTCTGTTTTGTATACTTTTTGCAAATGGAGGAATAGACATAGCACCGTTTTGAAGTTTCCAGATCTCTGAGTTTTCTTGTGGCTGAATGAACAGAGGGCCCCTGCTCATCTCAGCCTTTGTAAAGTATTTTATGTGCAGTATTTCGTTATTTTCTTATTTATTTCCTTAAGCATGTATAGTTTCATTTACTTGTTTTTCTTTCTTTCAAGCTGATCAGTGTTATTTCTTTGCAGGTTTCTTTTAGCTCGGGATTTATTTTTTATATGTGTGTGTTTGCTTTACAGCTAATGGTATTTGAAGTTGACAATTCAAGTGCTGCCTTTGTCTTTATAGTTGATTTTTAATCTTATTTCTCAAAGAGCTGTTAACATACATGAATGATCTTCATCATAAACTCTTATCTTTTAAGATCAGAATATCACTAATTTGCAGCTAGTTTGAGTGCTTTTTGGACTGTTCTTTCACTACTTTCTATCCGTGCTTTACACAGTACATGTGCTTTGAAGCATCGAGTTAGAAAGAGCAAATCATCACCACTAGTCTTTAAAGTAGAAGTTTTGATTTTAAGTGCTTATTAGACTATTTTTCTCACTACTTTCTAATCATACTTTGCATAGTACATATGGCTGAAGTAGAGAATTAGAAATAGCAAATCATTATCATTAGTCTTTCAAGCATATTTTTCTCACTTTTCTAATTCCACTTAAGCTACTTTCTTTCCGTGCTTTACACAGTACATGTTCTTTGAAGCATCGAGTTAGAGAGAGATAATCTTTATTCTTGGGTTTTAAAAGTGACTCTCTTTTCTTTTATTAGCAGCAACTTGAACGGTGTCTAGTGCCATTGGTAGTGGTCATTTGCTTTCAAGTTTATTTCAAGTCATTTCAGTTCACTTATTCTTTTCAAGCATTTCCTTTCAAGCAAGTAGTTAGAGATCACTCAACACACACTTTCACTCATTTAGGATTCACTCTACACACACCATCACTCACTTGTTTATAAATTCTCACTCCATCTTAGGAACATAATTAACCACAACAACACCCCCAACGATAAGAAAAACTCTAAGAGGTTACTTAAGTACATATAGTACACCCTCACTTCATCAGCTTACGAGCCCCGGGTTGACAATAAATACTAGCAATTTAGATCACACTAAATTGACTAAACAATCTGACAGTTGAGACTCGGCCCAGGGATATTTTGTAATGTATCATGATTGATGACGCACCCCCTCTTCTTATAAATAGGGGGTAGCAACACTAAATAAAGGTTCTGAAATCTGCAAAGAAAGGCTGATATTTTTGTGAGACTGTATCACTTAGTTACATAGATCTTGCAGAATATCACAGGAGTAGTGGTGATTCCCCCTTTGAAGTATTACAGTGTGTTATTTCTTGTTTTCATCCATTTTGTCTATTTTCTTCTCTGAATTCATGTAACAATAGATGCTAGAATATTTCATACTTGCCTACAGATTCATTTGCATTGAGTTGTTAATGCACATGCCTGTTTGACGGGTTGAAAATATATCTTTAAATTGCACTACATGAATCACAACATCCAGTTCCTTTTCAGTCTATTATATCTACCTGTAACTCAAATAATTGTAGCAAATATCATGGTTTCAGGGTCTATGTTTTTAATATAGAATTCTTGGTGTTTTGAGCTCTACATTTCGAGTTGTCCCTTCTCTTTGTCTTCTCTCATTTATTCATTAAACCTGATCAAACTATAAGCCTTGAAGTGCTCGACCTCCACTATTTTTTGTCATATTTCTGGGAAATGTGTATGTGTAGAAACATTGAAATACCTTACATGTATCTTTGGATGAAAGAACCAACTCATGCCTCTTATATATGTGTATAGAACATGGGTGATGTCTCCCCCTGCTTGAGAATCATTTGAGGCACACTGATTTAGATGTACCCAGGCACTACTCTTGTAAGCAATCCAAGGTTGTCTTTGGGAGTGACAACACCTTCATTGGACTCGTAAAACTTAAACAATGAAGGACCCATCTATAAATTGGGGTTGAACCACTCCTTCCTGGGTTTCGTTAAAAATACTATGAAGGATGAACTTATACTTCGAGCATGTTAGGTCCCTATAATACTAATGTACCCCCCCTATTGTTATTGTTGTGCCCATGTAGCCCCCATATTATTATTTTTGTGCCCCATAGAAGCCCATTATTGTTATTGTTATGTCCTTACATTATTATTGTTATGTCCTTACATTATTATTGTTATGTAGGCTCTTATTATATTATGACCCCTTAGACTCCTATATATACAAAGGGGGTCTTTTCATTTGTATCATTCAAGAATTGTTCATTTATGTAATGTAAAAGAGGTTTCCCCCTCAAAGAGAATAATTTTTCCATCTAGTCATAAAATATAAGGTTCATTGTCATGTAAGTGAATTCATGTTACACTTTGTAAAAGGTCATCTTGTCTATGTAAAGTATCCTCCAAAGAACTTGTCACCAAACCTCTTCAAGTCAACCTACAAACGTTGAAGAATCTACCAAAACAAGTCGGCCTACATCCAGCTGTCAAGTTGGCCTAAAGACCTAGTGAAGAGGGGTATAAGTAGAAGAACTCGGCCTCCATTCTAAGCATAAAGTTTTAACTCATTCCAACAAAGAGAAGTGCAGAAATAAGTGCGAAAAAGAGGCAGTGAGAAGAGTTTTTCTCTAAAGCAAAAAGGACACTCTTCTAGGGTATCAAAGGAAGAATATTCTGGGACAAATGAAGTAGAAACTTCCAGAGCAGGGAAGTAAGTTCTTCTAGGGAAACGAAGAGATATCTTCTGGGGTAGCAGAATCTTTTGGGGCAGCAGTATCTTCTGGGACAGCGATGTAGGAATCTTCTGGGAGGCAGTGAATTGGTGTCTTCTGGGATAGTGAAGGAAGGAATCTTTTGGAATAAAGAATTAGAGACAGAGTTTATCTAGAAGACCTAGAGACCGAGATTCTCTAGAGAAATTGTGAAGGTGCAGCATAATAAATAGAGACGGAGTTTCTCTAGAAGGAGCAAGAGAAGGAAGGGCAAGGAAGACTAGGTTGGTGACAAGGTTCTTGAAGAGGATACTAGAGTCAAGAGTCAGTGTCATGGTCTTGGTACTTATCAATTGAAGTTGTAGAAGAAGAATTTTATCGAGTTTTCCTCTCAAGAGATGAGAGGTTTTGGCCCTGGCTAGAGAAGACTATATTTTGTGTCACTTGTCTTTATTTTGATAATTGTTTTGATGAAAAAGAAAACACTAATAAGCTAACAAAGTGAAAGATCATAAGTAAAATAAGAACAAGCATATCACAAGAAATTATCAAGCAAAGAAAGTGTTAACATTGAATGTCGTAGATTTCTCAACATGGAATCAGAGCTAAGGTGCTGAAGACAAGAAGCAATAGACAAAGCAAGCTGACACACAAATCAAGCTTCAAAAGGGGAATCAAAGCAAGTCAAAGGTTATTAACTAGTCCAAGATCTACATCATAGAAACCCTAGATCGAAGAAGGAAGCAAGAAGAAAGAATGGAACCCTAGAAGCACTTCAGATCATCAAAGGATCATAAATCAAGCTCTCTCTCATTAAATCACTCAAGAAGAAGGCCCTCCATCAACATCGAGAAGGAGGAAGCAAGAAAAAATCTGACAAGTAAGTCCATGACTATCCGATAATATAAAATGGTCTTTTTGCAAGGAAAGCAATAAACTGGTTGGGGTTGTAAACTTCCTTGCATGGAAGAAAAGCACTGACCTCAATCTTATTGAGAATAAGGTCATGGTTCACATTAAGGGATCAATAACCCAACCTCAAAAATAAGACACTCAAGCTCATGCTAAATACATGAAGGGAGAAGTGAGATCCCAAAGGATTCTTATAGAATCTAAAAAAGACTCTAATCCCATATGTATCAAAATTAGAAACTGCAAAAGCTATATATGACAATCTAGTAGAGTTGTTTTCTGTAAGTACCGCAAGAGAAGTAATCTCCTTAAGGCAAGAACTCTACAAACTCAAGATATCCAAGGAAGATGGAATAGCATCATACTTCATGAGTATATCAGAAATTCGAGATCAACTACAAGAACTAGGAGAATTTATGTCTGGCAGAGAGATGACCACAGTGGTACTAAATGCACTACCAGAAGAATGGGGTAACTTCACTTCAAGCTTATATGGGAAGAAAGAAACTACTCCATTTCAATATTTATGGTCACTGTGTAAGATCGACGAAACCAGACTAAAGGAAAAGATTGGACCAAGCGAACAGAATCAGGCATATGCTACAATGACAAGAAGAAAAGGAAAATTTGGAAAGTTTGGTCCTTCAAAGAAAAAGAACATGGATAAGATAAGGTGTTGCGTATGTCAAGAACTTGGACACTACAAAAGATATTGTCCTAATGTTAAATTTAAGTATGCTCTATGCTTAGAGAAGTTTATTTCAATTTTCACAGTTAGCTCAATATCTTTTCCAGATTAGCAATCACATCAGCATAATAGTAAATTGTAGATAGAACATAAACATAAATTGCAGAAGATCAGCTAAGACAAGAGGACACAAGATGTGGCGCTAGCCAAGGACAAACCCCAATGTGGAGAAACCCTTGATCAATTCTTCTTATATGTTCTTCGATATTTCAGCAGAGAGAGAGATATAGTACATATACAACAGAAGTCAACACTTTGACTTATCTAAATAAGAGCATAGATCATCTCTAAGAAGATGATACACGAGGTAGTTGAACTCAATTGAAGACATGCTGCTTCAACTAATTCTCCAAGGTGACTCCATCGCCCTGTTGCACCTATCATCGTGTTGCTCCTCATCATCATGCTGCACCTCACCGTGTTGCACCATGTTGCACCCATCATCACTATGTTGCATCTCATCATGTTTCATTAATCATGTTTGTACCCATCATTATACTACATCATGTACCATTGTTGTCCCATGTGCCATTGTTGCACCATGTTGCCACACTGTTGTCCCATGTGCTTGTTGCACTATGCTGCCACACTATTGTCCCATGTGCCATTGTTGCACCATTCTTGCCACTGTATACTTGCAAGTGTTTCACACAACATGCTACACTTCACTTTGTCACGATGCCCATCATTATGCTGTAGCATTTCACATCATGCTGCCCTTATCACAATGCTGTCAGATCTCATACTGATGTACCTTCCTGAACTGCATCATCATGTTGTTTAGAGGATTTTCTATTTGCTGCATTGGAAGACATTTTGGACATCCTTTATCATGGACAGGTTAGGCCATCAACAGTCCTACATACCTTCACACTTTGGCATGCTGCTCCAACCCTGTTTGTTAGTGCACATTTTTGTAGCCTTAATGTTATCCCACAGTCAACAAAACTAGCCCTCAAGGGTTGAGCCCTGCCTAGGAGAGGCTCCTCCCATGCCACATTGTCTTCTGAAGGTTCTGACCACCTCAACGCAGCCCTAGGATACCTCCAACTGTTTGCTATGGCCTGCGGCCTAGCAACAGTTTGTTGTAGATTTCGACCTCCTCCAAATGTGCCCAAACAGCCAGTGTTTTGTTCCTCCTTTAATTGGCCTAGCAGCTTGCCCACTCGGCCTCCTATAGCAAAAATCCTCGGCCCTCCTTCCAGCTATAGCTAGGGCATCATAGGCCTGCGGCTAGTGCATCATAGGCCTGTGGCTACGGCATCATAGGCCTACAGCTAGGGCAAGGTAGGCGTGCGGCTAGGGCAGGACATACCTGTGTATAGGGCAGTGAGTATAGGCCTTCTTAACGGTGCTATATCTCCATGATTGGACTACAGCTATGCTCCTTTAGGCAGCATATAGAAGCAATGATCATCTCTCTAGGACTACGGGTAGACCATCCTTTAGGACTGCGGCTAGGGCAGCTAGATCAACCTCCTTTCCTCTTGCGTTTAGGGCTCCCTCTCCTAGATTTCTCTTCCACGAAAACCCAAAGCGAGTGGAGAGAAATCAAGAGTGAAGTGAGTGTGAAAGTGACTCTCAAGTCACTTCCTTTTATACTAAAACGTTGAGCACATGTGGGGGTTATTTGGTTGTTGGCCAACCTTGACGAATTGTCCCATAACACAAATAAATTCATATCTTCATGAATACTTATCGGAATCGGATGATCTTTAGATCAATCCTACACCTCTCAATGAGAGGGATCCAAGAAAACTATCAACTGCTATAAATAAGATGACCCACATGGAGTTTGGCCCTAGTTTCCAATTTTAGCACCTAATCGTGGTAAGGACAAGAGGAATAAAGAAAGAGCACGCATTATTGAAGAAGTGAAAGAGCTTGAGTCCAAGAAGCCTAAGAATGAAGACGCAAAAGATCTCTACTATGACTAATATTATCTTCTTCTCAAGAAGGTACTTTTCACTTGTAAACTATAGTCTTGATACAGTTTAAATTAGATAGGATGCCTCTCATTAGAAAAATAAGCATAGAAACATTAGAAGAGCGAGCTCGTGACATGGTAAGAAAGAATGTCTGGTGAAAATCCTACTAATTAGGAAGCTCATAGGAAACCTCATGAGTATTTATAAAAGCAAAGATCATCATCGACTGGGATCTTCATAGAAAAAAACATCTGCTAGGTAAGGATATAAAATATCCTCAAGCCTCTCTAATAGAATTATCATCAAAATATTCACCAATAGAGAAAGGAAGAAAAAGTTTTTCATTAGGAATTCCAACTTGTGGGATTCAAGGAATAATGATATGACGACACAACAAGGAAGTAGGTCTAAAGGATAAAGTCCCTTCGAATGAAGTTGCTACAAGAAGTCTGGATGACAAAAAGAAAGATAAGTATTGCATAAAAGCATAATTCACACTAGATGAAATCAACATAATATATGCAACATGAGGAAGCTGACTACAATCAATATTGGAAGCTCCTGGGAATGAAGTGTGTGAGAAAAGAAAGGAAGGGATCATGATAACATACAACAATGGTAGAAGGCATTCAAATTCCAAGAAGATTTGACTATAATATCTCTCGGAAGGGTATGAAGACTCTGGTAGAAGTCAGAAAAAGATAAGAGACCCTTGACACTTAATATTTGTGGGAGATGTGTCAATCTGCATGCAAGATGTCGATGCTTACAGGAAGATGTCGTGGTGAAAGATCATTACAAAGGTAACTCTGATTTGAGGAATTCATTGATTATTTTTTAACTAACATCTGGAAGGCCTTTTGTAGGATTGTTGAAAGGAAGATTTGTAAATGACTTCCAAACCGACCATATAGAAGGATGTAATGTCCTTCCGAGAAATATGGCATGAAAGTAAAATGATATAAAGCAAAGCCAGATGCAAAATCTGATAAATCACTTTCTGATGAGTTGAGGACATGACTATCTCATGAACAAAAGTGATGACTGATCTATGTCCTATATATAGAAGCTCCCAAAGGATGAAGACTCCTTATTGTAGAAGAAATTCATGACATTAAAGAAAGGAGCTCTTCATGCAGCTGAGTGTTCTAGGATCCCCACATGAAGAGCTTTTATAGGTCCCTGGTTAAGAGGGAGCCTGAGAAGTTTTTTACTTGGAAGAAACTCAAAAATTTCTAAGTCGGAAGCTTAGGTACATTCTTTTGTGATAGGAATGAGTACATTAATGGAATGAAACCTCTTGGTATAAGGAGTGATAGACATGTTGTTATGTGCTTCACCTGAGAAGACAGAATAGAGGATTGTGTAATCATTTGGCATTTGATGCTCTTGTGGGATGAGATAGGGAATCCCATGGAAGAGCAGTCGTAGAGGACCGATATTCTTTTGCGGACTAGGGAGCCTAAGAAAAGAATACTCCTCATGGAACATATCCTGAGAGAACCTGAGTGGGGTATGTTCTAAGAAAGACAATGATGAGGATGTCTATAAATCATTGGTCTCGCCAGCATTTTTCTCTAATCTTATGGAGGATAGAGTTGTTAGTAAAGGCCTTGCTATATAAATGTTGGTTGGTATGATGCTATACAAATGAGTTACAAATCCGAATTCTTCTTAAAAGAGATTCTTCAGATTGAGAAAGTCCAAGGTACCATTATGAATAACTCCCTAGTTAAGAGGGAGCGTTGAAAGGTGTAACTAGGTTCGGTCTTCATAACAACATGTAATTATGATTTTAGGTAAAGAGATGTAAATAAGAAAAATGAAATTATTATATTGACTTACTTCATGGGTTTCATGAGCAAGGATTTTGTTTTTGAGTCAAGACTCCCAATGAGTATCTTTAGGATTTATTTGTCATATAGTCATAAAATATAAGGGTCATTGTCATGTAAATGAAGTCATGTTACACTTTGTAAAAGGTCATCTTGTCTATGTAAAGTATCCTCCAAAGAACTTGTCACCAAACCTCTTCAAGTCGGCCTACAAACATTGAAGAAGCTGCCAAAACAAGTCAGCCTAAATACCTAGTGAAGAGGGGTATAAGTAGAAGAACTTAGCCTCCATTCTAAGCATAAAGTTGAACTCATTCCAGTGAAGAGAAGTGCAGAAAGAAGTGCGAAAAAGACACAGTGAGAAAGGTTTTTCTCTAAAGAAAAAAGGACACTCTTCTAGGATATCGAAGGAAGAATCTTCTAGGACAAACGAAGTAGAATCTTCTAGAGCAGCGAAGTAGGATCTTCTAGGGAAATGAAGAGATATCTTCTGGGGCAACAATATTTTATGGGGCAACGAAGTAGGAATCCTCTGGGAGGCAGTGAATAAGTTTCTTATGGGATAGCGGAGGAAGGAATCTTCTAGAATAAAGAAGTAGAGACCGAGTTTCTCTAGAATACCTAGAGACTGAGATTCTCTAGAGAAATTGTGAAGGTGCAACATAACAAATAGAGACGGAGTTTCTCTAGAAGGAGCAAGAGAAGGGGGCAGGAAGACCAGGTTGGTGACAAGGTTCTTGAAGAGGATACTAGAGTCAAGGGTCAATGTCATGGTCTTGGTACTTATTAATTGAAGATATAGAAGAAGAATTTTATCGAGTTTTCCTCTCAAGAGGTGAGAGATTTTGGCCATGGTTGGAGAAGCCTATATTTTGTGCCACTTGTCTTTATTTTGATAATTGTCTTGATAACAATGTAAACTTTGAAACGGGAACTGTGGTCAAAAAAACCCGTAAAAACATCAAAAATAGTGCTAAAAACGAAAAGTGTTGATGCTGGAATAACACTTTTTTTTTTCTAGGGTAAATTTTCAACATGTTTTAAAAATGGCAGTGAAAACCAATTTTTTGTGCAAAAATTGTCCAAAAAACACCTTCAAAACGAAAAGTGTTGATGTTCAAATAACACCTTTTTTTTTCAATGGTAAATTTTGTGCAAAAAACGCCCTCAAAATGAAAAGTATTGACGCTCGAGTAACACTTTTTTTCAAGGGTAAAATTTCAACATTCGAAATAATGGCGTAAAAAATTTTATCATGACGCCGAAAAACATTAAAATTTCAAAAGAATAATGAAAATATAAAATAAAATTAAAAAATCAAAAATCAAAACAATGAAAAAACACAAAAAATAAATAAATAAATAAATAATAAAACATAAATTAAAATATATACTAAAAACAAAACATAAAATAAATAAAAAACAAAAAAATTCAAATATTTAAAAAAATGACCCCAAAAAAATCAGGCGTAATATAAAATAAATAAAATTAACCAAAAAAAATAAAAAATCAATCATAAAAATGCTAAAAAAGAAACAAAATTAACCTATAAAAGATTAAGAATTAAAAAACTAAAAAATTCTTGAAAATTATAAACAAATAAATAATAACAAAAGCTTATTTAAAAAAAAAAACACAACAACAACAACAACAAATTAAGTAGGTAAAAATAGAAAAATTAAAAAAAAAAAAAACAACATTAACAAAAAAATTCAACAAAAAAAATGAAAATTAAAAACAAACTAGATTTAAAAAATAAAAATAGAAAATTAACCAAAAAAAAAAAACAAAAAATTTAAAGACTACTAAAATTAAGATTAAAACAATTTACAAAAACCTAAAAAACAAAAATATACTCAAATTAAAAAAAAAAAACAAACAAACAACAACAACAACAACATTTAAATTTAAATGTGATTTTTTCCGCAAAAAACTCTATATATATATATATATATATATAAAACAATTTTAAAAACGGTATTTTTTATTTAAAACAAGATTAATAAATAATTAACCCTAATTTTTTAAATAAAATTATAAACTTTTTTATTTAAAAACAAAATAAATAAATAAATTTTTTATTTTTATTTAAACCAAAAAAAAAAGTTTGACCCCGTTGTCACCCGTTGTGGCGCGGCCGTGGGCGAAGGGGCTGCATGCAGACCCCTCCGCCCAGGGTGGCACCACCACGGGCGGTCAAGTGGCCGAGAAGCGATTCCCGGAATCGCCTCTTCGTTGCCCGGCCGCCCGTGGTGGTGCGGGGGTGGAGGGGTCTACATGCATCCCTTCCGCCCAGGGCCGCACCACCACGAACAGCAGCAAGGGTAAATTTATTTTTTTTAATAAAAAAAATGTTTAAAATTTTTTACTTTTTTATTTTTTAATTTTGTTGTTTTTAAATAAAAAAATTTGGGCTTAAAAAATAATAATAATAATGAAAAATACATATTTTTTTTTATTTTTTTTTTAATTTGAAAAGATATATATATTTTTAAAATTTTCATACTTTTTTGGTTTTTTTTTATAATTTGAGTTTATTTTTCTTTTTTAATTTTTTTTAAATGTTTTTAATATTATATTTACTAGTTTTTTAATTTTTTTTGTTAATTTTCTATTTTTTTAATCTAGTTTGTTTTTTATTTTTTCGAATTTTAAATAATGTTTTTTTAAATTTTTCTACTTACTTTTTTTTTTTTTTTTTTTCTAAATTCATTTATGGTTTCTGAGATAATTTTTTTTTAACATTTTTTATTTTTTTGTCTTTTTTATATATATTTTTATATTTGTTTTTTTAAGTAATCAACATTAAAAAAAAAAAAAAAAAAAACAACTTGAAAATTCGTTAAGTAATCATAATTTAAAAAAAATTAGACATAATAAATTTTAAAGTGTGAAAAATAAGTTCTCTAAAAAAAATGTACGTTACATCAACACGTTTGCATGAAAATCACTAACATTTAAAAACAAATATTTATATTTGATACAAAAGAAAATTTAAAGTGTCAAAAATATGCCTCGAAAAAAAGAAGTGTATTTTGCATCACCACTTTTCAAAATCAGATCACTTTTTTACTACCCCTACGAAACGGGTAATCGTATCGATTATTTAAAGTGTCAAAAACTATGCTCTAAAAAAATATGTTCTGCATCACCCCTTTTCAAAATCAGGTCATTTTTTTGCTATCTCTACGAAACGGGTAACAGTATCAATTCATTTTTCGAAGTTTAGGTTGTTTGATGAAAAGGAACACACTAATAAGCTAAAAAGGTGAAATATCATAAGTAAAAGAAGAACAAGCATATCACAAACAATTATCAAACAGATAACTTGTTAACATTGAATGCCCTATATTTCTCAACAAAATCTTGGTGAACTTCGTGTAAAACTTTCAGAGCTTGGTTCGCTACATTTTTGAAGATATGATTTGAGGAAGTTAGAGTTTTGCGAGCTCCAAAATTTTGTCTCAAACAGGTGACCTAGGGAGAATCATCATAACTTTCGTTTCAAGCATTGGATTTGAATTCTGTAAAAAATGGCTGAAAGTGAATGCACTGCAGTTTTTCGTGTAGTAATTTCAGGGCCGAAGGTTGAAACAGTGACACGTGGCATCCCATACAACTTTGCTCTACTGAACTTGTCCATAATCAGGTCATCGCGAGAGAAATGGCATAACTCTTTCTTAAAGAATCCAATCGCGATCAGACTTATGGGGTTGGAAAGAAACTCGGAGAGTTACCACAACAAGAAATTTCAAAACTTGGAGATCTGAAATTACAGAGTTACAACCATTTCAATATTGAGCTCCTAAAAAAAAAAAATGTATTTTTTTAAATTGCATTACTTTTGTTTGAAATACCAGTTTGAAGAGATTCCAAGGGAATATTGAAGCAAAGATATCAGTATTGGGTTCTAAAATGCCTCCTAAGAAAAATAATTCTACACTCATTAAGCCCTTAGAAAGCTCTACTATGACGCATGAAGAGAAAGAATTGCAGCATGATATATCAAAATTATGAGACCAAAAACGAATTTCTCTCTCACAAAGAGCAGCCACAAATGAACTAAAAGGTAACATAGATGGTTTAAAAGGTGATATGGATGGTTTAAAAGCAGACATGGAAGGTTTGAAAAAAGGTTTGACAAAGTTGTTGCAAGAAAGGCTTCCCAGTGGTGATAAGGTAATCCATGAAAATCATGATGAGGACAAAAGGAATATGAATTACGATTTTAGAGACTTCAATATGGGGTTTAAAAACCACTACATTCCAAAAATAGATATGAGGAATTTTGATAGCAAGGATCAGTAATATGGATACTACAGATGGAGCAATATTTTGATCTACAGGATATACAACCCTCACAAAAGGAACGTATTGCATCTTTATATTTAGAACCCAATCACTTTGTATGGTATAGATGGTTTTGTTTCCTAGTCAATTTTAATGGAATAAATGATAGCACATTATGAAGATACAAAGAGCAACACCTTCTTTAGCCAATTGATAAATCTCAAACAAAATTGTTTAATGGCAGAGCACATTGAAGACTTCCAAAAATTGAATATTAGGGTAACTGATATTCCAAAGGAGCATAGGGTTGATGTGTACATAGGGACTTTAAAACATAACATCCAGCATGAAATTCGCCTTTGGGAACTTGATTCATTAGAAAAAGCATTCAGGGTGGCAAGAAAAGTTGAAAGCAAAATTATAACAAGAAGGAATTCTATCACTCACAACTATAAAGATGGAAGTGTTAGTCTTCCACAACCTACAAGGTTGACACCACAATAATTGGAGGGAAAATGAGCGAAAGGGCTTTGTTAAAATTGTGATAGAAAATACACTAAATTTCATAAGTCCGATGAGAAGAAATTATTCTACATAGATTGTGAAGAGGAGGAAGAAAATGAACAAGAAACATCAAAAGAGGAGGATATACACCAAAAACCAACCCAAGAGAAAAAAGAAATGAATCTGACCATATCTTGTAATGCATTGGCAAGAATTACCACTCCCCAAACTCTCAAGATAGAAGGATATATCAAGAAGAAAAATTTAATAGTGTTGATATATTTCGGTAGTACCCATAATTTTGTTCATTGTAGGATAGCCAAGGAATTGAATTGTTTTCTATATCCAACACCAGAGTTTCAAGTGATGGTTGCAAATGAAGAAACTATAAATTGCCATAATATCAAGCTAACCATGGGGGAATCTGTAATAAATAGTCCAATGCTTTCCATTCCAATAGGTGGTGTTGATGATGTACTAGGAGTCCAATGGTTACAATCTTTGGGGACAATAGCTTTCAATTTTCAAGAACATTTTTTGAAATTTTTTTGGGAAGGAAAAGAAGTTGAATTGAGGGGTATCGTAGGGAAACCAAGAAAGATAAATCAGCTCTAATGGCATGACAAATATTCTAAATAAATAACAACGGGGTGTAATTGCACAATTATGCTCACTAGGGGTTCAAACATCGAAATCAACTATTTCTCCATATCTCCAAAAAGTCTTGCACAATTCCAAGGTGTTTGAGACTCCCAAAGGCCTCCCACCTATTCGTGATCATGATCATGCAATTCACTTGATTCCAAGAAATGTTCCTCCGAACATTAGGCCTTACAGATATCCTTATGCCCAAAAGAGTGAAATTGAATGTATAGTTGCAAAAATGCTAAAGGCTAGTCTAATTCAACCTAGTCAAATTTATTTTTCTGCTTCAATAGTATTGGTGCACAAGAATGATGGATCATGGCGTATGTGTCCAGATTATAGGGAGCTCAACAAGCTCACTATTAAAGATAAATTTCTCATTCCCATCATTGATGAATTGTTGGATGAATTACATAGAGCAATTTACTTCACCAAGTTGGATCTTCGTTCAAGGTATCATCAAATCAGAATGAAGATTTAAGACATTCCAAAAACAGCATTTAGAACTCATGAGGGTCATTATGAATTTTTGGTCATGCATTTTGACCTTACTAATGCACCTTCCACATTTCAAGGTTTGATGAATTCCATTTTCAAACCCTTTCTTATAAATTTTGTGTTAGTATTTTTTGATGATATACTAATCTATAGCAAGTCTTGGAAGGATCATGTTCAACATGTTGACAGGGTGCTCAAACTATTGGAGGAGAAACAATTATATGCAAAACCCTCCAAATGTTTCTTTGGAGTACAAGAGGTGGAATATCTGGGTCATATTGTATCTCATGAGGGCGTTAAGGTAGACCCTAACAAAATTAACTCCATTAAGAAATGGAAAATATCCACAACTATAAAGCATCTTCGAGGATTTCTCGGGTTAACAGGGTATTATCGCAAGTTTGTTAAGAATTATGGGAGAATAGCAGCACCCCTAACATCATTACTGAAGAAAGATGCATTTTCTTGGACTCCAGAAGCAACGAAGACCTTTGAACATCTTAAAAATGCAATGTGCCAAGCATCGATCTTAGCTACGCCAGAGTTCACAAAAACTTTTATTGTGGAATGTGATGCTTCGAGAAATGGAATTGGTGTTGTTTTAATGCAAGAAGGAAGACCCATTGCTTTTGAAAGTCGTCCAATCAAAGGAAAGTATTTACAAAAACTTATTTATGAGAATGAAATATTGGCAATACTACATGCACTAAAGCAATGGTGACCTTACCTAATGGGAAGACACTTCAAGGTAAAAACAGATCATGATAGTCTTAAATACTTTTTGGAACAAATATTATCTTCAAAAGAGCAACAAAAATGGATCACAAAGATGTTGAGTTATGACTTTGAAATTATCTACAAAAAAGGGAAGAAAAATGTTATTGCAGATGCATTCTCAAGAAAGGATGAGGATGTGGAAGCATTGCTTTGTGTCATTTCTATTATCCAACCTAAATGGATAACCAAAGCAAGGGATGAATGGAAAAATAATGAAGAGGTGTGGTCACTCATTCAAAAGTTGCAGCAAGATCCTAGTACATCTGATACATTTCGCTGGAAAAATGATTCATTATAGTACAAAGATCATTTATATCTTTGTAAGAATTCCCAACTCAAACAAAAGATTCTTTTGGAATTGCACACCTCTCCCTCAGGAGGGCACTCAAAAATTTTAAAAACTTACCATCGGGTCAAAAATGAATTTTTTTGGGATGGCCTTAAAACTGATATTCAAAAGTTTGTGGCAGAATGTTTGGTTTGCCAAAAAAATAAAATTGAGACAATTAAGACCCGAGATCTATTACAGCGTTTATCCATTCCAAGTCAGCATTGGAAGGAGGTCGCAATGGATTTTATCACAGGTTTACCCAGCTTGAAGGAAGAGTGTCATCATGGTGGTAGTTAATAGACTTACCACATATGCATACTTTTGTGCATTATCTCATCCTTTTAAAGCCAGTACAGTTGCTACTGCATTTATGGGAACAATTAAAAATCTTCATAGAAATCCAAAGATTACAGTAAGTGACAAAGATCCCATTTTCACTAGAAATTTTTGGACGGAATTATTTTCCTGTCTTAGTACTCAATTAACTCATAACTCATCTTATCATCCTCAATCTAATGAGAAAACTGAGATAGTGAACAAATGTTTGGAAGAATATCTTCTTTTCTTTGTATCTGATAAACAAACACAACGGGTCAACTGGATACCTCTAATTGAATGGTGGTATAACACTTCCACACTACAGGAAAAATGACCCCATTTATGGCACTTTATGGATATCATCCACTGTCCATCACATCATCTTTAAGAGAAAATTCTAAGGTTCAAGCAATGGAAGATCACATCGAGCATCAACAACAAGTTCTCCAACTCTTAAAGGATAACCTCATTTTGGCGCAAGAATCGAATGAAACAACAGAAAGATCAGCGTCGCAGTGAAAGAAGTTTTGATGTAGGTGACTGGGTATCTTTACAGCTACAACCATACAAACAAATATCTCTCAAGCAAGCTAAGAAGGATAATAAATTATCACCTAAGTACTACAGTGCTTACAAGGTATTGCAAAAGATTGGTACTATGGCATACAAATTGGAGTTGCCTGCATCTTCCCGAGTACACCCAGTTTTCCATGTTTCATGCTTAAAGAAGGTTATTGGTGACAAGCTTCCAGTTCAAACAGTGTTGCTAGAACTTGACGAAGAAGGAAAAATCATATTTGAGCCTAAAACAGCGATGGAAACAAGAACCCGACAGCTACAAAATCGATCAATTTCATAGTATCTCTCATTAAGTGGAAGAACTTACCTGCTGAAGATTCCACATGGAAGGATAAAAATTTATATAAAAGCATCCAGAACTACTCAGACGTTGAGGACAACACTTTTTTTAAAGAGAGGGGCATGTTAGGTCCCTATAATACTAGTGTATCCCGCTTATTGTTATTGTTGTGCCCATGTCACCCCCATATTGTTATTGTTGTGCCCCATAGAAGCCCACTATTGCTATTGTTATGCCCTTACATTCTAATTGTTATGTAGGCTATGATTATATTGTGACCCCTTAGACTCCTATATATACAAAGGAGATCTTGTCATTTGTATCATTCAAGAATTGTTCACTTATGTAATGTAAAGGAGATTTCCCCCTCGAAGAGGATAATTTTTAAGTCGTTGATCTATCTTTTTGTGAGTTGGTTGCATAATAGAGCATATGTTATCCTCCTCAAGCTTGCGTAAAAAAAAGTAGTACTCACCAGAAATAGTGAGGGGAATTTGGGAAAGGAATATATAAATCCTATGTAAAAATTTTATGGTAGCAAGTCACTCTTGAACATGAAATCTTTCACTCCTTGTGTCAAGGTTGAGAGATTGCTTGTGTTTTGTTGATCATACTCCTTTGAAAAGTCTTACACGTTGGTCTGTGATCCATTTTTGAGTCATTACTACCAAGACATTTGATGTGTCGTCAATATGTTCAAGAGAAGTTCAACCTTAGTTAGCCATTTTCTACAGTGCCCAAGCCTTCTATTGCGTCATCCATCCCTAAGTCAGTCCTAAATCACTCTATGTTTTGTTCCACCTCACATCTTTGTACCTATTTCGTGTCATTGATGGGGGATACATCAAAGCCCTCCTGCTATGAATTACTTCCTATCGATTTCAACACGTCATCTAAGTTTATTTAGAAACCATTTAGTACCTTGGAGCTTGCACGCCTTAATGGCAAGTTTCCTTACCTTCGACAATAGGTTTACATCATTGACCTCTGATCGATTAATTCTATGAGTGTTCAACTGCAGATCATTTATTCACTCCATAGAATGTACTTGAGTACCTTAAGGGCCATTATCATTATTGGTGGTTTATTTTGCCTCTGTTAATGGTTTTTATCATTAATCAATAATCAAATGGTTTCTACCATGTCCAACCTCAACACATGAATTCGCATGGTTAGATTTGTACTATGGCTAGATGGAGATGAAGACCTTGGATCATGTATGTTATATCCAAGTTGCGATGGAGTTGTTTGAGTATTTATAATTGTTGCATAGATCCACAAAGTATGTTTGGTGGCTATGTTCATACTAAGTCTTCCAGGCAAGGATCCACAATGTATGTCTTACGGCCATGACCTTTCTCATTTGACATGGTTCTTTGCATGTCCATACTTATAATTTGAGTCACTTGTATTTTAAGTATGGGAATGCCTACCTCAGAGATGATCATATGATATTATTGTACTGTAACTCTTTGATTGTTGTTGGCAGGTTTCCGACTGGTTGATCCCTTGTTTCAATGCCTTTGCATGATAAAGTACTTCAGTGATCACTCCTATTCTGACTTCATACTTTAGGGGGCATTCTATTACACATTATTATGTCGCATTTATGGCAATTGATGTCATACCTCTATCCTTTGTCATCATAAGTATCATTTCCATCCAATCCCTGAAGAAGATGGAAGAAAAACCCTTATCTGGAAGATAGGAATCTTGTGCAAATACCTTAAAAAATTGTAATTCAGAAGGATGTCACATGTTACACATTGACAACCTACAACAGAGCTCATTGTTGCAGGTTGCATGATTGTAAAGATGTGATAGTGTCGCAAGTTGCTAGTTCACATGATGCAACACTTTAGAATTTCTAAAGGAAAAATAAAAGTATGAGAAGCTTCTAAAATAGAAGCCTCGTGGATGGCATCTCCTTTGAGTGGTATGGATATGGCTTGTATCCCAAACTTGTTGGATCTCAACCCCCATCCCTTATCCTCCCCTATCCTTTCCCAAGCCTATAAGTACAACCCTCTCCCATTGAGATAGCTAGTTAGTAAATCTCAGAAAGGCTTTGGCTTTGGTGAAATTTTGTTGAAGTATCCAACCTATGGTCTTAAGACTTTTGAAAGCAAGGTATTGAGACAAAGGACAGTTGGAAGGAGATCTACAACATCAAGGTGGCATCAGGTTGTAACCTCTTCTTTCTTTATTAAGACAATTATATGTTCCTTTCCCACAAATTATTGTCTATCTATTTGGCAATTTTTGGTATACAATTCCTTAATCATGTATATAAGTTTCATCAAATAATTTTTTGGATTATATATGCTTTCGTGGCTTGTTTGTTTGTGTTTTCTGCAGGTCTTTGCTTCAGGAGCATTGAGGGCAAAGCTGGGAGCTACAACATTTCAAACAATCAGCGACAACCTTCGATAAAAGGTATCAGTTCATTCCACTCTTGTTTGCATTGATGATTTGATTGTATTGAACTTAGGGAAAGCTACATGTTCCTATCTGTTTTGTTCTAGATTTGGGTACCGGATCTAGGGAGATCACTCTTGTCCACAAGAAGGATTTGTCTTGAAACACTACAAGAATGATGATTTCCTTATACATAATGGTTGAACAATGCAGCCTCAAGGCGCACCTTGGTAGGATGCTTTTGATGAAACAAAACTTGAATACATGATCTTCTAATGGGGTAATCCCATCGAGCCACAAGACAGGATTCAAAGTGTTCACATTGCAGATCCAAACATTCAGGAAAGTATTCAACTTGACGTGGGTAGTGCTGGTGCTTCTGAGAATCAGGGTGGAGTAACTGATGCTTAACTAGTTTAATTTCTGCCTTTTTGGGACTTTGATAATTATCCTTCTAGTATTTACCGTTAATATAAGTCCTCGGGACTTGCCAGAGCAAGTCACCATTCAATTGATTTCAGATCTGAACATTCAGGAATGTAATTTGTTAGATGCAGGTGACATAAGTGCTTCTGAGATTAGGGTAGAGCATCAGCAACTGATGCCTAATGGAAGTATTTCAATGTCTATTTTGTGACTTTCATAATTATCCGTTTAGCCTTTGCTACTAATATCGGTCGTTTGAACTTGGTCTGTTAGGTGTCATTGTATGTTAATAATAAGAGCTTTTGGAACTTGCTAAAACAACTCATCTGTTTCTCTCAGGTGGTTGTCAAGCTTT
The DNA here is from genome assembly GCA_031772625.1 of Pinus tabuliformis. Taxonomy (NCBI): domain Eukaryota; kingdom Viridiplantae; phylum Streptophyta; class Pinopsida; order Pinales; family Pinaceae; genus Pinus; species Pinus tabuliformis. The sequence goes on along the minus strand of CM062815.1, from coordinate 201,632,526 downwards.
TTATGTCACTCACTCTGATTATTTATTTAAGGCTTGAGTTCTTCTAGCCACTGGGTGGCATAGTTTATGGCTGTATCTTTTCTTTCATTCGTATAAAAAAAACAAGGATTATGTTTGTTAGCACTTTTGATCAAAGGTTCGCAGATCAACATGAGTAAAAAGATTACCAAAAGATGAAAAAAGCATGCATGAGTTTCTTAGAAAGCAACCAAAGACATGCGAGAAAACTGGAACCCTTCACAGAGATGATTAACATGGAGAAGTCAAGAAACAATCTTTATGTATTACAGCAAGATGCATCTTCTTGAAGATTACAATGAGCCATCTCTGAGACGCTGTACAAAATATATTTTTGAAATTTTCTTATTAAATATTCTATATGACCTCTACAACCTTAATGAGAGAAGACATGTCCTACTCCACCAAGTTCTGCTGGAGATAAAACTAAAAGAAAGCTCTCAATCGTAGATGGGAAATGATTCCATCACTGCTTTTAATACCAAGCTTGATAGAAAACTTAAGTACATGAGGTAACGCTTTCATCGAACTTCATAGAGATGAATTACAATAAAGCTGGGCATACAAAAAAAATGCCTCAATGACTAATGTTCTAAGTGCCACCATACAGCTTGTTATTTGTCCATTTCAAAGCATCAAGTCAATTGTGAGTTCTTTTGGGGAAGGTACATCTCAAGAATTTCCCGCAACTTCTGAAAAACAACAGGCTTTGCAATAAATGCATCCATTCCACAAGCAAAACATTTCTCAATTTCAGACCTCAACGCATTGGCAGTAACTGCAATAATGGGTATGTGATTCCTTGGATCTGTTGTTGTAAGATCTTTTATGGCATTTGCTAATCCATCCATGTTGTTCATCTGAACTTGGCTTAATGAAGTGTTTCCTGAATCAAGGGACCAGGGGTGGGAATTTGAGAACATATTGGACAGATCTCCATCTGGCCATTGTCCTGTTTCCTCAAATTTTCGAACAGCATATGCTACTTGCAATCCATCCATTAATGGCATGCAAATGTCAAGCAGAATAAGGTCATATTTTTCCTTCCTTATTGCCTCTAAAGCTTCCAAACCATTTGTGACCACCTTTGCTGTAAACCCCAGGCGCTTGAGCATTGAAATTGCAACCATAACATTAACTTTATTATCATCGGCTAACAAGATTCTGGGACTTCCACCTGTTCTGTTATTTTCCAGTTTATTTACAAAATCAGCTTTTCTTGCTATGATAGACTGACCTTCAGTGCAAGCCAAAATGGATTCAGATGTCAGTCCAGTTGACTTAAGCGTAGTTGAACTGGACATTTCAAGTCTTCTGCATGTCATCTCGACTGGCGTGCCATCTAAAACTTTACATTTGACAGTGAACGCAAACTTGAATCCATTGCCTACTTCACTCTCGACTGTAAGTTGTCCTCCCATGAGTTCCACCAACTGCCATAAAATTGGAATTCTTAAGCTAAGGCTTTTTCTGTCAGATAAGTTGAAGAGTATTATGAGTACAATGGATACAAAACAGCTAATTTGGGCCAAGGATCAGAAACGAAACCTTATGATCTACTCAACTTGCTGTTTCATGTTTCAGAACAGCAGACGAGTATAAACATTTTCCCCAATAATTATCGTACGAAGTCTCTTTACTAACTACAGGTGTAATTTGGAAAGAGTAAATAGTAGTAAAGAATTGACCTGTCTACAAATTACCAAACCCAATCCTGTGCCCCCATAATTCCTGGCCAGTCCATCATTAACGTGAGTAAATTCGCCAAATAACGACGTGAATACCTATAATTAACAGGAATAGCAACAATAAATAGTGACATTCGTCATAAATTAATTGACCAACGAAGTAAAGAAAGATACTACTACCGGAATTCAAGTAGCTACCTCCTTTGCTGTTCCAACTCCAGTATCTGTAATTTCACAGTAGAGTAGATGCTGATCACAAAGTTCATTCTCTGAAGTTTCTACGTCTTCACTGGCACTGCAATCTTCAAACTTTGTATGCTTCAAACTTCCTTTCCTTCTTGATGATGTGTCTAACAGTAGCCCTGATTGTTCAGTCACCGTGGAAGGATTAACAGGAATAAGGATGGTATCTTCTCTCCCTAGCCTAACTATTTTCTCACCATTTCGTTGTGCATCTCTCACGTTGTTTGAAACGTCAACGGCACATCTGATCTCATTTTTAGAAGACCTTGATATCTCTAACAGCTTCATTTGGAATAAATTCATGTCTAGCAAATCAATAAAAGAATTCTACTTCTTGACGAACTCTGCGCTGATTTGCTATGTTGGTCAGATTCAACCCCAGTTACAGTGTTGTTATTCTCCACGCTATGTAAGTGTTCACTAAGTTTCATCTCGTTTTCCGTCCCCAGGACCAATTTCCTTCCAGGGTCGGGTTTCACCCCCATGCGTATGCTCACTGTTCCTTTCTGAGTGAACTTAATAGCATTTAGTATCAGGTACTTAATGACTTGGCGCACTCGCAGTGGATCACAACTAACCTGTAGGGATGAGTTTGTCAGTACGGCAATCCACCCCATCACCAAAAAAAGTGTGCATAATGTTTAGTGATGATAAGCGAAATAAGAAATGGCAAAGACGTACGTATTTTCTACTCTTGAGTGAAAAGAAATGCAATCATCTACAATAAATGTGCAAACTGTAAACTGCACCCTTGGCAATGTAACTGACCATTTTCGGTATGTCATCTGCAATTTCAGAGGTAACAGTAATATCCTTTTCCTGAGTGGCTGCAAGTGCCATCTTTGTAACGTCCTGAACAAGATCGGCTGGACAGAATGGTTTCTCCTCAAATTTCATCATTCCTTCACTCAAACAATACAAAGGGTCAACTTAGTTTGAATCTGCTTTTCCAACACAAACCTATCACCAATATGTTTTCAACGTTTATGCAAACTGAAATAACAAACAGTGACATGAAATCACGGTTATGCTTAAGTTCCTTTTAAATTCAATTCCCCGTCCTATCCACATGGCTAACATTTCAATTTGAACTTCTCCACTATAGAGCTATTAAACTAATTTATTTTAGTATGGACTGAAATAACATTGAAAAGCCTGTAATTGTTGTTTCTAGCTGTCTTTGGAACTGACTTCAAGTCCTCCTACACACCTTGCAAACATGCAGTTCTTTAACCAGTAAACAAACTTTTGATTTGCCTCGTAAGATAAAGACAATACATGTACATGCTCAGAAATGTGGATAGCAAACAGATTCCTATAGAAATCTTCCTACTAACTTCTACAAGCATTAAGGCTGGCATGAGGGACAACCCTATACTTATGATTAATACGCTTTTGAATATCAAAACCAATCCCGACTAATTTTAAACATTTATATCTTTTGACACAAAATGTTAGCTTCTTGGCACATCCTAGCTGACTGACTTTAGGCATGGATCTCTTTTGATTAAAAACAGATAAGGATCAAGTGATTGCATCCTATTCTTGGTTTTTATTGTGAAGCTGTCAATTATGTTTTCCTTTCACCCCGATATGTTTGATTTACACAAGATTCTGCAGAAAAGGAAATAACAACAGATATTTTATCAGGAAACATTACTAGGAAGGTCATTTTACAGACAAATCTCCCTACCAGTATTATCAGAACCAGACCGGAATTGATGGAAACAGCCGATTCAACTGGTTTGGAGGTCAAACCAGTCTGGTTCGAGGTCTAGAACCAAACCAGCTAATTTTGTATCAAACCGGCCGATTTGGTACTGAACTGGCATTTTTTCACTGAATTAGCCGGTTTTGTACCAAACCAGTCGGTTCAGTACAATTTGACCAAAGATGTTCCAAACGCAATTAAAATAGACAAAAAAACAAGAATTGACATTCTCCTTTATTTTTCATTTTCATCCTTTTACTTAAATTTTTACATTTCCATGAAATGACTCTGGATGTTTGAGAGTGGTTCTGACCTCATTGGATTTCATATGGAGAAAGAATAATTTGATATTTCACTCAAAATCCAGCAGACTTGATAGTTTTTCAGGATTGAGGAAATTGCAATGTTTCCACTGGATTTCGTCATGTACAAGGGTATGAAACTAGTATTTAATCAAGAGCACCAAGCCCTCTATGTACCTTGATGTTAGTGGCATTAGTTGTCGAACCCCTCAATCATAACCCTACTAAAAATGTATCCATCCCTTAAACAAAATCTCGACATGCTACATTTTTTCTATCTTATTTTAATGCTTAGAGGGTGATACTGATGACGAAGTTCCTAATATAGGCAATGATTTTGATGAGAGGTAGGTATTTGTTGTAGCATGATTTGTTTTGGATGCTAGAGGCCATCGAGAGTTTGTTTCTTGATGTATTTTTGGTTCTGAGATGGGTTGCACTCGTAGTTATTTTGGTTATGTGCACCCTTACATGCTATATAAATGAGAACTTTTGCTTATTTGTGCATAAATGGTTTGGATTCATGTGGATGCACATGAATATATATGTTTTTCTTTAAAATTTGAATATGTGTTTTTGGTCAACCGGTTTTTACCAGTTCTCGGTTTAGAGGGTTTTTCGGTTTTATAACTGGTTCAGTTTCGATAACATTGGTTTCAATTGACACGTGTGGGCAATTAGTGGCTTATTTTATTGTATTGAGCTATTGGGTTGGCTTGTAACCCATTTGCTTCATGTTCACTCAAAATTAAACTTGTCATAGGGCTTTAGACAAATTAATGGAAGTCATTGACCTCATATAATTATAGGATCACTCCATTCTTGTTTCTCATCGTCACACGAACAATTCTCTTATCTACCTCACTAGAGACTTGAGAGTGCAAGTTTCTCTTTTTCACTCTAGTTGGCAAGATGTAGTCTTTTTCATGGTGCAAGCCCTTGGATTGGAAATACTTTCGTGGAGATGTTTCTTCGGCATTGAAAGAAGGTGCCTCTTAGAGAATTTTGTGATTTTTTAATGCTTTATCATTGAAATTTTGCATGTTTTATGTAATAAAATAGGGTTTCTTTCTGTCGTGGCTAAATGCTCTATATTTTATGAAATCTTGCTATAATATTGCATGAAAAATTGTTCTCTTCAAACCCGACAATTCAACTATGAATGTGCATTCTTTATTTAATTTCTCTCCTCACAAAAGAATTAGCTAGGGTTTCAAGTGGATACTCAGGGCATCCTTGTTTACTCCACAAAACTTCTTTTTCCTTAAATTTGGTCCATGAAATTGACACCATTTTGGGTCCTAGGAGGACAAGGCACTAGCTATTGGTGTGGTGATCACTCAAAACCTAACAAAATCCACCTTCTCCCTCTCTTTTATCTTTCTTAGGAAAAGTTAGGGTTAGGGTATTTTAGGGCTTCTCATTTTATGGATGAAATTGAATAATTTTTGGACAAAAATGTTGCTCTTAGTTTAGGCTTTATTTTGAATATTTATTTCATGCAAATCTAGCATTAAAACCATACAAAACCTAATATTTAAGTGTGGCATCATCCTAGCTATTGTAAGCTAGTGCATGGTGAAAAGCTTTATTTATCCTTGTCTCTCTTGCCTATTTGATGACCTTGGTGGTTTGTAAATCAACAATTTGAGGTCATTTCCTCTATCTCTTGTTTGCTACATGCCATTGCACGCCCTATTTGTTGAGAACCATTCAAACCCTAACTTGTAGTAAACCCTTTCTTCTTGAATGTCCTAAGGGAAGTTACCTGAAATTTTGAAATTTGGCCCTTATTATCTCAACCTTTCCAAGCTTTGGCCGGTGATTTCCTTGCCTTTTCTTCTCACCCTACTCCTCGTTTGTTGCATACTTATTCGGTGATTCTTTCTCAAACCCTAAGGTGCCTTTTAGGCCTATCTTTGAACATCTAAACCTTAATATTTTCCTCTTTGGAAGCTTTCCTTGTGGGGATTTCATATACCACAAAAGAGCAGAAGATAAACCATCGAGGTGACAGTGGGTGGTTGTCTTTTGTTTCCCTTGACCTAGGTTGCCTAGTGAAGCTTTACACTAGGCCTACTAGATTTTTGCAATAACAACTCTCATGGTTAATAATTATCATTCAAGAAATTGAGTAGATCTGCTCATCCATGATTATCAAATTAAGAACAAGTTGGTTTATTTGATCATGTCAAAGGTAACTCCATAATTGGATGTCATTCATTAAGCTTTGAACCATATTTAATACAATAGATGAGTCACTCTTGGTTTCATCTTCCAATAGGTTTTTCTATCTTTTCATATTCCTAATATTTACAATGACACAAAAATCCCATAGGATTATGTATCTAACATTCCCCCCCTTAAAACAAAGGGATGTTTGTGAATCCAAGAATCATTCTAAACTTTTCAAACTGTTCTCTTTCAAGCACTTTGGTGAACATGTCATCAATTTGTTCATGTGTGGAACAATTTATCAAATGAATAGCCTTGGCCTCTACATGATATTGAATCAAATGATACTTTTTGTTGATGTGCTTGGTTCGATCATGAAATCTGGGATTCTTGGCCAACATGATTGCAGAAGTATTGTTGACCAAAAGAGAAGTCGAATTGTCTTGTTTCTCCTGCAAATCTTCAAGTATTTTCCTGAGCCATATAATCTCTTTTGTTGCTTTTGCAATTGCATTCCTTTGTTGTGGAATCCTCTGAAATTAACTATTTGCATGACCTCCAAGAGACATCTATTGATCCAACACATATGAGATAGCCTAAAGTTGACACTACATTTTCTTTATCCTCATCAAATTATGAATCAGAACATCCAATCAAGTTGAAGACATATCCACCTTGGTTTACTTGAGTCCAAAATCTTAATTTCCCTTCAAGTACTTCATAACTTGTTTTGCAGCAGACTAATGTCCTTCATAAGGACTTTGCATAAATTTGGAAATAATCCCAACAAATGAAATGTTTGGTCTGGTAGTCGTAAGATAAATAAGACTCTCCACAAGTTCTTTGTACTTGGCAGCATCCTCAAATTCATCCCCTTCTTTTGGTTTGAGATTCAAATTCTGTTCCATTGGAGTAGAAAGAGGGTTACATTCATCCATGCCAAACCTGTTCAACAATTCCCAAAAGTACTTCTTTTGGGAAATGAATATGTACTTTGGATGTTGAGTCACTTCAATGCCCAAGTATTAGTAAAGATGTCCTGAATCTATCATTTCAAAGCCCTTATTCAACTCTTTCTTTATGGATGCAATATAGATCTCGTTGTTCCCTATCATCAACAGATCATATATCTACACTAAAGATATACAACAGTTTTTCCAACTAAAATTTTCAAACATTTCTCTTTCAAGCACTTTGGTGAAGATGTCTGCAATTTGTTCATGTGTGGAACAATTTATCAAATGAATAATTTTGGCCTCTACATGATATTGAATCAAATGATAATTTGTGTTGATGTGCTTGGTTCAATCATGAAATCTGGGATTCTTGGCCAACATGATTGCAGAAGTAATGTTGACCAAAAGAAAAGTAGAATTGTTTTGTTTCTCCAGCAAATCTTCAAGTATTTTCCTGAGCCATATAATCTCTTTTGTTGCTTCTGCAGCTACATTCCTCCATTGTGGAATCTTTTGAAATTGACTATTTGCATAACCTATAGGAGGCAAATATTGATCCAAGACACATGAGATAGCCTAAAGTTGACACTCCACTTTCTTTAACCCCATCAAATTCTGAATCAGAACATCCAATCAAGTTGAACGCATCCACCTTGATTTACTTGAGTCCAAAATCTTGAGTTCCCTTCAAGTACTTTAGAGCTCTTTTTGCAACAGGCCAATGTCCTTTATAAGGCTTTTGCATAAACTTGGAAAGAATCCCAACAACAAATGAAATGTTTGGTGTGTGCTATTAGATAAATAAGACCCTCCACAAGTTCTTTGTATTTGGTTGCATCCTCAAATCCATCCCCTTCTTTTGATTTGAGCTGCAAATTCTATTCCATTGGAGTAGAAAGAGGGTTACATTCATCCATGCCAAATGTGTTCAACAATTCCCCAAAGTAATTCTTTTGGGAGATGAATATGTACTTTGGATGTTGAGTCACTTCAATGCCCAAGTATTAGTAAAGATGTCCCAAATATTTCATCTCAAAGCCCTTCTTCAACTCTTTCTTTATGGATGTAATATAGATTTCAGTGTTCCCCATCGTCAATAGATCGTCTACCTGCACTACAAGATATACAACAGTGTTGCCAACTAAAATTTTCAAACTTTTTCTCTTTTGAGCACTTTGGTGAAGATGTCTGTAATTTGTTCATGTGTGGAACAATTTATCAAATGAAAGTCTTGGCCTCTACCTAATATTGAATCAAATGATACTTTGTGTTGATGTGCTTGGTTCAATCAAGAAATTTGGGATTCTTGGCCAACATGACTGCAGAAGTATTGTCGACCCAAAGAGAATTAGAATTGTCTTGTTTCGCTTGCAAATATTCAAGTATTTTCCTGAGCCATATAATCTCTTTTGTTGCTTCTTCAATTGCCATTCCTCTATTGTGGAATCTACCGAAATCGAATATTTGCATAACCTCCAAGAGGCAACTATTGATCCAAGACTCATGAGATAGCCTAAAGTTGACACCCCATTTTCTTTATCCCCATCAAATTCTAAATCATAACATCCAATAAAGTTGAAGGCATCCACCTTGGTTTACTTGAGTCCAAAATCTTGAGTTCCCTTCAAGTACTTCAGAGCTCTTTTTGCAACAAACCAATGTCCTTCACAAGGCTTTTGCATAAACATGGAAAGAATCCCAACAACAAATAAAATGTTTGGTTTGGTGGTCGTAAGATAAATAAGGCTCTCCATAAGTTGTTTGTACTTGGTTGCATCCTCAAATTCATCCCCTTCTTTTAATGTGAGCTTCAAACTCTATTCCATTGGAGTAGAAAGAGGGTTACGCTTGTCCATGCCAAACATGTTCAACAATTCTCCAAAGTACTCCTTTCGGGAGATGAATATGTACATTGAATGTTGAGTCACTTCAATGCCCAAGTATTAGAAAAGATATCCCAAATCTATCATTTCAAAGCCCTTCTTCTGTTGAAGGAAATGTAACTAGGTTCGGTCTTCATAAATGTACTTTTGATATTTGTATTCATTCAAAAAAAGATATATTATTTTTATAATATATGTCAATGAGTTTCTTGCTCATTGAAATAGGTCTAGCACATGTTAAAGTGATATAGGTGAGTCAAATAGTCAAAAGAAAATATTGAAGACCTTAAGGGCAAGTTGCACTATGTATATGTTTGTATAAGAGTCAAAGAATACCCCTCCAAGCGAAGACAAGTCTCCTCCAAAGCAAAGGCACAATCAAAGAGTCTCCTCCAAGCATGTGACACCACCAAAGAAGCCATCCAAACAGTCTTCAGGTCGGCCTGCAAACAATCTTCATGTCGGCCTAAAAGGAGGGACAGTCCTTTATATATAGAGGTTGTCCACTCCACTATAACGTCAAGTATTCCTCTCTGAAATCTGCGAAAGTAGAAGGAAAGTAAAGGGTAAGAAGAGGACAAGAAAAGGGTCTCCAAGGCAGCAAAGAAAGGAAGAAGAAAACCAAAGTGTTAAAGGGCTACTTACAACCACACGTGTGAGGAAAGGAGAGTTGTCTCTACGGTTATGACAGCAGTAACTTATAGTTTACCATATCTCATTGTTTAGGGTTAAACCTAGGCCTACAAGGCCTCTCTATCAAGCGTGGAAGAAGGGTATACAAGCGAAGGGAGTAAGAGAAGTTTAACATAGTTCTTGTGAGGAGATTCCCTCACACATGCCAAGAACTAGGGCTGCATTACTGCTACTCTAAGTCTGCAATATTTGTGAAAGAAAAGAAGGCTCGGTTGGGAGGCAACAAGGTCATCTCCTGAAGTTAGAAAGGCTCCATCATAAGTGAAGGAAGAAAAGGTCAAGGGACATTCTAGAGTCTACAATAGAAGGTCTCTACAGTTGCCGGAAGAAGTGTCACAGGAAGAAAGACAAAGCGCTGGAAGGAGGAGGACCAAGTGTTGCAAGAAGAAGTAATCTTGAAAGGGCTTGACTTGTGCTTGGAGGATATTCTTGTCAGGGTCTAGGGTTTGGCATTGATCAATAAGAACCTTCAATAAGAGAAACTTACTAAAGGGTTTTCCTCTTAAGAGAAGAGAGGTTTTGGCCCTGGCAGAGAGCCAACATCTTGTGTTCTTGTTTTATGTTTTGATAGCAGTTTGATGAAGCACACACATGCATTAATAAGAGAAGAAGAAGATTAAGCTAACAAAGACAACTTGTAAAAAGACTTCACAAATTTTTTATCTTGTCCTGAAGAATCACTCTACGCCTGTTTGCCCTAGATTCTTCAACATCTTCAACTCTTTCTTTATGGATGAAATATAGATCTCATTTTTCCCTATCATCAACAGATCGTCTACCTACACTACAAGATATACAACAATTTTGCCAACTTTTTTGACAAATAGATATGCATTGTCAAGACTAAAGTGTTAGAAATTCAATTTCAGAAGATGCTCAGTTAACGTTTTATGCCAAGCTCATGGTGCTTGTTTCAGACCATGTAAGAATTTGATGAGTTTGCACACTATTTGTTTTTGTCCCTTCACAACAAAACCTTTTGGTTGAGACATGAAGACATTCTCTTTCATGTCTCCATTTAAAAAAACACATCCATTTGATGGACTTCCCATCCATTTTGTGCTTCCAAGGCAAAGAGAGTGTGGATGGTGGCCTAGTTTACTGTGGGAGCAAAAGCTTCATCATAATCAATGCCTTATTTCTGTGGAAATCCTTTTGCCACAAGCCTTGCTTTGTTCCTGTCAAAGCCATCTAATTTATGCTTGTTCTTGTAGACCCACTTGAATCCAATTGGTTTGGTTGTAAATGGAGGGCCCACAAACTTCCATTTCCCATTCTTTATGAGAGTATCATACTCCTTTTTCATTGCTTCTTTCCACTCGTCATGCAAAGTAGCTTCTTCAAAGGAAATTGACTCAAAATTAGTGGATAAATTCAATTCAAAATCATATGAAACATTTGTATCATCTACATGACCTCCATCTTGTCTAGTGGAACCTCTGGTTCTTGTCTTTTCGACCACATCAAGATGAGCACTTTCAATAATGAGCTAGTTTTGGTGGACTTTTTTAATATGGTCTAAAATTGCTCCATTGATTGAGATGTTGTTGCATCAAGATTCAACTTTCCAATCCTCTCAATCACATCATTCAAAGGATCTTCCTAATCTGATGAAGTGGCTAGAACTTCATGAGGTGGAGATGGCACTTCAGAAAGAGATCCCGAAGATTGATCCAAGATAGAGATACCCCCTTCAAGACGTGGAATCTCACTATCAAATTCATGATATTTCTTTACATGAATGAATCTATCTAGACCATAGTGTTAAAACACAGTTGGTTTCAACCGGAAACCGGTCAGGGCACCTGAAACAGCTAATCAGAAGGGAAATCCAATCCAAGTACTGGTTGGTATTGAGCCTCGATACCAATTGGTACTTGGATTGGATTTCCCCACCAGTTAGTTGTTGCAGGTGGCCTAACCAGTTTCCAATTCAAACCGGTTAGCTTTTAAAACTATGGTCTAGGCTCTAGATAGATTCATTCATGTAAAGGCATATCATGAATTTGATAATGAGGTACCTAATTGGTAATAACCAATCCTAACTAGCCTTGGTATCCAACTGGTACTTGGATCAAATTTCTCTATTGGTTAATTGTTGCAGATGCCCTGACTGGTTTCCGATTCGAATAGGTTGGTTTTTAAAACTATGGTCTAGATAGATTCATTCATGTAAAGGCATATCATGAATTTGATAATGAGGTACCTAACCAGACAGGTCCCCAAAAAACTAGCCTGATTTGCTTAACACGCATGTAACATGGAGCTAAGAACCACAAGTGGGATTTTAGGCGGTTTTCTTGCAAACCATGGGCAAGTTCCCTGCTAAATCTGCTCACCTAAGCTCATAAAATCATCCCTAAGCTCCTATTTTCCTCACACATCTCATTTCTAGTGTTTGTGAGCATATAAGAGCTTGGAGGGTCCTGGAACAACACTGAGTTTGGAGCAACAACAAGAAGTTTGTAATCATAGAGCTCTTGTGGAGTTGTCTAGTGGAGTTGGTATCTTTGGGAGGAGGCTTTATTAGCTGGTTTTCATTCCCAAGTATGATTTCTCACTTGAAAATTTCCACATTTGATTGATGTCATTGTTTTTAATTTTTCCCCCTTTTTGAAGTGAAAAATAGTCCCTCTTTGTAGGCTAAATTTGTCTCTTTTTTTGTTTTCAAATTTATGATAGGTTTTGCATTTTACTTAGATGCATTTTTTTCTTATTTGCAGATACTTTTCCCTTCTAATCTAAAATTCCATCATCCACCATGGCCCAAAAGCCAATGATGCTTACATGGGTTCATTGTGATGTTGTTGATGGAAAAATGTTGTGCAAATATTGCAAGCACCCAATGGAAAGCGGGGAGGTATTTATAGGTTGAAACATGAAAAAACACTTGGCTCATATAAGAGTCCAAGTAACCCCCTACAGTGCACCAAAAAACGTGATAGGGCCTATTAGGAAAAAATACCTAGAAAATTTTGAGAAGCTTGAGGAGGCGGAAGCTAAGGAAAAGGCTATACAAGCAAAAATTGTAGGGAAGAAGGAACTTGCAAAACCTATGGCTAAGATGGACACAAGTGAGTTTGATGATTTTGACCTTGAAGACTCCTCTATCCCTTCCACCAATCTCCTTGACCCCTTTCATTATGTTCCTCCCCCTCTTAGGTCTTAGAGTCAAGTTAAAGGTAAAAAGAGGATGAACATGAAGAGTTATTTCACACCTTCTCCCATATTTGCCTCTACTAGTGCCACTGCCTCTCAACCAATTCTAACCCAACCCACCTTAGGTACCCATTGAAAAAAGCAATGCAAAGAATTTGATTTTTAATACATTGCCAAATGGTCGTATGGTGCAGATATCCCCTTTAATGTTTCCCGCTCACCTTATTACCAAGCTATGTGGGACTCTATTATATCTACAGGAAAGGGCTTCAAAGGCCCTAGTATGCATGAATTGAAGGGAACTCTTTTGCAAAAAGTGGTTTTGTTTCCCACCAAAAGTGGGTACCCCTAAGAGAGCTTTGCTCTTTAAGTATGGGGGTTTACGCAGTGCATTATATTAGATATCATTTTGGGATTCAACTGCGTTAAGTAAGTCATTCACGTATGACCATTTCCATGAGAGGTAGTCGTAACTGACTAATTTCTCATGATTTTTGAATAGTTCACTTAGCACTCATTGCATCGGGTGATGCTAACAGGGGTGAAGAAGTGGGATTGAAACTAGTGAAATGTGGAGAACGAATCACATAGCATCAATCATCACTTCCGGGGCTTGCACCCGGTAACCGGGACTTCCCAGGAGGTCACCCATCCCAGAACTCCTCTGGCTCAAGCGCGCTTAACTGTGGAGTTTTTCCCCACAATCAAGCCCACTTAGCTTGCTACCCCATTTGCAAAACCTTAGCAAGTATTGTGCCTCATGAACCATTCAAGTAGAGATCCCTTGACTCTTTTTGAATTTAAGTATGGGGGTTTACGCAGTGCATTATATTAGATATCATTTTGGGATTCAACTGCGTTAAGTAAGTCATTCACGTATGACCATTTCCATGAGAGGTAGTCGTAACTGACTAATTTCTCATGATTTTTGAATAGTTCACTTAGCACTCATTGCATCGGGTGATGCTCACAGGGGTGAAGAAGTGGGATTGAAACTAGTGAAATGTGGAGAACGAATCACATAGCATCAATCATCACTTCCGGGGCTTGCACCCGGTAACCGGGACTTCCCGGGCTTTGCTCTTATTCATCTGCTTCAATTGGCAGCCAACAGCCCTTGAGAGCCACCTCATAGCCGATGTTATGTGTCATTTTATCTTGACTCCCTACATTAGTTGTATGTTTCCTCGCTTATCTGTCGAAATCATATGTTAGAAGGTGCACAATCCGATCCACAAGGTATGTTTTTCATTGTGCAATTAGGTGCTTATGCTTGTTCTTCATTTGGGCATTTTGGGTATTGATTATTGGGTGACGTGGAAGAAGGAAGGGCTTTGACCATGGTTTTGTTCCCTCATGTTAAATAGGGGGTTAATTTCCAATCCTAGTCCTGACAGATCTCCCTTATTGGCATATGGCTTTAGGAAGGGCACTACTTGGAAAACCCCAATTTTGGTAGCGTAGTCTCATTTTCTCATTCCACATGTTTCACACCCCTCTGCACATTACAAGCCCTATTTCATCATTCTCCTTCTTTGGGTACACATGGCACTGGCACACCCCCTCCCCTTGCCCAATATCTAGGTCAAGCCTTGAAACATTGCCTTGGAGTTTGATGCAGCTAAAAGAAGGTTAAAAGCATATCATGGCCACAATTTGTTGGGTGTGGAGCCTGATTATCTTGCTGATTGTTCAGAGGTTTTTTGTTTCAGCCGTGTTGGATCCATGTTCCAATTTAATCACCATCAAGGGGGTCTAGGGGGGGCAATGACGACTTTAATGAACCCCCCCCCCCCCCCCCGGTGAGGGTTCAGGGGCAGCAAGCCTGAAGATAAAAATAGATGAAAATTTGCCTTGTAAAATATTGTAATTTCGTAGTCAATCTGGTTCGTTCATTATGCATTTGATCTGACGGTAGAAGTTATGTTAATTTAGGGGTTTTTGCCCTAGAAGGCAACCCTTGATTTATATGAGGGAATTGTATTGCAGTTGTGTATTATTATTCTGAGCGAGAAAGAGAGAGGAGACTGTGTGAGAGCGAAGAGGAAATTATAGCGGATTTGTTGTAGGTTGTATCTCTTCATTTTGTTGGATAATATAAAAGGAAGGACTAGTTATTTCTCTGTGGACGTAGCCCAAATTGGGTGAACCACATATATCTGTGTCTCTCTTGTTTTATGCGTTTCTGTATTTGTGTTTCCGCAATATTTTGTGTATTTCATTGCTCCGTAAATTAATTTCTAACACAAGCAAGAAACAAAAGAAAAAAGAAGATCACAAAATGCAAGAGATAATCGAGGCATTTAATATAGCATGTGGGCAAAATCCAAACATAAGCTCTACCCCTTATCATTATGGCCATCACCCTAGTTCCTAGGGCCCATGAGTGTCCCTCGCATCATTAAAGGAACTCATGCACATCACAACCCCTAGTGAGCAATAAACTGCTCCACCTTAAGGGGGTCGTAAATGCTTTACATCATTCACAGCTTGCTCTCATTTCCTAAAGCTTCAAGCAGTAATACAAATAAAAAACAAGAAAAAGCAAAAGGCGACTAAAGAGGGGTGGAAAAACAAAGGTTGCAGTAACTCCTGTAACCACAATTGCTCCCTCCTCACATCAGTATGCCTAATATGTGGACAGCAATCATCATTGCTATCCTTGTACCCATGGCACTTGGCCTTGAGTCCCCTGGGTCCCATCCATTTCATCATCATTCATATGCAGCCTATTAATTGAAGGATG
Organism: Pinus tabuliformis; assembly: GCA_031772625.1. Taxonomy (NCBI): domain Eukaryota; kingdom Viridiplantae; phylum Streptophyta; class Pinopsida; order Pinales; family Pinaceae; genus Pinus; species Pinus tabuliformis. Next base: position 201,616,952 of record CM062815.1, on the reverse strand, counting down.
TACCAAGAACCTGTATTTTCCCTTAGGGGCTAGGAACACCTAATAGGATCATCTATTAGCCACTCCTACCTAGGGAGGTAACACTACTTCAAGATCAAAACACCAAATTTGGAAGAGAAGCCCCATATGAAGTCTCAATGTGTCCTTGAATAACAAACTTGGTTCACTTAGATGCACTAATGAATTATTGTACCTAATGGTGAAGACGCAGCACTAGATATTTTGTGTGATTGGCAGGAGGTTTAATCATGGGTTGGGCAACTTAACTACGGCCTAAGTCCACCAAAGGAGCATATGACACCCCACAGGTGAAGCATTGAGAGCCATTGCACAGCACTGAGAGCCATAGGACTCCTATCACTTGCAGAGCATCATTCCATTCCATAGGCACCTACAACACCCTAGCAATTTGCGCTTTGCCCCACATTATTCATGAGATGACACACTTGGACCAACATGCCCCCAATCGACTTAGGAGTGTATACACAGTTTGGCAGTTGAACTAAGGCCCAAATGAGGTTTGTCTCACCCCTTGAGACATAGGAGGGCTAGCACCATCCTTTGAGCCCTCAACGTTGGAGTAGAACCAACCTATTCTATCACCAGGAGACCCATGAGACCCATTTTGTGCCCCAAACACAAAATGGGGTCCACGTGATGATTTGCATGGAGATCTAGGGGCCAACCCCTAGTGGATAATTTTTCGAGCCCTCTTGACTTAGTTTGGCACCGAGGGAGCTCAATGCATGCCTCCAAGAGGCCGACACAATGATGATGTCAGTGTTTTGGCCATCTTGTGGGTTAACTTTTATGATTTCACATTGGTTGTGGTTGGCTTGTAACCACAATTACTTTTTGGCATTTGCCCTCCATTTGGCAACTATGAGGGGCTTTAGGCTAAAATTAGACTTGATTGGACATGTATAAATATGAGACACCTCATTTAGTCTCTCATCATCATCTCTTGGACAATTTGACTTCTTGAAAGAGACTCACACTTGTTCCTTCTTGGCTATTGGAGACCCATTGAATGCATTTCGATGTTTGGAAGCTATTTTTGATTATCTTTGGAGCTATGTCTTTGGATAATGGAGGGATATACTACATGTTGTCTTCTAAGAACCTTTTGTTGATGAATCTTATCTTGAAAATGTCTAATGTATGGAATTGTTGCTTCTAGGCCATGCTAATTTGTGCCCAAGGCTATCTAGTTGTGTATTGCATACGTTATTCATTGTACAACATGTAATGAATGTTCCTAGTGGATGAAATTGTGAATCTCTCCATCAAACTCCATTGCCTTTTGAGGTGGGTAAATGCTAGAAGTTGATACCTAGGGCATCAATTTTTAGCCTCCTTAGAAAGGATCTAGCTTATCTATTTCATTTTTGACTCCATATGCCTAAAAGACAAGGAACTAGTCCAAGTCATTGGTGACCAATCCTAAATTTTCTCCATAATTTTCTCTCCTAAAATCAGTCCTTTTAAGGCTATGGCGAAAATCTAGGGCTTGCAACGAAATATCAGGGAGGAGTTTTTTCAGTGATTTGAGAGCCTAAACATCAAGCTTAGGGTCTAAGCTACCTATTCTTCAAGTTTGGTTGGCATCCACTCAAATTTCATCCATAAAATCTCTTGCCCTAGGTGTTGCTCCAAGAGGGAAACCCTAGTTCTTTTCCCATCAATTTGAGGACTTCCTTGAAGGTTGTATGAGCTTAGTACTTGTTGAAGTATATCATAATAAGCCTTTTCCCGAGCCTTGACCTTAAGAATACTTATCACCATAGAAAAATCTCAAAACCCTAGGCCTTGAGCCTCCTTTTCTATGTTGAAGAATCTAGGGAAGTTATACTTAATGAGATTATTCTTGACTTTATAACTATTTGAGAGGCATTTTTAATTTTCTTATTAGCACAATCTTCTCTTTGACATTATTAAAGTGTGTTTCTTATTTCATCAAATAGCCACCAAAAACAAAGAGATAAGAACACAAGATGTTGGCATTCTGCCAAGGCCAAAACCTCTCCCTCTTGGAGAGGAAAACCCGCACATAAATCTTCTTATAGAGATTCCAATTGACGAACACCAAGACCGTGACCCTTGACTTACTATGCCATTCCAAGACCAAGACACCAATCCTCTCCTTTGTCACTGTTGAGTTCTTCATCATCACTGCTACTTCACTAAGGAAATCATTGTTGCACAAAATTGTTGCCCCTTCGCTAATATCCTTGTTGCTTCTTTCCTAAGACCAAAATCATGATTGAGTTCAGTATGTCGAGAAAGCATTATTGTGTGATCACTGAGCTTCTTCTTGTCATAGTGAGATCACTGTAGTCCTTCTTGTCAAGACAGTGACTCCATTTAGTATGCCGAGATAGAGATATCATTACTTTGAGATCATTTTACCATGATTATGTTGAGACTGTGTACTACTGTGTAATCAGAGATCATCTTCATTATCGAGATCATGATTGTCTTCTTCCTGTGCTAAGACCTTGTGACTGTGTTCTCCTTGCACTGAAAGCTTTATTATCATATTTAAGTTGAGACTGATATCACCGAGAAGGTTACATTGTCCACTGAGATATCCGAGACTCTGTTCTTCCTGCACCCATCCGAAGTTGCATACTAGTCCGAGATTCACTATGTTGTCTGAAGTTTCAGAGTGATCCGAAGTTGTGTGCTTACTGTGGTGACCCCAGCGGGGTATTTATAGTAGTCACATCTCCATAAATAAGCCGACATTACAGTGTGAAGTGTTGTGTCTATTTATTGAGCCGACATGGCTGTCTTTTACCTCACTTTGTTGGCAGCCTTCTTCTTTGGAGGATGGTGCTTGTCTTGGAGGGCTACTTGACACTAGGTTGACCCATAGACATGCTCAAGAAGAGCTCTTTAACATGACTTTAATTCTTTGACTTTTCTAGACCTATGGAATGCGCAAGAAACTCATTCAAATAATTTACAAAAATTTCTTTTTCTTGACAAGTATAAAGATCAAAATTACATTTACAAATACCGAACCTAGTTACACTTTTCTTCAACACTCCCTCTTAACTAGGGAGGTATTTACGATGGTACTTGGTCATTCTCAATCTAAAGAATTTCTCATAAGAAGAATCGGATTGGTATCCCATCTATATAGCATCATAGTAACCAACATTGTTTCCACAACAAGGCCTTGACTGACAGCTCTATCTCTCATTAGATCAGAGCACAATGTTGGTGAGACCAATGACTATAGGCACCTTCATCATTGTCTTTCAAGGTACATACCCACCCGAATGTTCACTGAGTATGACCTTCTAGGACTATTCTTATCTTGGGTTCCCAACCCTCAAAGAATATCAATCCTCTTGCCTACTCTTGTCTTGGATGCCCTACACATCCTCAAAGAGCATCGGATGCCAGATGATTACCCAATCCTCCATTCTTTCTTCCAAAGTGAAGACAAGAATGTTGTGTCTACATTTCCATTCATTGCCTTCACCTAGACTTATGGTTGTTAGCCTTGGTCTAGTGCATGACACATGAGATAGAAAAACACAATTGTCACTCCTTTTTAATCAGGGGTGATCTAATCCAAGCTCCCTTTTGATCAAGGACCAGTCAGAGCTCCTTTTTAGCTAGGGACTCTTCCATACATCATCAACTTCTTCTTCGTGGGTCTTTCAACTGCTTGATCAACTTCTCTCCTTGATGTCATGAAAAATAGTTGAGCTTCTTTCTTGTACGGCAACAACCATCGATCACTTTCCTCCTTCATTCGTCATGTCATTCCTTTCTTCATGGAAAGTGGCCTTCTTCATATCTGGAACCTTCGTTATATGACTACTTCTTTCTCATCATGCTTCTTCCATCCACCACATTAATGCTAGTTGTACTTGTATTTACAACTCTTGTTCGAGTAGTCCTGCATTTTCCAAATATTATTCAAAAAATCAAAGCATCATATTAAACTAAATCATACCTTAAGAAATGGCTCCTTATCGTGACATCTTCTTGTAGGTATCAGCGTCCTGCACGCATATTGACACATCTCCCAAAGATATCCATTGTCAAGGATCTTCATCTTTTTCAGACTTTCATCAGGGTCTTCATATCTTTCGGGGAGATTTCCTAGTCAAATCTTCTTGGTCTTTTGGATGTTGATTGCCTTCATCATGGTTGCATATCTTACGATCGCTTCCTTCCTTACACATTCCATTCCTAGTAGCTTTCAATCAGAGTTTCTTCATTGTAGTCAACCACTTCATACTTCATATGAGGACATATTATGTTGATTTCATCTAGTGCGACTTATGCCTTCCTGCATCCTTTCAGAGGAGGAGATCTTTTTCTCTTGATCATGCTTCTCAAGATAGAAGCAATGATCCATGTTACCTGCAACCATATGTCATGACATTATAATATTAAACACAAGCATACATACCTTATTTTACCTTTAGGTCATCAAGGTTTCTTCCAGCAGCTTCCTTGATTGAAGAGATCTTTAATCCCTTGATTTGCTCCATGTCATCACATCATCATCTCATGGATTCCATAAGTTGAAACACTTGCTTCCTCTCTAGATTAGTGAACCCAACGAGGATTCCATCAGAGAATTTTGAGGAACTTGTATATCCCCAATTGGCATATGTTTCCTTTTTTACTTGATGTATAATGAGCCTTGTCCTAGATGATTTCTTCCTTTCCTTCAATGTCACTGAGGTTCCCAAGAGCTATATCCTTCATGTTTTATCTGTCATGGATTTTGTCCTTCATGATTCCCATGGTGATATCACGAGCTCTTGTTTCTGATGCTTCCATGATGCTACGATGTATCTTGTTATCTTGTTCATATCTCTAACACAAGATTTAGGAGCTTATGATAGGACCCTTTTGTGAGGGATACCATCTTACTCATAGGAGAGATTTGTTACTCCCTCTTTCCTTGGTCCTTTTATTCAGCTTCCTCCATCTTTCTAGTGATATGAGCTTCTTTTTATAAACTTTTCATAACATTGAATCTTAATTATACTTATTTCAAACTTTCCTTTCCTTCTTGCACATGTTTAAGTCCTTTTAACCTTCAATACTTTTGTCATCGACTTGTCTTTCTCTATTTAGCATAGAGACCATAAGTTGTCGAATGAGGTAACTCATGGATATTTGTTACCTTGATTATTTGTTAGTGCATTATAGATCAGTGATGGTTATCTTCCTTCCTCGATCTTGTAATGTTGCTTTGGGGTAGCATCAGATGTGCTCTAGCCACGAAAATTGGTGGAGAGGCTAAAGCACATGAGATCTCCAATACCTAGAAATGGTTTGGGCAGAATCTAACTAGTTTGGGAGATATTAAAATAATTAATATTTTTAATGGAGTCCCTAAGTCTAAACTTAGGGAAAATAAAATATTAATGTGAATTAATATAAAACTGAGTTAGAATGGTCCAAAAGTCATGGATCAAGCCAAATCTAATCTTTAGCCGTTGATTAGGAACTTAATCTCAGTCGTTGAATTGTCAACGAGAAAAGTATAAGAGGAGGCTTGAGGGTCACTAGGAGAATACACCAAGTTGATCAAGAATTCAATTTTATGGGGTAGGGCTTGCTGAGAAAATCGAAGGAGTGATCAGAGTTGCAGCTGAGGGGCAGTGAATACAGAAGCCGAGAGGTAGAGAGGGTATCGGGAGCATCAGCACAGAAGCTGGGAGAGAGGGACGTAGATCCAGCTAGAGGGCACGCAGAGCCAGTCAGGACCCACGCAGAGGTAGCCAGGGGCTGTGCAGTGCCAAAGAGAGCCAGCGTGCGTGACACAGAGGCTCTAGAGGTTGACGCAATGCCTCCAGAGGCTGACGCAGGGCGAGTTGTGACGCTGGGCCAGAGAGGCTAACGCAGTCCCTAGAGGCAGACGCTGGAGATTTCTTGGGGCAGATTAGGAGCGGAGAGCTGTGGGATTGTTCATCCGGGGTTTTAGCCGGGATATCTGTCTCCGACTGAGAGGTACCACTGCCAAGATCATTCTTTGTTGGGTGAGCCGTTTTGGCACCCAGATTGTATTCTGAAACTGCTTAATAATAAAACCCTTAGATAGCTGCACCGGTTTTCCCGCATTGGGTTTTTCTAGAGACATTGATCCAAAAACAACAGTGTCACTTGTGTGCTTGTTTTCCCTTCAGTTGATGATCTGTAATGTGTTGAGCATCTACGTGTATTTATTTTCAGTATTTACATGATAAATAACTTGTTAATTAAATAGAACAAGTAGGCAGAAATAAATCAGAAAGTACATGAAGGATTTCTAACAGTTAGATAGAGAAATTCCAACATGTAGATGGGGCCTTATGAAGATATCCTACATCCTTTGATACCTTTGCTTCCATGTAGATCAGATTTCATGTGACCTTCTTCATTACACATTCAAAGAATGAGTCTATCTTATACATTTTCTTTGATGTCTTGAATATTGCTACATGAGGGGATCTTATAAGTATCCCTTTCCATAAATTCAGAGGAGACCTTTTAGTGACTTCAGCTTCTTAGAGTACTATGACTATCCTTCTTTTCCATGCAAGGGATCTTGATGAACCATCAACTTATAGATGTCCTTGAAATTCATGAAGTCATTTAACCAAATTTATAAATTGAAAAGATACTTGTTTGTCATGTGAAGATGAAATCTTCACCTTGATGAAGGTTGAAGAAGATGTATGAGAGCTTCTTCTTGGATGATCTTCTTTCAAGTGAGAAAGCCTTTCCTTAAATAGAAAAGGTTGCTCCCTTTTGATGAGGATGATCTATATCTTCCTTGGATGGTCTTCTTCTAAGGCGAGGAGATGATCCTTACTTGATTTCATAACCTTGGAGATGATAGTGCCTTCAATATGCTTTGCCTTCTTTTGTAGATCAGGATTGTTCCTAGGGTTTCAACTTTCTCCAAGCTGATGTGACCTTCATTTTGAAATCCTTCGAGTTGTCGTGTTTTGTAGACATCTTGATGAGGGTCTTGGCAGCCTTTTGATGAGGACTGTTGTAGATTGTCTTCTATATTGTATAGGCAAAAAACCCCTGCTGATGTAGACTGTTGTTGTAGACTGATCCTTCAGTTTTGTCCAATGCTAAAAATATCGGTATCGGCAAAATATCAGCGAAGGTCCAAAAAACATCTTATCGACAAATATTGGCAAGCATAAAAAATGCATAATATATTCATTTTTTTCGGATTTTTAAACAGATAAAGCAATAACAACATGAACTAAACACATTGGCACATAAATATAAAGAAAGCACTGAAATATATGATGTCAAATAGAAATGATACATCAAACTTCAAAGGCAATACCAAATCCTATTGATCCTTGATAATTGTCCAATCAAGGACTCAAACGAAATAACATCACATATCCTGTTGATCCCTAATAATTGTCCAATCAAGGACTCAAACAAAATAACATCACATATATAAAAGTATCTCATCATCATGAGTTATAAACTTATGTGTAGCAAAACAAATAAAACTAGCAGCTAGCTATCTGAGACCAATGCCCTCTCCCTAGCAGCTATCTTTCTGTTTTGTTCAGCAATTGCTTCAAGAGCTTTCTGTATAACCTCCGCACTAACAACCATACAAGGCATTACATCTGCATCATGTGCAGGGAGTCTAGCCAAATGGTATTTCAATCGCGTAAACCCTCCTGAGATCTTGGTCCCACACAATTTGCATGATATATATGCTTGATTTGCCCCACCAACAGGCTCCCCATACTCCAAAATGGGTCCAAGGCTTTTGGCATATTTGACATTTGCAGTGAACTAATTCAAACCTAGTGCACAAAAAAAAACAAAAAATTGGCATTAAACCCCCCAACATAAAATAAAAATAAAAGAAAAAAGTAATAACCCCTCATTTTAAAAAAATTACTACATTATTTGCATTTTGCAATGTGAATGAAAAATGGCAATAAGAGGGTGCATAAGAAAGTTGAAAAAAAAATGAAGCTTGCTATCCAAATATGGAGAAAACCCTTGCATTGGCTCATGGGCATGAAAATCATAGCAAATGGAAAAAAAACAAGGAAACAAAATGTTGGTAGGCAAAGAGGCAAGCAAGCATAACCCTAAATCTATGAAAAAATCATTAACATAGGGGTTTTCAAGAACATACCTGTTAATGGAAGAAATGGAGTTTGTCTCACTGTTCTTCAATCTTTGATGATTTGATCCACAAAAAAATCTTAGTTGGTGGTGATAATCGCTTTTTGATCCTCAATCCCTCATTGACAACCACCACAAAATTCTTCCCCTTCCTTCTCCAACACTCAAAAAAAGAAATGAAGAAAAAAAATACGATTTTCCCTTTTTGTAGTCGCGGAATAACCTGCCCGGCGATATTTTCTATCGTCTCGCAATATTTTGCCGAGATATCGGTGATATCTCGGAAATATCGCGATATTTTCGGGAGCCAAAATATCGCGATATTTTCTCGGCGATATTTCGGCTCGCCGAAAATATCGCGATATTTTCGATTATCGGCGATATCTTGCCGATATTATCATCACTAGTTTTGTCAAAGCCCTACAACTTGCTTTGATGCACTTCTTGAAAACTGATCCTTGTATGTCTCTTTTTGTTGCCCTTCCTTTAACTTCAGCACCTTAGCTCTAAAACCATGTTGAAGAATCTAGGGAAGTTATAGTTAATGAGATTCTTCTTGACTTGATAACTATTTGTGAGGCATTTTTTATTTTCTTATTAGCACAATCTTCTCTTTGACATTATTGGAGTGTGTGTTTCTTATTTCATCAAATAGCTACCAAAAACAAATAGACAAGAACACTAGATGTTGGCATTCTGCTAGGGCCAAACCTCTCTCTCTTGGAGAGGAAACCCCGCACATAATTCTTCTTATAGAGATTCCAATTGATGAACACCAAGACCATGACCCTTGACTTACTATGCCATTCCAAGACCAAGACACCAATCCTCTCCTTTGTCACTGTTGAGTTCTTCATCATCATTGTTGCTTCACTGAGGAAATCATTGTTGCACACCATTGTTGCCCCTTCGCTGATATCCTTGTTGCTTCTTTCCTGAGACCGAGATCATGATTGAGTTCAGTATGCCGAGAAAGCATTACTGTGTGATCGCCGAGCTTCTTCTTGTCACAGTGAGATCACTGTAATCCTTCTTGTCAAGACAGTGACTCCATTCAATATGCCGAGACAATGATATCATTACTATGAGATCATTTTACCATGATTATGTTGAGGTTGTGTGTACTACTGTGTAATCTGAGATCATCTTCATTACCGAGATCATGACTATCTTCTTCCTGTGCTAAGACCTTGTGACTCCTTGCACCGAAAGCTTTATTATCATATTTAAGCTGAGACTGATATCACCAAGAAGGTTACATTGCCCACTGAGATATTTGAGACTCTGTTCTTCCTGCACCCATCCGAAGTTGCAAACTAATCTGAGATTCGCTGTGTTGTCTGAAGTTTCAGAGTAATCTGAAGTTGTGTGCTTCCTATGGTGACCCCAGTGGGGTGTTTATAGTAGTCACGTCTCCATAAATAAGCCGACATTACAGTGTGAAGCGTTGTGTCTATTTATTGAGCCGACATGAGTGAATCTAATTCTTTTTAGGCCGACATGACTGTCTTTTACCTCACTTTGCTAGCAATGTTCTTCTTTGGAGGATGGTACTTGTCTTGGAGGGCTACTGAAACTAGGTTGACTCATAAACATGCTCAAGAAGAGCCCTTTAACATGACTTTGATTCTTTGACTTTTCTAGACCTATGGAATGAGCAAGAAACTCATTCAAATAATTTACAAAAATAATATTTATTTTTCTTGACAAGTACAAAGATCAAAATTACATTTACAAATACCGAACCTAGTTACACTCTTCTTCAACATTCTAGGGATTTTCTTTGAAAGCATTTTGCTTCTTTGAAGCCTTGAACCATTATTGAGTCTCTCTCTTGAATGAGTTCTAGTTTGATCACTTTGTGCCTCATACCTAGCATATCTATCTTAAGTGATCTCCTTCCTAGCGAGACTCCTCCCATTAGTGAAAGTTTGTAAAGAGCACGAGGCCTTGGTTGTGGTGACCATGGGCCATCGCCCCATTGTTAGCACTTAGTCTAGCTCCTTGTCTTGTAAGGTTTCCCTCTCCAAGGTCTGCTAGATTTTGTGGTAATAGGACCAAAACATGTTGTTCCATCATGTCAAATGGATGGATTGATGGAAAAAACCACATTATCATAAATTTCCTTATCTCTTTCCCTCAAGGAACCATGCTTTTGAAATCAATTGATGCATTTGATCAGGTGAATGATGCCAACCAATTATTTTGAGCTTTTGAATGACATGGTTAGGACAATGGGGGAGCAGAATGTTGTGCAAGTCATTACAAATAATGCCTCAAACTATGTTCTTGCCAAAAACATGTCGGTGTCCAAATATAGGACCATATTTTGGACCCCATGTGTTGCACATTGCATAGACCTCATGGTTGAGGAAATAGGCAAAATGGAGTGGGTAAAGGACATTGTAGAGCATGCTAAGTGTATTACTAAATACATCTACAACCACTCATGGGTATTTCCTAATGAGGAAAAACACCAGGGGCAAGGAGCTTGTTAGGCCTACCATCACGAGACTTGCAACTCACTTCCTCACATTGCATTGCAATCTCTCACTTTCGTACAACAAAACTTGCAAAAAATGTTTTCCAATGATGATTGGAATGCATCTTGGTGGGCTTGCAGAGCACGTGGAAAAGACACCAAAAAGTAAGTTTTTGACAACACTTTTTGGGAAAAAGCAGTAGAACTTGTGAAAATTAGTGAGCGCCTTGTTAAGATGTTGCAATTGGTGGATGGCGGAAAATTAGCCAGGGGCTACATCTATGAGGCTATGGATCAAGCAAAGAAGCTGATACAGGCAACCTACAAGGATAGAGTAGGTAAATATGGGCCTATTTGGGAGATCATTGATAATAAATGGAACAATCAACTCCATCATCCTACACAAGCAGTCGGGTATTTCTTGAACCCAAGGTATCATTATTGAGCTTGGTTAGAAGAAGATCATACAAGGGAAGTCAAAGATGGGTTGTACGAGTACTTGGAGCAAATGGTCCCTGAAGAGTTCGAGCGGTTGGAAATACATCGACAGATTAGTACTTTCGCTAGTGCTACAGATACATTTGGCAAAAACCTAGCAAATATTGCAAGAGATGTGGATCAACCAAGTAAGCAATTCCAATTTTTTTATTTAAAGTTCAATGTTTAAAATTCAAACTATAAATACTTGCTCTTTTAGCTAAACTTACAATCTAAATTGTTGAACAATGAACTAACTTTAGTCTTTGTCTTTGCAACACATTGGTGGGAGTCGTCTGGCAAGCAATGTCCTCAACTGCAAAATTTTGTAGTTAGATTTCTCAACCAAACTTGTAGTGCTTTTGGGTGTGAGCACAATTGGTCTATTTTTTAACGGATTCACATAAAGAAGAGAAATCATTTGGAACAAAAGTAGTTAAATGAGCTTGCCTTCGCATAGTACAACCTTCGACTAAGGTGCAATCTCTTGCTGAAGATGACTTGATATAGATCCCATTGTGTTGGATGGTATTGATCCAACTTCAAAATGGTTGGAGAGTCAACCAACTGAATTTGATCATGATTTTGATATTGATGCCATGGAGTTGGGGGGTATTGATCCCAATGCAAATCTAGTAGTCAGACCAAGAGCAAAAGGAAGTGAACCACCAATACCAATCATGGCACACGGTGAGGGAAGCAATAGTCATGTAGCTCAGCAAACTCGTGCTTCTAGTTCTGCTAGGCTTAGTGTCATTGCTACTGCTAATGAAGGTGGAGAGGAGTTTGAGGAGTTCTCAGACTCTAAGCCAAATGATGTTTATGTAGCTCCTAGTGATGATCCCATGTGTAGTAATGGTGATAAGTTTGATGTGTGATCATGTTGATCAATGATTTGAAGTAGGCTAGTGGCCTAGAAGCTTGAGTTGTAGCATTCTTTTTGGACCCTAGAGGCTATTTATAGAATCATTGGTTATGTATTTTGTTAATGATATGTATTGCAATCAGTTACATTTTGATATATGCACCCTTAAATGGTATATAGATGGGTAGGATTTGCAAATTTTGTCTCTAATGGTTTGGAATCATCATTTGAAATCTTAAAAATAATTTTTTTCATTAAAAAATAATTAGTTTATATATTTTTTTCAATTTTGGTTCATTAAATCAAGTTCAATCTGGTTTAATCCAGTCCCAGTTTGAAACCTAGTTTGATAGGTGGCCCGATTCAAAACTAGATTCTGATTTTTAAAACTATGAACTAGACGATTAAGTTGCCACTACACAATTTTGTAAATCTTGGAAGATTCTGTTAGCTTTCTAATACTAAGCTGCTATTTTAATAAAAATTCAGTGATGAAGAAACTGAAAACTAAACTCCAAACACTTTTACTAAATATCTTGAGTATTCTAACAAATAATAGCAACGGAAAATAAATTCACGAAGACACAAGCACACAATAAACAATACACCAAAATTTACCCAGGAAACCCTAATTGGGGAAAACCTGTCTACTTGTGTGTTCTATTATTATTATTCTCAACAAAAATCTAAAAAAATGATTACAAATACTGGGAAAAATTCCCCTTCAATTCGTTGTCCCTCAACACACTGTTTTGCGTCTTTCTAACCAAATTGGCCTCTGCATAAGCAATTGTATGGACTCATATAGGCTCTTTGGCCTTTCTGTGCAGGCTGACTCAGCCTTGGAAAATGAGCACACTATTTGAAGAAAATCTAAACCAGTTCAACCTCTCTTCTCTACCCTAATGCGTTGTTCTGGAAAAATCTCCTTTGTTGAGCCAAACACACAAATCTCTAGTGTGTAATTTGGTTAGCCAAGTTTGTGCCCTTCCCTCTTTATAAAATTGAACTAACCCATCAACTCAAATCGAACTGGCCAATCAATTCCAGTCGAACTGACCCATCAACTCAAGTTGAACTGGTCCATCAACTCCACGAATCATTGAGATCGATTTACCTTTTAACTATAGGAAAATTAGAATTTTCCTAAGTCAAAAGTTAAGAGAAATTATAACTACGCCATAGCTTCACTTGTGGGTCCCTCTGCCAAATTTAGCGTACTTCTAAATTTAGCAAAACCCTTCCATCTCTAACTTCAATTAATACTTCCTCTTAGAGAGGAAGGTGTTTTGTACTACACCCAGTTTATCTCTAAAGTAGACGAATCTGCCTCTTGCCAATGCCTTGGTCAAGATATTTGTTGTCTTCTCCTCTGTAGGTACATACTAAAGTCTAACTTTACCCCTCTAAACATAATCTTTGATATGGTGGTACCTGATCTCGATGTGCTTGGAGCAGTCATGAAATACTTAATTTTCAGAGAGCTTGATGCAGCTCTAACTATCATAGTTTATGGTCGTGGGCTCCAACCTCCAACTGAACAACCCAACAAGTAGCTGCCTCAACCAAATAGCCTCGCAAGTTGCCAAGTTGACATCCATATACTCAACCTCAACTGAGCTCAATGCCACTAATCTTTGCTTCCTGCTGAACCAGGAAACAATTGTTGATCCAACACTGAAAGCACAACTTGAAGTGCTCTTCCTGTCTACTGAACCCCCTACCCAATCTACATTTGTGAATCCCTGAAGACTCACTCCATCAACCTATCTGTACAACAACCCATAATCTGTTGTGCCCCTAAGATACCTCAACACATGCTCAGTAGCAACCCAATGCACTCTAGTGGGCTCAACCATGAACTAGCTAACCTGGTTTACTATGACACAAATGCTTGGTCGTGTATTCACTAGATACATCAATGACCCTATGATATTCCTATAGAGAGTGTGATTCACCCGCTCACCTCTGGTAGTGTCCACCTCCCTCCAGTTTGTGACTATAGGCATGGTCATGGACCTGGAATCCTGCATGTGGAATCTCTTGAGAATCTCCCACGTGTACCTACATTGTCCCAAGAATATCCCCCCATCACCTTGCCAAACCTCCAATCCAAGGAAATAGTGCTTAAGCCCTCTATCCTTCATCTCAAACTCTTCTACAAGATCTCTCTTGTAGTCACAGATGATCTCGTCGTCCCCTATCAATATCAAATCATCAACATATAACACAAGAATGAGAGGTTGGCCCTCAACCACAATATAGTACAGGTTAGGGTCAGCTTCACTCTTGGTGAAGCCCAATCCAAGAAGGTAGTTGTCTATCTGGGCATACCATGCCCTTGGTGCCTGCTTGAGCCCATAAAGAGCTCTCTTCAACTTGCACACATGTGTCTCTCTGCTAAAAGTCTCAAATCCCTCAAGTTGCTCAATATATATCTCTTCCTCAACAACTTCGTTAAGGAAGGTGGTCTTCACATCCATTTGGTGGATCTTCCACTCCCTTTGTGCTGCAATAGCCAGAATAGTCCTAATGGACGAATATCGGGCCACTTTTGTGAATGTCTCATCGTAGACTATACCTTCAACCTGAGAGAACCCTTTGGCCACAAATCTAGCCTTACACTTCTCCACACTCCTTGCATGCTTAATCTTGTACACCCAATGTGAACCAACCACTGACTTGACAACTGGTCTTGGCACAATCTCCTAGATGTCATTTTGCATGATAGACGAAATATTCCTCCACCGTGGCATTTTGCCATACCTGCTGAGAAGTTGCCTCCTTATAACAAGAAGGCTTTGAGTCTATCACCTCAGTCATAAGTGCCATGTACCCCGTATATCTCTGTGGTTGTTTACTTTGTTTGAATGTGGAGCTGGGGGCTCCAACTCTCTCCTAAGCCTCCCTAATCAACTGATCTGCCCACCTAGCTCGTCCTCTCCCTACACTGGGAGTCACTGGCTGAGTGGGCCCCTCTAACTCTACTCTATCCTCTTGTTCCTACACTTTCACCTCAACAACATGTTGGTTAGCCTTCTAATCAACTGGTTGTGATGAAGCCTGAGAAACTGGTTGAGCCTCCTGCTTGGGAGCTTGCTTTTGCCCCTCCTATGTTGCACGCTTTTCACGCTCCAAGGACTTCTTGAGAGCCCTTTCTTCCTCGAACTTCACATCACGTCTGATCACTGTCTTCCAGAGTGCTGGGACGTACACCCTGTACGCCTTAGATGTTTCACTATAACCCACAAAAATGCCCTTCCCTGTTGTGAGCTCCAGCTTCTTCTGGCTATCTGAAGACACATGGCAGTAAACAAGAGTGCCTAAGATTCGGAAGTGAGACACATCAAACTTCTTACCTGTGAAAACCTCCTCTGGTGCGACTCTACCTAGCACCCTATGTGGACTCCTGTTCTACAAAAAGCCTATAATGTTGCATTCCACTGCCCAAAGAAACATAGGTAGTCCCTTGTCATGCAACATAGCCCTAGCCACTCCAATAATGCTTTGATTCTTGTGCTCAACCACCCCATTTTGCTAAGGGTTATGAGGTGTGGTGAGCTCTCACCCGATGCCCTCCTTGGCACATAAATCTCTGAAGACATTGGAGATGTACTCCCCACCATTGTCTGACCTCGACACCTTGATCCTCCTACCAGTCTGGTTCTCCACCAAGGCTTTGAACTCCACGAACTTTGAGAAGACCTGATCTTTCTTCTTCATGAAGAAGATCCAAGTCTTTCTCGAGTGGTCATCAATGAAGGTGACATAACATTTGTATCCCATCAAGGATTGGGAGGAAAATGGTCTACATACATCCAAATGTACCAACTCGAGTGGTCATCAATGAAGGTGACATAATATTTGTATCCCATCAAGGATGGAGAGGAAAATGGTCTGCATACATTCGAATGTACCAACTCCAAGATGCTCTTGGCCCTGTTGTCTCTGTTGGAAAAGGATGTCTTAGCATACTTGCCAAGTGTGACACCCATGCACACCTCAAGTTGATCTACATTATATTGTGGTAATCCTATAATAATCTTCGTAAAAATCTTCAAGCTCCATGGTGTAAGTGCCCATATGCCTATGCCAAAGCTCCCCAAGGTCACATTTATGCGCATTGATCTCTCTGTTGCTCAAGCCCACTTTTGTCTCAAACTGTAACTTGCAGAGGTTCTTCACCCTAACTACAATCTGCTTCATGGCTCCAAAATTTAAGGGCTTGAGGAACGTCTTTCCTCTGTTGAATATATCCTTATAACCTTTATTTTCCAAGGTTGAGACTGAAACAAGATTTTTCTTCAACCCTAGGACATAGATGACATCTCTAAAGGTAGAGAGGATTCCTGGACTCCCTCTCAAACTTGAAAATACCCACACCCCGTGCTAAGTACCTGCCATCATCTCCCATATCTATAAGAAACCGAATATCCTTTTCTATCAACTAGTTGAATATCCCTTGTTTCCGATCATATGACAGTATGCTCCACTGTCAATATACCACACATTGTTGACCACTAAGCTTGCCATGCAAGCTATGAGCAAAAACTCCTCAAACTAAGAAGTGAACTCCTCCACCTCTGTTGATGTTTCCACGTGACCCTTCTTGGATCCCTTCTTCCTGTTTGAACATTTGATGGACTAGTGCCCAAACTGATGACAAGAGAAGCACTTCACTTTTCTGAGATATTTCTTCTTCTTGCCCCCTGAACTAGACTCAGCCTCTCCTAGATTTTGCTTTCCCTTGACCTTGCCTGTAGGAATTTACAGGGTAAGTTCCTCAGAAAGAATACCAAAAGGACACCGCTCACAACCAGATCACAGATCAATACACCAGTATTTTTGACGTGGTTAAAACCCTCAAAGAGGGAAACAGTCCACGGCCTGTCCCAACGTGGGTACTACAGGCAATTTATTAATCAAAGAATGAAAATTTACATAAGCTTCTCTCATGCACGGATTACCCGAACAATGACCCTCCATGCGCTTTAAATAAAACTCATGGACCAATCGGGTGTCAAGCCACGGATCAAGTGTCGGTAATACCGAGGAGAGAATGAACTGTCGGATCACTACATATCGTGACCGTCGGATTGTAAGTTACAAAATGTACAACGGTAAAGAAACACACTTTACCTAACTCTATACTAGACCAAGTTGAACTTAACTATTTCCTATGTGTCGGAATATCCTAACATCCCCCCTTAAGAACAACTTGGGATAGGATTGAAGGATTTACAAAAATGACACAATAGGAGAAGGAAGGAGGCACTAGAGCCTATCCCCCCTTAGTGACAACTTCCTGAACTCCAAGCATATATCGAAGTTTAGTGAACTTCGCCTCTGTGAGAGCCTTTGTGAAGATGTCTACAACCTGATCATCTGTTGAACAATATTGCACTTCAAGAACATGGTCATGAATGAGCTTTCTGATGAAGTGCATGTGTAGTTCAATGTGTTTGCTGCGCTGATGCTGCACTGGATCTTTGCATAGCTGAATGGCACTTTGATTATCACACCAAAGTGTGGTTGGATGCTGCTGCTCAAAGCCAAACTCTGATAGGATCTGACGAAGCCACAAGGCTTCCTTACTAGCTTCCACGGCACCACGATACTCTGCTTCTGCTGACGAAAGAGAAATGGCAGCCTGTTTCTTACAAGCCCATGTAATAGGTCCTGAACCAAGAGTGAAGACATAACCGGCAGTAGACTTCCGATCATCAGGGTCACCAGCCCAATCAGAATCAGTGAAACCAACTAACAGAGGAGCTGCTTTGGCACTGTAATGAATCCCAAACTGTACTGTACCTCGAACATAACGAAGTATTCTTTTAGCTGCTTTCCAATGACTTTCACGGGGGTTTTGCATAAAACGAGCAACAAGGCCAACAGCAAAGGAAAGATCAGGACGAGTATGGGTTAAATACAAGAGTTTTCCTACAAGTTGACGGTATAAGGTAGCATCAACTTCAGGAGAAGTACAAGAGACTGAAAGTTTGACTCCAGACTGAAAGGGAGAAGGGGCTGGCTTACAGTCTTCCATGTGAAAATGACGAAGAATATCACAAGCATACTTGGACTGGGAAAGGAAAATACCCTCCTTGGATTGCAAGACTTGAAGACCGAGAAAATAGTGTAAGTGTCCTAAGTCTGTCATTTCAAATTTCTTTTTAAGGCTGGACTTCACATGGTTTATAAGGTTGGGATCACTACCAGTAAGAATAAGATCATCAACATAAAGAACAAGGATGATAAGAGAGTTGCCCACTTTCTTGGTGTAGACAGTATTGTCAGAATGACACCTAGAAAAGCCAGATTCTAAAAGAAAGCTATCCATTTTGGCATACCAAGCCCGAGGAGCTTGCTTGAGGCCATAAAGGGATTTCTTAAGTCGACAAACAAGGCTGGAATCTGTTTGTATGAAGCCAATGGGTTGTTCCATATAGATTTCTTCCTGCAAGTCCCCATGCAAGAAGGCAGATTTAACATCCATCTGATGGACTTCCCATTTTAAAGAGGCAGCAAGGGAAAGAACAAGGCGGATAGAGTTCATTTTGGCAACAGGGGAGAAGGTTTCAGTGTAGTCAATGCCTTCAACTTGTGAAAAGCCCTTAGCAACGAGACGAGCTTTATGTTTATCAACTTTCCCATCTGGTCCATACTTGGTTCTGTAAACCCATTTACATCTAACAAGTTTGCGTCCCTTTGGTAGAGGAACAAGATCCCATGTATCATTTGTCATCAATGAATGATATTCTTCATTCATAGCTGCTTCCCAATGTGGATGGCCTGAAGCTTCTGCAAAAGTGTCAGGATCATGATTTACTGGAGCTTGAGCCAGTAAAGAAGAGGCTCTTTCAAACTGAGAACGTGTACGTCGCTGATCTGTAGGATCACCAGCAAGATCACCTGCTGCATCCCGAGTAGCACGGACCCATCTTGGAAGTTGAGGATCCTGAGAAGGTGGGGGAGGATTATCATCCTCGCTTTCATCATCTGAAGAAGAAATGTTTTCAAAAGTAGAAGAGATAGGAAGAGGTGGCACATCCGCCGGACTAGGCTCGCAGGCCGATTTATTTTCATCAAATTTTACATCTCTTCTAATGATAACATTTTTGGACTTAAATGGAATAAGTCTATAACCTTTTACATCTTCAGAATATCCAACAAAAGTACATTTCTCACTCTTAGGTTCTAAAGCTTTATGCTTTTCATCTGGAATATGGGCCCATCCTTCACTTCCAAACACACGAAAGTGACTTACATCTGGTTTAATGGAACTCCAAGCTTCTTCTGGAGTGATATTCTCTAGAACCTTAGTAGGAGTGCGATTGATTATATAATTTGCACAATTAATTGCTTCGGCCCAAAAACTAAGACTGAGTCCTTTAGATTGCAGCATACAATTAGCCATTTCCTTTAAGGTGCGATTTTTCCTTTCAGCTACACCATTTTGTTGTGGAGTGTATGGAACAGTATGTTGCATTTGAATTCCATTTTCGGTGCAAAAGTTGATGAATGTGTTTTTAACATATTCTCCACCATTATCAGTTCTTAGCTTAAGAATTTGATGTCCAGATTGTTTTTCAACAAAGGCTTTGAAGGCCAAAAATGTGTTAAATACTTCGCTCTTGAGTTTTAAGAAGTATACCCAAGTGCGTCTGGAGAAATCATCAATGAAAGTTAAGAAGTACTTGCAGCCAGAGAATGAAGCAACAGGAAGAGGACCACATAAATCACTGTGCACAAGCTGTAAAGGGGCTGAGGCGTGCCAAGAGGCACGTTTGTCAAAACTGTCCCGATGATGTTTTCCGAGTACACATCCGGAACAAACACCATCTCTGCAAGATACCATAGGAAGACCTGTCACCATATTTTCTTTACATAGATGCTGAAGGGAGCGATAGTTTAAGTGACCAAATCGCTCATGCCAAAGTTTGCTCACTTCATCATTATGAGCAACAAATACCGAGGGAAGATTTGATGACCCAAAGTTGTGAAACTTATACAACCTTGTGGAATCATCAGCAAGACCAGTAGCTAGAATCTGTTTAGGATCTTTTAGATCCTTGATTACAACATCATGAGGTGAAAATTCAACAATTTTACCTTCACCTGAATGAGTTATCTAATAGACAGATAGAAGGTTGCAGGATAAGGTTGGAACACATAATACATCATTAAACTGACCATTGTCTAGATGAACAGTTCCAGTCCCTACAACATTAAGAGATCTATCATCACCAACATATATACTTTTGGTGTTACAATCATTTAAAGAAGAAAACATGGCTTGGTTTTTGGCCATGTGATAAGAGGCTCCAGAATCAATGAGCCACTCATGAGAATGAGAAGAAGAAGATACATTTAATGCATAACCAGACTGAGATGATTGACAACGACATGCAGAAAGTGCCATTCCGGAAGTTGAAGTTGAAGTAGGCTCCACATGGATGTTATGTTTCTTCATTGCGGCTTCCAAGGCTTCCATCTTCTTAAAGCATTTAGATTCTAAGTGGCCATCTCGATTACAAAAGTTACAATGTCTATCAGTCTTCTTCCATTTGTTTTTATTGGTCTTATCATTTTGCTGAAATGATCTTTCATTTTGAGGCTGAGTTGGTTTAGAACCATTCTTTTGAGGATATGACTTCTTAGGATTCTTTGAATTTGGTTGCTGCTGGGCGGCTAACGCTTTCGTGGAAGAGTTTCCAAGATTAAGAAGACCAAGGTGTAAGAGTTTTTCTTGTTCTCTTATTAAGGAATCACAAAAGGAGTCAAAGGAAGGGGCCTTGTAGTCTTTTCCTTGACAAATGAAAGCTTCCCTTGTAGAATGGAAAGTGGAAACAAATACAGAGTAGGCTGGTCCCAACTTAGTAAGGATGGAATAAATAAGGTTACCATCTTCTTTCTTAACTTTAACACCTTCCAAGAGATATCTAAGGGTCTTGAATTTGGACAAGAAATCTTCAATGCAAGAAAAATTATTAGAATCCAAAGTAAGCAACTCATTTTCAAGTTGATGGGCTCTAATTTCATTTTTAATCCCAAAAACTTTAGCGAGTTTTTCTAATGCTTCATGAGGAGTCTCAAGTTCTGCAATGTGGAATCTAAGATCAGGAGAAATAGACATCCCTATCAAACCACGTGCTTGATCTTGTCTATTTTCCCATTTTGCAGCCTTGTCTTCATCTTTTGGTTTCTTCTCTTGGTCTGTGGCTATTCTGAAGAGACCTTTACTTCTAAGTAAATCTTCCATGTAGGCTACCCATTGGAAGTAGTTAGTGCTGTCAAGAATGACTTGGCATGGACTTTCCATTTTTAAAAAAACTGAAGCTGAAGATGCTGAAAGTAAGTGTTCCAATGGATAGATCTCGAAAAAATAGGCGGATTTAAAAAAACGGCTCTGAAAAAGGCTTCCGGATGAAGAAGTTATGGCTTTTTGAAAAAAATTGTTGACATTGCCCGCAAAGTGCGCCAATGTGCGGGAATGAAAAAATCCGCCCCCACAAAATGGAGACTTGAACCCAAGACCTCTACTCTCTTAAAATAGCTTTGAACCAATTGATCTATACAAAAAATTTGAGAGAGAGAGAGAGAGGGAGGGGGGGGGGGGCCTTGGTTTGCGTGCTTGCCTTGAGAAAGCTCTTTTTCCCTACAAAACACAAAACACAAAACCCAACACGAATATGCAAAGAAAAACGAACCTTGCGGCTCGAAGTTAGCTTTAGCCAAAAAACTAGAAATTTAAAAAAAAAAAATCTCAAAGTTAGCTTTAGCCGAAAAACTAAATATTTTTCTCAATGTTTCTGATTTTCCGAGATCACACTAAGGTGCAGGGAAAAGAGCATACGCATGAGAAAAATCCTTCCTTTCTGTTTCTGATTTGCCCAGATCGCACAGAGTCGCAGGGCAAAGAGCATACACAGAAATGAAAGGTATAGATCCGGTTAAAAAAAGGCTAAATAAACCGAAACCGAAATAAGCAGAGAGAAAATAACAGTAAACTGCAAAAAACACTGTATACCTCCCGATCTGAAAAATGACGCAGCTAGGGCTACCGGAAACCTTTTCGCGTGAAACGAAAGGGGTTCCTCACTGGAACAGATGCTCCGAACGCAACAGAGCAGTCTTCTCGGCCCGAAAGCAGTCAGAAACAGCAGATCTAGGAAACGACAGCCGCATGCAGTTCTACCGGCTTCAGATTTGGATCACCAACGGACGCGGCCCTCAAATAGCTCTGATACCATGTAGGAATTTACAGGGTAAGTTCCTCAGAAAGAATACCAAAAGGACACCGCTCACAACCAGATCACAGATCAATACACCAGTATTTTTGACGTGGTTAAAACCCTCAAAGAGGGAAACAGTCCACGGCCTGTCCCAACGTGGGTACTACAGGCAATTTATTAATCAAAGAATGAAAATTTACATAAGCTTCTCTCATGCACGGATTACCCGAACAATGACCCTCCATGCACTTTAAATAGAACTCATGGACCAATCGGGTGTCAAGCCACGGATCAAGTGTCGGTAATACCAAGGAGAGAATGAACCGTCGGATCACTACATATCGTGACCGTCGGATTGTAAGTTACAAAATGTACAACGGTAAAGAAACACACTTTACCTAACTCTATACCTAACTCTATACTAGACCAAGTTGAACTTAACTATTTCCTATGTGTCGGAATATCCTAACATTGCCCCCTTTGCCAACTAGGGCAAAGTTTTCCTTTTCCTTATTCTTCACATGAGACCCGAATTTAGCTTGCTTCCGGATCTCCTCTTGCACAAAATCACTCCATAGTCGCTCCCAATATGGAAGCTTTTCCCTGCCACTCATTGCATCAATGAAGTTTCCCATGATTTGGGAAATCCCAATAGTGCAAAACTGACAAGGTCTTTGTCCGAAATTGTCTCCCCCAACTCCAACTGAGGGTTATGAGGTGTGGTGAGCTCTCTCTTGATGCCCTCCTTGGCATATAAGTCTCTGAAGGCATTGGAGATGTACTCCCCACAATTGTCTAACATCAATGCCTTGATCCTCCTACCAGTGTAGTTCTCAACCAAGGCTTTTAACTCCACAAACTTTGAGAAAATCTGATCTTTCTTCTTCATGAAGAAGATCCAAGTCTTTCTCTAGTGGTCATCAAAGAAGGTGACATAATATATGTATCCCATCAGGGATGGAGAGGAAAATGGTTCATGTGCTTCCAAATGTAGCAGCTCCAAGATGCTCTTAGCCCTGTTATATTTGCTAGAAAAGGAGGTCTTAGAACACTTGCCAAGTGGGCAACCCTTGCACACCTCATGCTAATCTACACTGTACTATGGTAATCCTGTAGCAATCTCCCTCAAAATCTTCAGTGCTTCATGGTGTAAGTGACCCATACGCCTATGCTAAAGCTCCCAAGAACATATCTATGCACATTGATCTCTCTGTTGCTCAAGGTCGCTTCTATCTCAAACTATAACCTATAGAGGTTCTTCAGCCTAACTCCAACCTGCTTCATGGCTCCATAATTTAAGGGCTTGAGGAAAGCCCTTCCTCTACTGAAGATAACCTCGTAACCTTTGTTTTCCAAGGTTGAAACTGAAACAAGGTTTTTCTTCAACCTTGGGACATAAATGACATCACTAAGGTAGAGAGGATTCCCAAACTTGTTGATTTGGGGTAGCATCGGATGTGCTCTAGCCATGAAAATTGGTGGAGAGGCTAAAGCACATGAGATCTCCAAGACACAAAAATGGTTTCGACAAATTGTACCCGGTTTGGGAGATATTAAAATAATTAATATTTTTAATGGAGTTCCTAATTCTAAACTTAGGAAAAATAAAATATTAATGGGTATTAATATAAAACTAGGTTAGAAGGTTCCAAAAGTCATGGATAAAGCCAAATCTAATCTTAGCCATCGATTAGAGATTTAATCTCGATCGTTGAAGGACCAACGAGAAAAGTATAAGAAGAGGCTTGAGGGTTAGTTCGAGAACACACCAGAGTGATCAATCATTCATTTTTCTAGAGCAGGGTTGCTAAGCAAAGTCGAATTAGTGATCAACAGTGGGGCAGTGAGTACTGGACAGAGAGGTAGAGATAGTGCCGAGAGACCAGCGCAGAGGCAGAGAGCAAGAAGCAGCAGCCAGAGCAAGCCATGTAGAGCCCAGCAGAGACAGTGCAGAGGCCAAAGGGCCTGCATCATCCACGTAGAGGGCAGCAGGAGTGACGCAGAGGGTCCCAGAGGCTACGCAATGCCTTAGAGGGCTGACGCAGAGGCTTCTGAGGCTGATGTAGAGCAGCAAGAGGCTGACACGGTGCTTCATAGTTGCTGGAGCGGGTTTCATGGGACAGGTTTTCTAAATACCTGTTTCCGAATAGAGAGGTATCACTATCCACTGTTTTTCTCTGTCGGCTGAGCTAGTCAGGCACCCAGTTGTACTCAAGGAAATACTGCATAATAATAAACCCTCTTAATAACTACATCGGTTTTCCCGTATTGGGTTTTTCCAGGGACATTTGTCCAAAAATAACGATGTCACTTGTGTGCTTGTTTTCCTTCAGTTGATGATCTGTAGATGTTGTGACTGTATTGTGTTTATTTCGGTATTTAAATGTTTTAAATAACTTGTTCAGAATTTACAAGTAGAAGAAATAAACCACCAGAATACAGATTAATTTTCTAATGGATAGACTTAGAAAATTCAACATGGTATCAGAGCGTGGTTGCAGATCACAAGAAATCTGAAGGCATCAGCTGAGCAGAGAATTTGCAATAGATTCAGTTGTCCCAAGTTACAAATTTGATCCTTGCAGAAAGCAACAGAGGAAGGGTTGATGCAAAGGGACTACATCATCAGTCCATACCTGAGAGAGGCCAGCGCAGAGGTTGAGGAGGGTAAAAACAGGCTCACGCAGAGGTCAAAAGGGCTGACGCAATTGGCTGAGGGAGTTTTTTTTCTAGTGCCAGGATTGCACAGAGCCAAGAGGCTCAATGCTTCAGTTGTTGGGGCAAAGGAAGCTATGGGCTATTTGCGGGAGTGAAGCTGGTGGGGTACTGTGGTTAGAACAGTACCTAACACGACAAAACCAAGGTAGAGGAAGTTTCTGCCAAGGCGAATTTCTAGCCAAGGAATCTGGATCAGTGTTGCAGTTGCACAGACGATTGGAGAGGGGCAACTTGATGGTTGGTAGAAGGATTTCCAAGAGGGAAATGGAGACTCAGAGGGAGTCCAGAAGAGAACTTCCAGACTGGAAGTAGAGAGACTCAACAGGAGTCGAACTGAGAACTTCCAGGCAGGAAGTAGAGAGACTCGGAGGAGTCGACAGAAGAGCAGCGAGATGGTCGTGAATGGGCTGAAAGATCAAGACAGGCTGGACGGAGCGTCCAACTTTGTGGCCTGGAAGGCCAGGATCTTGTCCATTCTAGACAGACATCGTATCAAGGGCTTCGCCTTGAGAGTGATAGCTATCCCAGTTGACCTAGTAACTAATGAAAGGTACGAGGAGGCAATGGCTAAGGCAAAGTGTATCATCCTTGATGGGGTCAAGGATCATGTGGTCCCACATAATGCCAAGAAGGAAATGGCAAAAGAGATGTGGGACACTTTGAAGACATTGTACCAGCATACTTCCGTGCAGAGAAAGAGGCTCCTGGAGAATCAGCTAAGGTCATACCAGATGCAGCAGGGAGAGCAGATAGATGTCTTCCTCAGTCGGTTGAAGGAGATCCATGACCAACTGACTTCCATAGGGGCCAGGCCGGATCAGGAGTTGATGGTAAGGACCGCACTTAACGCAATCTCTGAGGATTGGGAGACATTTGTCCAAAGCATATTGGGTAGGGCGAGTCTTCCGGATTGGGAAGAAATGTGGGCAGCTCTTCATCAAGAAGAGATCAGACGGCTGACCAAGACAGGAAGTAGCAGAAAAGGGGTCAGGATCAAGAAGGAAGAGGAAGAGGATACAGCTCTAGCATCTACAGGAAAGCAGGAGAAGAGGAAGAAGAAGGACCTCTCCAAGGTCAAGTGCTTCCATTATGGGGAACTGGGTCACCATGCGAACCAATGTCCGAGGAAGAAGAGCAAGGGAGAGGCTTCTGACTCAAAGGCAGTGCCAGCGAAGGTGGAGAAGAAGTAGAGGAGGATGACGATTATGCCATGAGTGCTCATGTGCCACTTGACAAGAAGTGGGGAGACATTGAGCTGTAGTCAAGAGGACTATAGGCGATGAGGGGCAAGATTCTTGAGGTACCCAACCTCTTGGATTATACCTTTGCTACGGGAGCCCCGAAGAGGAGTAGCAGAACTGGAGGATGTAGGTAGAGATAGATGCAGATGATGCAGCAGAGAGTGCTAAAGTGGAGGAGTCCCCGGGCAGCGCGAGGCTAGCAGGTTGCAACAGTGCGAGAGGCACAGGAGTGTTGCAACAGTGCAGGACGGCACAAAGAGAGTTGCAACGATGCGAGATGCAGGGAGTTGTTGCAGCAGTGCAGAGGTCAATAGAGGGAGCACTCGTTAGCGGCAAAGGGAGCTTCAGCATCAAGAGTGTTCTAGCCTAATAAGAATGTCAGAAGTTGGGTGTATCAGTTACTTACTTCTTAGTAACTGAGTTGCAGTGCAGTAGCAGTTGGCAATAGCACGATGCAACATGATGAGAGGGGGATGCAGTGCAGATGCAGTGTTGGGATGATGGACCAACAGCAGCACAGATGCAAAGGGAGCTGTCGTACGGAGGCAGCAGTGGTAGTGGTAGGGCCATGGGCAGCAGTATAGGATGCAGCAGTGTAGAGGATGTTGGGCAGGGAGACCTTGCATAAGCATAGGTACCGGTGCTGAATAATCAATGTCATGCTCAGTGAGGAGTATTACTAGAGCACAGTCCTCGCTAAGAGGGAACGTTGATTTGGGGTAGCATCGAATGTGCTCTAGCCACGAAAATTGGTGGAGAGGCTAAAGCACATGAGATCTCCAAGACCCAAAAATGGTTTGGACAGATTGTACCCAGTTAGGGAGATATTAAAATAATTAATATTTTTAATGGAGTTCCTAAGTCTAAACTTAGGAAAAATAAAATATTAATGGGTATTAATATAAAAATGTTAGAAGGTTCCAAAAGTCATGGATAAAGCCAAATCTAATCTTAGCCGTTGATTAGAGATTTAATCTCGGCCGTTGAAGGACCAACGAGAAAAGTATAAGAAGAGGCTTGAGGGTCAGTTGGAGAACACACCAGAGTGATCAGTCATTCATTTTGCTAGAGCGGGGTTGCTAAGCAAAGTCGAATTAGTGATCAGTAGTGAGGGGCAGTGAGTACTAGACAGAGAGGTAGAGATAGTGCCGAGAGACCAGCGCAGAGGCAGAGAGCGAGAAGCAGCAGCCAAAGCAGGCCACGCAGAGCCCAGCAGAGATAGCGCAGAGGCCAGAGGACCTGCATCATCCACGCAAAGGGCAGCAGGAGTGACGCAGAGGGTCCCAGAGGCTGCGCAGTGCCTCAGAGGGCTGACGCAGAGGGTTTTGAGGCTGACGCAGAGCAGCAGGAGGCTGACACAATGCTTCATAGCTGCTAGAGAGGGTTTCGTGGGACAAGTTTTCTGAATACCTGTTTCCGAATAGAGAGGTATTACTGCTGGTTGTTTTTCTCTGTCGGGTGAGCCAGTCTGGCACCCAGTTGTACTCAAGGAAATACTGCATAATAATAAACCCTCTAAATAGCTGCACCGATGTTCCCGCATTGGGTTTTTCCGAGGACATTTGTCCAAAAAATAACGGTGTCACTTGTGTGCTTGTTTTCCTTCAGTTGATGATCTGTAGATGTTGTGACTGTATTGTGTTTATTTGGTATTTAAATGTTTTAAATAACTTGTTTAGAATTTACAAGTAGAAGACATAAACCAGCAGAATACAAATTAATTTTCTAACGGATAGACTTAGAAAATTCAACAAAAATCCCTCTCAAACTTGATAGTACCCATGCCCTGTGCTAGGTACCTTCCACCATCTCCCATTTCTATATGAAACTGCATATCCTTCTCCGTCAACTAGCTGAAATATGTCGTGTTCTCGGTCATATGACAGGATGCTCCACTGTCAATATACCACACATTGCTAACCATTGAGCTTGTCATGCAAGCTATGAACAAAAAACCCTTCTCAAACTAAGAAGTGAACTCCTCCACCTTTGTTGATATTGCCATTTGACCCCTCTTGGATCCCTTCTTCCTGTTTGGAAACTTGGTGGAGTAGTGCCTATTACCTAACACCTTGTGGGTGATATCTATAGGAGAATTTTTTTCTCCTAAATGATCCTCAGCTAGTAGCCAGCAACCCCTTGTAGCCACCAGATAGCTCGATGTGCCATTTTCTCCACGACATGAGTCAGCCATGTGGTCCTTTGCCCATCTATTATGATCGTATATTTGAAGGTGGGCCTTCCAACCCCGAAGGTATGGCTTTTCATTATGTGATTGAATATTTTTGTTTACTTATCATGGACACTTTTGGGCATTGATTAGTGGGGGGATTCAGTGGAAAGAGTGGACTAGGTTTGTACTCTTGTTTCCTCAGCCCCTTTTGGTAGTTAACCTTGTGTTCTAGTCATGTGGGATCTCCTTTACTAACTACTATGCTTTAGGATAGCACTACATGGGGAACCTCAATTTTGGTTTCATGATCCTGCTTCCCGACACCATATTTATCATCCCCCCTCTGCTCATTACAACCCCATTCATCATATTTCCCATCTGGGTCCACATTTGCCCATTGGGTCCACAAGGAGTTAGCCTCCCCCTTCTCTTGTCCACAAATTGGGTCGGGCCTAGAACGATACCCCGGAGGTTGATGCAGTTAAAAAGAAAAGAAAAAGCATATTTGGCCTCTCAAAAGGAAATTGTACCATAAAATGCAAAAGATGGTCGAGACATACACATTTAGCACATGGGCAAAAGCTAAACATGGGCTCTACCCCCTATCATTATGGCCATCACCCTGGTTCATAGGGCCCTATATGAGCCCCTTCCATCATAAAGGAACCCATGATGGTCCCAACCCCTGGTGGGTGACGAACTGCCCTACCAAGAGAGGGGAATTCGTTACTATAACCCACACATCATGCTCTCATCCCCTGGAGCCCCAAGCAGTTATAAGAGATAAATCAATAAAAGGAAAAAGGCATATGAAGAAGGGTGGAAAAACAAAGGTCGGGGTAACTCATTTACCACGATTTCTCCTTCCTACATTCATATACCCAAATGTGAGCTTCCCTTGTTTAGGCTACCCTTGTACCATGGCATGTGGCCTAGAGCTTCCTCTTCATGCCCCAGTCCATTTCATCACTATATTGCATGCCACCTACCATTTGACGGATGTACCATGGACATGTCACCCCCTTTAGAGGTTGAAACCACCTAACAGGGTCCTTGGTTAACGTCCTTATTGAGCTTGGAGACACGTGTACATGCCAAAGCCCACTATGGAAGGGCATGCCACTAAGAAGTGTCCACTTGTTTCCATGGTTTATAAGCTCCTTTACTCGATTACTCTAGTAATTTGTTGTACTGGAAGGTGAGGGGACACATTAGATCTTATACAGGATTGCAGGTGGGTCTCCATTTGGGGTTTGGTCTCCCTATACAGGGTCCAAACCCTCCAAAGAGTCACATTGGCACTTGTAGGGTGAGCATTGAGAGCCATGGGCCTCCACCATAGCAGAGAGCACTTCATGGATCCCCAGCACCATTCATTGATTCCTCGTGTTCCACCTTTTTGGATGAGGATGATGCACCTAGATCACCATGCCCAGTTGGCTTCACACTTGTACCATACACTTAGCAGATGTTCCAAGGCCCAGATGAGGATGTGTCTCACCATGGGAGGTAAAGGGAGGGCTTATGTCACCATTCTAGCCCTTGCAAATGTTTACAGGTGTTGTCGCACAAAGTGTTCAAGCACCGCGACAACACTCAGAGTAAGGGTTGTCACTCTAATCCTTACTCACTCTGTTTAGACTCTCTCCTAGACAAGTCAAGGGGGGTAGTCCCTAGGGGTAAATGAATGAGGAAAACCTGTGGAACACAGGCTCTAGGAGACTTAAGGCTGAATAACTTAATGAAAATGAGACAAGTTCTGATTAACTGAGTTATTTATATATATCAACTGAGATGAATAAGACACAACCACAAGATAGAAATGATTTTTAGACCAGTGCCTTAGATGCTCAATTAACCATGAACCTACTTGAAGAAATCAAATCAAGTTATTCAGAAGAAGATTAAAGATGTGATAGAAACAACGATCATGAACAATTAGATGTAAAGCATAAGAAAATGCTCAAAACCTTAGCATGCAAAATATTCTAGCAATTAAATTTCGAAAAATTTAAATCCCATGAAGAATTATGAAATTTAAATGCTAAGTAATTCACAATCCTAGAATTAAAATGATTCTTCTTTAATGAACCAGATCTAGAAAAAATTTCGTTCTCATATGGTCAATCTTTAGAGACAATTTAAAATAATATTAAGCGTGTTTGACTATTAAAATAATCAATACCACAAAAATTTCCCTTTAAATTTTACCTCGGACACAAAAAGACACCAAGAAGGAATTTTAGATTAAAAATTTAAACTGTCCCTTGGATAATTTTTAATGTGCGAAGTCTTATGAAAAAATTTAATGTGGTAAATGATCAATTAACTTTTTTAACGTGACAAAAGTAAAAAAAATCAAAAGGGTTAATAAATTAATTTTTTAATGGGCCATATGCCACATAAAAAAATTATATTTTTTTAATGTGAAAGCGTAAGTCCTCTTTTGATTTAATTCATTTCGAAATTTCAAATTCACATAAAAATGAAATTTTTTTAATCTTTTAGGTTTTTATATCAAACAAAATAAAATAAATAAATAATAATAATAAATAAAAGAAATCAAAACACGAATAAAACCAAAGTTGCATGAGAAAATTAAAACAAAAAATAAAAAACGTGAAAAGCAACTAAAAAAAATAAAATCGAATTTGTTTTAAAAAAAAGGTCTAACCCTAACTCATAACAAAACAAAGGATAAAACAAAAATAAAAAGGAAATCGACTTGATTGTTTGTATGCAGGCTCGAACTTGGCGGTGGCAGAGAGGAACTCACGACAAGGAGCAGCAAGTATGGAGCTTGGGCATCAACAGAAGGAAGAATGAGAGTGCGGAGCCGAGGGAAAAGGGGACGAAATGGTAGCAAGCAACGAAGAGGGGAGCTCAAGCAGCTAGGACGAGGAAGGGAGTTTGCAGTTTGAAGAGGAGAAGGAGCCGCATGGGTTATGGAGATGGGTGCTACACGAAAGAAACGAAAGGATATGTAGGGGTGCCGACAGGGAGAGGAGCTATAGGTCGAGCAACGATGACGAAAACGCAGCAGCAGCAGAGGGAAGAAGATGAATGTGACTGCAAGAAGAAAAGGAGTAGCCGACAGAGGAAAAGGAGTGTGTTGCAGCAAAGAAAGGATGCAATGAGGGTCGAGGAGGAAGGGACACAGGGATGGCAGCAAAGGAAGAAGCCAAGAGCTTAAGCAGTGTGATGCCCAACTTTCTTTTTTAATTTTTCGAATTTTTTTTATGAAAATGTGTCGTAAAACCCTTGGAAAAATACGCAAATGAACCCTAGAGATCCGGATCTTACCCTCCAGGGCCTAGATCCGAACTCTACACTGTATTTCTCCCCGAATCTGCAGCTAGGGACAAAAAAAAAACACACCCAGGCAATATATACAATGATAAATCTGAAAACAAAAACAAAAAAGCAAAAACCTAGTTAGATAATTACAATAATTACAAATTGAAGGCTCTAATTAGCCAGATCTATCATTATGTTGTACAAAAATTTAAAAAATTTAAATTTTAAAAGGAGGTGCTAGCTCAAAACCCTCATGCATCACAAAAATAAAATCTTATGATAAGTCTGGAGCTTATTTAGCTGGACTCTTCAGGAAATACAGATCGGGAGTTGGCTGGTCCAACTGAAGACTATCCCCTAACGCCCGATAATATATCTCAAGATTTCTCTGCAAAACTCGATCTAGCCATTAAAAATAGAGCGATAAAATATTAATTAAATTTCGACATATAGAGATACCTGCTATTACGTTCAAAATTAAAATTATTATTCAAACCCCAGCAAACTGAACAAGATACCTGTGGTTAGATCACTCTTTAGAAGCTATCATCATTGGCTTTAGAAAAAATTATGCATGAAATAAAACATCTTACAGCATTTCCATGAAGAGTAACACTAGCAGAATTTAACCCCAAAGTCTTTTTGTATTATCCAGAAAAATATTACACCAGAGCTTCTTGCTAAGCACACGACTCAGAGATCAGATAAATCGACTGACAAATGACCTCCAATTTAAAGATAAATCCTCCAACGGCTAGTTCGAGTAATCCTCGTCAAAATAATCTCGACCGTTGATAAAGACCAAAATATATTTTAATCTCATCTGTCGAATTGATTTTGAGGAAATTCGAATTTTTCATTTAAATGCACTTTAATTAACTCAAAAAGAATTTTTGAATTAATTTCCCCAAAAATTTGACTTTGACTTAACCCCCAGGGATCAAAGATTTAAAATTTATCAAAATAATTAATTTACCTTAGTCCTGGGACCTCTTAAAATTCATTTTTTTAGGACCGACGAATTTTGCTTTTGGAGAATTTAAAATTACCTAGAACTTAGAATTAATTAAATTTATGGCTTAGGATTTTAATTAAATTTGGGCCAGAAAATTTAATTAATTAACCTATGAGGGGATAAATTATTTTTCCAACCCTCAAATGTTTAGCCATGGTTTTCTAATTATGAGGGACCATGCGCTAGACATTTTACATCAAGATTTACATATTTTTACATCATAAAGGGGGAAAACCCATTTGTTACAGACCCTCACAGACTACCCATTTCTGCGACACAAGTATAATCCAATAAACCAAGCAATTTGTAATAAAATAATCTAACCAAATAGTTAGGATTATTCTCAAATTACTTTTACATAGACTCAATCTAGAACACTAGGACTCGCCTAAGATCCTAGCGACAAAATCCATTTCAGCTTTGGGGTAAGACTAGAGGGAAAAACTATGTCGATCATCTGAAAATGAATCAGCGAGACAAAAAACCTCCTAGAATGGAGATCGTCACTAGAAAGGTAGGTTTACCTAGGTCGTTACATACATGACACGGGTCTGTTGAGACTACTTACATTATACACATGCAAAATGGGTTTACATAACATATTGGAAGTCAAGCTGATGATGATAGTTGGACGGCACGGACACATTGATCAGGCGCTATCCCTTTTGTGAAAAAATGGGGTGTACTGCTATGGGTCGTTGACAAGTAGTGGCCAACAACAGGGATTATTAATCCACTTGGAGACCCATGAGGATGTCATTGTGCCCCCACACCCACTTGGGGACACCACATGTGACTTGCTTGATATCAAGGGGCCAACCCCTTGATCACTATGTTTGAAGCCTATTCTCTCAACTTGGCACACTTTGGACTCCACTAGACCTTGTCAATGGCCCAATGACTCATGTTTATTATTTTTCCCTCTTGAGAGGCTTTATCTTTGTATTATTGAGCTATCTTGGTCGGCTTGTCACCAAGTCATGTCATTATTATACATTATTTTATTATTTGGGGCATTATTAGGATATTCGAACCCCCTTATGGATTGTATAAATAGATGAGAGGCTCATTCATTCCTCTCATCATCACTTGGATTGGATTAGTATCTCTTAAGAGATTTTTGCACTTGTTTTATGGATGAAATTTTTGGAGTTTCTTGATGCACTATGATGTTTAGATTTTCGCTATTGTCTTTGGAGCTTCTTTCTAATGCAAAGTTGATGAATGTATATACTCTCTCTCTTATGTAAGTGAAATTTTAATGCTATTCTTGTTATCTTACTTGTCTAATGCATGGTATTGTTATCATTATTCTTGTATGGGTTAGAGTAATGCGAAATTCTTTTGGAAACCTAGAACAAGTGATTTAATGCATGAATTTCTCTTTGAGGGAGTGGATGATGTTCCTGGAGGCACCTCATAGGTTGAAAGACCTCGAAACTTCATCTCCTTTGCAAATTTGAAGTATAAAACCCTAATAACCTAGTTGTTGCACTTGGAAAGGCTAGTGCAAGTCAATTAGGGTTCCTTAGCATAAGAAAATCTTCGATATAGGTGTATCTTGACTCCATTAAGCCCAAGAAGCAAGGAATTGATCCTCGCATCCCTTTGGTAGTCAAAATTACCCTTCTTTTGTTCATCTCTTCCAATTTTAGGCCTAACCCTAGAAGGTCTCATAGGGCATCAAGCCAAATCTTTTCTAGGCATCCAAAGCCCTTGAAAATTGATCCACAACTACCCTAGGGTCTTCTCAAGGGGTCCTCCAATTTTGAGCTCAATTGGATGGTGGAATCCCGAGATATCATAGGCCCTAGCTTAAGGATCATTCCTCTCCCTAGATTGCTTTGGGTTAATGTCCTCATTTGGATCATTGCATTTGAATTTCAAAAGAAGATTACTCCTATGATCCTATTCTCATCCCTAACCTACTCAAGCCCCTCCATTGTTGGTCAACTCCACACCCTTGACCTACTTTGGGTCACTTGGGTTCTTTGTGGTCCCAAAACTTTGTAATTCAAATTCTACAAGGATTGCATAGAAACCATTTCTCCTTAGGGATCCTTAGGTCTGGAATACATCTTGTCAAGGGAGATTCTCCAAACCTAGGCTTAAGTATCCCCTTAGCCCTTCCTAGAGAGCCTACCACCTTGCTTCTAAAGCAAGTAAGCCATTTGATTGAGTCTCTCTTATGAATAGGCTTTAGGAATCGCTCCTTATCCCATTATTGATTTATCCATCCTCGTGATTCCTCTCATATTGGGTATCCTTCCATCGGTGAAAGTCCGTAAAGAGCAGGGAGTTTTAGCTGAGGTGACAGTGGGCTATTGCTCCATTATTGCCCCTTGATCTAGTAGTTGCTCTATAGGATCCCCTCCTAGGACCCCTACTAGTTTGAGAGGTAACAGTGCCCAAAGTAATGACAAGAGAAGCACTTCACTTTACTAAGATCTTTCTTCTTATTGCCTCCTAAACTGGACTCAACCCCTCCTATATTTTTTTTGCCCTTGGCCTTGCCCCCTTTTCCATCTAGGGCAAATTTTTTCTCTTCCTTAGTCTTCGCATGAAACCCAGATTTAGCTTGCTTCTGGATCTCCTCTTGCACGCAATCACTCCATAGCCGCTCCTAATCTGGAAGCTTTTCCCTACCAATCACTGCATCAATGAAGTTTTCCCATGACTTGGGAAAGCCCAATAGTGCAAAACTAACAAGGTCTCTGTCTAAAACTGTCTCCCCAACTCCAGCTAACTTGTCCCTCACTTGGGTGAATCTGGTAAGGTATGAGATCACGAACTCAGACTTGGTCATCTTGATATTTATGAGTTTATCTCTAAGTACCAACTTCTTGGCCTCACTTGAACCCTGGTATAACCCTAAGATAGTTTTCCACATGGCCTAAGCTATCTTCTTTCTGGAAAGGTGAGGTATGATGTGATCCTTGACTCCTTCAAGAATTATTCTTCTGGCCTTTGCGTCCTTCTTATTATGCTAGGCCAACTGCTAAGGGTCTTGTGGTTGGGCTGGTGGACTGTCCACAAATTCCCACACTCCTTGCTCCTCTAGCACTACATCAATCCTCTCCTTCCAAGAACAGAAATTTGAGGCCCCTTCAAGGCAGTCCTCAAATCTCAACCCCAAATATGCCATTCTGCAAGTTCGAACTGCTCAGAAACCCTTGTGCAAAGCCTGCTTGAAAAAACCCTACGTAGATTATGCCTTGGTCATGCAACCAGAAACCTTAGCGCAACCCTGAAGTGAACCGTGTATCCTTTCCTGAATCTTTCACTTGGTCCTCAGGAAAATAACACACTTTTTGGTCTTCAATCAAAGACCTGCTCTAATACCATGTTAGCTTTCTAATACCCAGCTACTAATTTAATAAAAAAATTGTGATGAAGAAACTGAAAACTGAACTCCAAACACTTTTACTAAATATGCTGAGTATTCTAATATATAATAGCAGCAGAAAATAAATTCACGAACACATAAGCACACGATAAAAAATACACCAGAATTTACCCAGGAAACCCCAACTTGTGAAAACCTGCCAACTTGTGTGTTCTATTATTATTATGTCAGCAAAAATCTCAAAAAATTGATTACAAATATTGGGAAAAAAATCCTCTTCAATTAATTTTCCCTCAAAACATTGTTCTATGTCTTTCTAACCAACTCGACCTCTACATACGCAGCTATACGGACTCTACAGGCTATTTGGCCCTCCTATGAAGGCTAAGTCAGCCTTGGAAAGTGAGCACATTGGCTAAAGAAAATATGAAGAAATTTGACCTCTCTTCTTTGCCCTAATGCGTTTATCTGGAAAAATCTCTTTTGCTGAGCTAAACACACAAATCTCTAGCGCATAATCTAATTAGCCAAGTTTACTCCCTTCCCTCTTTATAAAATCAAACTAACACATCAACTCAAGTCTAACTAGCCCATCAACTCCACGAATAGCTGAGATCGATTTACTTTTTTACTATAGGAAATTTAGAATCTCATAAGTCAAAATTAAGAGAAAGTATAATTGCGCCTTAGCTTAACTTGTGGGTCCCTCTGCAAAATTTAGCGCACTTCTAAATTTAGCAAAACCCTTCCATCTCTAACTTCAATTAATAGACTCAAGAAAAATTACGTCTTTAGGAAAAGTAAACTTCTTTCTGACCTCATCATAAAGACGATATGCCTTTGTGGTATTTGAATACTCCAAGAATATGCACTTCCAACTCCTTGCATCAAGATTGTTTCTTTACTACTTAGGAATCAAGGTATAGCAAGTGGAATCAAAGACCCTGAAATGCCTTATTGAATGAATGTATCCATACCACATTTCATAATGAGTCTTATTTTTAAGAGCATCAAATGGATATGTGTTTTTCACTTATATTGCACATAGAACTGCATCGGCCCAAAACATCAACTTTACATTTTTTATAACATCATGGAATGAACCATATTCAAGATAGTCTACTTCATTCTTTCAACTACACCATTTTATTGAGGATTGTATAGCACAGTTGTTTGATGTTGAATCCCACATTGCTGAAGATAGTTTTCAAATTTATTATATTCTCTTCCATTATCAATACGAAAAGAGTTAATATGTGATTGTGCTTCATTTTGAATCCATACATGAAAATTTCTAAAAGTTTCAAAAGCTTGAGATTTATCTTTCAACAAGTACACCCAACACATCCTGGTGTAATCATCAACAAAAATCATCATATATTTATTACCATTAGCAAATGGAACAAGCATGGGACCACACAAATCAAAATGTATTAGTCCAAATTTTCTACATGCTCTAAAGTCGGGAATCATGGAGGGGTTGTTTGCTATGTTTTTCAAGGATACATGCATAACGTTGCCTTATTTTCCTAGGAATAGTAGGAAAACTAGAGACACCATTCTTTTTCAATAAACAGAGGATCTCATAACTAATATGTCCAAATGTAGCATACCATAGAAGAATAGATGGCAATGTACCTTCATTGTGATGAGAGAAGTATGCAGAATTTTGTGCATGATTAGATGTTCCTTTCATCTTCAACAGTCTTTCATCCTCTACTCCAATCATGACAACCATGTTGTTGAAATTTTTCCTAATTTTTACTTTGCCATCAAAGTGTTAAAATTTGGGTACCAAAGGACAAGTGGTTCCCTAAGGCTTTGATCTTTGGTCTAGGGAAAAGTGTCCAAATTTATTTGTACTTTTCTCCTAAAGTGACTTTATAAGTGATAAAGTCAATTTAATTTAAAAGTGACTTTATATGTGGTAAAATTACATTCTAAGTTAAAGGTGACTTTATTAAAGTCAATGAAGAATTAAAAAGTGAAAAAGTGACTATGGAAATAAAAGGCTAAGTGGGTCTTTATTTAAGTGGGTGAGTTAAAAAATAGAAAGTGAGGATTAAATGCACATTTATTCTCATCCCTAGATCTAAATGAATTTCAGCCATTAGATCTTTGGGTAACCCAAAAGGTCATTTAGAGAGTCAAAGGAGAAGAGAAGAGAAAGAGATCAATTCATTTTTTTCATCAGCGTTTGAGAAAAAGAGAAGAGAGAGCAAAGAGAAAATTTCTGAGCAGTAAGGAAGTGAAGGAGAGCAGCAAGAAGACATTTCAGCAAATCTGGGCAGCAACATTTATTGGCACGCATCTTAAGGAAAAATCGTACAGTAGGAGAAAGGCACAAAAATCGAGGAAGAAGGGCAGCAGCGAGGGCATGAATTTCAAGGCAGATTTGGGCACAATTTTCGAGGCAGACGTACTGTTGAAATTCATACAGTCCGTACAACTTCAAGGCATGCCGTACAACATTTAATGTTGTTTTATTGCTGGAAAATTTCCGTTTTGGTTGTTCGCTGATTGGCATGATTTTCGAGGTGGAGTTCAAGCACAGAAATCAAGATAAGTTGTAATTTGTGGTTGCTGGAATTTTCACTGTGTATTTCAGTTTCTTTGTAAAAGCATTTTTAGAAATAAAGGAGAGCTCTCAAACTAGTTTTCCCCAAGAGTTGTAGGGGGTTTTTCCAAGGTCACATTGACCAAAAATCACTGTGTTATTTTCTGTGTGTGAATGTCATAATTTTGCTTTGTTTTATTTCTGCAATTTCAGCAGTTGTAAAATCTCTAAATTTGTGTTTTCAGAAAATATTGTCATTTCCGGATTTTAGAATTTTTATCATGTTTGGATTTAAAACTAAATGCATGGAGTGATAAGGAAAACTGATAACCGAAGTGGGGGTTGAAATTTCTTCACAAAGATATGGATGGAGTGGCCTTGGTGTTGAATGTGCACAAGGGATAGCCTTCACAGCTCTAGAAGATAGAGTGCATCATGAAGAAGAAAATCTAGGAATATAAGTAGTTTAAGCCTGATGGTGCCAAGTCCCAAAGGTTTGAGACTTGATTTATCTACAAATACACTATGCCATCTACATTATCATTAAAATCTTCAAATAAGTCGCTCAAGGATGTCATGTGCAATAATACACATGTTTCAAGCAAATATGCATCTCTCCA
Organism: Pinus tabuliformis; assembly: GCA_031772625.1. NCBI lineage: Eukaryota > Viridiplantae > Streptophyta > Pinopsida > Pinales > Pinaceae > Pinus > Pinus tabuliformis. The sequence continues at coordinate 201,577,784 of CM062815.1, read as the reverse complement.
AGAAGCAAATGAAGTGTGAAACAAATCTTCAATTACTCCAATATTGCTATGCCAAATAATCTAATGAGTGAATTTAGGTGCTTTACCTTTCGCTGGATCTGGTGCTTTACCTTTGTCTTATTTCTAATCTTGTTTATCTTCGATCTTCTCCCAAGGGATTTTGCATGCCAATGCATCATGTCCCTTTTTGTTGCAATGAATGCAATGAAGGTCAAGTCTTTCTCCTTGGTGGTGTCTACCCCCTGCATATGTAGTTCTTTCTTCCATGTCCTCTTTTACTGTTTTCTCCTCTTGAAGAGTCATGTGACTGATTCTTCCCTTTCTAAGCAAGACATACGGTCTCTCTAATGGGTTGAGTTGTCTTCCTTTTTCCAAAGGCTTTCTTGTATTTTGCAACTTTTTCCAGAAAAGAGTCAAATGCAATGTTGCACGAAGTAGGGATGTTTTTTGGAAGCAAAGTGTTGAAAGCGTGATTTTCCAAAAATCTTTGAAAGCGAAGCGTCTCATAAGCACGCGTGTGTGTGTGTGTGTATTATTTTGAATGTCTATTTAAAAAAAATACATAATGCCAAATTAGTTGCAAAATATATGAAAACATGCATATTTGTACATAAATCAAGATAGAAATGGCATCTATAGTACATTAATGATTAATTATTTGAGCATCAACCATCTAGATTCTAGCAATTATCAACAAACATCAATTTTTTAAGCATATCACAAACAATAGAAGGTAGAAAGTATCAAATTTTTAAGCATATAATAGAAAGTAGACCATTAAAAAAACATTCAAATAACTTATCAAGCAACTGTCAACATGACCAAATAATAATGTTTACAAAATAGGCCACCACCATATGCGCACTGAAGTGGGGATACTAAAAAAGTTCAAATTCACAAACTAAAGTCTAAGACTCTAATCTATCATCCATACACAAATAAAGTAGTAAATTATGAATATATCTACTAATATTTGCTCCTTAGTACACCACCATGATGGTTGCATGGGCCTCCATGTGATGGCAGTGAAGTAGATTGTGGTTGTGGAACTGAAGATGAAACCCCTGCTGAAGATTTAAACATGGGAACAATGGCACTAGATGGGGGTGGCATCTCAACATGATCATCATCATCCTAGATAAGGGAATCCTCCAATTGCTCCAAATACAACACCCCATCCTCCAAATTATCCTCCTCTGGATTTTTCTCCCAAACCTTTAAATATTTATTTGTCTTTGCCTCCTCATAGTAACGAGACAACAATCGCAAGTTGTAATGAACATAAATCAAGTTCTCTACCCTATTTACATTCAACCTGTTTCTTTTGACTTTGTGGATGAAACTATAGGTGCTCCAATAACTCTTTGCAAAAGAAGTGTTCACCACCTATGAGAGCACCCATATTGCCAAACATTGTAGATGTGGAGGAGCATTGCATGCATGTCCCACCACTCAAGTGAAGACAAATTCCCTTGACCTCTAAGTGTATGATTGGCCCCAAAGGCACCAATGCCAAAGTGGCAAGGACATAGTTGCTCAACTGTCTCTATATGGTGTCACATTCTTCTTCATCAGGGACTAATCTATCCAATGCTTCCATATAACCAGCTTGAACTTCTAGATCTTAGTGTGGTTTTCTTTTTCTCCCCCCACCAGGTGTTGGTGATGAAAACCATGATATAATATAGTATTTAGGCGTAAGAACATATGCTAAGGCATGCAATGGAATGTTTAGCATTTCCCATCGTTTTTCCACCTTTGCAGGAATATAATTACACAAGTTGATATCTCTAGGCTCAACAATGTCTTTAATCTGCCCCAACATGCTATCCATCTGCTCATGCAGCTCCCTAATTATTGACCAATTTGAATATGCAATCTTTGATCATGTAATAAATTGGCTTGGTGAATTGCAAAACATATTTAACCTGTGACCAAAAGTGGTTGTCAAGAATTATGTCCTTCACTATATTAGCACCATCTCTATCAATGCTCATGTCATCCTATGAATCACATGTCACAATAGCACTTGCTTGTCTCACCTTCAATAAGCGCCTAGAGGTGAGGTAATAGCTTGCAAATATAGTTTTTGCAATCTTAAGCAACTACAACTTGGAGTAAGTGCCATAAAAGTAATTGACCCTTGTATGCCCTGTGACAAATTTAATTAGTTGCTTCCCTCTCTTGTACAATTGATTAATCCATGACATTTTTTATGCTTCACAAGATCATGCATCGATAGGTTCAATGTGCGCACCAAGCACTTGGACCGAAAGATGTGTTGACGATGTCGCTCAATGATTTTTCCTACTCCCTTACAAATTGTTGCATTATCAGTGTTTACTTGAACCACATTATTAGGACCTACATCATTAATACTTTTCAATATGAGATCTGCAATGTTTTGATGGGATGCAGTGATGGAGGAGTCATGACAAGGAACATTGCATCACTAGTAGAAGCACCAAGAACATTTATCAAATGTTGTTTTCTAACATTTATCCAACCATCTAATGTAATAGATACCCCATAATCCCCCCCCCAATCTGTAAACTATGTCAAAGCTTTATGAATCTTTGTTTTTTCTCTGTCTAATAACAAAGTTATAGCTTTCTCATAGTTGGGGCTTTTGTTTCCATTTGGGGCTTCAATGATGGCCTTAACAAAATCATGCTAGTAGGGAGAGTGAAGCACATAGAATGGTACACTGCAAGCACAAAGAAACCACACCACTTTTGCATCCACGTCATCCCTCCAACCAATATTAAGGAAATCTGATATTGTTCTTCTAGATTCAGAGGTTCCATAAATTCCAAGAGGAGATGAAGTGTGATTGCTGCCATCAAATCTAAAGGTTACAAATGCATCGAACTAAAGTTTTTGTTTCTTACTTTGTCTTTTTTGTGAAGCCTCCTCTATTTTTATGTATTTTTTCCTTTGATCGGTTGATACCTTAGGGAAAACTAAGATCCCTATGGCACCCTTATTGTCATCACTCTCCATTACCCCACAAAGATGTCTTCTCACACAACTATATGAACCACTATAAGGTTTTCCACCTTAACAATCATGAGGGCATATAAATTGGAAGGTTCCACCACTTCTCCCCCCTCAAGTTTTGTCACAAATTTCCACAAGGGTGACAATGAAGCTTTTCCCCTTTGCATTTTATTTCCCTCTTCATCTCCTTCCCCTTCAAACCCTTCCTCCTCATCATATATTGGTTCGACCACTATCCTCTTCTTCCATTTCTTCCCTTTGATTCCTACCCCCACCAACACCATGAAAACAAAGCTAGGATGGACAACCTACAAGAGAATGAAGAAGGAGGAATGGGAAAGAGTAGGAGAGGAGGAAATAAAACACAAACAAGAAATACAAGAAATTGAGAGAGTTGGGATTTGCACTTACCTCTTTAGCTCTTAAGAAGTTGAGGTAGATGATAGCCCTTGTTATCTCCTCCAAGCTCATCCTTCTTCACTCCTCCAAGCTCTTTGTTTCTCTCTCCTCCAAATTCTCACAAATCTACTCTCAAAAACCTACTCTCCTTTGGCTCTTGAGAAGTTGAGGTAGATGGCATCCCTTGTTATCTCCTCGAAGATCATCCTTATTCACTCCTCCAAGCTCTCCTTCTCTCTCTCCTCCAACCTCTCACAAATCTACTCTAAAAAACCTGCTCTCTCCTTTGGTCTCTTCTCCTCTCTTCTCCAAGATCAAGCCAATGATGCAAGAATGAGGAAAAGAGTGGGGGAAGAGGCCTTCGAACCTCATCCTCCCTCTCCATAACTCACACTTAACTCACCCTAGGCCCACCCAAACATTGGTTGAGGCAAAAAAAAAAGCATTATAAAAAAATGATCTTGCAAAGCCGTGCATGTTCCTCTGAAACCACTCAAGAACCATGTCGAAACCATGGCAAGACCATGCATGGACCTATAGTTTCGACTTGAAAAATCATGCACAAAACCGTCATGATTCCAAAAAATTAGGAAGCGTGCATTTTTTGTTGAAGCATGGTTCTAAAATTAGGAAGTGCGGTTCCACACAATTCGCAGTTCCAACCTCTAAACCATAGAGGTGATTCCTACAACACTGGTCAAATGTAATAAACTTCAATTGATCACTAGCTTGCAGGTATTGAAAATAGCGAGAGTATGTAGGGTAGAGGGCCTTGATGAAGTTTGTTAGAGGAAGAACTATCATCACTCTGTGGCATCTATGTCATGCATGATAGCTTTGATCTCATAAGCCAAGGCCATGGGAACATCATCCCTCAACTCTAGGTTGAAGAGTTTCACTAACAGTTGCAGAAGATCCAATTTTGAGCGAGTCATACAAATATTTTAACTTCTTTAGAGCACCATATGAATCTTTAATGGAAACAATATTACAACTCATCTCTTCATTTACTAATGCAATATTTAGGGCATAAGATTTATTGGTTTTGTTCTTTCATGTGGCTAGCTCCTTATCTGATGTGAGTGTTTTAGGTCCACTGTCCTCCTCTCCTTCCTTGGTGGCAACTTCTTCTACTTCACAGATGCCATTCCACGAAACATTAAAAACGAGATTATTATTGATATTTTTGGACCACCCTTTGTAGTTCTCCTTGTCAATCAACACCACACCAACAATAGAGATGAGAGAATGCATCTTCAACATAGCTTTGAGCTAAGGTCTGGTAAGCAATATCTCTGCAATTACAATAATCTTTGGCTTTTTCTTGAATTTTAAATTGGAAACAGCATAGAAGAGAACATAAGGTCACACTTCAATATTCTTGGGCGAGGAGATATCTTGTTTGTTTGGCCATCCTTCATGTTACCAAATCATCGAAATAAAGATGTGTTTCACAACTAGAACAGGTCCCTCGACATCATACAAGACTATCTTGTGGTTGAAGTTAATAAGTCCAAACAGCGATCCTAGTCCAAGAGCTTCCAACACTTGAAGAAGCTCTTCACAAGCTCTGAAAACACTTCAAACATTGACAAGTCAACTACAGCGAATATATCAAATAAGCCTGCGTGCAACATTAATTCAAGAATCACCTATTGTCTCCTTACAAGATATTGAGTTGTCATATACATAAATACAACCAAGCAGAATATGTTCACTACCATGTAATAGATATTTCATGGAGCAAAATTCCTCAAGTTTAGATGTCGTGGACAAGTTGGAATATGAGCATCCCAATAGTGAAGGTACACCTTCACTTTTCAATTTCAGGGTATATGAACAAAAGAATGGATTTGATAAGGGTTCAAGTTATGATTTTACCCCATGCAGGGAAGTTGGAGAATGCATAAGTGATGGCAACTTATCCTTGTAAAGTTGATGTTGGGCAGGTCAAGAGTCAAGGAAGCAAAAGAAGGAAACATAGATGAAGGAAACTATGGCTGAATGCACGAAAAGTGTCAATGGATATCTTTGGATAGCTTGGGTACCTGTGGAGTGGGTGCCCTCAAGGCCTAGGCTACAATGGACCACTTGACAAAAACAACATGAACTCAAGAGAAAGCAACCATCAATCAAAGACTAAGATCATGTCTGCATCTAAGCAGACCAAACTTGAATGTTAAAGGCATGTTAATACTTCAAAGTTCAAACGAGGATCATCTTCCGATATCTAGACCAACTCCCGCAAACATGTTTCCTCCCTTGGTAGAGGCGGATAATGGTCAACCCTACTAGGTGCTTCCAACTCTCAAGGGGTGACAGTTCCAAGGTCCATCTCTTAATCAATAGGGGTTAGCGTAAATGTATGAAATGGAGGGGAAAAGGCTTCATGGCCAAGTGCCATGGTCAAAGGGACCAGCAAATGGGGAGTCCACATTCTGAGTGTATGAATGTAAAGGAGGGAGTAATTGTGAAGGCATGAGTTACCGACCTCGGCCTTCTTTTTCTACCCCTCTTGTGTGCCTTGTACTTCTTGTAATGCTTTGTATTACCACATATAACTCAAGGGTTGGAGCTTGCTCTTTATGATGTAGCATTTATATTACCCCTTAAGATCAATCAGTTTATTGCTTATCAGGGTTGGGACATGCAACGATTCCTTTTGATGTGAAGGAGCATCATGCGCTCAGGTACCGGATGATGGCTAATGAGGAGGGTCAAGCTCATGCTAGGCCTTTTCCCACGCACTAACTTAAGTCCTTGGCCATCTTTTACATTTTAATTTGTTTCCTTTTCTTTCGTTGTGGCCATGATATGCTTTTTCATTCTTTTAGCTACGTCAACCTCCAAGACAATAGTTTTTCGACCCTAAATATGAGCGTGTGGATGCCAAATCCCAAACAACCATGACAAATTAGATCCAAAGAATGGAGGTGAGATATGGGGCTTGTAATGTGCATTGGAAAGTGTCAAGTATGGTATAGGGGATGATGAACACGTTATCTCAATCATGGCTTTCCAAGTAGTGCCCCTCCTATAACCCTAAGGCCTTAAGTTATGTCCCACTAGATTAGGGCTAAAGATAACCCCCTTGATAAGGTGAGAGAATAAAATTACTATCAAGATAAGTCAATCTTCAATATCACCCTGTTAACCCTACTAAATGCCCAAAACAAACAATTATAAGCACCCGATTGCAAAATTATCAAAGTACCTTTTGAATAGTAGCCCACCTTCATCCAAGTATAAATGTTGGATGGTGAGAGGCACATGGTTGATGCGAATGGAGGAGGCACATGGCATACCATTGTCAAATAGTGGTTGTCGAGGCTGTTGGCTGGCTGGATATCTGGTTGGCTGTCAAATGTTATCCATTTTGGTGGGTAATAGGGACCACATTGCATTGGGACATGTGGACTCAAGAACTGTGAATGTTTCCAATGTTAGACTGCCATATATGAGAACTATTTGAGGGATACTGCACCAATTCCAAGGCCACATACAAACTCTACTGACACATAACCATGCGGAAAGACATAGGTCACTTTGACGTGAGCTAGACTGGCCCATACATTGATGATCACCCCGACAAAAGCAGGTTTCTCTAAAACCATGAGTTCTCGTATAAGCCCATCCAAGGCCCTCCAATCCTATCCAAGATGAAAGAAGCCAAAGATGGACCCAAAGGGACTGGCCATGGTCTAACCAAGCAAATCTAAGACACCTAATACAAGACCTTGCAAGGTTGTTACAAGACTTTTGACTTGTGGCCTTGGGCTTACAATGGCAGTGAATATGCTGCAAAAATTCATATGTACCCCTGCTGACACAAGGGGTAACCGGACCAACAACATAGTGAGATGTAGATCCTAAGGATGCTTTCCAAATCTATGAAGAGATCCAGCTCTATGTGAAGTATTGGTTAATGTATCATTAGATAATACTTGGTTGCAGTTGCAAGGCAATGATAATAACAAGGGAAAAGAAAGTGATGCTTGGGCATTTCTGGATCAGCTTCATGTAGAAGATCTGGAATTATGAGTAGCTTCAGACATCATGCTAGTGTGGACATATTGAGTCAAGAACTTTCTATTTGGTATTTTGTTTTCAAATTCGTTAACTTACTTTGAGGCATATTTCCATTTGGCACCCACACTATGTAATATTTTGAGCATTTTTTTATTTTAATCAAGTCATCAATGCTTTTAATAACTTCTCATTTGGATATATAATTTATTAATCAGTTTTTCCTGACTTTACCCCTTGCTATCATATGCCATAGGTTTAACTTTATGCTTATAAGTTCTCGGTTTCAACCTTCAACTTTATGTCTACGTGGATCTAAGTTCTTTCAACATTGACTTTCAAGTTCTTAGTTTAATAGTTTAGATGATGCTAAATTTAATCATAATGTCAATTTTAAAAAATTTCATGTATACAGTGATAGAAATTCTCATTATTTTGAATTTTGAAGTTAATGCATTTTGCTTTGCAGCATTCCGTAACATGTTCTCAGATTTTGTAGTTTAAAGTTTAAATTTTGAAGCTTTAAAGTTACATTTCTTTGAAGTTTGGATATTTGTCACTTACCATGGATAGACAAAATGTTGAAGGAAATGAAAATCCCTTGTTGAGGTTCATGAGGGTTTCATTGACTGGTATCTATTTGAAGCATTCACTGCATAGGTGAAGCTACTTGAGAGTTAGAGTCACTATTGAGGTTCATGAGAGTTTTATTGACTGGTATCTATTTGAAGCATTCACTGCATATCCAATGCTATGCCTTCACACAATACAAAAATAGAAGAAGCTAACTCCATTTAGTTTGGCTGCTTTTCTCAAACAAGAAATCCCTTAATATCATGCATCGTTATCCTCATCCATCAAAGCGTTTAAACTTTACTGTCTTGGAAATTCATCCATATATGGAGAACACTTATTAGTAAAAAGTTAAAACAAACTCATTCTCTACGACTGATCCTGCATCTTAATCACTAAAAACCTTCAAGGACTGAAAGACACAACACTTGAGAAAAAAAAATATTGGTCCACCCATCACATAATTATCAGGTGTTCAATCAGTTAATATAGATATATATGAAACGGAAAGGAATTGATCTCACCAAACTCCATGGTTGCAAGGTCGAGGATATCACCCAGTATATCAGCGACCATAACACTAGATGAAATAATGGTTCTAACAAGTTCTTTCTGTTCAACATTCAATTCTGAAGTCTCCAAAGCTTCTGCCAGTCCCAAAAGGCCATTCAGTGGAGTCCTTATCTCATGTGACATAACAGCAAGGAATACATTTTTGGCCTGAATGGCGTCTTCTGTGTAAATACATGAAGAAGGCAAACATTTTGTTACTCTAGCACATCAAATTGAAAACAAAATGACACAATGCAAGAATATATAAAGAAGCTGCTCAAGCTTAACAATGGCAAGAAATTCAGTTGATTATGGTTCTATTAATGTTAACGATTCTAAATAGATGTGCTAATTCAGAATATTGAGCAGAAATTTAGAATTTATAGCCTCAATATGCATGCATCCATGTTGAAGAATCGTAATGCCACAAGAAGTCGATGCCAGTGGATGGAGTTTAATTTACAAACATCACAATCTCTCTTAATAAATCCCAAAACATTTGAGGCAGACATATATTTAACACATTTATTTCTGAATGAAAGAATATTACTTTTCAATTTTAATCCAAAGCAGATATCACATGCGTATTATAAGGTAAAGATGCTTGAGCAGGTCTACAGTTCAGTAAACAAACTGAAACTCTAAAATTCACATTCTTTATAGCTCCATCCAACCAAGAAATAATACAGCTAACATACACAAACCTGTAAGCTTCATTGCTTGACAAAGTTCTTCTTCCATGGCCCTCCGTGCAGCCATCTCTGCCTCTAATCTCCGCAAGCATTCCTTTAATTTCACCTGCAAGTAGAGTACTAAAATAAATATTTCTATAATTACCAAAGTCAGTATTAGCTCTCACACCATAGGTCGCCAAATTATTCAACACTTCACCAGATTCCCAATAAATCTTAAAACATTCCTCAACTTTACTAAGTTCAATAAGTACAACATTTTTCCATTTTCCAGCAAAACATATAGCCATACTTGACTAATACTCCATTGCAAATTGAGTATTATCATTTATGATTTATCTGGTCAAAAAACTTTGTTCCGATGACTTCACAACTACCCTTAGCTCAATTGCCACAGGCTATATTTAAAATGCAAAAACTTGATATAACAACTCCAATGACATTTAGTTTAAAAAAAAAAACATTTAAGAAAGTGTTTTCACGTGACTTATCTAGTAAAACTAATATTATTATTATTAACATTACCTGTTCAGTAATATTGACAGCAACCATGGAAACCCCAATAACTGTGCCCTCCTCATTGAAGTGGGGGGTAGAATTAACCCACCAGACCATATGATCTTTGTTGGGCAGATGAATGGCTACATCTTCTGTTTGAGGTTTTCCAGTCTCTAAAGCGTTCAATTTCAACCTAACTCCCGCAGTTTCTATATGGAACATAACCTGCACAACATTTGGTTTGATCAACTTTAGTGAATCCACTCTAAGCTAAAAGATAACTGGTAGAGAAATTAAAATGGCACACTACACCTGCATGTGCATCAAGAAAAATGTTATTGCAGATAAGCAGAAGCATAGCCGCTGCGAATTGGCTCTAATCTGCCTGGGAGGAAACCACAGCTTATATTCAGCACGCCATTGGAAACACTCATGACAGACATGTCATATTCAAACAAATTGACTGGCTAAAAACTTTTACATCTCTAGAGCATACAGAACCAAAGAAAAGGGGTAGCCTGAGATGACAATAGTGTATCATAATAGAAAGCTTTCTTAGAAGAATATTTTCGTCACAGTGACACAAATAATTCTAAAAAGACAAATGTGTTAGTTTTCGTAGCATCGGACAGGTGTTTTAGTCTCGATTTGCATATAAAAGACTAAGGAACACGAGATCTCCAAAACCCAGAAAAAGGTTTCACAAGATAAGCTTGTGAAACGCCTCAATTAAATTAATTTATCCATAATTTCAAAAATGCCTAAGTCTAACTTGGGAAAATTGATTAATTAATTGAGGATGATCAAGAATGCTCTAGAGACTTACATGGATCATGTCTAAGATGATCTTAGTCATTGATGAGGATCTAATCATGGTTGTTGAAGCTCTAGCGAGAGATTATAAGAGCAGATCGATGGGATGATGAGAGACACAAGAGGGAGAGCGAATTATCTAGGCAGTGTGAATTTCCCGGTGCACAGTGATTTAGTGAGGGAAGAATTCAAGCCAATGGAGTAGCATCAATGATTCAAGGAGCAACAAAGAGAATTCTAGAGGAATTTCCCAGCAGATTTCCAATGCCGGAGAGGCAAGAAAGAGGGAGGCCACATTATTCTACAACAAAGTCGTCTAGGCAGTGCGAGTGAGCCAAAAACCTTAGTGTGAGTGCCAAGGAGAGATCGATTCAGTGGCTGAAGGTCGGGAGACCACCCGGAAGGCAGAACGAGTCATTCCCAGAGACAGAGGGACGTTAGAAGGCCCAATTGGACGCAGTTTCAAGGGTTGTCCACACTTGCGCAGGCCAGCAATGCGAGCATTCAGTGGGCAGTGTGAGCACGCCAAAAGGAGAAAGGTTGATTTGTAGAGGGGGAAAATTCTCTCCCATAAATTTTGACAGATTATTTGACGGAGGGTTGCCAGTGAGGCATCTAGATTATTGTACTTAGATTTTTATTGCTGCATAATAATAAAATAAACCCTCATTTGTTGCACTGGTTTTCCCTTCGGGGGTTTTCCGGAGACATTAGTCCAAAATAACAGTGTTAATTGTGTGCTTGAGTTTCTCAGTTCCAGTTTTTTTTTTTGCAACATATTTATTTTTTGTGAAGAATTGTAGTGATATTTATTTGATATTAATCAAAAAGTTATTAAATTGATAATCAGATAGGAGAATAAATTCCAGTAGCTGTAGTTTAAGGAATTTTCACATGGTATCAAAGCGTGTTTGACTGTCTCTGAAGCTCAGAGGCAAGAAGAAGAGATCGTGCAGTTTCAGAGGGAGAACTGAAGCACTCTATTCAAATCTGCGCAAGCCAAGCCAAGCCAAGGGTTCGATTACCAGAGCAAAAAATTGATTTCCAGTGGAAAAGCTCGTTTTTGCTCCAAATTTGTGACCGCGGGTAGTGGTATTGCCAGGTAGTAAATCCGGTAGGCAAATTAGTGGTTTTGCAAAGCAGATTTATTAGATCAGGGCGCAGAAGATTTACAACATGTGTTGCAATTGCATATTTGCGCAAGGCAAGAAGAGAAAAGCACACTAAAGAGAGAGGATTTCTAGATTTTCTCAGATTTCCAGTTGCAGTAGCAAGCTTAGGAGTCCAACTAGTGTGAGTTGTTGGAGAGGATTTCCAGAGGCAAGCAGATCTGCACATTCTAGAGAGGGGTGCGAGTAGCAGAAGAGAAACCGAGCAGGAAAAGAGGAGGTTTCCAGGCTTAACCTCCAGCTTATTTTAGTTTCGCAGGGATGGCCACCGCAGGACTCAGGGATCAAGATAGACTAGACGAAGCCTCCAACTTTGGCATATGGAAGGCTAGAATGTCATTCCTGTTAGATGAGTATGGTCTGAAGGAGTATGCAAAGAACACTATTGCCATAACTACAGATGCTCAGCAACAGGCAACGTACAAGAAACAAATGGCCAAGGCTAAGAGGATGATCCTAGATGGTATTCGAGATCATATCGTTCCACATATTTCTACACTAAACACAACAAAGGAAATGTGGGATGCAATAGTAAAGTTGTATGAGAATCCATCGGAGAATCAGAAGATGATTTTCAAGGAGAAGTTGAGGACCACCAAAATGCAAAAGGGAGAATGCGCTACACCCTACCTCACCAAGATTCAGAATGTCAGAGGTGAACTTGCAACCATTAGAGAAAAAGTTAAAACCATCCGATAGTGAGCTAATCAAAACAACTCTAAATGGTTTCACCAAGGAGTGGCATACTTTCGTCCAAGTTATTTCTGGGCGAGATATGCTCCCTGCATGGGATCATCTGTGGAGTGACTTCACTCGGGAGGAGATGAGACTCAGCCTTGCGAATGGTATTTCCAACAACAACAACAAGGGACAGAAATAGGAGGAGGAGGATGAGGAAAACGTAGCCCTTGCATCCAAGGGAAAGGAGAAGAAGGGTCCCAGTCAAGGACAAGGCTCAATGGGAGGAGAGCGAAAGAAGAAAGATATGTCAAAGATCAAGTGCTTTGGGTGCGATGAGTATGGCCACTATGTCACCCAGTGTCCTCAAAGGAAGAAGGACAAGAAGCAAGAGCAGACAACAGCTTTGGCAGAGATTGATGAAGTAACTACCAGATTGGAGGAGTTTGCATTGATACTTGTTGGGCAGTTGGCATTGCCTAAATGGCTAGTGGCATCTTCTGTGTTGGCATTGATGTCAACCAAGCTAGCATTGGTCTCAGGGGGAGTCCCACGGTTGTTGTTGTCTCTTGTAGAGAATCATCATACCATCAGGCTTATTGGGGAAGCCATAATATGATGACTATGTTGGACGAGAGTCCCAGGCTTTGGAGGTGATTCTGCCTCAAGAGATCAACTCAGATACCCTTGGAGATTATACAATTGGATAGTGCTCGGAAAGAGCTTTCCAACTATATACTGAAGTCTGCAAATAGACCTCCTGGATCACAACTAATTATCAATCAAAGTTGAGGTGCCTCAAAGTTAGATGGCAGAGTTAAATGTGGCCTTGGGTCAAAGTGGTGACCAAGTTTGGTAGTTGGGCAGAGTTGGTGGAGCCTTTTAGCAGAGCCGCTAAAGGAGAGCCAGGTGGACGTGGCATGGACAGCGAAACAGCGAAAAAGCACTTCATTGGCCTCAGGTAGAGCCAACTTGATAGCCTGGCCCAGCAGGGGAAGGCCGACACATTTGTTAAAGCACTCAATCAAAATGAGCGGGATGACACTAGCAGGTGATGCCATCCCAGCAGACTCTGCCCGGAGGTATTCACCCGGCGTGATTAAAAGGGGCACACAAGTTTAAGCATCGGGATATAAGTTGTCAGGCCACAAAGGAAAGCACAAACCAATGAGAGTTGAGCGAGAGGTCCCCACTCCAACAACTCAACCCGCAGAGGGCTATCCCGGAGGGATTACAAAGCAGCATACAATGGAGAGTTGGCCTGATGGAAAAACAAAGAAAAATTTATAAAGGAAATTGGTAGAAAAACAAGGCCTCGAGGACCCTTTCTCTCTCCTCTCTGATAGGGACAGGTGGCAGCGTATTATTGGCTCTCAGGAGATGATGTAGACCGATGATGTCCGCATGACGTGGTCCAATTGGAGGTGGACATGTAGCAAGCAATTTTGACATTTTCGGGTACCCAAAAGGCCCATTTCTAGTAGACAGGTGGACCACTCATAGGTTGACACGTGGCATAGGTGATGTCAGCATGATGTCATCCTGTTGGTTGGAGCCCCGCGAAGTTTCTAGGTGCACAAAGTGGAAGTGTCAAGTAACAGGAGCCAGGACACATCGGCATTAACAGCCAGGCAGCCAACAAGCAATGAGAAGTGAGCAGGCGAACCCCGCTTACAACTAAGCCTACCAAAGCATTAGCCCAAAAGTTTATGCACGAGGTTGCAGGTATCAGGCTAACGAGGCTTTGACAGAGCGACAGCCAATTAAAAAGGTGTCGGGCAGCCCCACAGGACAATTAAGCCCACCAAGAGGAGCGTAGAGGATTTTAAAGATAAGACATGCAAAAGCGTCGAGAGGAGGTTGTCCGGCCACGATGGAACTAACATATGGCAGTCAGCAACCAATGAGAAGCAGTCCTAGTGAACCCCATTGATAGCAAAGCCCGCAAGAATAAGCCTGGAGGTTTATTAAAAAAGCACAAACAAAAGCGTCGGGATAGAGAGAGCTCTAGCCTTAGCACTGGCGCTTGGTCATTTCACATAGAAATAAGACCAAGGGAACGGAGCATATAAGAAAAGGAATTTAACCCGCAACGGGCGTAGAGCAGCTTAGCTCCTAAAGGCCTAGTCGGTGATCACAGGCAGCGGTCCTATGGCGGAAATTCAAACTAGTGCTAGTGCGAAAGGGGCTTAAGGCCAAAACAGTTTTTGGCAACATTGTTTAATAAAATAAAAAGGGGTTGAGGTAAGTTAATTTGGCAGCGCAATTTTGACAAGGCATGTGGGTCTATAGCAAAATGCTTAGGCACTTAGATGAATGAGTCGACAGTTGAGTAAATTTGCATAACAAGGTTAGTGATTGGATTAATGGCAACTGCAAAGTTTGTTCCGAGAAGAAGCAAGTCTCCTCTACTCTCACTTGCTCGTCATAAGGAATTAAATTGATAAGATCACTGAGTGCAGAAGATTTGATTACAGGACAGTGCGATGCCTGAGATACATTTTGTGTTTTGTGGGAAATTAATAAGCATGGGGAGCTTTGTTGTAGTGTGCAGTTTGACTGAGAATTTATTCTCAGTATGGGAGACACTCAACTACCCATTCTGTGGTTTAATGCAGCTGCAATAGTTGAGTAAATGAAGCCCATTCCTAGAGTTTAATGTGGTTGCAAAGGTCAGACAATTTGATGCAACAACAGCATGAGCAAGTATTATGGTGCACACCTTAGTCAATATGTAGGACTGCATCATTTCTAGTACAGTGAAGGAACAAAACAGTGGATTGCAGTAGTGCAAAGGAGGGTATGCAGCATTTGTGTCGAGGTTGAGTGTGTGAGGAGCAGGGAGCTAAGTGTCGAGAGTTAACTGTTTTTACAGTGGAGTTGAGGGCAGAGACCAGAGCTTGGAGAGCAGTGAAGAGGGCAGTGAAAATGGAACTGCAAAGCAAAAGTGAAGGAGTTGGTGCAACAATAGATCATGTTTATATTTCTAAGCATTTGTTATAGCCCTCTGTTTTCAGTTTGAAAATTGTATGAAAAGCAGAACAATGGCTAAAGCAGGTAGTGGTCTGCATTCATAAGAGGTTGGTGCCTCTTGGCAAGTAGTGGCTTGCTATGTTAAGGGGGTTGGGGCCTCTTGTGAGTGGGTGCTCACAAACAAAGTGATGTAATTAAGTAGGTGTTTAATTTACATCATAATAACAAACAGATTGGTGGTTTTCTCCCTTTGGATTTCCACGTAAAAAATACCTATGTCGATATGTGTTTGCTACTCAAACTGACGGATTGCATGCTCATATGAATGATTTACATTGTTGTACATATGTTGTTTTGAGAATGCTCACATAACTAATTGACAAGAGTGAAAGAGAGTAAAGAATTAAACTTAAAGTTTTAAAATCTCCCAATTATTGATTCACCCCCCCTTAGTAATTCCTTATTCCAACAATACCGATGCATATCAAGCTAGGCAGAGTCCAGCACAGTTGCAATAAGGAGATCAGTTCTAGATTGTTGCAGCGGGACCATCACCTTCGCTACAAGGGCCCACAGTATCACAGTAGCAAGATTCAGTGTCAGTGGAGCTAGTTGTAATCAGTACACACGAAACAGTGCAAAGCTAGCTACAGTGACACAATGTTAGCAGGATGTAGTCAAATGACAATTGCAGAACTAGTTGCAGTCAGTGCACGTGAGACAGTTGCAAAGCTAGTTGCATTGACACAGGCAGTGTGAATTGCCCAGTTGCAAGATGCAGGTGCAGTTCCAGCGAAAAGATTCCCAACGCAGAGTTACGTAGTCCAGTTTCCAGTGGAGGGAGTCTAGCTTCAAAGGGAGCAGCGCTATGGAAGCTAGCGCTTCACGATCTGGGGAGATCAGACTCATTATTCTAGTAGTTGCAGTAGCAACAGCAGTATTAGTAGATCAATGTTTGCGAAGTAGCATGATGGACAGTATTCTCTTCACAGTGATTTCCAGTGATAGGGAGACTAGTCAGCTTGGAGAAGTGAAGACAGTTAGTCAGACATCAGCAACGCAGGACTATCCAAGTGCAAGAGAGTATTATTAGTGGAGAGAACAACTTCCTCGCTAAGAGGGAGTGTTATATTGTGTAGCATTGAACAGGTGTTCTAGTCTCGATTTGCGTCTACAAGACTAAGGAACATGAGATCTCCAAAACCCAGAAAAGGTTTCACGAGATAAGCTTGCGAAACGCCTCAATTAAATTAATTAATTAATGATTAAAAAATGCCTAAGTAACTTAGGAAAATTGATTAATTAATGGGAATTAATTGAGATGATCAATCCCCGATGGGGGTGATGGATCGATGGATAGACGGGCAGATAGGTCAGTGTACGATGCACACATGGCATCCACACACTCAAGGCCAAATGTTTAAGTTTCATTATGGTGGTACGCACAGGTGTTAATGCCTGGCATGCGGCTTTCCGTTCGTAGGCATCGGTATTATAAACACTGTATCCCTTGAGGTTCTACACAGTGAGTTGCAATGAGCAATGAAGGTTTGGTGTATTGTGCATTGGAGGGTCAAGATCTAGAGCGCCCAACAACATGCATGGCTCTAGGCTAGCGAGGGGGAGGAGGACTGGTTTGAGTTGGCTTGTGGCGTTCCTCCAATCTAGGGCGGCCTGTGGGATCCTGGTACGTTGCTAACAGCCGAGGATAAGCTCTACCACCGGAGTGCTTGCCTCCTCATCTCTGGTTTCTTGTCTTGGCGGGAGGAATTGGCTTAGTTGTGGCTCTCTTTCTACCAGGGATTAGGAGAGGGACAACCTCAAAATAACTCTGGGGGTGTTGACGTTCGGGTGCTCGGTCTCTTGTTCTCTGGCTACTCCCCGGGGTCAAAGTTTCGAGCAGCTCTTACTACTCTCCTCTAGAGCAAGGTCTATGTGTAGAGGTTGGGAGGCAGCATAAAAGACAGCAGGCGCTTGATAGCCCGCGTCCTTGGGTTCGCGGTGGTAATTTTCGGTATCGGTTTTCCCTCTCCCCTGCCTATTCCTATTTGGTTTTTCTTGCCTTTGAGCGCCCTCTGCAGGTTCAGTGAGCAGCCTTGGGGGCTCGGGCCCGTGCACACAGTTCAAGTTATCCATTTTCGGTTCGATAGTATGCCCCGTTAGAGGGGTCGTCCATGGCATGGGGGAGGGGCTCCTCGCCCCGAAGGTCCTCTTCAAATACAAGTCGGGACTCTGTAGCAGCAGTAAACGGTTCGTTGTCTTGCTCCCTAGGACTAATTGTTTCTCCGGCCACGTTGAACTCAATCGCCAATCAGTTGCACCATATACAACTGAATATCGACATTATGAGGGACCAGCGCTACGAGGACCAGAATGAGCTAGTGGCCTACATCAACGATGTGCAGCATGTTCAAACTGAAATCTTGGACAATCTGGAAAGTATGTGTCGCCACCACCGTCGCACCAACGAGCATCTTCGCTCCCTGGAGGCGCGAGTCGAGCACATCGACTTCCATATGCATGAACGGGCTGCCATCTTTGTTCCACCCCCTGCTTTTCCACCAAACCAACCTCCTTGAGAGGTGTCTTTTCTTGGTTATGTATTTCAGTTTTGATGTTAGTATGGTATGGCCTTCAAGCCTAATAGAAATAAATGTAAATGGTGATTGTAATCAGCTTCTCCCTGGCTCTCAGGTGCCAAAGCCTGGCTGGCATATTAGGACAAGACCATGGGAGAAGAATTTTGTACTCAAGTTTCCTCTGATAATATAATGCAAACTTTTTGACCGACAAAAAAAAATTGAGGATGATCGAGAATGCTCTAGAGACTCACATGGATCGAGTCTAGGATGATCTTAGTCATTGAGGAGGATCTAATCATGGTCGTTGAAGCTCCAGCAAGAGATTATAAGAGCAAATCGATGGGATGAGGAGAGACACGAGAGGGAGAGCGAATTATCCAAACAGTGCGAATTTCCCAGTGCACAGTGATTCAATGAGGAAAGAATTCGAGCTAGTAGAGGAGCATCAATGATTGAGGGAGCAACAGAGAGAATTCCGAAGGAATTCCCAGCAGATTTCCAGTTTCGGAGAGGCTAGAAAGAGGGAGTACGAATTATTTTGCAGCAAAGTCGTCCAAGCAATGCGAGTGAGCCAGAAACCTGAGTGCGAGTGCCAGGAAGAGATTGATTTAGTTGTTGAAAGTCTGGTGACCACTTGGAAGGCAGAGCAAGTCATTTCTAGAGGCAGAGGGAGGCTAGGCGGCCCAGTTGGAGGCAGTTTCAAGGGTCATCCAGACTTGCACAGGCCAACAGTGTGAGCAGGTCAGAAAGTGGCCTGTTGATTTGCAAAGGGAGAAAATTCTCTCCCAAAATTTTTGCCAAATTATTTTCTGAAGGGTTGCCAGTGAAGCATATAGATTGTTGTACTCATATTTTTACTGTTGCATAATAATAAAATAAACCCTCATATGCTGCACAGTTTTTCCCTTCAGAGTTTTTCCGGGGACATTAGTCCAAAATAACTATGTTAATTATGTGCTTGAGTTTCTCAGTTCCAGTTTATTTTTCCGCAACGTATTTATTTTTTGTGAAGAATTGCAGTGAGATTTATTTGATATTAGTCAAAAAATTAATAAATTGATAAATAGTTAGGATAATCAATTCCAGTAGTTGCAATTTAAGGAGTTTTCGTAAAATGTTGTTATGAACAGAGCAACATGCAAAGTATTATGACCCATTGAAACATCAACAAAAAACAACATGGTGTGTTGAATGTTGTATAGATCAATAATGTACAATCATCTACATAGAAATTTTGACTTTGATCTGACATCCACACTAGGCTAATATTAACTGTGTTAATTATGTGCTTGAGTTTCTCAGTTCCAGTTTATTTTTCCGCAACGTATTTATTTTTTGTGAAGAATTGCAGTGAGATTTGAGTTTCTCAGTTCCAGTTTATTTTTCCGCAACGTATTTATTTTTTGTGAAGAATTGCAGCGAGATTTATTTGATATTAGTCAAAAAATTTATAAATTGATAAATAGTTAGGATAATCAATTCCAGTAGTTGCAATTTCAGGAGTTTTCATAAAATGTTGTTATGAACAGAGCAACATGTAAAGTATTATGACCCATTGAAACATAAACAAAAAACAACATGGTGTGTTGAATGTTGTATAGATCAATAATGTACAATCATCTACATAGAAATTTTGACTTTGATCTGACATCCACACTAGGCTAACATTAAATTAGAATTAGAAAACTAAGAAGTGTGACAATATTGTTGTTCTTAGGAACAACTAGCCTTAAGTCATAAAAACAAAAAATGGTTATCACTCTGCTTATAATATATACCTTAGAATTTGCCATGGTAGTCAGAGGCAAGATGTACCTCGTTGAAGGACCCAACAAAAGGAAGCCACTGAATAGGTGGAGCGTGGGACACTGAAAGAATCAACATTATAGTAGCAACAAACATACATTGAGCTAAGATGTAATGTCTCCAAATTTATTGCCTTATGATGAGATCAAGAGAGATTTCCATAGCTTATGTTAGCGAAGTCATGGGAGCAGGATTATATTATTGGTGGGCCCAAAGGGTTTTGAGGAGTTTTATGGGGGTCACCTGAGATCGTTTGTCATATTTCATCATCAAGATCAATTTTGCATGGTTCACTCTTGGTTCTGTTGCATTCTGACAATTTCTATAAAATGGAGTTATTAATGGGAATTTTTTAATTAATTACACTTAAGGTGTTGTTTCGGGTTGATTTTTTGGATAAACACATTAATGTAATAGCTCATTGGAATTGAGGTAAAAAGATTTACAAGGTAGAATGATGAAAAGGGCCTTTGGGTAGTCGGTGTGACCATGGAGGTGAATTAAGCATTTCTCGAGGGTTAAAGTGACTTTAATTAGTTGAAAAAAAGTCATTTTATTAAATAAAGAAGGGAAAAGTGTTTTTATTATTTAAGTCGGAAAAAAGGTAAAATGGTAGCAAATATGGCCACTAAATTATAAAAGGGAAAAGGTTGAGGAGTCTCACCTCATTCTATCACTTGCATTTTGAGAAAAGAAGCTCCTAGAGAGTTTTGCGAGAAAAGCTTAGGGTTTAGAAAACTCTAGCTGTCATTACTAGCTTTAGTGTTGAAACTATACACCCTAGTTGGTTTATAGAGCGAAATCACTCAAATTTTGCCATTGCATTTCAAAGGAGAATAATATTTGCAAAAGATAGTGGAGGTAAAAAGTGTTATTAGTTGATTTATCTTCTAATATTTGGTTTTTCTACCTATCTATTTGCAGAGAATGCTTGCCGAAGGAGAAGGACCAAAGATGACCTATATTTCTAAGGGTCAAAGTATCCATTTCATGGTTCTTCATGACCTTAAAATCTGAACACTTTATGGGTCGATTTCCTTTGTTGAGAGGGACAAGATTCCTTCCCTTTACTTGTTGGTTGAATTTATCTCTCATTGGGTCAAAGTTCTTG
The DNA here is from genome assembly GCA_031772625.1 of Pinus tabuliformis. Lineage (NCBI taxonomy): Eukaryota > Viridiplantae > Streptophyta > Pinopsida > Pinales > Pinaceae > Pinus > Pinus tabuliformis. The sequence goes on along the minus strand of CM062815.1, from coordinate 201,556,912 downwards.
GGAGAAAGATGTTGTGCATATCAATCTAGAGAGGCAAGTTGGTTGCTCCTAGTTGAATTGAGTTTGGCATCTCAGGGGAATATATTCTAGGCACACTTGGGTCAAGTCTCTCCATTTTCCAGTAGTTGAGTTCCTTACCTTGTTGGCCATGTTTCTCTGTTGCTTGAGAGGGTCATATCACCTTCATTACTAGGTTGAATCATCTCTTTATATACCAGTTGTATTAACTATCCTCAATTGTTGAAGCTTAAGATTAAAAAGAGGATGAGATACATCTAGTTGTTATGCGTGCATATCAGTCACCAAGTAAACTCCTGTAGCGTATTCAAGGCTGTGGCAGAGACTAAAGATTGAGGAATGAAGAGCTCAATTTTTTGTAGTCATCCCCATTGATATTCTTCAAGGGGCTTGTTGACCTTGTACATGTCAACAGTTTGAGAAGCAGAGGACTAAACAGTGGATCAAAATTTTCCGATCATTGTCATCATTTAGCCTCCAATTTCATCATTGTAATCCCAAATTCTACTTTTACATTTGAAATGATTCTAGTATGACTATTAAACCTAGGTAAGCCTATGATTCTTCTCAAAGGGTTTCATCCTAGGGAATTTTTTAACCTCCCCAAATTATGCGTGTTTGTAGACACGGATAATTAGTAGATTTTTTCTCCCAGATATACCCCAAAGCTAGGGTGGAATTCTTTGAGGAGGTCTTAGGTGAGTCCTAATGTTTATCAAGTCTATGTATATTTCATACTAGATCATGTGCCTTGTCACAGAATTGGTTAAAGTCTTGAAGCTCTGTGTGAATGTGTATTTCCCCTTTGTTAAAATTGGCAACTAGGGCCAAACTCCACATGGGTCATCTTATTTATGACATCTGATTCTGACACGTACAAATGAAGTTATGAATTTATTTTGATTATGGACAAATTGTCAAGGTCGGCGAGCAAACTTATGTAGGCTCAAAAGCCCAACAGTCACATCTATTCATCCTCAACGTTTGTTATAAATACATGATGCCTTAGCCTCATTTGGACACACTCATCTTCACACTTCTCTCTCTCTCTCTCTCTCTCTCTCTCTCTCTCTCTCTCCTCATTGATTGAGTACAGATTTCTGGGCCTCTCTCTCTCCACACGTCCGAAATTTCAGGAGAGCGAATTTCTGGACAGTTTGACCAAGCATTGACCAGCATGTGTTAACCTCCTTTGATTGCTTTTTTGTGAGGGCTATCTCTGTTTGGGAAGGCCACATTTATGGGCACAGAAATCGAGGCTAAACGTTGACTATTGAAAGCGTTGACTGCAGCTAGGGCTGACTGCAGGTGGGTTGTTTGACTAGACTTTGACTAGGCTGAATTTGACTGTTTTGAGGGTTGTTTTATCTTGTTATTTGGAGGCCGAAGTTCACTGAATTTGACCGATTTGTTGAGGGTTAAATCTGCCCTGTTGACCAACTTTGACTTTTTTGGTTAGAGCTCTTTTGCTACTGTTATAAATTATCAGATTTATAAATTGTACTACCTCTCTCTGCTAAACTATTGAAGACTAAAAGAAGATTTGATCAAGGGTTTCCCCACATTGGGGATTTGTCCCTCGCTGGTGCCACATCTTCTGTCCTCTTGTCTTGGCTTGTCTTCTATTGTTTATGTTTATGTTCTATCTGCATTTTACTATCATGTTGATGTGATTGCTAATCTAAATATTGATACTGGGCTAGTAAAGAAATTGAAGTAAAATTGCTCTAAAGCATAGAACATACCGTTGTTGCCTAAAATTAACATGGTTTTAGAGCTGAGGTGAAGACAAAGCCCAAGCAAGAGTGAAAGAGCAATCACCAAAGACAATTGGGCAAGAACAAAAGGCTCAATGGGTTCTTCATCCTACTTCCCGACTGAAGACAAGCTCCATGATAAATCTGACTATCATGGATGGAAGATGTCTCTTGATTTGACCTTGGAAGAAAAATAAGTGGTGGATTATGTGCAGAGTAAAATCCTTGAGCCTCCTTCAAATGCACCGGCTGCTACGAAGACCAGGTAAATAGGGTTGAAGTCAAAGTGAAGAAGCTTATCAGGGATTCCATTGACAAGCATCTGGTGGTCTATATCTCCGAGTTAAAGACCTCCAAGGAGATCTATGATAGGTTGGTCGGCATGTTCAAGGTTAGTAATGCTAATCAAATTCTATTTCTCAAGAATAAGTTGAAGGATATTAAGAAGGGCAAGGACGAGGACATTCAATCCTATTTCTTGAGGATTACCGAGATCAAGAATGATCTACTCTCGATTGGAGAAGTCATTTCTGACAGGGAACTTACTCTTACCACCCTTGGAGGACTTCCACCTAAGTGGTATCTATTTAGAACCAGTATTCTCAACAATGATCAAATTCTAGGGTTTGAAGAATTGATGTTGAAATGCATTCAAGAAGAAACAAGAATGGTGGAGCAAGAAATGCTTTCTAATAGAAGCAACCCCACTGCATTCTCCGCTCATGCCAAAAGGAGAAATAACGCAGGGTCTAAAGGTCATTTCCATGGAAAGCCTGGATCTAAGGGAGGAAGGAAGGGCAGGTGCTTTGTTTGCAATAAGTTTGGCCACGATGCAAGGGAGTGTCCAAATAGAAGGGAAACATCGCATGATGATGATCACAATCATTTCAGGGGCAACTTCAACACCAATGATCAAAGGAATGGCAGGTCCAATGGCAAAAGAAAAAGGAATGTGGGACATCAAGGAAATGGTCGACCCTCTGAGAAATCAAAGAACTCCAGGTATGAAGAATCAAATGTTGTTAGCATAGCAAAAAGAGTACTATCTTATATCGGCCCTCTCCACTACCTCTCTTTTTGACAATTTGGGAAATTGGTTGATTGATAGTAGTGCCTCAAGGCACTTCAACGGATACAAGGAAGCCCTCTCTAATCTGATAGAAAAGGAGACAAACTTGGAGATCATCCTTGGAGACGATGCCACCTATCCCGTGAAGGGAGTAGGGAATGTTACCCTTCAATTGAATCAAGATAACACTATTCATTTGCAAGAAGAACCCAGTGTCCATTTCAGCCATGGAGGACAAAGGATTCAAGGTGGCATTCATCGATGGAAAGGTACGTGTTTGGAAAAGAGATTTTAAGGATGTTTTTACTCTTGGGTTCAGGGTTGACACTTTGTATCAGATTGGAGGAAGTCCATTGGGAGCCATGTCTTGCGACACATCTCTACAATCTGAACTATGGCACCAAAGGTTTGCCCATCTTCATTATAAGGCCCTGCCCGATGTGAGACAGTTGGTGACAAGTATGCCCGAGTTCAAAGTAGAGCGTGAAGGTGTATGTCCGGGATGTTTCGAAGGAAAAGTTACAAGGGGACCATTCCCCTCAAGTAATAGCAAGACCACAGATATATTGCAATTGATCCACTCTGACATATCTAGTATGATGCCCGTAAACTCCTTGGGAGGATACTTATATTATCTCACCTTTATGGATGATTATTCTCGCAATACCTGGATCTACTTCTTGAAGAAGAAGGATGAAGTGTTCACCTAGTTCTGACACTTCAAAGCCTTGGTCGAAAACCAATTCGAGAAGAAAATCAAGATATTGAGCACTGATAATGGGACCGAGTACGAATCCAATGTATTCCAAGATTATTGCAAAGAAGTTGCCATTAAGAGGGAGACTACAATGCCATACACTCCCGAGCAGAATGGTGTGGTTGAAAGGAAGAATTGCTCTATTGTAGAAGTTGTTCGTGCCATGCTTCATGATCAAGGGCTTCCAAAGTTTCTATGGGTTGAAGCTGCAAATACCACCATGTATGTTCAAAACCGATGCCCTCATCAAGCATTGGACTCCAAGACTCCCGAAGAAATGTTCACCAGTAAGAAACTCGATGTTTCTCATTTTAGAATTTTTGGAAGTCCCGTATACTTTCATGTGCCAAAAGAGAAAAGAAGCAAATTGGGTGCATTTGGGAAGAAAGGAATCTTTGTGGGCTATAGTGAAAATTCTAAGGGATATAGAATTTATGTGGTTGGTCAAAAGAAAGTTGAGATAAGTCATGATGTCACCTTTGACGAAGATATGGCCCTTAGGAAGATCAACAACCTTCCTATCCTAAGGAAGGACAAAGAAGCTGACACCAGAAATCAGGGTGAAAAAGAGGACAAAACGATGCCTGATGTAGATGAACATATGGATCCCACAGATCCTCCTCTTCACGAGCCTTCCTCCTCCAAGAGGAGACCCTCATGGCTTAGGGAGACTCTCGAAGATGCTGAGAGACATATTGCACCAAGAGGGGCTTTCCGTGAAAGCAAGAAGCTGAACAGGTATCAAGGGTACTTGACTGTCATGAGCACTATCATTCAAAATGAGCCTTCATCATTCGAAGAAGTCGTGAAGCAACAAGTATGGAAGGATGCTATGAATGAAGAGTATGAGTCAATTATGAAGAATGATGTCTAGGATGTGGTCCCTAGACCCCAGGACAAATCGGTTGTCACCTCCAAGTGGCTCTTCAAAATCAAGCATGGAGCTGATGGTAGTGCAGAAAAGGCTCGTTTTGTTGCTCGAGGCTTCTCTCAAAAGGAAGGTGTAGATTATGATGAGATATTTGCACCTTTTGCCCGATACACCACCATCCGCTCGATCATAGCCCTTGCTGCCTCGCAAGGGTCGAACCTACATCAAATGGATGTCAAGATCGCTTTCTTGCATGGTTCGATCAAAGAGGAAGTCTATGTGGAACAACCAGAGGGGTTTGAGGTTCATGACCGAGAATCTCATGTATGCAGGTTGAAGAAAGCTCTCTATGGATTGAAGCAAGCACCTCAGGCTTGGTATGAAAGGATCGATAGCTATCTGATGAAGTTGGGATTCACTAGAAGTGAAGGATCTGAACCTTTACTTTAAGGTTGAAAATGATAAACCTCTCATTCTGGTACTTTACGTGGACGACCTCTTTCTAACAGGTGCCGACCCTCTCATTCACAAATGTAAGAGGGAGTTGGTTTCTGAATTTGAGATGAAGGACCTAGGACTGATGCAATATTTCCTAGGGTTGGAGGTCTGGCAAAAGCCAGGTGAAATTTTCCTCTCTCAAGGAAAATATGTTGTGAAGATATTGGAAAGATTTGGGATGGTGGACTGCAAGCCTGTGAATACTCCAATGGAACTTAACTTTAAGAAGTTATGTGGTAGTGCTGCTGGACTTGAGTTGGGAAATGCTTCTGAGTATCGTCAACTCATAGGACCACTGATGTTCTTGGTGAACTCCCGTCCAAACATATGTTTTGCAGTTAACACATTGAACCAATACATGGTTGAGCCTCATCATATACATTGGATTGCTGCCAAGAATCTTCTGAGGTATGTTCGGGGCACAATCACTCATGGACTGAGATACACTGCCTGAAATCTGAGGTTGCATGGTTATTCTAATGTTGATTGGGTTGGCAGTGTGGTGGATCGCAAGAGCACTTCTGGATGTTGTTTTTCTTTGGGTTCTGCTTCGATATCCTAGATGAGCAGGAAGCAGAAATCAGTTGCCTTGAGCATCGTCGAGACCGAATACATAGTTGCTAGTATGGCCTCCTGTGAAATTGTATGGTTGAGGAAGCTCTTCAGTGAGTTGTTTGGACATGTGTTGGATACCACCGTGATCCTCTGGGACAACCAGAGTGGGATCCAATTATCAAAGAATCCAGTGTTTCATGATCGCTCCAAGCATATAGATATCAGGTACCACTTTATTTGGGATATGGTACAATGAGGAGCAATAAGGCTCCATCACATTGGGATTGATGAGCAAGTCATAGATATTCTGACAAAGACCCTGGGGAAGGTCAAGTTCTTGGCCTTCCGAGAACGACTTGGATTCGTGGAGAGACCCTCTTATGAGGGTCCTGTATGAGATGGACCTTGAGCTCTGGGAGCTCCGAGGGGCTTGGGGTACTTCTTGGAGCGATGAGCAACCATAGGGTGAGTAGTTCGGCCTTCCAGTGTGATACCCCTTGGAGACATGTAGGCAAGATGAGTGGTTCATCCTTCTCCTGCTGAGACATCCTACCCATGCAGTCTAGGACTCATGGGAAGTACCTCTCATCTGGCTAATGAATAGGGAAATGAGGATAGGGACCATAGTATTACTGATGGATGCATCGTGTACTTCCATACTCCCTATGCTAGGATGACCAATATTGATCTGGGATCAATGGGAACTGACTTCGGGTCAGTAAAAGTGGTATGAGACACTCTCTTTTGATTGGAACTGACTTTGGTTAGTAAGAGTGGTATGAGACACTCTTTTGATTGGGACTGACTTCGGGTCAGTAGAGAATGGTATGATACATTCTCGATCACTTCTTCTTCATAGTTTAGTAGAGCAGTGCATTGATGGCAGAGATAGTACAGATTGGCAGATGGATTAGCAGATGGAGTTCTCCCTAGTTGAGAGGGAGTGTTAAAATTGGCAACTAGGGCCAAACTCCACATGGGTCATCTTATTTATGACGGCTGATATTTTTATTGGATTCCTCTCTCCGAGAGGTGTAGAATTAATCTAAAGATCATTTGATTCTGACATGTACAAATGAAGTTATGAATTTATTTTGATTATGGACAAATTGTCAAGGTCGGCCAGCAAACTTATGTAGGCTCAGAAGCCCAACAGTCACGTCTATTCATCCTCAAAGTTTGGTATAAATACATGATTCCTTAGCCTCATTTAGACACACTCATTTTCACACTTCTCTCTCTCTCTCTCCTCATTGATTGGTATGGATTTCTGGGTCTCTCTCTCTCCACACGTCCGAAATTTCAGGAGAGCGAAATTTTAGGAGTCTGAAATTTCAAGAGAGCGAAATTTCATGAGGCCGAATTTCTGGACAGTTTGACCAAGCATTCACCAGCATGCGTTGACCTCTTTTGACTATGTTTTTGTGAGGGCTACGTCTGTTTGGGCGGGCCGCATTTCTGGGCACAAAAATCGAGGATAAACGTTGACTGTTGACCAGCGTTGACTACAACTAGGATTGACAGGTGGGCTATTTGACCAGACTTTGACTAGGTTGAATTTGATTGTTTTGAGGGTTGTTTTATCTTGTTGTTTGGAGGCCGAAGTTGACTGAAGTTGACCGATTTGCTAAGGGTCAAATCTGCCCTGTTGACCAATGTTAACTTTTCTGGTTAGAGCTCTTTTGCTGCTGTTATAAATTATCAGATTTGTAAATTGTACTATCTCTCTTTGTTGAACTATTGAAGACTAAAAGAAGATTTGATCAAGGGTTTCCCACATTGGGGATTTGTCCCTGGCTGGTGCCACATCTTGTGTCCTCGTCTTGGCTTGTCTTTTACTGTTTATGTTTATGTTCTATCTGCATTTTACTATCATGTTGATGTGATTGCTAATCTGAATATTGATACTAAGCTAATAAAGAAATTGAAGTAAAATTTCTCTAAAGCATAGAACATACCATTAGTTGCCTAAAATTAACATCCTTCCAAGGGTTGATATTGTAATTATTTGATGTAAAAGTGTGTTTAGGAATATTTTGCATAGTTACTCATATTTAGACACCATAGCTAAATTGTTTTATTATAGACACACTTAGAGGGTGGAAAAATATGTATTCCCCTCTTGAGTCTTCTAATCAATTTTTCTAGCAAAAATAAAAAGAAATAATTAGCCAGAAAAATAATTATTTTTGAGCCAAAAAATAATTTGAGAGAAATTAAATTCTCTCTAAGTGGAAAATCATCAAAATATTTGTGGGTCAAAAAATAATTAAATTTTGAAGGTCCTCCACCAAGGGAAAAATGTATTTTTTAAGAAAAATTGACCCCTTGGACCTTGGTGGTCAAGTCAAAGTGAATTTTTTGAGGATATTACTCCAAAATATTATTTTTTGGATTAATAAAAAAGGGGTTTTAAGAGATATTTGATTTTTTCCTCAAAATAAAAAATAAAAATCGAATCGATGGTGGAAATCAAGTTATTTCAAATAAAGATGAATGGATGAGATGATTTTGACGAGGATCAAGCCAACTAGCCGTAATTTTCCACTTGGAAGGGTTTCTTCTCTCCATTTCTATATCAAGCTCCTCATTTCATCTTTGGATGATGTAACAGTTATATGATGTACTAAGAAAGGCTCTGCTGGAATTTCTTTGCACTTAGTAAAAAATCTTTGTGGTTCAATTCAAGGTGTCTCTCATTTGCTGATTTGTGGTATGTGCTGGATGTTTAATTGATATGCTTTAATCATAACATTGATTATTATTTCAATTGCTAGTAGTAGGAAAATCTATTGGTATAGGTATCTTGCCTTAGGTGTTGGGTCTGAGTAAGCATTCTAGATCTAGCAAAGTCTGGCAGGCATCTCCAAGCTTATAGATCTATTGTGTGAATCAAACTCCTTTCGTCTAATAATCTATTATTTGAAGTGCATTGAGTTACAGGTTGCTCCAGCTCTTGGCCTCCAAGTTCACAGACTACGAAGGGATCACACCCTTCTTTGGCTCCAAGTCTTGATCTAACAAAAATCAGGAGGGCTTTGCAAAAATTTAAAAAGTTATTTTCTCATTATTTGCAAATTTATTTACTTGCGCCATGATGTTTAATATGCTAAAGAGTTCAAATTTTATCTTGTAAATATTTGATAATTAATTTTTCCACTAACCCTTGTATTTCAAATTTCAAAATATTAAATTTTTTATTTTTGTATAGTATTGGGGTTTTGGAGTTTTTTTTCAATTTTTTTATATATTAGGTTCTTGGGTCTTCTCTATTTCGCTTGTGCAGGTCCTAGCTCAAGCCATTGAAGGAAGAATTCAAATTTTCTAAAGACAGCTAGGAGTTCAAGCCCTCTAGAGAAGTTGTACAGCCTTTTTGGCCCAAACATTCAAGAGAGAAGGGCTGATCTAGGCCCTAGAGGGTAAGATCTAGCCTTTCCAAGCATCATTTGCCCAACACCCAACCTGGAAAAGAAGACTACTAGCCTTTGGAGGCAATTCTGCAACAATTTTTGAGGAAAAAAGTTAATTTTTTTGTGATTGCAGGGTTGTGAAGCCACTTGAGGCTAGCCGCAAGGATTTTAAAGCCATTTAGGCCTAGCTCCAGCTCTTTGTAGGCATTTAACCCTAGCGGCAACCCTTTAGGGCTTAGCTGCAGACCTTAGGGCCTCTTCCTTGGCAAGTCACAGGCCTAAAAGGCCTTTGTTTGGGCAGCCGCAGCCTCTAAGAGACCAATCCCCCCTTGCCGCAGGCCTTCTAGGCCTTTGTTTCCCTAGCCGCAATCATTTTTGAGCCTATTTTGGGGTTTGGCACTTGATTTTTTACAAACACATTTGTGTTTGCAGGCTTATGGTAAGTTTGGCAAGGGTTTGAGTTAACGCAGTTGAATCCCAAAAAATGATATCTAATATAATGCACAGCGAAAACCCCTCAATACTTAAATATTTTGCCATTAATCCATTATTTTTTCAAGCTAATACTTGGTTTTGCAGACTTGTCATTGACTGGGGGAGCATGTCAAGGCCTTGAAGCTTCACCAATCTACCTACCAGCCCTAAAGACCCCAACTTCAGTCATATAAGAGATGATCTATAACTTTTTTCAAGATAACATTTGTGTTGCAGGTATTTCAGGAAGCTCTTGAGTATAAGGGAAGCTCATCTAGCCATTCAACAAGGCCTTTGGGCCTAAGTGTTTGCTCTCTTACCCCAATCTTCCCTCACTGTTTTATGATCAGATCTGAAGCACTCTTGTGACAGTGGCATAAATCTAATTTAATCACAATGGATAAGCTTAAAAACACTTTCACATAAGCCTATAATCATTGAACACTAAACTAATAAGGCTAATTAACTCATATGCTTGTCTCTCGTGCTTCTTCTAAGGTCTGATATAATTTTCTGAGTTCTGATATAAGCGCTTGAAGGTTTGATATACATTTGCAGCAGTGGTAAAAAAACACTTAAAGAGGCTTAAAACTTATAAAAAACTCATCATTAGCCCTAGAGGCCTTATCTCTCTTGTTTAAGGTCATTTGCATCTCGTGTAGTATTGATCTTAGTGGTGAAAAGATCTTCGATCGCATTTCATTTTATGTGGCATAATTGCATTTGAGCCATTGATGGTTAATGTTCTCTAATTGCAGAAATCACTGTTAACAATCTCTTTTGTGCTCTCACAATAAGCATTGATTTCATTGTGGCATTTGATAATCATTACCTTGTTACTTGTTAATCATTCAGGAGCATAATAAATCAAATTGGGCATCGTACTATAAAGCATTCTTTTGATTGTATAAGTGTTGTTGATCTTGATTTCTAATCACAAATATAAGCTCTTGGAATTGTTAACTAATTTTGGTTCTTTAAGTGCTATTGTGATCATAAGAAATAACAAGACCCGTCATTTTGCTAACTGTGATCTCTCTTGTTTTCCATGTTGTCTTATTGGGATTGTTTGTTCATTGGCTAAATCTTGAATTGGTTTATTGTGAAGCACTTTAATTGGCAAATCAAGTAGTTTATTGGCACACTGTTTTAGTTGAGATTGTTCCTATAATTGCTAAGTACTTCATTTATGCTCTTGTGTTGAACATTATAAGCATTGAATCTCAAGTAATTTAACTTGAAGTACTTAAAAATCATTTAATAATCTTAAAGCCTAAGTAACCGGATTCGTCCTATAGGCCCTACGAATCCGAATCTGTCGTGTCCTACACGATTTTCTCGAAATTCGTGTCCAAAATCCATGACACGTCGTGTCCTTTTTTGCCATGTCGAATCCGACTATGTGTCACGATTTTGGCAGTGTGTCACGATTTTGGGAATTGTGTCCTATTTTCCAGGACTCGCTAGGCGGAAAAAGTGACCTGCGCGGGTATGAAAAGGGTGTATTTGCTCATTACAGCCACGCATATTTTCATTTGGCAAGTGTTTTGTGAGCTGTTGGCAAGTGGAGAAGGGTTTGCAGCAAGGAGTTAAGGGAGTAGAGCATTCAGCAAGGAGATTCAAGCACCAGGTAAGTGCATTTCACCTCCATTTTTTTGCATTTCTTACAGCAGTTTGTATATGATTTTTTGTTTACAAATTTGTGCATGCTTTGTTCATTTCTTTTACAGTATTCATGGCTCAATCAAAGGCAGCAGTTAGGGGGCAAAGGAAGGGCAAGAATGTCATGGGTGGAGATGCCCCTCCTCCCCCAATATCATCAGAGTCTGCTGCAAGTAATGTTGAGGGAAGAGGAGGACCTAAAGACAATGATAAATATCCATTGTGGAAATATGTCACAAGAGAGGATGGGCCAAACACCAAGGGAAAGGGAGGAGGCAATGTGCAATGGAAATGCAACTTTTGTCACATTTCTTTCAAAAGCACATATTACCATGTGAAATCACATTTGTTGGCTTTACCGGGTTGTGGGATTGGAGCTTGTAAAGTTGTTTCTTTACAAAAGAGAAAAGAATTGGAAAAGGAGGCCAATGTTGGTATGGAACATGTGGCTTCAAAATCAAGAAAACCCAAGAATGAAGACCCCCTTCATTTTTTAGGAAAGCCACCACCAAATTTCCATTTGAGAGTTCTACTTCTACTGGGGGACAAGCATCAAAAAGAAGAGCACTTGGTCCAATGGACAAGATTTTCCAAAAAGAGAGACGGGAAGAGCTTGATCTCACCATTGCCTTCTTCTTCTATCAAAACTTCATATCATTTAATGTTGCACGTTCACCTCTTTTTATTGAGATGTCCCGAGCTCTAACTCAAGGGGCTCCAGCAGGGTCTGTGCCTCCTGGGTCAGAGAAGCTAAGAACCACATTGTTGACGAAGGCAAAAAAAGAGGTGCAAAAAATGCTTGAGCCTATTGTAGCATCATGGCCAACATCTCGGGTTAACATTGTTTCTGATAGATGGACAGATCCAGCACGACACCCAATCATCAACTTCCAATCAGTGTTTTTAAAACCGGAACCGATGACCGAACCAGTCCACCTAGCTAACCGGTTTACCGACCGGAACCGGTCTAACCGGGACTGGTTTGGTCTAAACGAACCGGTTTTTAAAAAATACATTAAATAATTAATTTTTAATGAAACAAAACTATTTTTAAGATGTAAAACCATGATTCCAAGCCAATAGAGACAAAATATGCAAAGTTTGCTCATTTATATACCATGCAAAGGTGAATATATCAAAATGGCACCGAGTGCAATACATATCATCGACAAAATAGCAAAATACATAAGAAATGAGGCTCTAAATGGCCTATAAAGTCCAAAAACAATGCTGCAAGCTATGAGGCCATTGGCCTACTACAAGTCTACAGTGTACACATGATCAATCATCAAGATCATCACCACTACTAGACACAGGATCATCATCAGGAGCTACATAGACATCATCTGGTTCAGAGTCTGAGGATGCCTCTGCCTCATCTGCAACATCAGTATCAATGCCACCAATGACAATAGAAGTGGACCTAGTGGAAGCACGAGTTTGTCGACCTGCACGACTAGTGCCTTCCATTGGTTCCTTGCCTTTCCTTGATGCCGCTACTGATCCTGGTTCTGATGCCGCCACATAATCTGCCTCATCCTCCGCTAAAGCCATGTCGATATCAAAATCAGCCTCAAACACAGGATCTTCAGTCTCCTCCACCCATTCTGATGTTGGATCAATATCGTCCAACACAATGGGATCTAGATCAGGTGATTTGCTCATCATTTGGTTCCTCCTCAGTCGAAGGTTGTATTGCACAAAAACAAGATCATTTAACCGTTTTTGTTCCAAACGGTTTCTCTTCTTCGTGTGTATGCGCTCAAAAACAGACCAATTGCGCTCACAACCTGAAGCACTGCAAGTTTGACTGAGGACTCTAATTGCAAACCTTTGCAATTGAGGACACTGGCCACCAAATGACTCCCACCAATGTGCTGCAAAGAAAAAGACAATAATTAGTAACTTAGTTTATAATTTGAATTGTAAAGAACGTAAACAATTTTAACTTGAAATGAAAAACAAAATGGAAATTGGAATTGCTTACCTGGTTGGTCCACATCTCTTGCCATCTTTGCCAAGTTTTTGCCAAAAGTACCACTTGCTTGATTGAAAATAGTAAGCTGTCTATGTATATCCAACTAGTCTACATGGTTAGGGACCATGCGCTCCAAGCAATCAATCAATCCAGCTCTGACCTCCCCATCATGCTGATCTCCTAGCCGATTTTTATAGTGATACCTTGGGTTCAAAAAATACCCGGCTGCATGTATAGGACGATGGAGTTGATTGTTCCATCTGTTATCAATGATCTCCCATATACGGCCATATTTAGCTAACCTGTCATTGTAAGCTGCCCGTATCTGCTCCTTTGCCTGATCCATAGCTTCATAAATGTAGCCCATGGCCAATCTTTCCCCATCCACCAACCTTAGCACCTTAACAAGGGGCTCGGTAATTTTCACAAGCTCTACAGACCTTTTCCAAAAATAAGTGTCTAACACTTTCTTTTTGGTGTCTTTTCCATCTGGTCTACGAGCCCACCGAGATTCAGACCATTCATCAGAGGAAAACATTTTCTGCAAGTTTCTATGTTGACCATTGAGACATTGCAACGTGAGGAAGTGAGTTGCAAATCTCGTAATTGCAGGCCTAACAAGCTCTTTGCCTCCAGTGTGTTTCCTCATTAGGCTCAATACCCATGAGTGGTTGTAAATGTATTTTGTAATGCACTTGGCATGCTCTACAGTGTTTTTTACCCACTCCACCTTGCCTATATCCTCAAGCATGAGGTCTATGCAATGTGCAGCACATGGAGTCCAAAATATGGTATTATATTTGGCCTCAAGCATCTTTCCAGCAAGAACATAGTTTGAGGCATTATCAGTGATGACCTGCACAACATGCTGCTCCCCAACTTCCTGAATAATGTTATCCAAAAGCTCAAATAGAAGGCTTGCATCCTTTACCCTATCAGATGCATCAACTGATTTCAAAAACATGGTTCCTTGAGGGCAAGAAACAAGGAAATTAATGATAGTGCGGTTCTTTCCATCGGTCCATCCATCTGACATAATGGAACAACCTGTTTTGACCCATGACTCTCTAAACTCAGTCAAATACTCATCAATGGAAGATATCTCTTTTTGCAAAAGAGCTCCCCTCAAGTCATGCATACTAGGGCCTTTGAAGCCCTTTCCTGCAGCTATAACAGAGTCCCACATAGCTTGGTAATAAGGTGAGCGAGCAGCATTAAATGGGATATCTGAATCATACCACCATCTAGCAATGTATTGGTGAGAAGTTTCTTTGCATTGTTTTTTCCAATGCTGATCCAAAGTGGGTTGAGAACTTCGCTGGGAGGAAGTGGGATTAGATTTAGAAGAAGCAATGGTGGCAGAAGATGAGAAATAACTTTGGATGTTTGGTCTCTTTGGTCCTTTTGATGGTTGGCCAACTCCAACAGAAGGATGAACATAGTGAAAGGGGTCATTGGTGGAAGGGATAGAAGTGGAGTCTTGAATCTCATAATCATCATACCCACTCTCTTTCATGGCTTCTAATAATTCCCTCTTCCTTGCAATTTCATCTTGGATGGCCTTCTCCCTAGCCTTATCCTCATAAAAATTTTCAAGCTTGGCAATGTATTCTGCCCTAATAGGACCTAACAGTGCATTTGGTGCATCACATGGCTTTACTTGGCCTCTTACCCCAGCCAAGTGTTGTTTCAACCTAAGAATACCCCCACCTCCAATAGATTTATGGCATAATTTGCATATCATTTTTCCCTCAACTACATCACAATGAGCCCATGCACTGTCCTTTCCTTTTGGAGCCATGTTTGCTTGAAATAATAACAATTTGCAAATAAATCTGCCATTTAAAAAAAAAATTGCAGCTAAGGAACATGGAAAACCAATGATAAATGTAGGAAAAAAAATGCACATGCAAGCTACAAAATTTGATAGCATAGAGCTAGAGAGTTCATAGGCTTAGCATAGATGATAGATCATTGAAGTGAGAAGTTTATAGCACAAAAAAAATAATTCATGGACAGCAGACCCAAATGAGGAATTATCAAGTGCAAATCCTTACCTGGAAATGCAAAGTAGCTCCCTTAGCCTCCTCTTGATGATGGCAACTCCACTGACAGCTACACACTATCTCCAAAATAGCTCCAACTCCAACTCCAAGATGACTACTTCAGCAAAAACTCCACACTCTCCAAGCTCACAAACAAACTCACAAACACTCACAAACACTCCAAATCAGTTGTGTGAGACAAATGAGAGTGAGAGGGGTGTCTTATAGCAAGTGTGAGGGTGTTTTTGGAGGGAAAATCCCTTTCCCTCACCCCCAAAACCCCTAAACCGCCCTCAGTTCCAAAAAACCGTGCGCTTTTTTGCTTGACCGGCGGCCTGTCCATAAACTGGCCGGTTTAGGACGGAACCGGCCGGTTAGCAATAAACCGGCCGGTTTTGACCTAAACCGTCCGGTTTTTACCGGTTAGGTCAATTTTCCGGGCAAATGGGGCTTCTAACCGGGTTTTTTCACCGGTTCTGACCGGTGAGCCTCCCAACCGGCCGGTTAGGCCGGTAACCGGTTGGACCGGAACGGTTTTTAAAACTATGCTTCCAATCATCAACTTCATGGTGTCTTCCTTGAGTGGTCCAGTTTTCATGAAAGCAGTGGATACACTTGGCAATTACAAGGATGCACAATTTATTGGTGAGTTATTTATTAAAGTTATTGAAGATGTAGGTGTTGATTCTTGTGTGCAAATCATTACAGATAATGCACCTGTTTGCAAGGTTGCTGGCATGATTGTGGAAGCTAAATATCCACAAGTGTTTTGGACACCTTGCATTGTCCATTCATTGAACTTAGCACTGAAATCCATTGCTTCTGATGTGCTTTGGATTGGAAGCATTATTGAGGATGCAAGACATATCTGTAACTTTGTGCAAAATCATACAAATGCCCTCACTATCTACAAGGAGTACACCAATCTATCATTGTTGAAGATCGATGATACACGGTTTGCATCTTCATTCATGATGTTGAAGAGGTTGAGGGAGGTCAAGACTGCTCTTGGGTCCATGGTTATTTCTGAGTTTTGGTCTTTTTGGAGAAAGACAAATCAAGTAGCCTCTAAAAGAGTGAAGGACACAGTGCTAGATGATGCTTGGTGGGAGAGGGTAGATCTAATTATTCGGATCATGGACCCTATCATTTCTTTGCTTCGATTTGCAGATACAGACAAACCCATCCCAGGAGAGGTTTATGAGGGATGGGATTCCATGATTGAGTCTGTGAGCAGCATTATTCTATAGAGTGAGTGCCCCAAGTATGAGACATCACCAGAGGCCTTCTATGATACCATACATGATATTCTTGTCAGCAGATGGGACAAGAATTGTACACCTTTACATTGTTTGGCTCACTCAGTGAACCCCAAATACTACAGCCATGAGTGGCTGAATGGTGGACCTTCCCACAGATTCCCTCCTCACATGGATGGTGAAATCTCACAAGGGAGGAAAGAGGCATTCCAGCGGATTTATCAGGGTAGTGCATTACTTGTTGAGGTGGAGGATGCCTTTGCAGAGTTTTCCACTAGCAGTGGTCGATTTGGAGGTTATGATGTGATTAGAGACAGGGGGACAAAGAAGCCCTATTCTTGGTGGGCAAATCATGGGGCAACAAGCCCTCCTATTCAGCAGTTAGCCATGAGGCTCCTCTCTCAGGTGACTTCATCCTCTTGTTGCAAGAGGAATTGGAGCACATATGGGAATTTGTATAGTGTGAAGAAGAGCAGGCTTGAGCAGTCCAGGGCAAAGACAATGGTGTATGTGCACACCAACCTTCGTCTTATTTACAGGCAGAGGGAAGAGTGGTTGAGGGGAAAGACAAAGATGTGGGATGTCTTTCCTGATGATATGGGTCTGGACACCAGTGTTGAGTTGGCATTGGCCAACATGGATCTCAATGATCTAGTGCTAGAGCCTGTTAGATTTGATGACTTAGAGGGGTCAACCTCCACACCAACAGATGCAGAGGCAACTATGGATACAGGGGAGGAGGACGCAGAGGCGAGCAGTGGGGACCACGATGATGAGGACATTGATGCTGATTCTGATGTTGATTGATGCCTTGAGGCTTGTATACCTGTAGTTGTTTTATATTTTCTATTTCTATTTGCCATTGGCATTGCACCAGCACTACCTATGTAACATGTTTTCATTTGATGACTTAATGAGAAAACTACAGTTGTCAGTGTGTTTATCTTACTATCTTGTAGTTGTAAGTTGTCTTTCAGTTATGAATTATGAATCATGATTTAATAGATTTATCATTTATGCGACCAGTACCACTGACATGTATTTGAATTTTGTATGTACTATGCATGCTAATAGCTATAGCCTATAGATGAAGATCTATGTTTGAAATCAATAAATTTGTACCATTAATTAAAATTTGTGTAAGAAATATCTAATTTTTAAAACATATATATATATATATATATATATATATATATATATATAGATATATAAAACGAATCCTACGTGTCCTATTCCGGGGGGTCAACGTGTCCGAATCCGACACCACAAATCCCGAATCCCCGTGTCAGGTGACTTAGCTTAAAGCTATCACTCATATCTTGCATATCATTCTAAGATTAGAAGTGCATCAATAAAATGTACCTCCTAGCATAAGCTTGGTTGTAAGAGGATAGGAACATCTTTTTCACCCAACTTGCGGAGTTTAGAGTCTAGACCCTCATTTGTGGTTAACACAGGTGACCTTGCAGTTCTCTTACGGGCAATCCCTTGTAGGAACAGAGGCACTTGGGTCGCTAGAACTCCATAGGAAGTATCATTAATAAGGCCTTAGCCTCCTTCCTTTATTGACACATTGTTTTAGTTGAAATTGTTCCTATAATTGCTAAATACTTCATTTATGCTCGTATTGAACATTGTAAGCATTGAATCTTAAGTAATTTAACTTGAAGTACTTGAAAGTCGTTTAATAATCTCACTTAAAGCTATCACTCATATCTTGCATACCATTCTAAGATTAGAAGTGCATCAATAAAACGTACCTCCAAGCATAAGCTTGGTTGTAAGAGGATAGGAACATCTTTCTCACCCAATTTGCAGAGTTTAGACCCTCATTTGTGGTCAACACAGGTGACCTTGCAGTTCTCTTGCGGGCAATCCCTTGTAGGAACAGAGGCACTTGGGTCGCTAGAACTCCATAGGAGGTATCGTTGATAAGGCCTTAACCTCCTTCCGTTGAACTTCTCTCTACAACCTACATTCGAGACTAACCTCAAAATAGTTGAGAGAAAGGATTCACCTAGAGCAGGTATTCTAACCAAAATTTAGCAAGAGCTTGCATCTCACTTAGTTTTAGGTGGTGCATCTCATATAGGATAGTTTTTTCATCCTAGCAGCAACTGTTCATCCCATAACTTGAAATTTAATCTATATTGTGCAAGTAAATTGAGTCCTAAGGCACTAGTCTCTAATTGATAATCTCAATAAATCTAATCAAGTTGTGCTAAATAATTAAACCTGCCAATCATTCTTAACCAAGTTGCTAGGCCCTTCAGTTGTGTTTCCTGAACTCATCATCCCATTCTTAGAGACTACCCCCCTTAGCCTGATGTAGGGAGACAGCGTAAACGGAGAGAGTCAGGATCAGAGTGACAGCCCCTACCCTGAGCGTTGTCGCATTCTCGTGTACAATTTGAGTGACAACAGGGCTGAATATTGAATTGAAGGTTCATTGTTGCGTATGATATCATGTTCCTCTGTTATACTTATTGCCATGTATTTCCTTTATTGAGTTTGTATAATGGCTCTACAATTTCCAGCTTATTAATGATGCTCATATTTATTAATGAATGGTGTTATTTCTGAGTATTGCATGGTATATTAGTTTTTGGTTGAAGTTTGGTTGGTATATCAGCTCATTCTATCTGCTCATAAATTAGAAATGCAATCTTATTTAGTTCTAGGTTATTTTCATTGGTGAAAGTCGCTCCTTGCCATTGCATGGTGTATATAAAAATTGTATCTTTGGCTGAAGTCTAATATGGAGGTTGTCTCGCTATTTGAAAGAAGCTTGGGCATGAATACAGCATTATGTTTTCTAATCTGAAATAAAAATGAAGAAACAACCACCTACAGCCATAAGACATTAAACTGTTTGACGAAAACCCTCACCAAAAACTTCAATAAAAATTCATAAATTTATGGGAGAAATTAAGGTGTTTCCAAAGTGGAATCTTACAGTGCTATCAGAGCATGTTCTTGGACAGTTGTTGGGTCTGAGGGGCAGCTTTTAACAGTGATTTGATGAGTTCCAAAGTTATCAAGGTAGAGAACCCACTCCACTTTGGAAAGATGAAGACAAATCAAGAACTTGTGGAGGAAATTTTGCAAGCTATGCATGAATATCAAAAGAATTTAACAACATTGTTAGAGCATCCTGAATGGTTGAAGCCACTCCTATCGGTTGGGGAAAAAAGAGAGGCTCAAATTTGAAGAAGTGAATGACTTCTTGGAAGTGCATGCACCTGTTCATGTTGAGGATGTGTGCAATGAGGTTGACAAAACAACAACCTTTAGTACTCCATTAGAACCATCCTATGGCGCTAATAACACCAGTAAATATGATAAACAGGATAAGAATACATATGATAAAGTTTCCGAATCAATTAGTAATGATGATTATGATGATTCGGGTGTGTTAGCACCTAATCATGATAAAGATTTGGATGTTGATCCAATTTCTCAGGAGTTAGGCATGAAGGATGACATAGAGGAAGATGATTTTGGGAAGCGTGATGATGGTCACCATGAGTCCCATCATTTGGCAAGGAAATTGAAGGTAGGTGAAGATATGATTGTTGCATCCATGAGGCATTTTGATGATACACAGGCATTGGTGGCAGATTATTGTTGGAGAAGTGTAGTGACACATGACGGTTTGGGAGGAGAGCCTTCACTTGCAAATTTTCAGATTCTTAGAAAGGCATTGGTAGAGATGAAATCCAACTACCTACACCTCCTTTCAAACAGAGATCACCTACTCATGCTTGTTGAGATATATCATGATGCACTAGTAGGGAAAGAGGAGGAAGTTGACAAACTTCTTCATGAGCTTGAGATTTCCCAGAATCCTTGAAGAGCACTCAGATGGCACTTCAAGAATCAGGGTTGCAGCTCGAGCAGCTTTGTATGGAGTTGACTTATGTGTGTTCTTCATCCTCCATAGCAGATAATCAGCTAAATATGGAAACAATCATACAAGAGGATGTTAGGGGCACTCATTATTTGATAGAGGAGCCTCCTATGATAGTTGAGCATGAGGAGCACCCAAATGAACTAGCACTAGAGGTATGTCACATATGTTTTTGATTATGCACCCATGGAATGTGGAGACATGTATATTTAAGACGAGGATACATCCATTTGGGATCCAAGTTCAGTTGACACAAGTGGACAGGATATTGGAAGCTCAGGTTGGCATTGGGATCCAAGTGGGGCTTTCCATCATATACCAGAGATGCAAAATGACTATAGCATTGGTGGGATGGTTGACCCAGTAATTTAACACACACATTCTTTAGGGGAGTCCAATCAACACTAATGGCCAGTCGGTTTATGAGCAGACTCTAGGAGACATCCTGACACATCATCTGTGTGCAGGGTTGCAAGCAAGAGTTATTCGGATGGGAGGGCATTGGTATGCCACCAGGTAGGGCATTGCATGGAGACGATGCACTTCCATTGATGTAATGGGCACAGAAACCACTGAGGATCGACACAACAGTGACATCCCCATTAGCATGTGAGGAGTTATGCCACTCAGGTCTACCAGGACAGATGAGGAGATATGACTCACATCATGGTGGGTTCACTAGCAGAGTGACAAATGCATTAGCACATGTTGGATACCAGATGATACAAGGTGGCATATCAATAGGCGACAATATCCAGTGGTGTATAGAGATATGTCGCAGCGTGCAAAGGAGCACAATGATGCATGGTTGTATGCATGTACGATGTTGCACAACAGGATCTTGGAGAATTTCTTCCAAGGAGACCGATTGACTAGGACATTGGGCATACTAGTGGGCCTGGCCAGGGTTGCGAGGGAGCGTCCCTTCCCCCACACCCCTCGAACATGCTCCGCTCAAGAGCAACCTCGGGTGCGCACTCCCGAAATTCAAGGAGCGAATTTCGGGAGCACGCTCTCGTGGAAAAAAACCGCTCCTTGGTTTTTCGAGAGCGACCAAGGGAGTGGTTGCTCCGGAAGCGATTTTTTAAGGTGTTAGCGGTCGCTCCTAACTGCTCCCGCCTTAAAAAAAATCGCTCCATGTGGGTAAATTGGGCGACCAAGCAGCGGGAGAGGGAGAGAGGGGAGGGGCCAAAAGAAATAAAAGGCCCTCCTCCCCTCCCATAATTCACAATTTACACATTGAGAGAGCAAGAGAGGGCTTTTGGAATTGGAGCTTGAGTTGAGGAGGAAGATTGAGAGAAAGATTGAGAGGATTGCTTAGGAGCTTGATAAGCTTGCAAGGGAAAGAAACTATAATTCCACCAAAGTTCAAAGAATGAAAACTTCAAGCATCATGGCTATATGGCTTGACATTCTCTTGATGTTGGTTCCTTTTTTTGTTATTGTGGTGTTGAAGAGTAGAAGAATGAGGGTTGATCATGATGAAGATGATGAAGAAGTGGGTAATGGTGGATTTGAAACCCCTGGAGAGGAGTACCTTGGTGAGGAGGAAGAGGAGAGTGGAGATGAGGGCACAAAAATGAAAGCAAACCAAACCCCATTGTGGAAATATGTTTATAGGCCTAAAGCATGGAAAGGGGGTGGAATCACTAAATTTACATGCCTCCGTTGCAAAAGCAATTACACAGGTTCATACACAAGTTTCAGAAAGCACCTCTATGGGACAAGGCCATGGGATGGAGGTAAACAAATAGGAATCAAAACTTGTGTAAGTGTGACAAGACAACAAAGAGCCAAATACATAAGGGAAGAGGAGGAAGCCCAATATAAATCTAAAAGATCAAAGGGTGACTTTGAACATAATAGCCCACAATCACATAGACAAAGAACTGCATCAGCGTCCTCCCATGGTAGTGGATATGGACGCATACGAACAAACACCCCTTTAAGGCGTAGAACCATATCAGATTTCCTTGATGAAGGGTGTAGGAATGAGGTGGATTCAAAAATTTTCCGGTTTCTCTATGCATGTGGAATACCATTCAATGTTGTTCACTCACCTTATTGGCATGAAATGGTTTCTGCCATTAATGATGCCCCCAAAGGATACAAGAGCCCTGGGTATGACAAGACTAGAACTGTGGGACTTGATAATGGAAAAGCAAAAATAGCACATGCTTTGGGTCAAATGACAAGTTCTTGGAATGAACATGGGGTATCCATTGTATCTGATGGATAGACGATGTAAAAAGCAAACCATTGATAAGTGTTCTTGCTATGTCTAAAGGTGGTGCAATCTTCCTTTCAGCATATGATTACTCAGAAAAGTTCAAGATAGCGATCAACATTGCAGAACCATTACCTCAAACAATTGAACGTATTGGCCCATACAATGTCATCCAAGTCATCACTGATAATGCTTCTAATTATAAGGCGGTGGGAGTAATTATTGAGGATAGATACCCCAACATATTTTGGTCTGGGTGTTTGGTTCACACAATGAACCTTTTGATGCATGATATTATTAAGAAAAAAACCCTCAATACAAATGGATTGGTGATTTGTACAAGAGAGGCAAAAGAATGATAAAATTTATTACCAACCATTGCAATACCCATGGGCTTTTCTGCAATCACTCAAGTTTGGAGCTATTGAAGATTGCGAAGACTGGATTTGCTAGCTATTACCTCACCTTCAGGCGCCTTTTGAAGGTAAGAGAGTCATTGGCTAGTATGGTATCAAGTCAACAATGGCAAGTATTAAAGGACAGGGCTCTAACTGCAGTTGACAAGCAAGGTTTTGAACAGGTGTAGGACATTGCTCTTAGTGGTCTGTTTTGGGCACATGTGAGGGATGTTTTGCAATTCACCAAGCCCATTTATAACATGATTTGTTTTACGAATACAAATGCACCAGTGATTGGGGAGGTGTATGAGCAGATGGGTAACATGTTGGGGTAAATAAAAGATATTGTTCAGGGAAAAGATCCCGACTTGTATGATATTATTCACAAATGTGTGTGTGCACAGTGGAATAAACTTAATGCTCCACTACATGCCTTGGCGTACATCCTTATGCCAAAATACTACTCTCCATCTTGGTTGGGACAACCTGCACTTGGGGTGTTGTTAATGCCAAACCCCATACAAATCTGGAGGTACAACAGGGATATATGAAAGCATTAGACAAGTTGGTCCCTGACAGGGAGGAGTGTGCTAATTTGCGTCTTGAATTAAGAAGATACTTTACTAGCACTGGAGTGTTTGGTTATTTCAATGCAATGGAAGATAGGGACAGATTTGATGCTATCACATGGTGGGACGCATATGGCGGACATGGACTTTTGCCAAAAATGGCAAAAAAAGTGCTCTCACAGGCTGTAAATACTTCTTTTGCAGAGAGGAGTTGGAGCACCTACAGCTTCATCCATAATATGAGAAGAAACAGACTCAATGAAAACCGGGCAGAAAGCTTGGTTTATGTGTACTACAACTTGAGGTTGTTGAGTCATTATTATGATTGGGGCTTGTGAGGATACATCATATAAAACTTGGGACAACAAACCAGAGGAAGATAATTTGGAGGATGGTGCTCTACATCTAGAAGAATTGCAAACAGGACTTCAAAGAGATGATGATGAAGCAACACCAGCCATACCACCCCCACCATCCAGTAGCAGTACTCGAGTTCCAACATCTTTGCTTTTGTTGTTGCCACCTCCATCTACATCCTCACGTGGAGGGCATGTGACTTTTGGTTCTAGTCATCTGACTATGCAGGAGGAGACTCCCAGTAGTAGTAGACCACCACGACCTTCTTAGACATTAGACATTTCTCGTGGCGGCAAGAGGAAGTAGTAGATAATAGATTTACTTGTCTTTTCTAGTTTCTAGTAGTTTTTATAACTGTTGACTCTTTCATATTTATTATGATATTTTTTGTAAACAATATACGACAATTTAAGTTTGAAGTTCACAATTATAACTCATTGATAATGAATTATGAATATGATGATTCGTGAAAGTTGAAAGTTGAAACATTCCATTTCATGTTAGATATTTTTTGTTATAGTTTGGTCACTTGGTAATGGCAATAGTTAAAAGTACAACTTTAGTGATCAATGATGATAAATGTTATATATTGAATTTTGAAAGCTTGAAACTTTAAGATTGATAAATCATGAGACTTGATATGTTGTATGTTACTAACTTGTGGACGTGGTTGATGAGGATTATAACTTCTAGATGATTGATGTTATATGGTTCAATCCATGTTTTTATGTTTTTTATATCTAATTCGTCATTCTGCATGCTTTTGTTGACAAATATGCATCAAAATATATCAAAATATATATTTTATAAAAATTCGCTCCCAAACTGGGAGCGTTTGAAAATGTCATTCCCTGCTCCCACTCCACTTTCGCTCCCAAGTAACCTTGGGCCTGTCTTACTTAGGATCAGTGAGTGGATGAATGAGCGTCAAGGAGCATTGAATTCCTCAAAGATTGATCTGCGATTGGAACATCCCCTGATCAGAGTTGGAGAGTAGGATACACGCAGGACTACCCTTGGGTATCTATATGGGTTCTTGATCATGCCCTGGGGATTGACCCGCACATCTATCACTTTCTAGTCCTACATACTATTGTAGAGGTTTTTGTTGTTGTTCTTTGATGCTCTCATCCCATATAGCAGGACACATGGGGGTCACTTGAGACAGTTGGGTGAGACATAGTGCATCATGGACAGGAGAACAACTGCCCAATTGAGGCATATAATCGGAGTGTGAATTGAAAGATACAGGATTAGGGATGGTGTGACCTACTGCAGATGTAGCGTATGTTCTGTCCCTGAGTACCCACTTGGGGAGATGATCAAGAGAGATTTTCATGACACACCTTCAACAGGACATCTCAAGGCATTGTACAAGCATGGGGCATAGTGGACAGTAGACCTCCTTTACAGGGGGGCATGTGGACTCCAGGCAGTAATTGGGTACATCACCAAGAGATAGGATCGCAGAGTTCGTTGTGTGATTTGGTGAGAGCAGGGAAGTTTAACATTCGCTAGATTGATTCATGATACATGGTGTCCGCCTATTGGTTGCATACAGGGATTAGAGATGAGGCATGGATGGGTGCCAACAATTAGCAATACCTCGTCGTAGCAGTCAGTTATGATCAGAGTGGTGCAGCGGCAGCACGGCAGTCTCCTTTTGAGATTAGCATGGGACCCTGGCATTATAGATCTCGACAACTCAGCTACCATTATAGATGAGCTAGTCTTTACATGGGAAGATCACTTAGATCTTCCATTGGACTTCAATTTGGCAGAGGGCGTTTCACTTCTCTATGATTCGTTGATGGTATCAGAGGTGGCAGTGGTTAGTTCATGTGGGCGAGGACACTTTTCAGCAGGAATTGGATTGTACTTTCAAGAGTTTACTCTTGAGGTACATGAGATTAGATTTCTAATAGAGCAGCTTCTCTAGGAGATGGATGAGATTTTTGAGATGCTTTACTTATTGGCAGTATGTAGAGGGCCTCTGGTATCTATGCCTTGTTGGAGAGTGGGTGGAGCGAAGAATGCTTGACGATGATCAGGATGGTTTGGGACCCTAGTAATACTTTGGATCAGCTTGTGGAGCGGCAACATGCGATGACATTGCTTGAGGACAAGCAATTTTGGGGAGGGGAGATTGTAATGTCCCCAATTTTTGGATTGCCTTATGGTGAGATCAGGAGGGATTTACAGAGCTTATGTCATCCAAGTCACAGCAGCACGATTATATTATTGGTGGGCCCAAAGGGTTTTGAGGAGTTTTATGGGGGGGCGATTGAGATCGCTTGCCATATTTTATCATCAAGATTAGTTTCGCATGGTTCGCTCTTGGTTCCATTGCATTCCTACGATTTCCATAAAACGAAGTTATTAATAGGAATATTTTAATTAATTACGCTTAAGGTTTTGTTTCGAGCTGATTATTTGGAGAAACACCTTAGTGTAATAGCTTGTTGGAATCAGGGTGAAAAGATCTAAAGGGCAAGATGATAAAAAGGGGCTCTAGGTGGCCGGTGTGACCATGGAGGTGAATTAAGCATTTCGCAGGGTTAAAAGTGACTCTAATTAGTTTAATAAAAGTCACTTTATTAAATAAAGAAGGGAAAAGTGTTCTTATTATGTAAGTGGGAAAAAAAATAAAATGGCGACAAAAGTGGCCACTAAGTTATAAAATGGCAAA
Organism: Pinus tabuliformis; assembly: GCA_031772625.1. Classification (NCBI taxonomy): domain Eukaryota; kingdom Viridiplantae; phylum Streptophyta; class Pinopsida; order Pinales; family Pinaceae; genus Pinus; species Pinus tabuliformis. The sequence goes on along the minus strand of CM062815.1, from coordinate 201,530,409 downwards.
AGTGAGGAGTCTCACCTTATTCTATCACTTGCATTTTAACAAAATAAACTCTTGGAGAGTTTTGGGAGAAAAGCATAGGGTTTGAGAAACGCTAGCTGTCATTGCTAGCTTCGGTGTTGAAACTATATACCATAGTTGGTCTAGAGAGAGGAATCATTCAAATTTCGCCATTTCATTTCAAAGAAGAAGAAGATTTGCAAAAGATAGTGGAGGTAAAAGGTGTTATCAGTTGATTTATTTTCTAATATTTGGTTTTTCTACCTGAATATTTGCTGAAGGAGAAGGGCCAAAGATGAGCTATATTTCCAAGGGTCAAGGTATCCATTTCATGGCTGTTCGTGACCTTCAAATCTGAACTCTTTGTGGGTCGATTTCCTTTGCTGAGAGGGACAAGATTCCTTCACTTTACTTGCTGGCTGAGTTTCTCTCTCATTGGGTCGAAGTTCTTGGGAGAAAGATGTTGTGCACATCAATCTAGAGAGACGAGTTGGCTGCTCCTAGTTGGATCGAGTTTGGCACCTCAGGGGAACATATTCTGGGCACACCTGGGCCGAGTTTCTCCATTTTCCAGTAGCTGAGTTCCTTACCTTGCTGGCCGTGTTCCTCTGCTGCTTGAGAGGGTCGTATCACCTTCATTACTGGGCCAAATTATCTCTTTATATGCTGGCTGCATTAACTATCCTCAGTGGCTGAAGCTTAAGATTAAAAAGAGGCCGAGATACATCTAGTTGCTGTGCGTGTATATCAGTCACCAAGTAAACTCCTGTAGCGTATTCAGGACTGTGGCAGAGGCTAAAGATTGAGGAATGAAGAGCTCGAATTTCTGTAGTCATCCCTGCTGATATTCCTCAAGGGGCTGAATATTGAAATGAAGGTTCATTGCTGTGTATGATATCAGGTTCCTCTGTTATACTTAATGCCATGTATTTTCTTTATTGAGTTTGTATAATGGCCCTACAATTTCCAGCTTGTTAATGATGCTCATATTTATCAGTGAATGGTGTTATTTCAGAGTATTGCATGGTATATTAGTTGCTGGTTGAAGACTGGTTGGCATATCAGCTCATAAATTAGAAATGCAATATTATTTAGTTCTGGGTTATTTGCATTGGTGAAAGGTGCTTCTTGTCATTGTATGGTGTATATCAGAATTGTATCTTTGGCTGAAGTCTAATATTAAGGTTGTCCCGCTATTTGAAAAATGTTTGGGCATGAATACAGCATTATGTTTTCTAATCTGAAATAAAAAAGAAGAAACAACCACCTACAGCCATAAGACATTAAATTGTTTGACAAAAACTCTCACCGAGAACTTCAATAAAAACCCAGAGATTTAAGGGAAAAATTAAGGTGTTTCCAAAAGGAATCTTACATAGGAAAGGCCATAATTACCTTAGAAATGAGAACATAAGAATCTTTTTAGAAACAAATATGGGAAGGCGTGAGAAACATTACCTTCTGTCACATTATATCAGTTAATTGTTGTTCTGCATGTTGGTTTCATTTTCTTGTAGTTTCCATCAATGAGGTTTTTAACAAATACAAAAAAAAAAATTTTTATTTTATGAAAATATCAACAAAGATTGCAGTTTAGAAAAATCCTAAAGGAGTGCCTTAGAGACAGAAGCACGGAATATATAGTATCTATATGTTTTTCGGTTTCTTAGTCAGAACCTTTCATGTCATATCATCCTCGCTGAAAAAAAAACATACATAAAGAGCAAGCAGTCCTTTGGGCAAGACATGATAAGAGCTTGATATAGAAAAATCATTTATTGCTAGAAGGATATTTGCAAATGTTTTAAAGGGAATCAGTCTGCTCATTATAAATTTGAGTTTCTTCTGATCATAACAATTAATTTAATTTGGCATGAGAAAAGGAATCAGAACTTAGGTAGATGAAAACTCACAATGTATCTATAAATAATGTTCCACCAAGTTTATGAGACACGAGGACCCATGAGCATGGGAAATGCATACAGGAGATGTGCGTAAGCACCATCAAATTCTAGAGAATGCCAAAGCAGACATCACAGTCCCCAATATAAGGGTCCCCATCCAAAATACTAAAAACTTAAAATGAAAATATATGAAAACTGAAACATAAATCATTAGAATCTTGTATAGGGTGTAAGCGAGGAAAGACAAGCAGGTGTTCGAAATGTTATCATATGCACTTTGGCAAATTGAAAAATCCTTTTCATTGTCTATGATGAAAAGAAAATTCATCCTACTCAGCGAGGGAGAGAAAAAGCAACAAGATTCTGCCTCCACATTCAATATGAGAAATGCAGAAATGTGGAAATGCAAATAAGGGAAGAACAAGTTGGAAACTTGGCTCAACACTTCACACCGAATGTGGCGATGCAGGAATGCAGGGACTCGGCCATTAGGAGAAAGAGCAACAAGACTCTCTGCATTTTGCATTCAGCATGTGGGATGCAGAAATGTGGAAATACAGATAAGGAAAGAACAACTCAGAAACTCAGCTCCCCATCACGACATTGGATGTGGCAATGCAAGAATGTGGGGGCTTGACTATGGGAAGAAAGAGAAACAAAATTCCACATTCAAAATGCAGAAATATATATAAAGAACAACTAAAAAACTCAGCTCAACACTTTACCCTTGATGTGGCGATGCAAGAATGCAGGAACTCACCCATGGGGAGAAAAAGCAACTAGGCTCTCTAAATTCTACATTCCGCACTATTAACCCTACATTTTCCCCTTACCAATCTGGGGGGTTAATGAACAACACATTTCATTAAGCTGGAGGTTCAAAGACATATTCAGATATAGCCTTGCTTGAGCCAAGGGTTGGTTCGCATGGAGTTCAGCTAGAGTATCGGTTCAGTGATGTTATAGTTGTTCATATATAGATTATGCGGAGAGTTTAATCAGATCGGAGAGAATTTCTAATTTTAAGCAATGCCCTTACTTTTTAAGCAAGGTATTTTTAAGAATTGAAATATTATGCTTATGTATTATTATATGTAACTATTTTAGTTTAAAAAGTCACATATATAGAATAGAGGTATATATAGAATAGAGGTAAATATTGAATAAAAAATATGTAATTTATTATTAAAATTGGTTATTTTTTTGCGAATATTATTTATTTAATTAAATATATATGTGTAAAAATTAACTAATGCGCAAAAAAATTCCTTTTTAAGAGATAGAATTCAATAACTCATGTCATGTCAGTGATGATGGTATATTTGATATCACGATTCCAATGAGCTGCTTTCGAGCGACATGCAAGACAGTGCTATTTTTAGAAAGGGTTGCATGTTAGAGCTAATCACATATTCAGACTGCTCGTTAAAAATCGAGTCCGATGAGGGTAGTTTCAGACATTCGAGAAATTTATATTTTTATATTTTTAGCAAGTGTTGTATGCCAATTCTAATGGGCATATTCAAACTCCTCAATGAAAATTGAGTCCAATAAGAATATTTTTATGGACATGCGGGCAGCTTTTTATTTTTGGCAATGGTCATGAGGAGTGACATGTGGCAACCTCTGGTGATGACACGTGGTAAGATCTGACACGTGTATGTGCTAGAGTGAGATGGTGAATCATCTAAGTTGGACTAGAAATGCCAGTGAGTTGATTGGGTTGCTTAAGTGAGTCAACTGCAGCTTACTAGTACACGTGCATGGATCGAAGAGTGACTTGGCATCTTCTAGAGTTAACTAAGTCACATGCATGCAGGAAAGAGTTTAAGAGGTCTTCTCTCAAGTTAACTAAATGCATGCATTCTCTTCTCTCTACTTTTAATCCAATTCTGTGTCTCTCTCTAGTTCAACCTCAGTTGGACTAAGCTCACCTTCTCTTCACCATGCACATGGCCTTTCACTTTTCTCCACTTCATCCCTAGTTCACCTCATAATCGTTCTAAAGGACGCGCATTGATACTGCATGATATTCCTCATAATCGTTCTAAAGGACCTAATGCGCATTGATACTCCATGTTATTTCACCCTGAATTGACTCAACCACTCCCCAGTTTTAACTCAGAGTGCTTGAAACTTTACTCTACTCTTCTCCGGGGTTACAGGACTCGCACTCACTTGGACTAGAAGCAGCTGCAGTTGGATGGCCAGTTCACTCATCAATGTGCATAGGCTACTCCTGCATGAGGAGTGCAACCTCTCTCTTTCCCATTGTGGATTTTACTGTTGTTTCCCCGTCGCTATATGTACTCATACAAATTGCCGCCCCTACAAATAAGTCCTTCTATAGGATGTTGATACTCAAGCCCTGAATTAGCTTTCGAATTATTATTGGAGGGATTTAGGATTATATGTACCCTCACACAAACTGCCGCGCATACAAATAAGTCCTTATACAGAATCTTAATACTCAAACCCTGAATTAGGTTTCTATTCATTTATGGATTTAGCATTTCCATGTCTTCATTTGGTTATCTTGGAGAATAAAACTCGGGGAAAAGAAATTGCTCATTTACATATAATTTTTTAAAAATATCTTTTTAATATCAATCAGGCTATGGTGAAGTGGGTAATTCAAGCGACTTTATTCCCAGGAATGATTATAATTCAATTTCTCCAGCATATATTGTCGAGTTAATGTAGCCAATTATACGTTATCCTGCCATATCTCATTTTTAACTCAGCCTTTATAGTTTGCCCCTGATTCTGTATCTCAGCAGAGGAGACAGGATTCTTGTGATATTTCATTGTTAACTCAGCCTATTCAGTTTGTCCTCCATAGCGTATCTTAACAGAGGGGGCAGGGATCTTTTGATATCTCCTTGTTAATTTAGCCTATGCAGTTTGTCCTCAATAAGAATCTCTCATCAGTATCTCTCATCACTAGAAAGTAAATTTATAATTTTATTTTTTTAACCTAGAATATGAATTATTAACTTGTTTGAGTAATCCAGGCTTGTTTGAGTAATCCAGGAAAGGTTCATAAAATACATTATAATTATATCGATTTTTCTTCCATCTGGTTTGATCTATTGTTTCAGTTAAGAGGAGTCATGAAAAGGACAGGTTAGAAATCACGATCAATCCCTTTCTCAAATCCTGCTGCAGCTGCACGAGCCCTTCTCGCATGTCACAAATGACCTACAAAGAAAAAAAATCCTAGAACGAAATGGGAGGTGGATAACCAACTTCGGGGAGAGACATAATTTACTGCATTGATTTTGGTAGCTACACCACCCACAGAATTTAAAGAACCTAAAGGAGCATGAGTCATATATTCTGCTGAACGTCGTTCCTGCCAAGGCTGGATGTCTTTTCTCAACTTGCTCAAATCCAAACCAGTAGGGCCCCTTAGGGGTTCCAACCAAGGAGCAAGGAGATCCCAAAAACGCATCGTTTCCCCTCCAAAGATAATTTCTCCAGTCGGAGAAGGCATAAGGTATTTACCTAAACCAGTAGGTCCTTGAGCAGATCCCACACTAGCTCCAAGACGTTGGTCTCTAACTAAAAAAGTAAACGCTTGAGCTTGAAAAGCTTCTGGGCCGGTGGGCCCATAAAATTCACAACTATAATTAACATTTAACAAACCAAATATACCAATAACTTATAACATCTCATTATTAACTCAAAAGCTATTCGGTTTGCGGTCTTAAATAGTACAGCTCAAAGGAGAAGGCAGCAACTTGCGATATCCCAATGTTGATTCGGTCTATGCAGTTTGTCCCAGGTAATGTATCTCGACAGAGGAGGTTGAATCTTGTAATATTTCATTGTTAACTCAGCCAATGCAGTTTGCCTAGGTAGTATATATCAATGAAGGAAGTTGGGTACAAGTTTCCTGAGTGGATTTGATGCAAAATGTATTTCTTAGCCATGGGATATTTGTTGAAAGTAAAGCCCACTAGGTTAACAAAGAGGGGAACTCTGGTGAAAACAGTGAAAACGCATTGTCTTCTTCATGGGTTTATTAAATGAAATTTAGAAATATTCAAAATTTCTTGTTTTCTTACCAATTTCCAAAAAAAATTATTGGTAAGTTGTGGTTTAGTAGTAATTTGGGATAGTTATAAACGTAATGACTTAAGTTGGAGATACTCCTACTTGAACTGCTGTTGACATAATTTGCACATTTAATAATAGATTTTGGCCACAATAATCTAAAATCAAATTCTGACGAGCACACTCCGAACTGAATGGCAACATCTTTAAATATATATATATATATATATAATCAAAAGTCAAATTCTGACAAACACACTCCCAACTGCAAGGCATTCGTGAAGCTGTCCGAAAAAATTGGTTTATGTGATGTTTCACTCCTTTGAACGACTTCCCCTTTTTTTAATTTAAACACAAAAAAAAAAACCTGATTCGCCTTATTTAATTTCAACCATTCTGAAGAAAATGCAGATAATTAGAAAGGGTTTCGCTACTTTTATATATATATATATATATATAAAATGTCAAATTCTGACGAGCACACTCCCAACTGGATGGCATTCATCAAGCTGTCCGGAAAAATTGGTTTTCACCCCGTTGAACGTCTTCGCAGTTTTTTAATTAAATAGGACAAAAAACGTGATTCGGCTTATTTTAATTTCAACCATTGTGAAGAAAATGCAGATAATTAGAAAGGGTTTCCCTACTTGCCTCCTTGTTAAAATCGCTCATGGGGTCATCAGACCAGATACGCCGCAGGTTAGCGTCAACGTAACTGACGTACACAGGGAGCTCCTCCAGCGCAACAAGAATACGTTTTGCTACGTCAAAATTCAAACAACCATCACTGACAGAAGAAGAAGAAGAATTTCCTGTCACTTCCTCCACCTCCAGCTTCGGCCTCACAAGATCTGGCGACGGCGAGCCTTTGAATCCCTGCAACTCACGAGCCAAAGCCGCGTTCTCGGATCTAAGCCGCTCGTTCTCCTTCCTGCCTCCGTCAATTTCCTTCACCAGCGTCAAATTCTGAATCCTCAACCTGTGATTCTCGCGGACAAATGCCTCCAGCGTCTGTTGAAGCCCGCTGCCGCTAGCGGCGCCGCCGTTTTCTTCGGTGAGCACCATATTATGCAGTGCATTCAAAATCTCTTGCGCCTCTGACGGTGGCTGCAAGAATTTCAGGTCCTTCAGAAAGACTATGAGGTGATCTTGTCCTCCATTTTCTGCGATGAGAAAAGTCCGTCAGGAACTTATGGGGCCGAGATTATCAAAGCCGTCAGAGGTTCGAGTCCTGCATACTCTGTACTTGGGAAGGAAGCAGGTATTTATGCATAATCTCATCAGTGTCAGAGGCGGTTTCATTTCAAATGATTATATAGCTTGGATTGAAGGGAGAAAGATATCTCGATGAATCAGAACGGGCAAGGGAGTACAGACGAGGAGGCCATAGGAAATCCCACCGAATCCATCCACGCCCACACGTTGTGTCACGCTTGTATGCATTTCTTCTTCCATGTCGGAAGGGCGAATCAAGAGGAGATCGTCCCCTTTTAGACGTAATATCAACTTTTCTACACCCATCCATATCGAATCTCTCTCTCTCCAATCTGTTGTTTCCTTTTTATATTTATTTCCCAAATCAGCATCAGATGCAGAGGCCTTTATTTATATTATTCTTCTTCAAATCAATAATGTCAAATCATAATAGATCGTATTTATATTATTATTTCTAAATCAGTATTTTAAGGTATCATCTCTAGTCGTTTAATTATGTTATAAAAAATAAAATATTATACTGTTTAAAATTTGTTTATCTTAATGAAGAATTTATAATTTTGAAGTATAAGTCTGCAAAATTACATCAGAAACCACTATTTTATAAATGGCAAGTGTACAAATTTCAACATTTCCCAAGAAAGTTAAATCCGCACATAGTTTAATTATGCAGAGATTTCAACTTTTATATTTTTGAGATTGTTCTTTATAACGCGACTTTTTGAAAGTCTTTCTGGCCGGTTTTTTCGGTGAAAATCTGGCAGCAATTTATTGGAATCGCAAGTTTGATAGCTAGTTTCTGCACAATCAAAGCGTCCCAAGGGTTTTTCAGGGCGCTGAATCCAAATATGCAGTTAAAAAACCATTTTAACTGCAACAAATCATGATTTAATCTCAATTTCTTCCGCCGGATTCCGTCACCGGAATCTCCAAAAAGTCGCATTATAGACAACTCCTTGAGATATATAAGTTAGGAGCCATGTATTTATGCAGCAAACTTTTTTATGTTGTTGGGATTTATTACATTTCAGATTTGAAATAACTTTTTTATGTTCTTGGAATTCATTCCATTTTTTAGATTTGAAATTTTAATATATAATTTTAGAGTTATTTAGTAAAAAAATAATAATTTATTAAATTTGTTACATTTTATTTAGGATTTAGGGATATTTTGGGATTTTAGTCCATTCATTTTTTTCATAAAACTTTATTGAAAAAAAAAAATATATATATATATATATGATAAGATTAATTTAATTTAATATTTTTAATTCATTATTAAAATAGTATATAATTTATTAATATTTTATTATGATTAGATTAATTTAATTTAATATTTATAAATTATTATTGAAATAGTATATAATTTATTAATGGGTGATCACCATGTAAGTTTTATAGGGTAAAGTGTTGTCATTCAACAAAGAATTTTTTGTATACTCCAAAACTTTGACCCAATAAAAAATTGTCACAAGCATAAAACTTCATAGCTTTATGCAACATAATGTCACAAGCATAAAACCCCATAGCTTTATGCAACATATTGTCACAAGCATAAAACTCCATAGCTTTGTGCCTTGTTCAACTATCATTATCATATTTACAAATTGTATCCTATCCCTTTAAGTCATAAAAGTGGAATGCAATGAAATTTCCAATGGTAAGGATTGTAGGCATATTTTGTTATCTCATCATATGATTATCATATTGAGTGGTAGTCTCTTGCATGCATCATTGTCAAAGTTTTGTCCAGCAATGTGGAATCCATTTGTACAATCTTTGAAATGTTAACATAACAACAATGTATTGTTATATATTTTGAAACATTAATATATGGACATAAAAATCATGCAATTACAAGTTTTGTCCCGGAATGTGGAATCCATTTGTACAATCTATGGAACTTTAACATAACAAATGCAATTTCATCACTCGTTCAATATTCATTATCATTTCCCTCAATTTTCTTAATTTTATTTTGTTACTATAAATTTTAACATTTTATAAGCATTATTCATATTATACATTTCATCTATGTTGTTTTATAAAATGTAATTTGTTGTTGTTGATGCAGCAAGCCCCTCTCATGCCTAAGAAATGGGAATCCCAACAAATTATTACATAAATTTACAATTAAATACTCAACATAATTAAACTTAAGAACAACATATTTATAAGCCCCAAGGGATAGCTCAAATGGTCGAGTTCCCGTTGCTAAAGCACTTTCCCAGTTTGGGAGGTCACGGGGTCAAATCTCCTCGACGCCCTCGGGGTTAGGCCTGTTAAGATTGGCCGACGGGCAGATCCCTTCGGGTGGATCTGCCCCGATATTTTCCCGTGGATGTAGCGGCCACTCAGTGACCGTGAACAACATATTTATAATATTAAACTTCAAAAACACCCAAATGCTTTGGAATTTTCTTAAAGAATGGATACCTAAGAGATGATGCTATAACATCAACCTAAGTCTTTGTATCTAAAATATTTGTTTACGTAAACTTTTCTTAACATGATTGGATAAGTATATTTTTCTTTAATTCAAGGTAATCCAAGGTTATGGCAATGAATGTAGCTCGGTTATAACAAGCTTCCTCTTATTATTATGATATAGAGATGGAACTCAGTAAAGTAGGCATTTTTAGGAAAGAGTTTATTATGGGTCAAAATGTCTCGACTCTATTTCAGCAATAGGCCAATAGTAGATATCAATGTTAAATGTTTTTATTATTTAAATTAGGGTGAATTCTTGATTTGTAATTTTTTATTATTATTATGATATAGAGATAGAATTCATAGGCACTTTTAGGATAGAGTTTATTATGGGTCAAAATGTATCGGCTCTGTTTAAGCAATAGGTTATAGGAATTAAGGTTAAATGTTATTAAAAAATATATAACTCCATCAGAGGTAGTTTTGGTGACGACCACAGAGGGGTCATCAACCAAGAGGGAAAATTTGCCCCCTTATAGACCAACAACGGGGTGTTTTAGGTAGCATGGTTTTCTTTGAATATTGATGATTAGTAAGCTTGATTTCATGGCTTCAAGCCAATGATGGTTGTCGTCACTACTGATTCGCAACTAAGTTATGATAGATTTTTCCAACTTGAAAAAAAACGAGGAGAGAATATGTAATATTGTACAGGTAACAATTATAGGATATTAATAAGGCATTCATGGAAACATAAGATATAAATAGGGTTTATTAAGGGTGTTTAATAGGGGAAGATGTTATCCTCCTTATCTAGGGTTAAATCTTACTTACAATATGTGTGTCTTTGTGGGCTAATTGGACATTAATCTTGCTCCCAATTAAGTGCTTAAGAATGGGACAAAATAAGTCTTACAAACATTTTAAGTCTTAGGGGTTAGCTCAACTAGTGATTGTTATTCTTAGACATTTGGTTTGTATGTTGTTAGTGAGTGTTCAATTAGAACCCCCTAGGTTAGACATGCTAAACTATGCCAAAGTGTTTGTCAGAGATGCCATCCATAAATGTTAGGAAGAATCCCTTGGGTTTCCATGCCATGTTTTCCTTGGAAATAAGGATAATAATTATAACTAAAAGACGGTTTACAAAGTATGATATCAATGTTAATATCAAAATGGAAGATAATGTTATCATACAATTTGGAACCATGCATTCTAAAGCTGTGGTCTAATGTTTACAATTGAAATCCCTAAAATATCATAAAAACCCAGAAGTACACACCATGAAAATATCTACATGAGAGGGTGTTAACACTTCACATCAACCCATGGGCTTGTACCCTAAAGCCAAATTTCTTAGTGACAAAACCTTTGATGTGGGTATTGTCTTATAAACCACCTATGTCTCACAAAAGTTATACATTTGTAATCATTCACAAAATACACAACTCGACATGCAATATTAATGCGGAATCATAACTTAGCATAAAGATGTCTCACTAGATGAAGACAACCTACAACATCACTTAGATAAAACAAAACAAAAAACAACCCACAAGGTATGACAACAAAATTATTTTTTTCAAAGTAAAACTTTTGGTGGGAAACTAGCAACCTCCCCATATATATGCAATAGCCCGCAAGCCACATATATCAGAAACTCACAGTTTCCTCTTATTATGATATAATGAGTATGATTTTCTCCAATTTCACATTATGGAAATGAATGTACTATGTCTTACAACATTCAGGGGAAAATTATTGGCTAAAAAATCATGAATGAAGATTTTTTTTTTTAATCACAATTGATTAGGTCTTACAGTTAGCACCAATTGCTCGATGTCATCTACTTAAAATAAAATTGATAGGATCTATAAGAAGAAAAACTGTGTTTCTAAGGAATCTATACCGAGACATATCACCGCCTCATTTAAACATTGAACCAAAAACATATTAACTAAAACTATTATTAGAATAAAAATATATATAAAATATAAAATTATTTATCAAAAGGAAAAATTTCTTTTAAAATTTCAAATCATAGTTAAAACTTAACATAATTTCATTTCTTAACACTAGGCCCCTATAATACTAGTGTATCCCCCTTTATTGTTATTGTTAGTGTAGTCCATTATTGTTATTGTTGTGTCCATGTATCCCCCATGTTGTTATTGTTGTGCCTCATAGAACCTCATTATTGTTATTGTTGTGCCCTTACATTATTATTGTTATTGTTGTGCCCTTACATTATTATTGTTATATAGGTTCTAATTATATTGTGACCCCTTAGACTCCTATATATACCAAGGAGGTCTTATTATTTGTATCATCCAAGAATTATTCATTTATGTAATGTAAAAAAGGTTTCCCCCTCGAAGGGGATAATTTTTAAGTCGTTTATCTATCTTTTCTTTTGTTTTGTGAGCTGGTTGCATAACATTTGGTATCAGAGCTTTGGGTTCTAGGGTTTCGCTGCTTCAAACAAGTCATCTTGGAATTTTCGCTATATTTTTTTTCTACTTGGCTTCAGAAGCTGAAATTTTGACCACATGGAGTAGAAATATTGGTGAACTTCATGTAGAAATTTCATATCTTGTTTCGCTATATTTTCTGAGATATGGTGTGAAGAAATTAAGGTTTTTGCAAGCTCCAAAATTCAATCTCAAACGGGTGACCTAGGGTAAATTGACATAACTTTCTCTCTGAGCATCGGATTTGAATTTTGTAAAAGGTGATTGAAATTGCACGGAGTGCAGATTTTTGTGTATCATTTTCAAGGTCGAAGTTTGAAACAGTGATATGTGGCTTTCCGTACAAGTTCACTCTACTGAACTAGTATATAATCAGGTCATTGTGGGAGATTGGGCATAACTCTTTCTTGAAGAATCCAATCTCAGTATGACTTGTGGGGTTGGAAACAACACGCAAAGGGATACCACAGAATAAAAATTTAAACCTTAAAGATCCGAAATTACAGAGATACAATAGTGTCAATATCGAGTTCCTAAAAAAAAAAAGTGTGTGTTTTTTTTAATTTTGCATAACTTTTGTTTGAAAAATTAGTTTGAAATGATTCAAAGGACATAGTGAAATATAGATATCATTGTTTGATCCAAAAACGTCTCGGAAAAAAAATGGACACACCTAGTAAGAAACCAAAAATCTCTTCTATGATGCATGAATAAGAGGAAGAAATGCAGCGTGATATAACAAAATTATGAACCCAAGTGTAAGAAATTTCACTCTCATAAAAAGTACCAAAAAATGAATTGGAAACCATGATGAATGTTAAGATAGATGGAATAAAAATGGACATGGGAGTTTTTAATGATGGTTTAAAAGAAGACATGGAAGCAATGATGAATGTCAAGATAGAAGGGTTGAATGAAGGTTTAGTAAAGTTGCTAGAAGAAAGGATTCCTAGTGGTGACAAGGTAATCCATGAAAATCATGATGAGAACAAAACGAATATGAATTATGATTTTAGAGACTTCAATGTTGGGTTTAAGAACCACCACATTCCAAAGATCGATATGAGGAAGTTTGATGGCAAGGATCTGATAACATGGATACTATAGATGGAGCAATATTTTGATTTCCATGATGTGCAACACACACAAAAGGTACACATTGCATCTTTATATTTAGAACTTAATCAATTTATATGGTATTGATGACTTTGTTCTCGTAAACCACTTGTCACTTGGTCAAATTTTACATAGGAAAAGATAGCACATTATGATGATATAAAGAGCAACACCTTCTTTAGCCAATTGATAAATCTCAAACAAAAGGGTTCAATGGTGGAGCATATTGAGGACGTCCAAAAATTGAATATCAAGGTAACTAATATTCCATAAGAGCATAAAATGTGTGTCTTCATAGGGACTTTAAAGGATAACATTCAACATGAGGTTCGTCTTTGGGAACTTGATTCATTGGAGAAGGCATTCAGGGTGGCAAGAAAAGTTGAAAGCAAAATTATGGCAACAAGGAAGTCTACCACTCACAATTATAAAGTTAGAAGTGTTGTTGCTCTTAGCCTTCCATAACCTACAAGTTTGACACCACAACAATTGGAGGAAAAAAGAGCAAAATGGCTTTGTTACAGTTGTTATAGCAATACAATAAAAGTCATAGTTGTGTTGAGAAGAAAATTCTATGTAGATTGTGAAGAGGAGGAAGAAAAGGAACAAGAAACATCAAAAGAGGAGGATATACACTAGAAACCAATCCCAGAGAAAGAAGAAATGAATCTGGCCATAACTTGTAATGCACTAGAAGGAATTACTACTCCTCAAACTCCCAAGTTAGAAGGATATATCAAGAAGAAAAAGGTAATAATGTTGATTGATTCGGGTAGTACCCATAATTTTATTCATTGTAAGATAGCCAAGGAATTGAATTGATTTCTATATCCAGCACTAGAGTGTCAAGTGATGGTTGCAAATGGAAGAACTATAAATTGTCATAATATTAAGCTAACCATGGGGGAATATGTATTGAATAGTCCAATGCTTTCCATTCCAATGGGTGGTGTTGATGTTGTATTAGGAGTCCAATGGTTACAATCTATGGGGATGATAGCTTTAAATTTTCAAGAAATTTTCTTTAAAATAAATTGGGAAAGAAAGGAAGTGGAATTAATGGGTATCACAAGGAAACCAGGAAAGATAATCAGCTCTAATGGCATGACAAAGCTTCTGAAGAAAGAACAATGTGGCGTAATTGCATAATTATGCTCACTATGGGTTCAAACATCGAAATAATCTATTTATCCAGATCTCCAAAAAGCCTTGGACAATCATTCCAAGATATTTGAGACTCCCAAAGGCCTCCCACCTATTCATGATCATGATCATGTTATTCATTTGATTCCAAGAAGTGTTCCTTCAAAAATCAAACCTTACATATATCCTTATGCCCAAAAGAGTGAAATTGAACATATGGTTGCATAAATGCTAGAGGCTGGTATAATTCAACCTAGTCAAAGTTCTTTCTCTGCTCCAGTAGTATTGGTGCATAAGAAGGATGGATTGTGGCGTATGTGTCTGTATTATATGGATCTCAACAAGCTCACTATTAACGATAAATATCCCATTCATGTCATTAATGAATTGTTGGATGAATTACATGGAGCAATTTACTTCACCAATCTGGATCTTCATTCAGGATATCATCAAATTAGAATGAAGATTGAAAACATTATGAAAACAAAATTCAGAATTCATGAGGGTCATTATGAATTTTTGGTCATGCCTTTTGGACTTACTAATGCACCTTCCACATTTCAAGGTTTGATCAATTCCATTTTCAAACCCTTCCTTAGAAAATTTGTGTTAGTATTTTTTGCTGATATTCTAATCCACAAAAAATCTTGGAAGGATCATGTTCAACATGTTGACAGGGTGCTCAAACTATTGGAAGAGAAACAATTATATGCAAAAACCTTCAAATGTTTCTTTGGAGTACAAGAGGTGGAATATTTGGGTCATATTGTATCTCATGAGGGTGTTAAGGTAGACCCTAACAAAATTAAAACCATTGAGGAATGTAAAATCCCCACAACCATAAAGCATCTTCGAGGATTTCTCGGATTGACAAGGTATTATCGAAAATTTGTTAAGAATTATGGGAGAATAACAACACCTCTAACAATATTACTGAAGAAATATGCATTTTCTTGGACTCTAGAAGCAACTAAAGCCTTTGAACATCTTAAAGAGGCAATGTGCCAAACACCGGTCTTAGCTATGCCAAACTTCACAAAAACCTTTATTGTGGAATGTGATGCCTCAGGAAATGGAATTGGTGTTGTTTTAATGCAAGAAGGAAGACCCGTTACTTTTGAAAGTCGTCCAATCATAGGAAAATTGAACCAACAAAACTACTGCTTATTGACTCTAACTGTGAAATACACAAATGTATTTTGTAAATAATATTTTATTAATATATATGAAATGTACAAGTATGATGAATGTTACAATGAGGCCCTGCTTATATACCTAGGTAGGTGCCCTTTCATGAATGGGCATGTCCATTAAGACATGCCTCTCCATTAACTACTAATTAATTAACTATAACTATGATTAAGATTTATTTATTTATATTCATGCTATTTTTACATAAAATATATTCGTAACATTGCCTCTCTCTTCAATAAGCTTTGTCCTCAAAGCTTAATTCGTTATTAATTTCTCCATTCATCCACGTCATTTCAATATGTATAAATCATCGATAATATTGTTTTGGAATCAAGGGTTTTTTATTTCTCCTTCAATATATATATATATATATATATATATATATATATATATATATATATATATATATATATATATATATATATATATATATATATATATATATATATATATATATATATTAAAATTAATTAAATTAACTTATATTAATTACAAATTATTAATTAATTCAATTAGCTTATATTATTATATAACTTTAATTATATAACTATATAGTTTTGAACTTATATATGGTATGAAAAGGTGCGATATGGAATGGCATGACGTTGGTTGACAGGTAAAGGCGCAAGACAAATCGTGGTGGATTGGTCGGACAACGCGTTGGTCGAGAGGGGAGTGTTTTTTCGAAGAAAACGACGGAGTGGATAGGATGATGATTAAGAATAGGTCGACAGGGAACAGGGAGACAGAAGTCCGAGAAGAAGCAGTGGGTGATAGAGTGCAGAGAAGGTAGTCAACAAATTATCATGAACGCTTATAACCTTGCCTGAGGTCTCAATGTCTTTTGCAATTTCCCCTTCTTCAATGTCTTCCACGGACGGAATTATTTTAGGTTTCTATTTATTTTTTATTTTTTATTTTTTTGAGATGTTGTTTCGATAGGCCAAGTGCTTTAGAAATCGTAGAAAAAAAAACAATGCTCCAAGACCTGGGCATCATCAAGGAAAAATAGCCGCTTCACTACTCGATGAGGCAACGAAGGGTTTTGGCTTGACCATGTCGCTAAATGTAATGACATACGAGAATGGTTGTCATGTGCGTTGATGTCGGTTGGATTCGAAAAATAGATTGCTTGAAACCTTCCCAAATCACCTACCTTTGCAACGTTTCTATCTTCCTTACCAGCATTTACATCTAAATCTTCTAATTCATAATTTAATTCCTCTTGATTTCCTGAACCAATCACCTGATTTATATTTCGGACTGGGTTTCTCCCTCTACAGATGAGCATTCGCTTAACCTTACTTGCAAATTCTTCCAAGGCATCTTTATCAAGGACTTTTGTAAAATCCTTATGATTATTCCCCAATGTGCTTTGAGTCCTAACAGGGCTTTTAACATCATTGTTACACGAGTATTCTGGTTTGGCTAATAGATTTTTCTTGGAAGGAAATTTGATAACCTCCTTTACTTTATCACCTTCTTCTTCATTGGCAGCCAATTTTTCTTCCATAGGAGATAGTTTCACTCTTCTAGCCTTACTCCTAGTTGTAGGTGTTTTCTTTATACTTTCTGCATTTCCTATCTTCTTCACAGATGGAGATCTATTCTACGAAGAATGGGTGTCGACAACTTTAGATGCCCCTGTCCTTATTGACCTCCTGCACATGGAAGTCATTTTATTTTTTCTCTCAACTTTTTTGTTCTTTCGTTGTCTTTGTCATTGAGTTTGAACCAGGAAATTTTGACTAGAAGTAGATGGAGTCACTATAATAGATGTTGATGGAGAAGTAATGATATTTTCTTCCTTGGGATTTATTCTTCACTTCTTTCCATAGGGATATTAAATATGGCAACATTGTCTAAACTACAATCTATATTTCCATTATTCTCTTTACCAAAGCGGAGAATCCTAAAATTGTTAGTATTAGCTATTGTAGCGTTATCTAGAGTGCATTTAGTTTCTATCCTTTGAACATCTTTTTCTCGGTTAGAGTATTCTTTGTCTTTAAGATCACCTTAATTCTCCTCATAATCTGAAATTGACATAACATATTCCTGATCTTCTGTTGAATGTAGTGATTCGTCATGAATATTTTTGTCGATTCATTTTTATCATCTTCATATGGATCATCATCTTGATCTACATAATCTTCATCAACATGATTTTCATCTGGATCATCATCTTGATCTACATAATCCTCATCCACATCATCTTCATTTGGATCATCATCTTGATCTATATCATTCTCATCCACATCAAGATCAACTTCATCTAAATCATCATCTTGATCTATATCATCCTCATCCACATCAAGATCAACTTCCTTTGTATCCTCATCTTGATCTATATCAACTTCATCTGGATCATCATCTTGATCTAGATCATCCTCATCCACATCAATATCAACTTCTTCTATATCATGTTCTGCATCATTTTCTTGGTTAGAACATTATTTAATGTTAGTCTCCTTCATGTCAGTGTATTCTCCCTTTAGACATGTTGTAATTTTTGCACATGATTTTTCTAATTGTTAAAATGCTTCTTGAATTTTACTAAATTTCTCAATGAATTTAGGGCAAAAACTTAACAACATATTGTGCGGCAGATAACGTTCAAAGACTTGCATGGCTTTGATACCACTGAAGCAACAAAACTAGTGCTTGTTGACTTTAACTGTGAAATACACAAATGTATTTTGTAAACAATATTTTATTAATATATATGAAATGTACAAGTACGATGAATGTTACAACGAGGGCCTACTTAAGACATGCATCTTCATTAACTACTCATTAATTAACTATGACTATGATTACTATTTATTTATTTATATTCATGTTATTTTTATATAAAATATATTCATAACAAAAATATTTATTTGTTGGGAGGTGTAAATGCTATATTTACACCCACATTTAAATTGTCAATCTGGGGTCGTAAGACTTAGAGACGTAGCACAATATATGCTAGAATACGACCTCAAGGATTTGTAAAATCAAAATCTTAAAAACAATTCGAAAAGGAAATCATTCAAGAAAAGACATTCCAAAGTAAACACACTACAACAAATAAAGAATGCAAAGCTTCTTAAAAAACTACAGCTACGCTGCAAATATGAAAGCATGAAACAAATTCAATTTCAAACTATTTTAAAATCTGTACTTAAAATGCTTCTTTCGAATGATGTTGGAAAGGAATCATAAGGGTATGGAAATATTCAATCCAAAATTTAAATTATTGAGTGAGGATATCTTCAAGTTGCTAGACACTTTACTTATGTTAAAAATGTATTCAAACTAATCTTGGTATTTAAATAAATGTCGTTGTCTTACAATTCCAAAATCAATTCATAAGTGCCCAATAATATGAATAATGAATTAAATGAAAACCTTGTTGATCTCATACCATTATTATCCCCATCTTGAATCCCTGCAACTCAAAATATGTTTCGTTATAAAATAAATTGAACAGGGCAATAATGAAAATGAGAAAAGAAGCACTTGTTATCTCTACTCTATTTTTAGTCTAGTTACTGGAACATAAATAAATTAACGATATCGTTAAATTTACTAATCAAACCTGTGCAATTAAATATAAAACATAAAGGAAATCATGAAATGGCAGAACAGATTTTAAAGCACACCACACAATTCGGGAAATGAAACACAATCAAATGAATTACACAAGCATGTAATAAAATGCAGTGAAGTAAATCACACTAGCAGGAAATAAAATGTAATAGAATAAATAAATACTAAGTAGTCTAGGTAACAAACTAGTTAATGGGCCCGAACAACCAGCTCGATCTCACTGTAAAAATTAAATCAGCACACCATCTTAGAAATTCGAAATAGCCTGTAAATTTAAATTGAATGTGGAATCATATTACTATTGAAATCAAATTACAGAAATGTGAAACAATTAAATGTTGGGCTCGAGTGGTCTCCTCCAGGGATCATTCCACTGGGCTCATACTCTTCTCATGGCGCAATTGAAATCCAGTCTCTCCAAATAATACAATGTATAGTTTTCCATAGCCTAGCATCCTTCTGCAATCCCACACCTTGTGCCATTTTTCTATCAATACACAACTCTCCATTTTATAGTAGCAGCGCTGCCCCTAATTAACTGGATTGATTATTACATGGTGTATAAATTTAGAATTAATACAAATTGGTTAAGATTACATCGAGAAGATTTATTTCAAATTGGGTTCGAATTGGTGCGAATCTAGCTTCTGGAAGTAATTTAACTTCATCGTTTTGTTCATAGGCTCAATCATCTCCTGTTCTGCTGTGGACATTTCAAATATGGACGTTAGAAGAGGTAATGTGAATCCATCGATGTTGGGGCTATCACCAGGATCGACGAAGATGTTGTTGTATGGATCAGAGCGGCTAGGGCGATGACTCATCTGCATTACCCAGTAGAGGTGGAGATTTTGCCTGTCGAATGTCCAGAAGTCGTAAGGGCACATCAGGAGGCTCGTTACCTTCAGTATCTTCTTACATCGCTCCTTCATGGCATACATATATGCTTCCACTCCCTCTCCTTTGGATCCCCCATGTTTCTTTGTATTAAATCCTCTATCCACTCCTTGATGGAAACAAATCAACCCCACGGTCAACAACAATATCACGAATGAGATCAGAGGTGGTAGTGTCAACGATAAGAATCAAATCATGGCCGGAGTCAACAAAGTCCAAAATTGCATACAAATCCAAGGAGCCCACCAAATTGTTAACGGAGGGGGTGAAGTGAATGAGTCCATCATACAAGTATTGGCCAAATCTCTAGAGTTGAGCTTGGGATCATGTGCGAGCTTGAAGTTGGATAGATGTATGATGAAGGGTTGAAATTTATCGTTACCCTTGGTGGAAATGTGGGGCCTTCGGTCTCCGGATCTTCCCGTGGGGACAAGAAGCCAATCAACAAATTCAGAAGATAAATCCCCAACCCATAGCCCTTCACATAATACACTCTTATGCAGTAGAGGACAACCATTAACAGTGTGGCGACCCATATGGGCACCCCATCTTTCCATATTAAGTATTCCAAAAGTAACGAATTTCCACTCATTCCAATCCCAAAGCTAGCAAATGATGAAAGTAGTACCACCAAAACAGGCTCCACATGGAGCACCAAGTAGAACACATGCACAAAGAGGAGTACGAGTGTGCATTGAACATAAAAATGACACTGCGTGGGTGACAGGTGTTGTTCAACAATCTCTGCACACAATCTCATCTTGAGACTCGACAAAAAGTGCAGAATGTAGTTCTCAATATTTGTCATTGAATTCAAGTTGTTGCTTCTGTTCATGAGATGAATACATACTCAAATGTGTTTTAGGAAGCATTCTTGCACTGTTGGTATGAAAACTACTAGTACATGACTTATTCATCTGCCACCAAGAAGGCATATTATTATTGAAATTTACACAAAACATTCTTCAAATTAATCAACAAGAAGAATTCATAATTTAATAGCTAT
Source organism: Pinus tabuliformis (assembly GCA_031772625.1). Classification (NCBI taxonomy): domain Eukaryota; kingdom Viridiplantae; phylum Streptophyta; class Pinopsida; order Pinales; family Pinaceae; genus Pinus; species Pinus tabuliformis. Next base: position 201,509,383 of record CM062815.1, on the reverse strand, counting down.
TGCCTCTGAATGCCTCTAACTATCAGCTTAATAAGATAATAATGATTAAAAACACTAGTCACAAGCATATAATTATTTGATAAAAATTGTAAAAATATGGACAAAAAGGCAGCTCAACATCCCCCCACGCTGATCTTCTTGCACGTCCTCGTGCAAGCCAAACCATTAAATGAGGAAACCATGAAAGAAGGCAAGGGAAATGTTTAAAGATCAAACTATGCTTTCGATAAGAGTGTCAACAAAAATTTCAGCAAGTAAATATGAAGATGCCTGGTATTTTAAAGCACTCATTAGCCTGCAACATAACTATTACAATGCCCACTAAAACCATGTTACAACTCTTATCGAAAGTAGGAATGATAAAACAAGATCAGGTATAGAAAGCAGACATTACGGAGAAAGAGTATTGCACATACCTGTTGTCTTGTCTCAATGAATTCTCTATTTTTCTTCTACCTAGAGTCTTATGATAAAGATCAAGTTTTTGCTGAAAAGGTGAAATTTCAAGAAAACTACCACAAGATTCCTGCTCCTAGCCTGGAAATCTTATACCTATACTGTGTATTACATATTTAGAGGCAACCACAATCAATACACATGGTTGTCAATCAACACCATGTGAGTAGTCATCATTGAGTAATTTATCACTCTAATTAAAATGAGTTATAATTCCAGAAAAGGGAAAAAATAAAGTAATATGACACTTTCCTAGACCAATCAACAACCTCTTTATTGAACACTCTAAATTTCATTGTCATCTGGATTCAAAACTAAATTTCTTCTTAATCCAGTACAAAGAATAACCTTCACTAAGGGTACCGCATCATTAAAGACTCATGATTTTTGAAAAACAGAATTCAAAGCATCATGTCCAAATCGTATTAAAACCATTTTCCAAGAATTAAAATGATGAGTTTCAGGGAAAGAGAAGGATAACCAAGCAAATCATAGTATATGATCAACTTTAATACCATAGACATGGCCCTGCTGCCCGCAGGTGTCCATAACCTCGGCAGGGATGTCTTTTAACCCAATGAAATGTCTGTGTCCCACTTACTAGATATAGATTCAGAGTTAGCTTATTTGACTTTTTAGATGAAGTCCATTGTCTTGGCTTGGTAACCAGCTGATGGTAGTGCCACTCACAAGAAGTAACATGGATGAACAGGTCGGCTCGTGATGAGACCTCATGTCTTCCATCTTTTGGCTGAAAGCCATTATTCGGGCTTGGTGACCAGCAACAGTAATGTCATGCATGTTAGGTCCCATGATCGTGGTAGGTCGGCTCATCACAAGACCTCCTATCCTCCCCTAAATATTTTGTAAACTCTGATTATGATTAACCTTAAAGGTTACTTAATAAGTGGGGAGCCAGATCTACTCCTTAAGAGTATGGGATGGCGTGAAAAGTTTTTAATAACTAATCATTACTGGCTAGTTCCTCTACCCTAAAGACTTATTGAAAATACCCCAGATAATGACTGAAATATTCCTTGAGTTAATAATGCTAGTGTTCTCATGAATAGCTCATTATGACCTTTACAAGAGTGGTCCACCATAGGGGGTTCTTCAATAGTACCTCTAAGGGAAACTGAAAATATATATCTCAGATGACAACTTATTAGAGTGGTTAATCCTAGTTACTTTTGCAAAATCATGAGGTATTAGAGTGAATCGTACTCAACAAGATTCGTCACAGATGTGTGTGTTAACAACTAATGTGGATCAAAAGCAGTTTCAATGGCTATACTTTAAAAATAAAAACCCTAATAGTATTATTGTAACATCTTTTATTCATGGCATTAATTTATTCTCCTACCCTACTCTACCCTAAAAATCAGAAGACTCCCTTTTAAGTATAGGAGTACTTCCAATGCATCCACGTGCGCAACAGAAGGAAAATTATACTCATGTTCAAATTTGAAAAGTATATACGAGAAAATACCAGAACATGAGGTACTAGTTGCACTAACTGATGTGATGCTACAAATTGTCGAATGATAAAGGAGTGGATACTGACAGTCATTTGGAACCGGGATTCTATGGGATCCATATTCTCTTGGTTACTTGATTCATGGGCAACATCCAGCACATCGTGCAAATCCTCCACATTTCCTTGTCTATCCTCTAAACTGTAGGTCGGATCAGATAGATGTTCTGCTTATAATGGCTTCTCCTCATCATGCATGATCCACAGCTTCTCGGTCTCCTTAGGAAGATCTTCCGAATATTCATGAATCTTCTCTTCCATAGGAATAGACCTTTCTCCGATTGATGCCAAAATGTGATCTTTTTGTGAATCAGAGACCCTAGCTTCTGCTAGAATTTGAGATAATTCTTGGAATAGCATCACACTTCTTGACATTTTCTTGCTAGCTGGAAAGTCTTGTTAGCACCAAACTTGAAATCTTCGTTTACTCGGACAACCAAACTTTGGAGTGACCCAACAAAAGTGGATGTGTGGCTCTTCACTCACGTCTTACCATCATCTCTGCCCTCTAGTTTCCTTGCGACGATAAAAATAAATCAATTAATCTCAATTGTAGTAAAGAAAACAACCACACTTTGCAGTAAAGAAAATCACTCATTTGCAGTAAAGAAAACCTGGCCTGTGAACTTTCTGGCAATACCGTCCAGTATGCTTCAACAAGCAAGGGGAATCTCATTAATCTAAAAATTCAATTTAAAAAAAAAGCATAACAAATCATGAGGCCTTATCCTACAACGCCTCCCCAGCAACGATGCCAAAATGTTGGGAGGTATAAATGCTAGATTTACACCCACATTTAAATTGTCAATCTGGGGTCATAAGACTTAGAGACATAGCACAATATATGCTAGAATATGACCTCAGGGATTTGTAAAATCAAAATCCTAAAAACAATTCGAAAAGGAAATCATTCAAGAAAAAACATTCCAAAGTAAACACACTGCAACAAATAAAGAATGCAAATCTTCTTAAAAGACTACAGCTACACTGCAAATATGAAAGCATGAAACAAATTCAATTTCAAACTATTTTAAAATTTGTACTTAAAATGCTTCTTTCGAATGATGCTGGAAAGGAATCATAAGGGTATGGAAATATTCAATCCAGAATTTAAATTATTGAGAGAGGATATCTTCAATTCGCTAGACACTTCCTTATGTTAAAAATGTATTCAAACTAATCTTGGTATTTAAATAAATGTCAGTGTCTTACAATTCCAAAATCAATCCATAAGTGCCCAATAATATGAATAATGAATTAAATGAAAACCTTGTTGATCTCATACCATTATTATCCCCGTCTTGAATCCCTACAACTCAAAATATGTTTCGTTATAAAATAAATTGAACAGGGCAATAATGAAAATGAGAAAAGAAGCACTTGTTATCTCTAACTCTGTTTTTAGTCTAGTTACTAGAACATAAATAAATTAATGACATTGTTAAATTTACCAATCAAACATATGTAATTAAATATAAAACATAAAGGAAATCATGAAATGGAAGAACAGAGTTTAAAGCACACCACACAATTGGGGAAATGAAACGCAGTCAAATGAATTACACAAGCATGTAATAAAATGCAGTGAAGTAAATCACACTAGAAGGAAATAAAATGTAATAGAATAAATAAATCCTAAGTAGTCTAGGTAACGAACTGGATGATGGGCCCGAACAACCAGCTCGATCTCACTGTAAAAATTAAATCAACACACCATCTCAGAAATTCGAAATAGCCTGTAAATGTAAATTGAATGCGAAATCATATTACTACTGAAATCAAATTACAGAAATGTGAAACAATTAAATGTTGGGCTCCAGTGGTCCCCTCCAAGGATCATTCCACTGGGCTCAGACTCCTCTCATGGCACAATTGAAATCCAGTCTCTGCAAATAATGTAATGTACAGGTTTCCATAGCCTAGCGTTCTTCTGCAATCCCACACCTTGTGCCATTTCTCTATCAGTACACAACTCTCCATTTTATAGCAGCAACATTGCCCCTAATTAACTAGATTGATTGTTACATGGTGTATAAATTTAGAATTAATACAAATTGGTTAAGATTACATCGAGAAGATTTATTTCAAATTGGGTTCGAATTGGTGCAAATTTGGCTTCTGGAAGTAATTTAACTTCATCGTTTTGTTCGCAGGCTCAATCATCTCCTGTTTCGATGTGGACATTTCAAATATGGACATTATAAGAGGCAATGTGAATCCCATCGATGTTGGGGCTATCACCGGGATCAGCGGAGATGTTATTGTATGGATCAGAGCAGCTACGGCGGTGACTCATTTTCATTGCCCAGTAGAGGTGGAGATTTTTCCTATCGAATGTCTAGAAGCCATAAGGGCACATCGGGAGGCTCGTTACCTTCAGTATCTCCTTACATCGATCCTTCATGACGTACATATATGCTTCCACTCCCTCTCCTTCGGATCCTCCATGTTTCTCCATATTAAATCCTCTGCCCACTCCTTGATAGAAACAAATCAACCCCACAGTCAGTGGCGTTATCACAAATGAGATCAAAGGTGGTAGTGTGAGCAGCAAGAATAAAATCATGGCTAGAGTCAACAAAATCCAAAATTGCAGACAAATCCAAGGAGCCCCCCAGATTGTCAACATAGGGGTCAAAGGGAATGAGTCCATCATACCAGTACTATTCAAATCTCTGGAGCATGAGCTTGGGATCATGTGTGAGCTTGAAGTCGGACAGACGTCTGATGAAGGGTTGGAATTCGTCGTTACCCTTGGTGGAAATGTGGGGCCTTCGGTCTACGGATATTCCCGTGGGGACAAGAATACAATCAACATATTCAGAAGACAAATCCCCAACCCATAACCATTCACATAATACACACTTAGGTAGTAGAGGACAACCATGAATAGTGTGGTGACCCATCTGGGCACCCCCTCTTTCCATCTTAAGTATTCCAAAAGTAACGAATTTCCATTCGTTGCTATCCCAAAGCCAACAAATGATGAAAGGAGTATTGCCATAACAAGCTCCACATGGAGCACCAAGTAGAACACATGCACAAAGAGGAGTACGTGTACGCATTGAACATAAAAATTACACTGCGTGGGTGTTGTTCAACAATCTCTGCACACAATCTCATCTTGAGACTCGACAAAAGGTGCAAAATGTAGTTCTCAATCTTTGTCATTGAATTCAAGTTGTTGCTTCTGTTCATGAGATGAATCCGTACTCAAATGTGTTTTAGGAAGCATTCCTGCACTGCTGGTATGAAAACTGCTAGTACATGACTTATCCATCTGCCATCAAGAAGGCACATTATTATTGACATTTACACAAAACATTCAAATTAATCAACAAGAACCATTCATAATTTAATAGTTATTGCCTCTGAATGCCTCTAACTATCATCTTAATAAGATGATAATGATTAAAAACACTAGTTACACACATAGAATTATTTGATAAAAAATCGTAAACATCTGGACAAAAAGGCAGCTCAACATTACTCAAACCTATATATGAGAAGGAAATGTTGGCAATACTACATGCACTAAAGCAATGTTGACCTTACCTAATGGGAAGACACTTCAAGGTAAAAACAAATCATAATAGTCTTAAATACTTCTTGGAACAAAGATTATCTTCATAAGAGCAACAAAAATGGGTCACAAAGATGTTGGGTTACAACTTTGAACATCTACAAAAAAGGGAAGCAAAATATCATTGTAGATGCACTCTCGGGAAATGATGAGGATGTGGAAGCATTGTTTTGTGCAATTTCTGTTATCCAACCTGATTGGATAACCGATGGAAGGGATGAATGGAAGAATGATAAAGAAGTGTAAACACTCATTCAAAACTTGCAGCAAGATCCTAGTACACCTGAAACATTTAGCTGGAAAAATGATTCATTATGGTACAAATATCACTTATATCTTTGTAAGAATTCCCAACTCAAGAAAAATATTCTTTTGGAATTGTACACCTCTGCTATGCAACCAACTCAAAAAATAGAAGAAAAGATAGATAAATGCCTTCAAAATCAGCCTCTTTGAGGAGGCAACCTCCTTTACATTACACAAATGAACAATTCTTGGATAATACAAATGACAAGACCTCCTTTCTATATATAGGAGCCTAAGGGATCACAATATAATCAGAGTCGACATAACAATAATAATGTAAGGGCACAACAATAACAATAGTGGGCTTCTACGGGGCACAATAATAACAATATGGGGACAACATGGACACAACAATAACAATAAGGGGTACCATGACAATAATAAGGGAATACACTAGTATTATAGGGACCTAACATGCCCCTTTCCTTCAAAAAAGTGTTGTCCTCAACGCTTGAGTGGTTCTAGATGCTTCTACATAAAATTCTCATCCTCCCATGTAGAATCTTCAGTGGGCAAGTTCTTCCACTTGATGAGATACTCTGAAATTGATTGATTTCGCAACTATCGAGTTCTTGTTTCTATGACTGCTTTAGGTTCCAATATGATTTTTCCTTCCTCATCCAGCTCTGGAAATATTGTTTGAACTAGGAGCTTGTCACCTATAACCTTATTTAAGCATGAAATATTGAAAACTGGGTGCACTCGGGAAGATGTATGAAGTTCAAATTTGTATGTCATAGAACCAATCTTTTGTAACACCTCGTACAGACCATAATACTTTGGTGAGAATTTATTATCCTTATTAGCTTGCTTGAGGGACATTTGTTTGTATGGTTGTAGCCATAGAAATAACCAATCACCTACATCAAAACTTCTTTCGCTGCGATGTTGATTTGTCTGTTGTTTCATTCTATTATGTGCCAAAGTGAGGTTATCCTTTAAGAGTTGGATAACTTTTTGTTGATGCTTGATGTGATATTCCACTACTTGAACCTTAGAATTTTCTCTTAAATATGATGTGATGGACGGTGGATGATATCCATAAAGCGCCATAAATGAGGTCATTTTTGCTGAAGTATGGAAGAAAGTGTTATACCACCATTCAGCGAGAGGCAACCATTTGACCCATTGTGTATGTTTATCAAATACAAAGCAATGGAGATATCTTTCCAAACATTTGTTCACTATCTCAATTTTCCCATTAGATTGAGGATGATAAGATGAGCTATAAGCTAACTGAGTACCCAGACAAGAAAATAATTCTGTCCAAAAATTTCCAGTGAAAATAGGATCTCTGTCACTCACAATAATCTTTGGGTCTCCACGTAGCTTTTGAATTGTTTCCATGAATGCAGTAGCAACTGTACTGGCTTTAACTGGATGAGATAATGCACAAAAGTGTGCATACTTGGTAAGTCTATCAACTACCACCATGATGACACTCTTTCCTTCGGACTTGGGTAAAACTATGATAAAATCCATTGAAACCTCCTCCCAACATTAATTTGGAATGGATAAAGGTTGTAATAGACTTGGGGTCTTAATTGTCTCAACTTTATTTTGTTGGCAAACCAAACATTCTGCCACCAACTTTTGAATATGAGATTTAAGGCCATCCCAAAACAATTCATTCTTAACCCTATGGTAAGTTTTTAAAAATATTGAATGCCCTTCTAAGGGAAATGTGTGCAATTCCCTCAGAATATTTTGTTTGAGTTGGGAATTCTTACAGAGGTATAAGCGATCTTTGTACCATAACGAATCATTTTTTCAGCTAAATGTATCAGATGTGCTGGGATCTTGCTGCAACTTTTGAATGAGTGCCCACACTTCTTCATCGTTCTTCCATTCATCCCTTGCTTTGTTTATCCAATTTGGTTGGATAATAGAAATGACACAAAGAAATGCTTCCACATTCTCATCCTTTCTTGAGAGTGCATCTGCAACAACATTTTACCTCCCTTTTTTGTAGACGAATTCAAAGTCATAACCCAACATCTTTGTGACCCATTTTTGTGGCTCTTCTGAAGATAATCTTTGTTTTAAAAAATATTTAAGACTATCATCATCTGTTTTTACCTTGAAGTGTCTTCCCATTAGGTAAGGTCACCATTTCTTAAGTGCATGTAGTATTGCTAACATTTGCTTCTCATAAATAGATTTGTGTAAATATTTTCCTTTGATTGGATGACTTTCGAAAGCAATGGGTCTTTCTTCTTGCATTAAAACAACACCAAATCCATTTCCTGAAGCATTACATTCCACAATAAAGGTTTTTGTGAAGTATGGCGTAGCTAAGACTGGTGCTTGGCACATTGCCTCTTTAAGATGTTCAAAGGCCTTCGTTGCTTCTGGAGTCCAAGAAAATGCATCTTTCTTCAGTAATGTTGTTATAGGTGTCGATATTCTCCCATAATTCTTAACAAACTTGCAATAATACCCTGTCAACCCGAGAAATCCTCGTAGATGCTTTATGAATGTGGGGATTTTCCATTCCTGAATGGCTTTAATTTTTCTAGGGTCTACCTTAACACCTTCATGAGATACAATATGACCCAAATATTCCACCTCTTGTACTCCAAAGGAACAATTGGAGGTTTTTGCATATAATTGTTTCTCCTCTAATAGTTTGAGCACTCTGTCAACATGTTGAACATGCTCCTTCCAAGACTTGTTGTAGATTAGTATATCAAAAAATACTAACACATAGTTTCTAAGGAAGGGTTTGAAAATGGAATTCATCAAACCTTGAAATGTAGAAGGTGCATTGGTAAGGCCAAAAGGCATGACCAAAAATTAATAATGACCCTCATGAGTTCTAAATGTTGTTTTCGGAATGTCTTCAGTCTTCATTTTGATTTGATGATATCTTAATCGAAGGTCTGACTTGGTGAAGTAAATTGCTCCATGAAATTCATCCAATAATTCATCAATGACAGGAATGGGGAATTATCTTTAATAGTGAGCTTGTTTATCTCCCTATAATCTGGACACATGCACCATGATCCATCCTTCTTGCGCACCAATACTACTAGAGCGAAGAAAGAACTTCGACTAGGTTGAATTATACTAGCCTGTAACATTTCTGCAACCATGCGTTCAATTTCACCCTTTTTGGCATAAGGATATCTGTAAGGCCTGATTATTGGAGGAACACTTCTTGGAATCAAATGAATATCATGATCATGATCATGAATAGGTGGGAGGCCTTTGGGAGTCTCAAATACCTTGGAATGATTGTCCAAGACTTTTTGGAGATCTGGAGAAATATATGATTCCAATGTGGGAACCTCTAGTGAACATAATTGTGCGATTACGCCTCGTTGTTCTTTCTTTAGAAGATTTGTCATGTCGTTAGAGCTGATTATCTTTCTCAGTTTCCCTATGAGACACCTTAATTCGACTTCCTTTCCTTCCGAAATAAATTTCAAGAAAATTTCTTGAAAATTAAAAGTTATTGTACCCAAAGATTGTAGCCCCATTGGACTCCAAGTACAACATCAACACCACCCATTGGAATGGAAAGCATTGGACTATTCAACACATATTCTACCATGGATAGCTTGATATTATGACACTTTCAAGAGAAATTTATGGTTCCTCCATTTGCAACCATCACTTGACACTCTGGTGCTGGATATAGGAAGCAATTCAATTCCTTGGTTATCTTACAATGAATAAAATTATGGGTACTGCCCTAATCAATCAACACTATTACCTTTTTCTTCTTGATATGTCCTTCTATCTTGATAGTTTGAGGAGTGGTAATTCCGGCCAATGCATTACAAGATATGGTCGGATTCATTTCTTTTATCTCTAGGGTTTGTTCCTGGTGTGTATCCTCTTCTTTTGATGTTTCTTGTTCCTTTTGTTCCTCCTCTTCACAATTTATGTAAAATCATTTCTTCTTAGCACACTTATGACCTTCAGCGTATTTTCTATCACAACTATAACAAAGCCCTTTTTCTCTTTTTTCTTCCAATTTTTTTGGTGTCAACCTTGTAGGTTGTGGAAGGCTAGGGGAAACAACACTTTCATCTTTATAGTTGTGAGTGGTAGGCTTCCTTGTTGCCATAATTTTGCTTTCAATTTTTCTTGCCAACCTAAATTCCTTCTCCAATGAATCAGGTTCCCAAAGGTGAACCTCATGTTGGATGTTATCCTTTAAAGTCCCTATGAACACATCAATCCTATGCTCCTCTAGAATATCTTTTACCCTTATATTCAATTTTTGGAAGTCCTCAATGCGCTCCACCATTGAACCCTTTTGTTGAGATTTATCAAATAGCTAAAACAGGTGTTTCTTTTTGTATCCTCATAATGTGCTATCAATTCTTCCGTAAAAATTTCCCAAGTGACGATTTGTTTACGAGAGCAAAGCCATCGATACCATACAAACTGATTGGTTCCAAATATAAAGTTGCAATGTGTACTTTTTGTGTGCTTTGCACATTATGGAGATCGAAATTTTGCTCCATCTGTAGTATCCATGTTACAAGATCCTTACCATCAAACTTCTTCATATCGATCTTTGGAACATGTTGGGTCTTCAATCCAACTTTAGAGTCTATGAAATCATGACTAACATTTCTTTAGTTCTCATCACGAGTTTCCTTTACTACCCTTTCGCCATTAGTAAGCATTTATTGTAGAAAATTTGTCAAAACTATCTTCAAATATTCCATGTTGCCTTTAAGTTTTTCTTCTATGCCATCCATCTTAACTTCCATGCCATTCATCTTAGCTTCCATTCCATTCTTTAAACCATCCTTAGCTTCCACACCTTTATTTAAACCATCCATCTTAGCTTCCACACATTTATTTAAACCATCCATCTTAGTTTCCATGCCATCCATCTTAGCTTCCATGCCTTTCTTTAAACTATCAATCTTAGCTTCTCTTACTCTTTTTGAGGGTGAATTTTGTTGCACTTGGTCTCGTAATTTTGATATATCATGATGCATTTCATCATCTTCTTCATTAGTCATGCTAGAGCTTTCAAGTTGCTTACTAGGTCTTTCCATTTTCTTTCTTCGAGGCATCAATTAATGATAATAATGCTTCACTATGCCCCTTGAATTCCTTCAAACTAATTTTTTAGACCAAACGTATGCAAAATAAAATTAAAAACTACACACTTTTTTTAACCTTGTAGGATCTCGATATTGAATCTGTTGTATCTCTGTAATTTCGGATCTCCAAGGTCTGAAATTGCAACCTGCGGTATCATTTTGATTCCTCTTTCCAACCCCGCAACTTTGATCAAGATTGAATATTCCAAGGAAGAGTTATGTCAAATATCCCACTATAACTTGATTATAGACTAGTTTAGTAGAGCAAACTTGTACGAAGTGCCAGATGTCACTATTTCGACCTTAGCACCTGAAACCGATATACAAAAGACTACAAGTTGTCCTCTTTCTGTAACTTTTTACGAAATTTCAATCTGATGCTCAAAGAGAAAGGTACGACTATTTTCTCCAGGTCACCTGTTTGTGATATAATTCAGGACCCTGGAAAAACCCTAACTTACTTGGATCATATCTCTGAAAATATAGTGATACAAGATCTGAAATTCAGACCCAAGGTTCAACAAGATTTCAGCTCAAATGATTTTTTTAGCTTCTGAAACTTCACATAAAAAATTATAGCAAAAATTCCACGATGACCTATTTAGAGCAGCGAAACCCTAGAATCCAAAGCTCTGATACCAAATGTTATGCAACTAGCTAACAAAATAGAAGAAAAGATAGATAAACGCCTTCAAAATCAACCTCTTCGAGGGGGAAACCTATTTTACATTACACAAATGAACAATTCTTGGATGATACAAATGACAAGACCTCCTTTCTATATATAGGAGTTTAAGCGGTCACAATTTAATCAGAGCTGATATAATAATAATAATGTAACGGCACAACAATAATAATAGTGGGCTTCTATGGGGCATAATAATAACAATATGGGACAACACGGGCACAACAATAACAATAAGGGGTACCATGACAATGATAATAAGGGAATACACTAGTATTATAGGGACCTAACAACCTCCCCCTTTGGAGGGTACTCAAGACTTTTAAAAACTTACCACAAGGTCAAGAAGGAATTTTTTGGGATGACCTTAAATCTGATATTCAAAAGTTTGTGACAGAATGTTTGGTTTACCAACAAAATAAAGTTGAGACAATTAAAACCCCAGGTCTGTTACAACATTTAGCCATTCTAAGTCAATGTTGGGAGGAGGTCTCAATGGATTTTATCACATGTTTACCAAAGTCTGAAGGAAAGAGTGTCATCATGGTGGTAATTGATAGACTTAACATATATGCACACTTTTGTGCATTATATCATCCTTTTAAATCCAATACAATTGTTACTACATTTATGGAAACAATTCAAAATCTACATGGAAACCCAAAGATTATTGTAAGTGACAAAGATTCCATTTTCACTGGAAATTTTTGGATGGAATTATTTTCTTGTCTCGGTACTCAATTAGCTCATAGCTCATCTTATCATCCTTAATCTAATAGACAAACTGAGATAGTGAACAAATGTTTGGAAGGATATATTCGTTGCTTTGTATATGATAAACACACACAATGGGTCAAGTGGTTACCTCTAGCTAAATGGTGGTATACCACTTCCTTCCATACTACATCAAAAATGACCTCATTCATGGCACTTTGTGGATATCATCCACCATCCATCACATCATCTTTAAGAGAGAATTCCAAGGTTCAAGCAATGGAAGATCACATCGAGCATCAACAACAAGTTCTCCAACTCTTAAAGGATAACCTCACTCTGACGCGGAATCAAATGAAACAACAAGCAGATCGACATCGCAATGAAAGAAGTTTTGATGTAGGCGACTAGGTATTTTTACGGCTACAACCATACAAACAAATATCCCTCAAGCAAGCTAAGAAGGATAATAAATTTTCACCCAAGTACTATGGTCCTTACAAGGTATTACAAAAGATTGGTACTATGGCATACAAATTGGAGTTGCTCGTATCTTCTCGAGTACACCTAGTTTTCCATGTTTCATGCTTAAAGAAGGTTATCGGTGACAAAATCCTATTTCAAAGAGTGTTTTTAGAACTTGATGAAGAAGGAAATATCATATTTCAGCCTAAAGCAGTCATGGAAACAAGAACTCGAAAGCTATGGAATTGATTAATTTCAGAGTATCTCATTAAGTGGAAGAACTTACTCGTCGAAGATTCCACATGAGAGGATGAGAATTTTATACAAAAGCATCGAGAACTACTCAAGCATTGAGGACAACACTTTTTTGAAGGAGAGGGGCATGTTCGGTCCCTATAATACTAGCGTGTCATGCTAATTGTTATTTATAGTGTAGCCCCCTATTGTTCTTGTTGTGCCCATGTATCCCCCATGTTGTTATTGTTGTGCCCCATAGAAGCTCACTATTGTTATTGTTGTGCCCTTACATTATTATTGTTATATAGGCTCTTATTATATTGTGACCCCTTAGACTCTTATATATACCAAGGAGGTCTTATCATTTGTATCATCCATTTTTATTTTATTTTTGTAATATAAAGGAGGTTTCCCCCTCAAAGAGAATAATTTTTAAGTCATTGATCTATCTTTTATTTTGTTTTGTGAACTAGTTGCATAACATAAAATTATTTATCAAAAAGAAAAGTTTCTTCTAAAATTTCTAATCATAATTAAAAATTAGCATAATCTCAATTATTAACAATTACTTTAATACATCCCTTCCATTGTTAAATAGAGATTATTATTGAATACTTCTATTCCACCCCAATTCCACTAGTGAAATAAATTTTGTTTTTCAATTTTTTTTCCTCGAGCTTGCTAAAACACTATTATCTTTTATCTTATATTTAGAATTTATATTTGGCATATATGAAAAGATGATGAGTGTAATGATTTTACATTAAAAATAACAAGGCTGCATAGCTAGCGTTTCCCTATAGCTTAGTTCAATTATTGAATTTTGAAATGTATGAACTAACTATAGTATTTGAACAAGGGCTACTTTGTAGATATTCTTGATTATTTTAAGTATCCTTAAATTAGAGGCCCATGTCACAAATGTTATCAAATGTATTATTATAATAAACGTATATAAACACATGTTATAAATGTTGACTAGGACCAACCTAATTTTAAATATTAAATTAGTTTGTTTATACGTAGGGCCCTAATAACGTGAAAGTGTTTATAAATAACGTTATAATATCAAATAATAGATATTAAATAATTTAACGTGAATTTTAGTAAATTAACCATTAGTTATACATGGTTTAGGATAATATATACTTTGGCTGATTTGTACATAAACACAATAATATCATTAGAGTGATAATATTATAATATTATTATCTCCATTAGCTATTATATGCTTTTAAGTATGGAATCGTCTCTATTACGCCTACCTCTGGCAGGGATTATGCATTAGGTTTTTGTTTGACCATCTATTTTGGTAAAAGATGTTAAATAATTTTCAATTTTACAAAGCAAAACTTTAACAATTACTTTATTTATTTAATGCAATATTTTTATATTTGCTGTAATTTTAAAAATCTTATTATTCCATAATTCTTACGTAATTCATGATTGCACAATAATAAATAATAACTTATAAGTAAACGGTTAATAACATTTAGGATAAATATTGAATGCTTATTATGCCTGTCCCCCTCTAAGATTTTTGTATATTTCCAGTATCTGTTATATCACACTTTTTAGGATATCTGTTGTCCTAAATATAAAGGAAATTGTGGGCTAAGAAACATGTGCCCATTGTAATTTATTGAACTTCGCCATCGCTTTTCTTGGAGTACATGTCCTCAAAACTTGTGTGCATTAATGCTTATTAGACTCTATGACCAAATGCTCAGAGTCCGTGTGATAACCTTTTACCTTTTCGAGGATCTAATATTACATTTGGTTAGGATATGTGAGGTCTTACTGCAGAAACAAGGTGGGGACTCGTACAATATAAATTATATTAGTGATGGAGTACATTTGTCATTTTATAGTGGAATTTGTACACTATTAATTAATAGTGAAGTACATTTGCCATCATTACGTAATAAGAGGTGAAAAAATTGAACCAATAGTATTTTAGATAAATGAATTTAAATATGGTTTAAAAATAATAAATTTTAATTTATAATGTTAAACTTTGGAAAAGTTTCATAAATTTTTGGACAACTTAGGTTTAATGTCAACATCAATTTTTTTTAATAAGTTATTACACAAAGAATAATAAACAAATTATTCTTACTTTCAACTTAAAAATCAATAAAAAAAAAATTTACTTTATATCAATTTAATACACATCATTAATAAAATAGCTAATATTTAAGAAATTAAATTAAAAATATAAATTCATTATCCTAAATTCAAAAAATTATCTAATTTATAATTTTATCAAATAATATAATGATTAGCATCATTCTTAAAATTTTTAAAATATTAATAAAGTGAAGAGCCACGACTTAAATGATATCAAACAAAATGTCATGTACATGAGCATCATTCACAAGTTCATTATGCTATACTCGAAAGATTATGTAGTTTTGTATAATTTTATAATTTTTACTATTTTCTTAAATATTAATAAAGTTAGGAGAAGGGCCATAAATTATATCAAACAAAGCGTCACGTATAAAAGCATCATTTATGAAAAAAATTCTAAAATAATAATTTTTAAATATATTATTAGTACTGACATTAAATTGTACAATATTAATAAATAGTGAAGTACATCTACCATCATTACATAATAAGACGTGAAAGAATTGAACTAATAGTATTTTAGATAAATGAATTTAAATATGGTTTAAAAATATTAAATTTTAATTTATAATGTTAAACTTTGGAAAAGTTTCATAAATTTTTTAACAACTTAGATTTAATGTCAACATTAATTTTTTTTAATACTGTGCAAGAAATAATAATAAGATCATAATAAGATAAGTGTGATTTATAAAGTACTCACATATATTAAAAACTTAAACTTTGTTTATTTAGATGTTAACTTTAAAATGGAAGATTTAAGATTTATGTGGTGGTATTTTCTCTTCATTTAAAACTACATGCATGTCATATGGTTCTCTTTATTATGATATATATATATAATGTGAAAATAATATATATATTTTTAATAAAGGCGATTGAAATTAATATTATTTTTTATTTGAATTTATAATTTATTTTAAATATTAATTTTTTTATTTTATTTTTTTATTTTAATTATAATTAATATTAATTTAATTTTAAATTTATTAAATCAAATAAATTTAATATAAAATATAAAAATATAAATTTTTAATACTCAAAATTTATTAAATGAACATCTCCCTCATCAACTTTCGTACTCCTACTCATTTCTGCTGATGGTTTGGTGATGCGGTTTGCACGTGGTCTTGGTCGCTCTCGCCTGTGGGTTTCGCTCTCGGACAAGGTCAGTACCCTATTCCTTACTATGGTAAATTATTGCTTTCCTGAACTCGATGCTATCATCATAGTTTAAAATCATTGTATTTTGTAGTTTCATATGGTTTTTTCCATGAAGGCCTACATCTAGAATTCCGAATATCCTACTCTATGGCTATCTACGCTTAGACCTCTATATCTCAGGAAGCTCTGTTTTAGCCTATGTCACTCCTAGTCCATCCTGTCAAGATGTTTAAGAGTTTTCTTCAAAAACTCAAACATCTCATAGTAATCTATAAACCATGCTCAGACATAAGATTCAGAATTGGACAATGGTGGTGCGTCTTTGAAGTATATTGTTGCTGCTTCGCATGCAACGATACTCCATCTTTCTAGCTTCCTCTACAGTCAAGGTTTCGAACCCTCCCAGTCTTTTGGCCTGGAACAGCTCTCCTTCTTACGCCGGAATAATTTCTCGATGGCCGATTTCTTTTTCCAATGATTTCAAAATTGCCTTGGTTATTGGAAAGCTGGTTTTAATCTTCTGTCAGGGTACCTTTGTAGGATTATCCCACTTTTATTCAAATTGACGGCCTGTTGTTGTCACCATGTCGTAAGGCTTTGATTGTCTCCTCAGAGCCAGTACTTGCTCAAACTCCAGGAAGTGTCCCTTTTCTGTCCTTTTCGATCCACTCGATTACTCTACATGCTCTCTTGCTGTCAGAACGGTTCCATCCCCACATTCCCTCTCTCCAGGCTTTTATATCATCCAGGTTCTCCCTTCTGACGGGGGATCAGAGCGCTTTTACTCCCCCCTGTACAAATCTGGAAAGGCATTCTGACAAATATCCCTCCGAATCCAAACATAGATCTTTGGGAGGTGTATGGAAGGTGGGACCGACATGGAGGCTTTGATTCGGGCCACCATGGAATCTGAGTGGGCATGGGAGAATACCACGCAACCAGGGGGCTGGCAACCAACCCTGAATGATATGATCGTTAATCCATCTTTTAAATTTGCTGATAGGGAAAGACCACGTCACTCATCTCATAAAGGGGATAAGATGGCCTGCAACAAAAGTGGCTCTCTCGAGCACCCGAGTCGGATAACAAATCCCAAAACCCCGTAAAAACCATAGCTCCGCCTACAACAATCAAGCTCGACAGCGCTTTCTTGACAAAGAGGATCGAAAGCCTACAGAATCTTGCTCTTATTGGCAGGTGGCATTTTCCCGAGATGAAAGATGTTGAGATGAGAAAATGGCTTGCAACTCATTGGAAGCCAGTGATAGGATACACCCCCATTATCTCAAATCTCATGAAGGAGTGGTATTGTTTCCACTTTCTTAGTGCTGCTGATGTTGAGGCTATCCTCAAAGGTCCGTGGGTCTTTAGAAGGAGCTTCCTAGCTCTGTATAGATGGTACATTGGATATGATCCGCTGAAAAACACGTCTGCTAATAACCTCATTTGGGTAAATCTTTCGAATCTGCCTCTAGAAATATGGTCTAAGGAAACCCTTGAGGAAATAGGAAACTCAATCGGTAGATTTGTCTACATGGACCCCTAGTGTTTAGGAGAAAAGGATAAGAGAATAGCTTGGGTCCTCATAGAGAAATCCTACCGAGGGGGTTATCCAAATCATATTGAGAGCGCCTGGAGAGATCAGACAATCAAGCAGAGACTAGACTTCTGGGGCATCCCATTTAGATGTGAAGCTTGCCATAGAACAAGCCATCTCATAAAAAATTGCCCTCAGTATAAGATTCTAAAAAGCAGATTCAACCAACGAAAGGAAAGGAGACATTCCTCGACGGCCAGTTTATCCTCCACAGAGCTGCTGGATGACCAGCACCCCAAGTCTATAACTCCCCAGAGGACAACATCACAGGTCAATTCTCTGGCTCCAGAATCCAGGCCCAGCAGCCCCGATAATATTGACGGCCCTTTAAACAACAGCCACACAGTTTTACAATGCTCTCCCATCCCGGAACCAAAGGAAGATTCAGCTGTCCCCTCCCCTATCCCTATGCAGGAAAAGGATTTTTCCATGGGTTCTCTACCCATCCCCATCTCGTCATCCTCTCCAACCCCCGATAAGTCTCTTCTATCTCAAATAAAAGGTAAAGGCCCATGTTTATCTGTCACCCCTGTCAACTCCCCTGCCTCATCTCCAACTAACTCATGCGATAACGATCTGGATTTCCTACTTAGCAGAAAGTCCTTAGAACTAGAGCCTTTAACTATCCACAAACCAAAGAACCAGGCCTCCCCCCTCATCAGCCCGAACTCAACAAAAAACATAATTGTTCGAAAAAAGAGTAGGGGTAGCAGCAGGCATTTCAGAGGAAGGACTACTGTAACAGACAGAGGGGTTAGGAATCTTTTATTGGTGGATGTTCCTATCTATGGCATGACGGACTCACAGCCTCTTAGAGCAAGCACGACTGGTCAACCCTCCAAATGACTTTTATAATTTCTATGAACATCAGGGGTCTTGGCGTTGACCCCAAATTCCTAACGCTAAAGAACTTCTTCTATTCCTCTAGATCTGGAATCATTCTTATCCAAGAAACTATGCACAGCCGTGAGGCTTCCATCTCTTACTTCAGGAAAATGTTTCCAACTTGGTACATGGTGGCCACAGAGGCAAGGGGTTTATCAGGAGGCCTAGAAACCTTATGGGATCCTCATCAAATCAAAGCTAAGGCATACAAATGTTTTGCAGGAATCATCATTTCGGCTTCCATCAGGGGCAAAGATTTCCCCATAAATATCTTAAACATCTATGCACCCTATAAGAATAGGGCCCCTTTTTGGGAAAGGTTCTTTGCCTCAGATATGTTTGATATTGAGCACCTGATTATTGCAGGTGACTTTAATGTAACATTGAGCTCAGAGGAATGTTGGGGAAGCTGCAAGAAAAAGGACCCGATCGCTGATAGCATAAAGCTTGAGATTCTAAATAAGAATTTGGTGGATATCGCCCCATCTGAGATGAAGCCAACATGGGTTAATGGCAGAACAGATAAGGCCTATATCGCAAAAAGAATCGACCGGTTTTTAGTGCATACCAGCATCATAGATAAAATGGGTATGCCTATTTCAACAGTGGGGAACATACTCATCTCCGATCACAGGCCTATTCTTTTATTCTTGCGGGGAAAAGGCTTCAGATTGGGGTATTCCTTTAAATTCAATAAAAATCTTCTCCAGGACCCGGTCTTTAATGAATACATTTCCAAGGCATGGAAAGAGCTCACTGCCCAAGCATTGTCTCCCCCTTCTTAACTTTCAGAGAAAAGATGGCCGCTTTGAGAAAGCTGGTGAAGAAATGGCAATTTGATAAAAGGAAAAGTGACAGACATGATTTACAGCTAGTGCAACAGGAGCTGGATAGTCTTTTAAAACTGTTAGAATCCAACTCATGCTCCTTTAGCCAGAAATGCAGTATTAGAGATCTTGAAAGGAAAAAATACAAGTTACTGAAGCAGGAGGAATCTTTTTGGAGGCTTAAAAGCATAGCACTATGGCTCAAGGAAGGAGATAAGAACACGAATTTTTTTCATAATTTTGCAAACGCCAGACGTGAGAAAAACTCCATCTGGAAAATAAGAGATGCAAATGGCAGCTTCCTTGTTTCCCAACATGACATCACAAAGGAAGTTGTAAGCCACTTCAAGAAACAATTCAGCAGGAGGACAGATGTTGGATTTCGAGACATTCTATGGGGTATTAAAGTGATGCCACAGATGTTTGACGATGTCAAAAATGATGCCCTGTTCCGGCCGGTCACCGAGAACGAGCTTCTTAGAATTCTGAAATCCTTCAGGAAAGATAAGAGTCTAGGCCCCGATGGCTGGACAATCGAGTTCTTCACTCATTTCTTCGACCTCATCAAACATGATTTGCTGAGGATGGTGGAAGCGTCTAGGATGTCTGGCAGCATTCACCATCTCCTTTCTTCCACTTTGATCGCATTAATTCCGAAAAAGGGGGAAGCAGAAACTTTGCATGACTTCAGACCGATATCATTATGCAACATCTCTTTTAAAATCATCACCAAAATTATTGCTGAAAGAATCAAAGATACTCTGGCCACCTTTTTAACCAAGGATCAACATGCTTTTCTCAAGGGCCGCAACATACTGGATGCAGTGGCTAATACTCAGGAGTGCCTGTTCTCCATGTCTTCTCAAAATATAGAAGCGGCCATCATGAAAATTGACCTGCAAAAAGCTTTCGATTGCTTAGACTGGGGGTATATTAAATGTCTCCTGGCCAAGATTGGTTTGGGTCCCAATGTCATCCGGTGGATCATGGCCTGCGTAGAGTCTGTGAACTATGTAGTTATCATAAATGGCATCCCCTCTCAATATTTCCAAGCCGAGAGAGGACTGCGACAGGGATGTCCCCTCTCGCCTCTTTTATTCATTTTGGCCATGAACCCTCTAAGCATTCACATAAATAAAGCCGTTGCTGAAAACAGAATCAAGCCCATCAAGATCTGCAGGCTCAATTTCATTTCGCACAACTTCTTCGTCGACGATATACTTTTGTTTGCAATGTTATGTAAACTAACGTGGAGATGCTTAAAAGATATTCTAGATAAATTCCAAAAAGCTTCCGGGCTCTTCATCAACAAAGGGAAATCCTCTTTATATCATAATGATGCCAACATGGAGATGGTAAATTGGATTTCTGATCTTTTCGAAATTGAGTCAAGGCCGCTCAAGGAGGGCCTCAATTATCTTGGTTTTCATCTCAAAGCAAAAGGATACTCCAAAAGCGACTGGCAATGGCTGACTGAAAGATATTTCAAAAAGATCTCCGCATGGGAACATCAGAGTCTATCCCTGGCAGGTAGAGTCACTCTTTCTCAGTCTGTTTTAATGCAGATGGTCGTCTACTGGGCTCACTTATTCTTTCTCCCGGTAAGCATCATTCACAAGCTGACTAAGGTGACGGCCAATTTCATTTGGGGCGGAAAATCTGAACGATCAAAGTTCCACCTCTCCAACATGGATAGAATTTCTCTGCCAAAGCGCCTTGGGGGATGGGGCATAATGGATTTGAGGGCTTTTGGAAAGGCCCTGTTATGCAAATCTCTCTGGCGAGGGATCTTTGGTGATGGTCCATGGAGCACAACTATCAAACTAAAATACATGAAAGGACAAAGTCTGGAATACTGGTTCAGATCCCGAGCTATTGGTATCAAACATGGATCAACCATATGGCTTAGTCTTCGGAAGGTTGAAAAATACTTTCTGGAAAATCTAAGATGGAGGATCCACACAGGAAACAGAATTCTAATCGGGCTTGATCCTATTGCCTGCAGTCGCGGAATTATTACAATTCCTGAAAGCCTTTTATTTTCTCTACACAGGAACGGTTTTTTCACATGGGACAATCTCATTTCTGAATGGAATGGTCTCGTTCCTTCATGGAAGGATGCTTATGATCTTCGTTTGCCTGCTGCTTTGAGCTCTTCATGGAATGCTTTAAAAGCTGCTCTACAGGTTAGTGGAATCATTCGTTTTGGAACAACTGACCACCTTTCTTGGTCCAAGTCAAATTCACAGGTGCCAGCTAGGGTAAGAGATATATACGCTGATTTTATCCTCTCAAAGGCTTCGCATGTAAGCCCTCTCTTCCCAATGCCTTTCTGGAAATCGGGATGCCCCCCTCGGATGACATTTTTTGCATGGCTGGTTTTCAACAACAAGAACCTGACATGGGACAACCTACGGAAAAGGAACTGGCATGGCCCAAGCAGATGCTCGATGTGCGAATCAGAAGAAGAATCAAATCTCCATATGTTCTTCCATTGCAACTCCTCTCAACATATCTGGTATGAACTGGCCACTTTTTTTTATTTTCCTCACATTGTTTTTGTCTCCATCCATGCAGCTTTTGAATGGTGGCGTTGTCAAAAGGGGCCAAGGCGTTCTCTCATTGTCATCATGTTATGGTTCGCTTGGAAGTGGCGGAATCACAAAATCTTCCAAGACTCCAAAGCCCCCTATAGTTCCATTCTGCAGAGCATCATTGCTTTTTTCGACTCATCTTCAAATCAGCTGGCCAATTAGATAGGGCCCGATCCTCGGCTATGGTTTTTTGCTCATAGAATTAAATGCCGAATGCGGATCATGGTTGTTTTTGGTATATGTTCATACTGGTTCTTTCTATGATGCACCCTTCTATTCTCTGATCCTGCTGTTAATGTGAATGTATATGTTGGTCAATACTCCTGCTCATCCTTGATGTAGGCATCTATCTTTCTGTATTTGGGAACTGCATTGACATCTGAACTTCTCAAATGTCCTGCATCATAGTCTTCCACTTATTTGTACCTTATGATAGCATTTATATTGCCTCAATATAATACATACTGCTTTTTTTCTCTGAACAAAAAAAAAAAAAAAAAAAAAAAAAAAGAAAGAAGAGTAAATACCCATTAGATTGTAAGGCACGTGATACAACGGTATGAGCAGAAGTCTCTTTGTAGAAACCTATATATTCTATTTGTTTTGCAAACTCTCAAAAAGTGATGCCCGTTGGATGAACATGAATTTTTTGGATTCATCCAAATAATTATTCAAGCATCTTATAATGTGTACTAAGGCTATTTTGATAAGACATCCAAGCGAAAACATAAAATCATGGACTGTGCAATGTTGAAATGCAAAACAAAAATTTAGAAGGGGAAGTTATAAAGTAGTTCATTTAGTTTTTGAAATGGAGTTGTTTTTAGTGTGATTTTTTGGAAGTTTTTACAGTGGGTTTTTTGGGTTAAATTTATCTAAAATTCAGCAGGAATTTATTGAAACCACAATTTTGATGGGTAATGTGTGCACTCGAAGTGCCCTAAGGGTTTTCGAGGGTGTTGAATCCATATATACAGCAAAAAAACTAGTTTAAATAACACAACTCAAGATTTCACCTCAAATTTTTCCATTCCGGCACCGAAAAGTCCAAAAAATCGCACTAGAAACAACTCCTTTTGAAATTGTTCGACACTTTGAGTGATAAATTATATAATAAGTTTTTATATAATGATTTAAATAATTGTAGTAATATAAAAAATTAATATTTAATTATATATTAAGTTTTTATAGAATGATTTAAATAATTGTAATAATATGAAAAATTAATAATGTAAATAAAATTAACAGATATTTTCATAATGTTGTTAATTAAAAATTAATATAATAATTAATATAATTAAAATTATATTATTTGAAAATAGTTTATTATTTTGATTATGATGTTTTATCATGATTTTTAGAATAGGTTAAATTTTATTTTATTTGAGAAATTGTTAATTATTTTAATGGTGATGTTTTATTATAATTTTAAAATTGGTAAAAGTTAGCACTTTTGAAAAGAGAGATTTCGAATAAATTTAAAAACTTATCACATAAGTTGGTTTTTTTTGTATTATATATATAAATTTTTCAAAAAATGATTTAAATAATTGAAAGAGTTTTAAAATTAATATATTTTTAAGCATGTAAATGAAAATGTAGAAAATATTTAAAGGATGTTTTCATATTAATTAAAGCCAAAATATATTGTAGTCTAAATTTATTTTAATTATTTATGAAGAGTTTAAAGGATCAAATCTGTTGAGGTGTATTTTTTTAAAGATAAAATTTAGTAAAGATTTGCACTGAATGTCATCTTATCTAGAGTGTAAAACTTAAGGAAATATTTACACCTTGAGAAATTTGGTTTCTCTCAGCACATAATAAATCAATAGTTCAAAAATTAAATTGGATCTAAACTTATATATTTTTTAGTAATAATAGAAATATTCAAGTTTAAAGTCATAATTTAGTTATCAAATTCATATATAGAATTATTTTATTTACATAATAAAAATCATTTAAGTATTTAAACCAATATATTATAAAGTATTCTTTTATAATAGTTAAAATATGTAATTTTTGTAATTCTAGCAAAACATGGTGAAAATCTCAAATATTATAACATTTGGTTTTGGGAAAAAATATAAGATGACTATTCCTCAAATTTGTTGAGTCATATGTATAATATATTTACTATGATAATTAAATTCTATACAGAAGCTTTTGTGATCAACATTATCAACAAACATGACTAGATGCATTGTAGAAACATAATGTATCTATAGGTTTTACATTAATCAACACATTGTTAGAAATCACTCTCCCTAAGGCATTGATACACGTTCTAGAAATGTTCATGATACACGTTCTAGAAATGTTCATGTTGGGGGAGTGATTTCTAACAAAGAAACACATTGATTAGAAAATTGTAGAAACCATATAATATCCATTGATCTACGAGTTGTAAACGTTTTCACAGTTTTCGTGCAAGTGGAGTCGTTCATGAATAGGTTCCTCTAGGTTAAAAAACATATTTCTACAAGTATCAACACATTTAATTTTTATTAACATGATCAATTTCGTTTCTAATATTTTTATTAAAAATATGATGTATAGGTTTCAACCTATAATTTCTTTTCCAAATTCAAAAGAGGAAGTTTGAAATATGCAAATTCAAATTGTGTAAAATTCATATTCAAATTATAATGATGTAAAGCAATTTTTTCATTACTTGGTCCACTAATAAAAATATATTCAAATTATAATGATGTAGTACAATCTTTTCATTATTTGGTCTATTAATAAAAATATAAAATTACTTTCAAGAAGATGCGTATGTTTTTAATATATTATTTTAATGTAATATTATCTAACATGATAATAACATCTCTCCAATATTGGGTTTTAGTTTAGCTCAACAACAAATATCTTATCTGAAAAATAATCCACTAGTTTAATGATAATCTCTTACCATGACTTTATGATTGGGGAAGTCTTGTGCTTTTTGAAAAGAGAGGGAGTAAATCCTCAAATTCAAAAACTCATCACATATGCTAATAAACTTTTTATAATTGATACATAACTTCAAAGAAATTGAAATGGGAGGGGTGGCAAGTGTGGGGGATCATTTTTAATCCTAAAGGTAAATTGGAAATGAACTTTGCATTGTGTCTTGGAGAATTCTTAGATGGACAAGTGAAAGCTTACTCATATTTATGATTTACCCCTAACACTTAAATTAGGAATTGAGACTTTGAAAGCTATCAAGGATTCAAGTTTAACTATTAATCTAATGTTATTGAAATCCCCTCACTATGATAACAAGATTTCCTCCATTACAACTCGCTCATAGAAGGAAGCCAATAATTTTAAAAAGATCTATTTATTTTCTAGATCACTTGATATCAAAATTGCTAAGCAAATGTTCAAGCTAATGAGGCCACTTTTCTCAAAGTTAGGGTGACAAAGAATAAAGGGGTAATGTATTACCATCGAATCCATATTCATGAACATTACACAATTGATGGCACATATCATTTCATTTAAGAACCACATGTCTCATCGTCAAATGCATTGGATTGCATACGAGATGAGGGATATGAAATGATATGTGAATCTATTCCTTACATACTTATTCTTAATTTCTAACTTGTCCTAAGAATGTTGTGTCGAGGTTTATTTTTATGAAGGTGGGATAATGGAATTTGAGTTAAAGTTTTGTTCTTAAGGCTAGAACAACATCTTATGTCTTAGCTTCAAATTAGTAATAAACTCATTTATTTGTGGATCCTTCTATGAAATTTCTACTCTTGGGACTTTCAAATAGGTTTTTGTGCTTTGGCATCTAGAATTTGGTTTCTCTATGTTGAAATTTCATGTTGGCTTCCAAATCTTTGCTACATATTTGAATCTCAAGTCTAGTGCATTCCAAGGTTGTTCAAAATCCTTTGATATTGTCCCTATGGGAGTGAAATCCAAGGGTCTCTTCCTATTTGTGATTGGGGCATATTGTCCAAGGGTTTCAATGCTTTCATTCTATATATATTTGGGTCCTTTGGTCTTATCAACACATCAAGTGACCTATTTCCTTTAATTGGTTAAGCAGTAAGGTATATCTAGTATCTCAACTTGATGGTCACCAGTTAAATTTTAATACCACCTCAGTTAATAATATATATTTGTGTTTAGTTAAGTATATTGATCTCATGGACTATAGGGAAGCCCAAGATATTTGAAGAGCCTTCCATATGCATGAATAGCCCATATAGTGTAACAAGATCTCCATTTTCTCAATTACATCAAATTTCCATGAGAAGTAATACCGATATTCTACATAGAATTCCTCAATCATGAATACTTTAGCTCAACATAAACATCAATTAACTCCTTAGAAGCAAGGTTTAACATGTTCATAAATGTGGCTTTCAAATTATGTAATTATAAATGTTATTAGTCACCCCAACATTCATTACATTACAATTCTTATTATAGTCTTTATGTTTAGTTTGAGCCATATAATAGAAATGTGAAAATTCTTCCTCAATAACCTCAAATTTCATAACGTCTACAAACTCTATCATCTAGAGATTAAGGAGGATAACATCAGAGGTTTCAAGACATGGATATTGCAATCAGGAATCTCATCCAATCAATTGAGGGTTGGAAGAGACAAATAGTCGCCATGTCTTTCATTAAATGTTAGCATTCAAAAGTTATTAAAATCTTAGAATTTTTTTCATCGAATATACGTGTAGAAAATACAAAGATGCAGTTCCCGTGGACGTAAGTATGTTCTATTTTCGTAAATGAACTGACAATTTTGCTTAAAATATAAGGCAAGCAATTATGTAATCTTGTTGCTTAACTTTAACTACAACCTTTTACTATTAAAAAAATTCGCAATTAGCATGGAGAATGGTCCAAAACTTATAATATGTTTTTTTACATGTTTATAGCAAACTTCAACTATAATTACATTACATTAAGTTAGTGAAATAACTATTTATACAAGTTTTAATTCTTTTTAATATTAAATTTTAAATGATAAAATTATTATATATATATATATATATATATATATATATTTCTCGTATTAAAATATTGGATATTGTTATTTACATGAATTTATGAGGTTGAATCCGAGCATGTTCCAAAAATAAATAAAAATACACCATGATATTCATCCACATATTCTATACTAACACAATATTTTCTAATAGTTCAAAGGATTTTTAATTTGAACTTGGAATCTATATCCATTGCCATTATTTAGGACTTTCAATTCATGAACAAATTAATATATTTACGCAAATATGCATGTCTATTTTAGAATCAGACTTACATAATTTCAATTTAATTATTAATAATTATTATGTGGATGGTAGGGATTTAACTTCCATGGAATATTCTAGAATATTTTGAGTAGTATTCATAAATCAAAGGTTAAGAATGCCCTTTTTTCCCTTTTAATTAAATTGATTAATTAAAAAAATGTCATATGAACAAGTGTCATATAAAACGTGTTATAATTTTTTGGACATGTGGTATTGATAAGCCATGATATTGCCTCGTGGTATTGTAACAAAGCTTAATATTTGTAGATTAAGAATCTCCATCGTAAAGTGGGGGTGAATCTCCATGGTTAAAAATCTTGTTACATGTTTTTTTTTTTAAATGTATGTGTTTAACATATATATCAATTGTTTTTATCTCGGATCCAGGTGTCTCCTTGCTCACTGTAAACATTAAGGCCACCCATGCCAGTACACCATAATGCATTAATGGCTAGGGTTGGGTGGAAACCTCGCTCTGAATCTCGTGTAGCCTATATTCAATGTGAGAGGAAGGGTGACGGACAGACAAAGCCTGGGCATTTACACCATGCTTGAGATCTAGATTTTAGAGTTAAATCGTAGGGTAACATACATTATCGCACTCGTCATGCTTTTCATATTGTTGATCTCTGCTACATTCATTGGATTCTATTGCAAGTCTCTGTTTCACTTGCTAGTCCATATAGTCAGTCTTTGTTATGCTTGTTGGCCTCAATTGCTAACCTTTGTTGCACTTGCTCCCTGACTTGCCTAGCTATGTTGATAGCCTTTATTGATGGCCTATGTTGTACTTACTCTCTAAATGGCCTGGTCAGTCTCTATTTCCAACCTTTGTTACTCTTGATGGCCTCTATTGTTGGCCTTTGTTGCACTTGCTAGGCAGCGAAGGTTAAGGACATTAGAATTCTGTGTAGAAATTCTTCATCATGGATGAACATGGTTCGAGAAAGAGGTCATGTTAGGAGAGGTGAGAAAGGACGAGGGCATCAACCTCCCCTACCTTGGCACGACTAAGGAGTGGAGCAATTTGACAAAGACATGCCTCAGCATATCAGGCGCCTAGTCATTGCCATGGAAGCTCAAGAGCTCAGGAATAATGACAATAGTCACTAGGCTGTTAGGAACTTGTTAGTTCGTCATCTGAGGGACTAGGAAGAGGTCTTGACAATTGTGGAAGGAATAATTACATACAAGGAATTCATCTAATCTAAGCTCGTTCAACTCTGAGGCTCTTATCTAGGGCTTTGGGAATTCAATTTCCTCCTCCTATCCCACCTCCATTTTCATCTAATTGGCCAGAGAAATTGAAAAACTTAGACTCACTATTTTAGAGTTCCAAGCCTCCTAGCTATGAGATCTAAAGACCTCCGAAATTAAAGGAAAAGAAACCAAGCATCCCTACAGAGAAATCTCAAACTTCCAACCTTACTAAGAAATCTTAAATTTTGGCCAACAAGATTGTAGTTGTAGGCAATTTGAAAGGTGAAACTCCACAACATAAGGCTAACACCAGTTCATATGGTGTGTTCGTCGAGTGGGAGAAACTTCCATGGATACTAGAAGGCTATGACAACCCTTTCCAGTACCCTACCCAACGTGACCATGCTAGTTAATAAGTTTCAGGAAAGGCTCTCTCAGTTTTTTTCTCTTTCATTGTTTTTCTTGTGATCTCTTGATTTCACTATTTACCTAGTCTCTGTTATGCATGTTTTTGTTAATGTATTATGAAATCAAAAATTTTCATCGAACTTCTTAGGAGGACCTTATGGTTTCCCTCTTAAGGGAAAATGATCTCTCCCCAACATGCTCTAAGCTAGTATGGTTTTGGTACCCATAATGTACTCATCTCAGACATCGTTTGCACATGTTAACCCATGCATGTACTCTATGCAAATTTTTGAAAATCTAATGAAAATTTTGCTTACTTACAAAAAATAAGATATTAATTAATTTTATAATTAAGAATAATAATTTAAAATCTAGTTATAATTTAGTTACTATTTATTTTTATTTTAATTTTTAATTTTAAAAATGTGATATGTATCATGAAGTAAGTATTCGGATACTTATCATGGATTGATGTTTATCGACATTTATCAATCATTTAATTCATATAGTTACACTAGTGTTTAGATTTGCGGGCATGAATTATAATTGATGGTGTACTTTTAAATATGCCTAACTCCAATAATGTTTCAATAAACCTACACAGATGTTCCCAATTTCATGGTTGTTATGATCATGGTAAACTATTGCAGAAAGGCAATAAAACTGTAGAAGCGTTATATCAAAGAAGACATTATTTGACTAAGGTTACTAGAGTGTAGATTGTGGGAGTGGAGTGAAAGCATTGAGGCAACACACGCACACACACACATAAAGGAAAAATATCAAATTAATGGTAGAATATATAAAAATATACATATTTGTGCTACTTGTAAATAAAACAAAATAGTTGAATTAATTTCCAACAAATAATCACAAATAAGTCAATGGCACTATTAAGTACAAAAGTATCAATACATTGTGGGATCAATACAACCACTTCTACAAAAACCAAGGACAAATATAATTTAATATGCAAACTGCACTATGGAAAAAAAGCACTATTGGAAGAACTAGATTTATGCAAGAACCCCTAAAGGTTTAAAATATAAAAACAAAAGGCTTCCTTGGGGGAAATGCCTTAGTGCTCCTTGTATCTATCATATGAAGAAGATGACGAGATTTTGCTACATTATTATGAAGTTAGAAATGTCATTCATGGTAGATTTATTTATTCATCAGTCAAATATCAACCATCTAATAGTTACAAACATACAAATTCTTAAACCACAAAATAGGAAGTATACACGTGATCATGGAATGAAATATATATTTTGCAATGGGTAGCTTGATCAGAGAGATTTTATAAAATATGGCACCTACATAAGTTTTACAATTATGATCACCAAAAGGTCCAAAACACAAAGTGTTTAAAAATGGCTCGTTTCTTCTTTTTTATGGCAGTACATGTGGAGCATGATGGGAGTATGAGGGGAGCATGGTGGGAGTGTGGGAGGGAGCATCGAGAGCATGGGAGATCTTGACAAGTGAAGTTTCTTATGCATCATTGGTGACTCCTCAAATCTCATAGGGCAGGTGAGATAATAGGACAAAGCCCAATGCTTAATGCCCCTGATACCTTTACTTATTTACAGGAAACTACTTACAACAAAAAGAAATTATGTACAGATTTAAGAAATAAGTAAGAATACATAGTATACACACACACACACATACATATATAAACATTAAAATTTGAATAGAACAAACTGAAACAAATAATAAGTTTATGAGCAAATTTTAGAAAACACACACACACACATACATACACACACACACACACACACACACACACACACACACACACACATAACAAAATTAAAATTTGAACAGAACAAACTGAAAGAAATAAAAGTTTAGGAGCAAATTTTAGAAAATATCTCGTTAGCCAAAAGACAATGCAGGTATATGAAAGACTGAAATAAGTGACTCATAAACATGCTTACAATTTTCAGCAGCAATTATTCATAGTTTTTTATGAAATAAAAATAAGATTTTAAGAGAAATATGTGGATGAGTACAACATGTTGTTTGGTCAATTCCTGTGATAATTTTGGAAAAAAATCAATTCAAATATGTATAAGAGGTAAAAAGAATCATATATAAACACTCAAGTGACAAAAATCAAGTAAAACAATATGTCCAATCCTTCTAGAACCTCTTTGATATCATAAATCAGCAAAATGCTCTTCAAAATTTTAGCTAATTAGCACTGAATAAAATATCATACTTTTTACTAGCATAAAGAAATGTGGGAAAATAATTGATAATTTGAAAATATCAATAGGGAAAAATATGAGATTGCGCTTCTTTTTGTCACTCCTTGAAAAGTTCTATTGTTACCAAAAATATCAACCCTTTATACTCGAGAGAAAAATAAATTAGAGGTAAAATGACAACTATGTAAACAAGTGCATACCTCTCCTCTTTGTTTTTTCCTCCTCTCCTTCATTGCCTTCTTCCATATTTGTATTTTCTTTGGACAGTTAATGAATACAACTATTTTTATAATTAGTTTTTGTATTAGATTAATTGTCTTCAAATATGTTTTATTTTTGGGGAAGAGGGGCTTAGAAGGAGTTATAATTAAATTTTAATTAACTAGAGTTGGTAGGTGCCCCCCCCCCATATATTTTATAAATCAAATATCATTGTTGTGACTCCCATATGCAAGATGTGCATCCATAACATCATAAAATAAAATCATAGATGTATAAAAATTCCATGTCATCCATCTCATATAATCTGATGAAAAACACCTTGTGCCTCCCAGCTACAGTAGATGTCTAGAGTTAACATGATTGTTACATTTTTATTTCATTAATTATTTCATTTCATACATACTTTTATCTACAACATATTTTTCTTTTTCAACATACTTTTATTTTGAAATAACACTTTAAAGTTCATATAAATTGTTCTTTAAAAATAAAAGTATGTTGAAAAAGAAAAAATATGTCGTAGATAAAAGAATATATGAAATGAAATAAAACTGTAACAATCATGTTAACTCTATACATTTACTGTAGTTGGTTCCCTGCTCCTTTATTTTACTTTTCTCTTCCTTTCCTCCACCTTGTATCTTTGGGTGCATCTTTATAGGGGACCTCCCTCCTCTCACTTATCCCTAATGCACTAATACGAGTATGTGAAGAAGTGGCCTCTAAGGAGTGTTGTGCAAGTGTTGTGGGGAGATGAATTTTTCCTATGACTATGTGAGCAAGTGAATGAACAGATTGGTTAGGATGCTAAGACATCGCTTGTGAGAAAGCTAAAGATGCATTATGAGTAGTGATGATAGGTGGACTGAGTGATGTGAAAGAGAGGGTAACCATGCATGTCTAGGTGGTGGTCTGAGGGAGTTTGGATCACATCCATCAAACTGAAGGGGTTTCTGATGTAGAGGTTGTTCTGGGGATGTGGTAGGGGTATGTTATATGAGGCTTGTGGAATGGGTGGATGAGGTGAAGGGCCTCCAAGGTAGAGATTTCCAATACAATTAAACTGGTTAAAATCCTCAAAATATGCATCAAAATGAATAGAAATATGATTATCTTATTCGTGTTTTCTCTCCATGACATATTACCCCTCCCACCATGGCCTCTCCTATTGTCATGAGAGATTTTGCTAAAAAAACACAATATGTAGCAGCTTGACAAATTTGTGTGCAAAGTCTTACAACATGAGTGTATAAACAACAAAGTATATATGTTCTAAAATCATGTTTATGTAATTGTTGGGGTGCATGACATAAATTCAATTGGAAAATTAATATATATGGGAAGGGAATTATGCTCATGTGTGCCAAGAAAAGAAAATTGGTTACACGTATCATGGAGAGGAATTTTAGTAGTAATACAAACTTGCATATGAAATATTGATGCACTTTTCTCTTCAAAAGTTTAGGAGAGAAACATAAACCATAAAGTGCCCCATAATTTCATCTGAAATATGGTTGAATTGAAATCAAACAATTGAGCATTTTTTGTGAATAGAAGAATAACAGAGCGATATGTTCGAGTAGGGTGAAGCATGCACAATATTTAGCATCAATACCATCAATGAAGGAAGACTAGATAGAGCATTCATCATGTACAACAAACAAGCTAATATGTTATAATGAAAATAAAATCAAATTTGTAAAAAAGTCTTGCAAGCACTTATGAAATGCATGAGAGGTGATATGTTATAGTAGGTGGCTCATATGTAATTGAGATCATGACCATTTGAACAATGCATCCAAGAAAAATTCAAAGGTATGTGATATTTTATATGCTCTTGTTGTGTGTCATGATGAGAAACATGAAATTTGCATGTAAAGCAGGAGACACCATATTGGTGCAAAGTGATGAAAATTGATTACATGGCAAGTGAATGACTTTTTTCTTTTTCTTGTCTCACTTACAAAGTCGGGGTAAGGACAATGGCTCAATACTACCATGTTTTGTTTGTTATGTAATAAGAAAAATGCTTCACTACATTGGTTTGTAATGTTGTCAAAATGACTTTATAATACTATTATCATAGAGGCAATAAAAACTTAAATATCACATAAATTCAAAGAGTGAAGTAGAAAATATGGTGGTGTTGTAACAAAATTTTGGATATGACACAAAGTCAATGATACCTCAACATTATAACTCGACATGATAAAAAATTATGGAAAACATGGTGTGACATAACTGACATTAGCAGAGGAATATATGACATGAAACAAAACGAGGATGACTAGGGTCTCAATGTATATACCCTCTCTTGTTCGAGTTTTGTGAATTTTCAAAGTCTTTTCTGGTTGGGAGGTGATGAAAAATTACAATGAGGGTTTGCAAGAAAAAACATTTAGTTTGTATGCAGGGGAATGCAAGTCATTTTGACCTATAGCCGACCAATGGACCTTCATAAGCATCTAGCATGGCCAAAAATCAACTTGAAGACCAAGGGGACATAAAGCGGGGTTATGTTTTTACCGCAATTGAAATGAAATGTATGGCGGGTGTTCTCTTTTATTTTCCAAACAAAGTTGGACTCATCCTTTCACAGTTTATAGAAACCACGGATGCCAGAAAATGTCCAAGGAAACTCAATGAGGAGTGATGCAATATGGATACTAAACATGAATATTGTGGATTCAAGACAATTTTTTGCGAGAGAAAGAAAGGGCTCATAGAAATATGGAAACTATGGGTTAGAGTAGTGAGGAAACAATGGGTAAGCCTTTATCTAGAATTGGGTCTGAAATATTTGTATCGTAGCACAAGGCACAACTCTAATACAACATATTCACATCCAACTATTATCATTATCATCATACGAAACAGAGCCATAATTCTTGTGATGAGTTCCTTTTGAAAACGTAGAGAAGAGACACGACTTCAACTTGGGTAAATTGTAATCATCCATATTATTACAAGCAAAAATATGAGATCATTTGATGGTCACAATGTATCTCTCATGCATGTAGATCCAGACTCAGTACAGGGGGAATGGTACTGGGAAAGATAGTGAAAACAGGGCTAGCCCCTCGCAATAGTAGTAAATAGACCAAGAAAAAAGAATACTTGCTCTAAGAGGAATTTATTTTCATGAAATCAAAGCTACTAGCCTTACCTTTGCCCAAACAGTTATGGTGTAGATGTGCAGTTACATGCAATTCTCAAGCTTCTTGATGTGCCCAATAAGGGTTTTCTCTAGACTATGCATTAGGGGAATTTTGAGGTCTAAAATGGGCTTCCTAAGAAAAATGTACAACCAAAATAAAATTATAAGAACCAATAGGATTCAAGATAATGATGTCAACCATGGGGGATGATTCACCATTTTTGGAGTAAAAAAGTAAGAAGATTAAAAAATAATAAAATAATAAAACTACCTTTTCAACAAATATTTTCAAATTATCTCCCTATGGGTTTACTCAAATTTCTGGTGGCAACGCTTGTTGGATGCAAAATTTAGTTCCTCATCCAAGGAGTACCCATCTTGCATACTTTCGACGAACCTGCTTCACGAAAAATGAGAAATACATGAAAAAAGTGATCACAATCACATTTTTCATGTATTTCTCATTTTTCATGTAGCAAGGACCATTGAAAGTATGCAACATGGGTAATCTATAGACGAGGAATCAAATTTTTCATCCAACGAGTGTTTCCACTCGAAATTTGAGTAAACCCATAGGGAGATAAGTTGAAAATACGAATTGAAAAAATAGTTTTTTCTTTTTTCCCTCTAAAATTTGATGATGTAATCTAATCTTATTTATTATTTCCACTATTATTTTACAATTTCCTTAGGAGGCCCATTTTAGACCTCAAAATTACCCTAATGAACTCACCCAGGTAGTGAAAACTCAGTTAGTTACTAAGAAGAAATGGGGTTTGACAATTTCCTCTCGTAATTGATAGCCTGATGCGACTCAACTTTCGAAGTGCATCATACCCATTTATTTGTTCAAATCATCATATTTAGAGTTTGATCAATGAATTAAAACCATATGTATTCAATCATTTAAACAAATGTTTATTATATGCAAGCAAGGGTTGCAAAGAATCATATCAAATGAATATAATTGTGTTGAAAATTAAATAGGGCTTCGCCACCTTGCAATGTATACCAATGTTGCGTGATTCATATTGTGCCACATGCACTATATGATCTATGATCCCTTACCATAAGTTTGAGCCCCATTTTATGTACCAAGTGCAGTAGTTAAGACTTATATCTCACACTTTGTAATATCATGTATGTTTGTTGTATAATGTGCTTTGAGTTTAACCATTCCATGACTGCACACAATAAGGATGGCTTAGCCAAATAAAATATTTGTGACTCAAGCTTGATGATGCTTAAACCTTTTACATCTTATGCCATTCATAGTCCTCTTGTGAGGTGTCAAGCATAAAGCCAATTATGAGCAATATGGAACTTTGAAACAATGACTATCATGTTTGAAAACACCCCTTTTCTTTCTTTTGAAAACATTATAATCACATGGAATTCTAATGTCACTTTTTCATTTCATTGAATGTTTAGATAAGGAACTAGCCATGAAGTCGCTTTCATTTATGACAGTCAAATGACAACTCTATTTGGAGGAATGTCATGCCAACTTCTTGTCACTTCCATTGTCATACTGCAATTCTTTCACAAGAGTAAACCATAAGAACAAACATAACATTTATATGAAATGTGAAACCCCTTGTAATGACCTTTGCAAATAAAAATAAGAGAAAATTGCATTCTTATCTCTTCATTACATTGAGGGAGAGCGGACCCCACATTCCATATTTTAGTTAGAGTTTCATTTTTGAACTATTATTATTTGTTTTCAAGAGGAGGTATTATAGAATATCATAATGATTTGTGTCTTTTTGCACATGTGACTTGGTATTCTAGCGAATTCAAAGTAAGCATTGTATGTAACAAGCCAAAACTCGGGATCTCTAGGATTAATTAATGAATAAAAACTTTCAACAATGAGAGAGGGTACTCAAGTTATCATATAGGGGCAGGAAGCAAGGGATGCGAGAAATAGTGATAATCCATAACCTGTGATGTTTTTATGCAGAGGGAAAGATGAGGTAATGACTAGTAGCATGGCAACATCATCTTGCGTAAAAGCAAGAATGCATTATGTTTTCATGTTTGAAAATAACTTTGTTGATAAAAGGTGTTAGCATAATAATTTGCAGAGATCATAACATCTATCAATCATATTAGAGATGGATCCAATTACAAGAAAGATAGTAGTGTACTCATTCACAACAAATACAAGTAAGAACAAAAGAAAA
This sequence comes from Pinus tabuliformis, assembly GCA_031772625.1. NCBI lineage: Eukaryota > Viridiplantae > Streptophyta > Pinopsida > Pinales > Pinaceae > Pinus > Pinus tabuliformis. Next base: position 201,472,463 of record CM062815.1, on the reverse strand, counting down.
ACAAACAATAATCTAAAACAAAGTAATGTAGAAAGAAAAGAAACAAATGAGCAGAAAAGCAATCACACAAAAAACAAAACAATATGTACAGAAGGAAAGTAAGATGAGCATTGTTTTATCCCTTATCCATGCAGGGAATAGGAAAATTACTTTCAGTACTTAATACATTTTAGGTACATAAGAAATTGCCAAAATGTACTTGTTTATTTCTTTTCCTGGTCAGTACTAAGTTAGTCGTTCGTCCAAGACAACAAGGAAAATGATCCAAGAAGGAAATGACTCTATTGGACAATTTTTCATTACCCCATCAACGGTGAAATCAGATTATTGTCCTTGATTACTAATGATGGAGATATCATTTTGAAAATTATGAGAACATTCATATGACCAAGCAAGGATATTTATAACTTCATCTAATAAATTAAAGAATAATTTTTTCTTATCATCAAGACATTGGAAAATTACTCATAAGACATTTGGATCACCTAGATTTCAAATATTTATATTTTTGGATCCTCCTTAAGTCCTTCTTTGTTGTCGGATACATCACTAGGAGAGAAAGAATTCTCAAGAGGAGAAAGCCCTTTTGGGTATATATTGTCTTTAAGAGAAATAACCTCCTTCTTAACAGTATGCTCCCCCTGAATGAATGAGAAAATAGTCTCATCATCCGAGAACACTTTCTAGTCTTCGTCATTATTTGAGAAATTAGGTCGGTATAGCGATTGTAAAATACAATCAGGTTTCTCAGGGAAAAGTTTCTTTTGGGGGCTAAAGGCATACAAAGCTAAGTGATTTGATAAAGCATTTAATTCTTGATCAATATGAGTGATATTAAAAGAGAGTAGTTTATATATATATATATATATATATATATATATATATATATATATATTTCCAAGCATCTTGAGTGTATCATTCAATTAATTTGTGAGAAGGAATGTTATACGAAATTTCACTTCTATGAACCAAAAAGAATTCCCTAGATCTAGTTGTGTGATATAAAACAACAGAGGACAAAAAAAATCATTATTTTCCTTAAAGAGATTGGAATACTGAAAAGATACCTTCCTAGAATTTTTTGCAAGTCCTTCTCTCTTCTTCGCTTGTAAGCTCCATTCCTAGCCCCACGCACTATAAATGGAACCTGCAACAATAACTAAAACAAACAAAGAAACTACAAAATCCACATAACATAATCCAATATCTTTATTCAATGAGTCAACATGGCATTGAAATACAAGAGCATAATCCTAACACAAGTATAGGAAAACAAGATGCCTTTTGTATTAATAATAAAGGAGAGAGTTACAACCATAAATAGAAGTTGACTTTGTAAATGTATCTCCCCACTTGACTTGTCCTTCCTTGTCACAAAGCACACCTTCACACTCAACCGTAATGAAAATTAATGATGATTTATTTAAGCTCAAAGCAGTAGCATGAGGGCACTAGCAATCTCCAAAATCCTACCCAGACTCCATGGGAGGCAGTAAATTTAAAGGGTAAACATGGTAGTTTAGGATTTACCAATCTAGGCTTGATATCCACTTATGAGGGAGGAAAAGCTCAAGGGATAAGAGATAAGGTCTCCAAGATAGGATCAGATAGGAATTTGAGATATCTATCCATGGCAAATAGTTAAAACCACCTTATAAGCTTTTTGAAGAAGAGGCTTCAATTATTATTATTATTATTATTATTTTCCCGAATTTATAGAATCAGTGAAACTTCAAAATGGAGCAACCTGCACTAGTCAACGCTAATGCTCAAGTATGAAACTTGCACCCAACACTGGTGGACAAGAGGACAAGGTGCGATGGCCCTAAAAATACGGTTTTTGATAAAATAAACCCATAAATTCAGAATTTGGAGAATTGACGTTTAGGGCTTTGCAAAGGGATTATGACAAAGTGTTCATGGATGTTAATTGATCTGGTTTTCAAGCCTTTTGGGCTAATGTGACAAAATGGCCTGTAACAGATTACCCCCTAAAGTACAAATTCAAAATCAATGGCTAAGGATTGAAGTGCTTTACCTTGTGAAAAGTATGGATCAAGAACAAATTGGTCGAGATCATCATTTGTTACAATACATATTATCATCATGATATCATTGTTGAGGGAGGCATACCCATGCTCAACATATAAACCAATATTACACGTAAAGTGATCAAATAGTCTCGTATGGCAGAGAGTGGACCCATGCTTGGATGACTGTTTGGATGATCATAGCCATCACACTTTGTAATTTTGTATGTATCTTGAAATCACATCCTAGATGGATGGAACTAGATCTGGGGTCTTCTACCTCGTTCACTTGATCTCTTGATGTATGAGTCTAACCATGTGAATAAATGAATTGAAGTCGAACATGGTAGACACCATCTGATTACTGGCCAATGATGTAAGTCGTTAACGGACGTGAGAGAAACCACAGATGATGTTAATGAATCTCAAGTTACTATAATACAGTGTACGTGGTGTGAATGAATGAGTTGTAGTCTAACACCACATAGAATCTTCCGGTCGAAGGCCAATGATGTAGACTTGTTACCGAAAGCGAGAAAAGTTTCCATTGATATATGGAAGCTCCAAGGTACCAAAGGGAGCTTCTAAGTCAACTTCCTGGATAATGAACTAATGTTGACAGGAAGAAACCCGTCGCAGGAGGGCCTTGATGTATCCCTCATCAACGACACGAAACGGGTATCAAGATTTGAGACATATTGATGTTGATGCAAAGCTAGTTCAGGAACAATAGACATGAATGAAGGCTTAGAAGTATTGTATCATATATCAATTGAAGGAATTCTCTTGAACATATTGACAACACTTTATGGAGTTGGCAACATTGACCCAAAACTAATTATGGAGGCTTTTGATATGGTGTGACTAACCAAAGAGGAAAGTAGTTTTCCCAACCCAACAATCACAGAGATGAAGCAAAAGAGTGTCATGTTCAAGAGCGACCTAGTGCCATTAATAGGTTAAGTACCCTATTTTCCCAATTTCCCCAACCATTTATAGTCAGTATCTCTTTATTTTTGACAAGCTTGAGGAGGATAAGATATGCTTGATCTATACATTCACTCTTCAGATGAATCCTTTTGAGTATTTTTAACGAACCCTGAGAAGGAGTGGTTCAGTATCATCATGTTCGATGAGTCCAAAATTGTTTGATTTTTTTACGAGTCTAGAGAAGGTGTAACTCAACTTCTTTTTCACGTTTATAGAGTTTGTAAAAGAGGTAAAAAGAAAACTCTAAAATTTCCTTTTTATAAATTTAATCTCTTGAGCCCGAAAAGGCATAAACTGATATTAGGAGAACCTTTTAGCCATGTTCTACTAAAGTATTCCTTTTTCATAAATAGTCTATCCCAGTCTAGAAACGGGTTCAACTTATATTGAGTGGGCATATTTTCATTTACTTTAATGAGTTCGAAATACAAGTGCTTAGCAGTGTTTTCATGTACTTTAATGAGTTCGAAAAGGCAAGTGCTCGATAACCTTTTCATGTTTAGGGAGTCTGAAAAGAGTTGAAAAAGGACTACAGGGGGTTCCTTTTTTGTGAGTTTACAGAGCCTGAAAAAGTGATAAATGTATGTTCTTTCATCAAAATGACCTGTATTGAACTTAAAATAGTAAAAAAGGTCCTTCAAATAGTGTTTAACATGCTCAGAACATCATCAAAAGATTAATAATACATGTAATATGGTCAAATTAGGTCAAAATAATATTTAATAAAATAATAATAAAATTGACCATAAATAGGAAAAAAGTAAATTCTTTTTTACCATTTTAAAGTAAAGCTTTAAAGTGCTTTTTACCCTCGATCTTTAGCAAGTGATTGCAGCCAAGCCGGTGGGCCATTTCGATTGTTGTCATTTCCAAGTAGAAGCTCTATCTTTCTCTTTTTGTTAATGGTTTCAATTTTTGGTTTTATGCAATTTTTTGTGAGTTTTCAGTGATTTAGGTTCATATATTTGTGTCCTAGGTCCAGTGCACCCCAAATTTATCGAAAATTGTGTTGGGATTCTCAGTTAACACTAGGAAGAGCGCTTCAACGCACACTCAAAAGAAGGGGAGGTACGTTGGTGCACTCTGTCCTCTCAAAATCAAGTGCACTAAGTGTAGTTCAAAAAATGGATTTGTGATTTTCACTTGAATTTCTCTCAAATTTTTGCACAATATTCTTTCTAATTGTATCTCTCATGGTATTGTAGGTATTTACTAAAGCAAAAATGGTTTTGATTTAGAGAGAAAGAGAACACGAGTCCCAAGATTTAGAAGTTGTCAATGATCTAGCAACAATACAAGCCTTAAGGAATTATGGACTTCTTAATTTCTTCTGCATTCCAGGGATGAGAGCTCAGCTTGAGTTACTAGAATATCTAGTCAGGGCATGGGATATTCAAGGACAGTGCTTCAGGATTGGAGCACATACTCTTAGGATAGAGGTTGAGGATATTTATTTTCTAACAGGTTTATCTCGGAGAGGAGCTCCTGTCTCATTTTCTGGAATGAGAAGAGGCAGTGAAACCGTTATGGATTATACAACTGCTCACTGTAGACCTCATTCTCAGCCAACAAAGGATGGGAAAATGGATATTAAGGATGTAACTCGACCACCTCTCAAGATGATCCTTTTCTTTATTTTTTGGCTGGCTGGCACTGCCACTTTACATTTGGCCAGCAAGTCCCACATGCAGTACACATTGGATTGCATAGAACCCATTGTATTTAACTGGAGTGAGGACGTGTTGGAAAATTTGAAGGAACAACTCAATAGGGAAAAGGATAGGCGATTGAAGAAAATTTGATATGGCTCCGTTCTGATATAATTTTCTCTAGAGAGTATTCCACTACTTCGACCCTAGCGTATCAAGCTTGGGTTTCCAGATCCTAGAGTTTCCACATATGAGGAAATGGGTAGATCTCATGTCTTGTCATGCAGGTGTATCTTTGATGAGCTTCACACCCACTTTATTTTTATGGTTGTTGGTACATCTCATTATGATTGAGGACTATCCCTATGCCGAAACTGACTTCCAAGGAGATCCGAAGCTCATTTTACTTGAAGGCGAGCAATGGGGTAATCTAGGTAAAACGATGTCATTTTGAATATTTTTTTATTTTCGACATTTACAATTTCTTTTTATGTTTTTATGTATTCGAGACTAGCTATTGATTTCACATGCAAATATTGGGCCAGTACGACCATTAGGATCTTCATATCATCAGCGGTGAGGAGAGCTACAACTTGCACCAATAGGAGTTGCAGTTGCTATAGGAGCAGAGGAGGAGATGCATGGTCTCAACGTGGTCGAGAATCTTGCTGAGTTTGAGATCCATGTCGAGGGTTTGACCCATAGTGTACCAAAGACCAAGGTCAAAAATATCCCCATGCACTTAGAACGATACACTATTGGAGTACAAGAGCTCATCAATCAGTGGTTGTGCAAGGTTGCATGCGTGGTTGTCTGCTATCACGATCATCATCGAGACTAGTCTACTAGGAGGTCATAGAGCTATATTTTTGTCTGCATGTATTTTGATAGTATAGGTCGTGTGGCCATATGTGTTTGAGACACAATTTTTTGTAAAATCAATCTCTCTCTCTCTCTCTCTCTCTCTCTCTAGCTATATATATATATATATATATCGATTTTTCCTATTTTCTCTATATCTTGTTCAATGTGTGATGTGAATTGAAATTTTACATACATTGCAAATGTTTGTCTAAAATATAATTCACCAATGCATCAGTTAATGTGTTTAGACTTCTAGGAATATACTAATATTGAATGTAATCAAGTGTCTTTCCAGAAGGCGAACCCTTAAAAACATGTGAAGCATAGTTGGACTTTGTACTGAATAGACGTTGTTCAAATGTAGTACTACAAGTTGTGAATCTATTCTGACCGTCAAATGTTGAATGCCACATGAAATAGTGTTAGTTTGATCACAACGCTATGCTCAATGATATTATTGGTAGAGTGGTTGATACAAAGCCCTTGCAAACTCACTAACTCGCCACTCGGAGCATAAATAGCCCATGCCATGGAGGAAAGATTTCGAGTACTACGACTAGCACCATCAGCATAACCAACGTATGGCTGAAGGGACGCCAACATCTGCAAATAAAATGTAATCCAATATTAATAGAGACGGTAGGAAACTTCGAAGGAAAAACTTTGCAAACACATTAATACACCTATACAATATGTACACAGTGACTACGCAAAGATGATATAAGCATAACATTTTTTGAGGTACAACCCATTTATGGGCTGCACCAAGGGGATTCCATCAAAATCAATGAGCTCATAAGCCCCTTTTGCAAGCACGTGTTTAACTATGTACGGGCCTAGCCTCATCAACTCGATCTTCCCATCCCCTAACTTATCGGATTCTTGATCATACAAAAAGACTAGATCACCTACGAAGAAGGCACGAGGTTTAAAATTCTTGTCATATTGTGCTTTGACGTGTCTCTTGTGGGCCTCATTGGCCATAGCGACATCACATCGGGTTTCATCTAAGCGTTTTATATGCAAGAGACTCTCTTCTTATGTGGAAGTTGTGGGGAGAAGTTTGATGACAAGTTTCAAGGATGGAATCTCACATTCGATGGGAAGGATTGCCTCTAGGCAATACACCATTTGAAAAGGTGTGAATCTAGTTGTAGTTCAGATAGAGGTTCGATATACCACAAAGATGCATAAAGGATGAGGTTCCAATTCATTTGTGAATCCCTAGCATGCATTGTAGCATTGTTTTCAAAACTTTGTTAATAACTTCTACTTGCCCATTTTCCTGTGGGTAATAGGGATTTAAGTTGTTATGTTGAAGGCCCAACTTGGCAGTAAACTTATACATCATGTGATTCTGAAAATGGCCATGGTTTGTAACAATGAATTGTGGTACACCAAACCTAGTATTGACATGATTAGAAATAAACAAAGCAATTCTTTCATCGATGTTATTATATGTAGGCATCGTTTCAACCCACTTGGTAAAATAATATATCACTGTAATGATGTAGCCATGCCCCCCATCCGAGTGAGGGTTACGTGTCATAAAGTCAATGCCCCATTTTGTAAAAGGTATAACGACGATAACAAGATGTAGAGGTGTAGGTAGAGCATGGCTTTTGTGATCATAAATATGGCAATCGTACACTTTTGGACCCCGATGATGCAATCACAAAACATAATAAGCCAAAAGTAACTAGGATACAAACCCTTCTAGGCAGTGGCATAGCCAAACATATGTCCGCCACATGCTCCAACATGGCAGTTGTTTAGAGATTTCTAAGCCTCCTCATGAGTGAGTCACTATCTAAATATGGTATCGATACCACGACGATAAAGTGTGTCACCAAATATAATGTGATTTTTATCTTGGTATCAAACACATTGCTAGTTAGAGTGAGAGGTATTGGGTCAAAAATTTTGGGTCTAGAGATAGATGATAATATCTCCATACCAAGGATCGGAATAATCGATTAGAAGCAATGACTCGTCCAGAATATAATCGTTAGATGTAGACTCAGTTTCGGACGAGGGAAGGTCACATATCAGTTCGACAAAGACTAAGAATTTCTTATATTTGTACTTGATGAATTCTAAATCGAACTCCTGGAGAATAAAAATCCACTTAGAGTGCTTCCCCCCCAACAATTGTCATGACAAAATATATGTCATTGGGTTGTAATAAAAAATGACCATAGACTTGCAAAGGAGAATCTAGTGGCGAAACCTTTGGACACCTTGGACAACTGCCAAAACTAACTTTTCAACGTGAGTATATTTGATTTCCATGTTGTTCAAATTCTAACTCAAATAATTAATGGGATGTGTGTCCCCTATGTCATCTTCTTGGACCAATACCATAGCAATGGTAGTAACTACAACAACGAGATATAGGAAATAATCGCGTTGATAATTGGGGGGATACAACAATGATGCTCGAACTAGAACATCTTTTAAAGCATCAAAATCATTTTGGAGAATATCATCCTAATGGAAGGGAACCCCTTTCTTCAACAATCGAGTAAATCCTTTGGTCAATTCAACATAATTGGGAACAAATCTCCGTAGAAATTTAGCCTCCCCTTGGAGGTGTTGTAACTAAACAAGTGAGGAATGGGTAGGAAAATGAAGGATTGCCTACACTTTAAGTGGATCAATACGAATTCCTTGCTTCGACATAATGAAGTTGAGAAGTTGACCAGATTGAACACAAAACACACATTTGTGCATATTTAGCTTGATATTATAATGTCAACACCTTAAGAAAATGGCCTTGAGATGCAGCGGATGATCCTCACGAGGTTTAGAGTGAGTATATAGGTCATCCAAATAGGGTTTTAAAATGTGATTCATGTCGTGGAAGGCATAATTCATATCCCCGTGGAAATTTGCACTAGCATTTTTAAAATCAAAAGGGAGATTTCGATAGGAAAACATGCCCCATGGACAAATAAATGCAGTTTTATGTTGTTCCAATTGGAGTATGTTGATTTGGTTGCAGCCAGAAAACCCATTCATAAACGAAATTTTTTTCGCTTCCAGTACAATCATCAACAATTTGGTTTATAAAGAGGGTTGGGTAATTGTCCTTAGGACATGCACGATTGATATCCCGATAATCAACACAAACATGAATTGTTCTTTATTTCTTCACTATAGGAACAATGTTTGAGACCCAATCAGTAAGAGAAGCCGAGTAAATGAAACCATCACACATAAGTTTTTCAACCCCTTCCTTAATTGCAACAACTTTCTTAGGATGAATCAGACGCAAGAATTTTCGAACTGGCTTAGCATCTGGATATGATTTTATCTCATGTACAACAATATTTGGATCAATACCTGATATTTATTCATATGTCCAAGAGAAAACATCTTAGAATTCATATAAAAGGGCTTTATATATCTTGACCTCATTAGGAGAACAAGATTCACGAATGTGTACATTTTCGACAATTTCAGGTTTAATCAAAATATAAAGAGGAATAATCTCTTCAATATTTGATAATTGTTTCTCATAATTGACTTCGTGAATAGATATGTAATTTGTAGATATCTCAAAGATATTGGTTGAATAAATGTCTCCAAGATTATCCTCGTAGATCTTAGGAAAGGAGGAATGATAATGATTATCATCCCATGGCACATCATGATTTCCATGATGCTTTCATTAGTGGAGGATGTACTAGAGAAAGCGTCATAAGATGAACCATAATCTTGGGAATGATCAACCCAATCCATCGAGGAGGGGAAATTAGAATATGTCGAACAGGCTGAATAAATAGATTCATATGCGAGCTCAACAAGACTGAGGGGCATGTGGTCACCAAATGCATCAACATTAGAATTATCTGGCACTATCCAAGGATCATATGGAATAATACAAGAAGAGATCATATTAATGAAGGCAACCAGATTCAGGTTGTCAGGAGGAGGAAGGGAAAAGTTTACCACCAAAGTGGAATCCTTAATCAATCCTACTCTGGCGTGTTGATAAGACTGTGAGGATTCGCCCATAAGAGGGATGTTTCCAGTAGTATGAGAATTATTGGCAAAAAAAGTGAGGTTATCGATGGCCACGATTCCCGCCTGGTGAGGGAAAATGATCATCCTAAAATAGGTCGAAATGACAGCGGCCATGGCATAAATCCATGTGTGGCCCAGTAAAAGGTTATAATCCAATGGTCCATCTATAACTTAAACTTCCACTGAAACTGTTTTTCTAGCTAATTCTATTTTCAACTTATTCAAAATTTCATAAGGTTTGAAGCGTCTTCCATCAAAGACTTTAAGAGTAGTGGGTGACTAGTTGATTTAATGAGAACCAATATCCTTCCAACAAGAAAGTGACACGATACAGGTTGAAGTGCCTTCATCGACAATTGTCTGGTGGATAGTTTTATTTCGAACAACAACCTGGATCATAAATGTCAATTATGGTGGAAGTTTGTGTGTATGATTCTTGTGACTAAAGACCACAAGACTCGAATATGAAGGATCAATGCCCCCAATGTAGAAAATCATGTAGATTCACAAGCTCATGCAATTTACTAAAGCACACGACAATAATCTAATTCTACTTTCAACCAACGGAAGCCAATAGATCGATGAAAACAATAATAGAAAGAGGAAGACAAATCAATGGCACATAACACAATAAGTTTTTGCTGGGAAATCCACAGCTCAAAACCCCTACTATCAATATTTCATTAATCAGAAATCCAAGATGATAATACAATGCTTGTTATCACAAGAACAATCCCAACACTCAGTATGATCAATCTCCCTGCTCACAAGCAAGCTCAAGCCAAACCTTAACCTCTTTTGCTACTCTCCAAGCTCCTATTTCCTTGCGCAATTCCTATGGCTGACTAGCCCATATTAATTGGAAACCAGTGCATCCAAAACTGCACAATCCCTTCAAGATTCAGTTCCTGATTGCGTGCACCATTTGTACAAATCATAAAATTATACAACTGATAATACATTGTCCCTGGACTCTAGTCTCAACTGGGTATTTCTCAGAATCGACATGCATGAGTTTCTAATGAGGGAATATTCAGTTAACTGGAGTAGCACTAGTTAATGCATTAGTGCACCAACTGACTGTTAATTCACTATTAGTTCCTCAAATAATTTGGAAGTAATTTAACTGAACTTTACTCAGTAAACTGAGTTATCTAATTACAACTCACAATTAGCTCATCCTGGACCCCTAAAACTTAGGGAGAACATATACATGACTTCAGAAAGACTTCCAACTCGAAATTCCTAATTTAACTAAGTCAACTTAACTTAGTTAACTATTCCAAGTTTCTATGAGAAAAGAATTACAATTTCAATTCACAATTGAATTCAAGGACAACTTAAATTGAAATTTTTGGATTCTATTTTTAACATTTCTTGTTGCTATTTTCAACACTCCCTCTCAACAAGAAAGGAATTCAACTCGATCCCGATCTTGAACCTTTGGAATGTTCTGCATGTAACACTTCTATCTAGTGTTGTTGCTCCAACAACTCCAGAAATTAAAAAAAAACATCCAACCAGAATTAGTATGATTCACCTGTCATCAAAGTCTCTGATTGTTATTGCCTCTGTCAACTAAAAAATTTGCGCTTCTACAGACTCTCCCTTTCTACACTGTTGTCAACCCTTCTCTATTCTCTTCACTATCTAACTGCTCTAGCCTCCGTCACTTTGATATCTGACTGCATCAATCACCACTGATTCCTCCCGCTACTATGTACTTTGGGCTCTTGTAGCAAGGTATGATCTGTGAGATAAAACCTCTCAATGGACCCTACCCAATTTTAGCTTTCTTGGGACTATCACTTCACATCGCCCCACCTCACACCTGGAGGTATGGTTGCATGTGATCCCTCTGCCCCCCTAGCTTGAAATTCCCCCCTATTAGAGGTCTATGCATGAGTGGATGCCTCGCCTCGGTCTCCTCTCAGCTTCTCCAATTGTGGCTGCTCCACAATTGTCTGAGACTGGTTCTAAGATTGGTTCTTCTCTGCTTGAGTGGATCTCTCCACTTGGTCTCCTCTTAGCTTCTCCAATTGTTCCTCCTCCACAATTGTCTGAGACTGCCACTAGGGCTGCATGTTGAGAGGTAATTCACTCTCCCTCTCAACCACCAAGTCCCTAACCTTAGCCTTGATACTCAAGGCTTTGCATGCATCTTGAACCTCAAGAGCATACAGGTTCTTGACCCATGCACCGATCTGTTTCACCTGTCCTGTGACGATGTGTCTAAGGAAAACCTTTCCCTTACTAAAAACCACATCATAGCCAGGTCTTCTAATACCACAATCAAAACAAGATTATTCTTTAGTCTTGGATAATACATCACATCTGTGATCTTGAGAGGGGAGCCAAACTCCCTCTGAAAGGTAACCAAACTAATCCCGGTAGCTCTATACCTCTTGTCATCTCCAAACTCTATGCTCTGCTTTATGTCTTTCTCCTCAAAATCGCTAAAGAGATCTCTATTCCCCTTCATATGGAATGAGGCACCTCTGTCAAGATACCACATGACTCCCATGATAGTGTTGGCCATGCATGCAATGAGACTGAAATCAAGTTCGAATTGTGAAGCTAGAGCTTCATCTGCTTCTGCTTTTGTCGACTCCTTCTTTCTTTCTTTCTTCTGTGGGCAGTTCTTGGCTTAGTTCCCGTGCTTGTGACAGTGAAAACACTTGACTTTCATCAAGTCCATCTGCTTTCCACCCTCCTCACCTTGGGACTTCTTTCCCTTGACCTTCTTTGCCTTACTCACTAAGGAAAAATCTTCTTTCACTTCCTTAGAAGAGGTCCCATCTCTGGTGTTCCTCCTAATCTCCTCCTGCATCAAATTCGACCACAATCATTCCCAAGCTGGCAGCTTCTCCCGACCATTGAAAGGGTCCTGATAACTATGCCAACTCTTTGGGAGTCCTAGAAAAGAAAGACTCACCATATCATCCTCGACAATCGTGATTCCAACACTTCCAATTTCATCACAACATTGAGTGAACTTGGTCAAGTAATTTGGAATTGAGTTGCCCACGTCCATCTTGATTTTTCGAATTTTATCTTTCAATGCCAACTTCCTTTCGTCACTGCTATTCTAGAAAAGGTCCTTCAATTCTTTCCACATAGCATGCAAAGTTTTCTTCCCATGGAGACTCGAGACAATGTGGTATTAAACTCCCTCAAGGATTATCCGCCTTGCCCTTGCCACACACTTCCTCCATTCAACCAGATTACAAGTATCCGATGTTGGTGGCTTAGGAATGCCCTGATCAATGAATTCATTTAAGCCATTATCCTCCAACATGACCTCCATCCTGTCCTTCCAGGCTATATGATTCGAGTTGCCATCCAAGGCATACTCGAGCCACAAACCTCAAAACACCATTTATCGATCCTGAAGTATGTATTGCAAATTCGAATTTCACCTGTAACCCAAAACTTAATACTTTGAAATCTCCTCTAGTATATTGTTCTCACCTCTGATACCATGTAGATTCACAATCTCATGCAATTTACTAAAGCACAGGATAAGAATCTAATTCTACTTTTAATCAAGGGAAGCCAATAGATCGATGAAAACAATAATAGCAAGAGGAAGAAAAATCAATGGCACATAACACAATAAGTTTTCCTAGGGAAATCTATAGCTCAAAACCCCTACAATCTATATTGCATTAATCAGAAATCCAAGACGATAATACAATGCTTGTTCTCACAAGAACAATCCCATCACTCAATATGATCAATCTCCCTACTCACAAGCAAGATCAAGCCAAACCTTAGCCTCTTCTGCTGCTCTCCAAGCCCCTATTTACTTGCATAATTCCTATTGTTGATTAGCCCATATTAATGGGAAACCAATGCATCCAAAGCTATGCAATCCCTTCAAGGTTCAGTTCCTGATTGCATGCACCACCTATACCACTCAGAAAATTATACAACTGATAGTACACTGTCCCTGCACTCTAGTCTCAACTGGGTCTTTCTCATAATCGACATGCATGAGTTTCTGATGAGGGAATATTCAGTTAACTGGAGTAGCACTAGTTAATGCATTAGTGCACCAACTGACTGTTAACTCACTATTAGTTCCTTAAACAGTTTGGAACTAATTTAACTGAACTTAACTCAGTAAATTGAGTTAACTAATTACAACTCACAATTAACTCATCCTGGACCCCTAAAACTTAGGGAGAACATATACATGACTTCAAAAAGGCTTCCATCTCAAAATTCCTAACTTAACTAAGTCAACCTAACTTAGTTAACTATTACAAGTTGTTTTGAGAAAAGAACTGCAATTTTAATTCACAATTTAATTCAAGGACAAATTAAATTGGAATTTCTAGATTCTATTTTTAACATTTCTTGTTGCTATTTTCAACACCCAATTTCGCAAGTAAAGCCTTCTTCTGGGTCAGACAATTTTGCAAAACCTCGAGAGTGGACATAGAAAAAGGAGCTTGAGCCAAGTCTTCAACTATGTTATAGTTTTGTGCAACTCTCGCACGAGGATTGAATGTTGATTTGTGAATAATGCCCTTGGGAGGTTTAATAATTAATTCAATCATAACCACATTTGGAGAAGGATCCAAAGTAGATGGGGTAAAATTGGTAGGTTGATCAATAGCCTTACCAGTTGAGGGATTCAGATTACCGTAGTATTTATTTCTTGTAGCCATTGTAACTTCATTTTTCTTTTTAGTGGAAGATAACATCATAACCAAAGAAGAGGAAGTTGGATCTCGTGCAACCATGTTTGTCTCTTGATTAGGAAATATATTTGTTAACATAGCAAGTGTGAAAAATGATGACTTAAGGAATTGATTAATTTCTTCCTGATGTCAACAGCCCCGAGTAAAATGTTCTTCATTAGAAATCTAGCAAGGATAATGAGGTTTCCATTTGCCTTCAAGAGATTGATTATTTTGTTTGTTCTACGAAGAATTATATTTCTTCTTCTTTCCTTTTCCTTTCTTCTTACTTCTTGGTTGCTGAGATTTTCCTTTCGTGGATTGAACGATATTAATCTCAAAAGTAGTCGCAGGAGTATAAAAGTAAGGGTTTTGAGTAGCTACAGTAGGAGATGACCCAGATAGTTTACTCTCTTTCTGTTGGATAGAAGAACCAATCATGCCATCAACGACATGTGATTATTTACGAGGAGGTGGTGGAATAGTGTGTTGTGGTCTCGGAGCATTAGGTATTTTGTCGTAGAGTGTGTCATATTGAGTATAAATGAGATTAATGTATTGGGCATGAGCAATGACTTTCTCTTCGGTGACAACTTCACCTTTAACAATGTCTTCAGTTATAGATGGTAGTAGAGATTTGATAAACCATTCGGCCAATAACTAAACGGGAACAGAGGTTTTGACCAAACGATGTTAACATCGCCACTCATGAATATGATATGATATATGAGTGGATTTAGATTGTTTGAAATAGGTCAAAATTTCAATTCTAGTTTCATAATGAATAGGAAACTAAAAAAGAGTTAGAAACGTAGTTACTAAGGCATTGAAGTTGTTAAACGAAGCTCGTGGAAATTCGATATACCACTTTGTTGTCATACCACTAAGGGTTGCTGAACAACTCGTAAATGAATCGAATTGTCATTTAAGGAGTTGGATGAACACCATAAATGATAGGTCATAACATGAGTAGACGGGTCTTCTCCAGGATTTCCACTGAATTTTGGGATATCACTGGACAATTTGTTAGGAATGGCCAACCAAAAAGGAGAATGACAAATGGGATCATTCGTCAATCAGGTTGAATCTGACAATTCAAGGGTTGCTACAAATGGTAACTTTATATTAAATTTCAATGGAGGGTATCATGGGTAATATGGAATGGCTTGAGAAATAGGTATCTGGGCTCCAAGATAAAGAGGATTTTGGTAGCTTGAGTAAACGTAACCATGTTTCCCAGTTCCAAGATAACCTTGAAATGGTTGGGTTTGAATTTGTTGAACTTGGTAATGCTTTTGCGGAATACCTTGGTGTGGTTTCCATGAGCGATTTTGCATCATCCCTACATTAGGTTGACTAGTCAATATCTGTACCATGCCATGTACAAGTTGATTCACTTGGATTTGAGGTATAGCCTGGCCAGCGGTGGAGGATCTAAGGAACGTTGAAAAGGTTGGGTAAGTGGGACTTGAGAGGTCCCAGATACTAGTGAAATATATTGATTTTGAGATGCAACCTACATAGGTTGAATTAATTGAGATAAAGCTTGAGCAGGTTGGGATATAGGTTGGAAAGTAGGAACCTAGGGTGTAGCTGGAATAGGTTGAGAAGTTTGGAATTGATTCAAAACTGAACCAGGTTGTATGGGCAACGTAGGATGCCAATGATTAGCAGCCATTCCTAGAAATGGAGGAATCAAATAAGATAGAGAACCAGGTTGTGGTATTTGATCAGTAGATTGGTACATTCCAGCAACAGGTTTCCCCCTGCTGAATGATAAGGAGGATATAGAGACAACTTCCCTCCTAGAGGAGGGTATCCAGTGTACATCCACTAATATACGAACCATATTGTTGCTCCACTAAAGTTTGGGGTGTAATAGGAGGGTTAGGTTGTGTGGCGCTCATCAAAGAAATACCATATGGCATTCCAGAAGAGGATGAAAAGGGAGAAGTTGATGGATTGGTCGACACACCAGAAAGGGTTCCAAATAATGATTAGTAACCAGGTGGAACTAACAACAAACCTTACAAATGTTTTTATGGTGATGTTTCAAACATGGATGTAGCTGCAACATCAGTTGTCTCGCTTATAATGATAGATGTTGGCTAAGAAACCATGGCAAACTCAATCATGGTTAAATTTCTCTAAGAGGAATTCTAAGGGAAACTCAAAGGTGAGTTGAAACAAGGAGTATCAGACAAAGGAGCTTGTATCAGAGTATGAGGATTAGGGACTTGATAAAGATGAAGCCCTCTTAAATGGATATGAGAAGAAGGTTGAGACTGTTCTTGAGGAATTTCCTCAATACTCAAAATATCAAGTGGAATTATTTCACCGTCAGGATCGAGATGTATGGGTTGTGGTTGAGTCAAATACATAGGAAGAGAAGAGGAAGACCCTGAAGTAATAAGTGTAATCAATTGAGGTTCCTCAGGTTGTATAACCTTAGGCTTTTGTGTTTTTTAATAAAGAAATTTAGGTCTAATAACCTTAGGTAGTAAATTTTTAGGTGCTTCAGTTTCGATTGCGTTAGACTCACTACCTAGTGAAGAGGTGATCTCAAGTTCAATACTTATAGGAACATACGATTCTGATTGGTTAATTTTGGATGTAGGTCCAGAAGGGGTAGCTTTTGAAGTACCAGATTCGGTAGTCTACATCTTTTTGTTCTTTCGAAGCCCAAGAGTTTCCTCAAGAGGTAGAGGAGGAAATATTTGCATCCTACGTGAATGACGAGGTTGTTGGGGTTGTTCTTCCACAATGGTTTAATAAATGTTAGAAATTAACAACAACAAAAAATCAAAAAGGGGTAACTAGGCAAAAGGGTTTACCAAGTCACTGTGAGTTGCAATATACCACCTTACTAAACCAAGGATTTACATATGGGTAGACAATATCCCAGAATATTGTGTTTGGTGTATCACAATGTATAATGCAACCGACTCGGTTACCTATGGCGAGATAGCAACCTATAGGGGACTTCTAAAATATACCCAAAAGTACGTGAAAGCATAGTCCATAGTAGTGTTATCTAATGTGTCTTATATGATAGGAAGCATTCCCATATAATTTTCATGCGTGGAGCACCATCTGATATACCCGAAGGTACATGGAGAATGATTTGATACACTTGCATGCATGGAATACCGACTACCTCCATAATGTAACGCAGACAAAGAATGAAATTTCCTATGTTTAAACATGTCGGAACACGTATCTAGCCTAGACCTCTAGATGTTTGTGTTAATGTTCCAAATGCTCCTTAGTTTGATTCAGTAAATTTTAGAGTTGATCTTTGATTATGTTTCAGTTTCAAGTCTCACCACAAGTTCACATGAATTCCCTATAATGCAATCTATCATGATAATAAGAAACCTTTACTTTTCAATGAAAATCTATCTACAGGAGGGAAGAAACAAAGAGTAATGAAGCACACAATAGTGCAACAAACAAATCTTCCTAAATAGATTTTGTAAATGGAATTGTTTCAATTTAAGTTCAAAACCCTATATGATGTAAATAATAAAACTATTCTTTAATTTCCTCTTAATCTTAAAATGCAATGAAAAATAAGATGCAACCAGATCATTGTTAAAAGAAATCACACAGAATATGATTGTAATACAAATTTATTCAAGCCAATCAATGATCAAGCAAAATGTTCGCAAAAGACGTAATTGATAAGAACAAAGAAAAATCTAATGAAATTATCATCAAAAGCAAACATAATGATGGATTTCAGAGATGGAGACAAACTCAAGGACACAAGGAAATCCTGTTGGACCAAAGAAGAGCAAAGAGCAAGACAAAAAAATGCAATTTTTTTCTTCCTACAGGATCAAAGCAGGTGCAAAACATGAACCAATGTACTACAACGCACGTACAAAGAAGAAACAGATGCACTGGGGCCCTCTGTCTCAGAACGAGGAATGCTATGGGGCTATTTTGGTCAAACCACGACACAAGAAACCCAAACAAGCTCAAAAGTGTGTTTTCCTAAGTTCAATCACTATTTGAATAAGTTTATTAAGGTCACTTTGAGAGGTGAAATGATGCTAAGGTCAGAGGAAACCACTAAGGGAAAA
Organism: Pinus tabuliformis; assembly: GCA_031772625.1. Lineage (NCBI taxonomy): Eukaryota > Viridiplantae > Streptophyta > Pinopsida > Pinales > Pinaceae > Pinus > Pinus tabuliformis. The sequence continues at coordinate 201,454,125 of CM062815.1, read as the reverse complement.
TATCGATCCCCAGTATGGTCGCTAATTTTGTATACATAATGTCACTTCTGCAGACAAAAATGAATTCTGTATATGTATTGGTCTGATCTAGAACAATAGAGGACAAAAAGAATCAATGTTTTTCTTAAAGAGATTGGAATACTTAAAAGGGACCTACTTGTAATTCATAGCAAGTCCTTCTCTCTTGTTCGCTTGTAAGCTCCAATCCTAGCCCCATGCATTATAAATTGAACCTGCAACAATGACTAAAATAAGGAAAGAAACTACAACATCCACATAGCATAATCCAATATCTTTATTCAATGAGTCTACATGGCATTTAAATACAATAGCATAATCCTAACACAAGTATATGAAAACAAGATGTATTTTGTATTAATAATAAAGAAGAGAGTTACAACCATAAATAGAAGTTGACTTTGCAAATGTATCTCCCCACTTGACTTGTCCTTCCTTGTCACAAAGCACACCTTCACACTCAACCCTAATGAAAATGAATGATGATTTCCTTAAGCTCAAAGCAGCAACATGAGGGCACTAGCAATCTCCAAAAGCCAACTCAGACTTCTTGGGAGGCAATAAATTTATAGGGTCAACATGTTAGTTTAGGATTTGCCAATATAGGCTTGAGATCCATTTATGGGGGAGGATAAGCTTAAGGGATAAGAGGTAAGGTCTCCAAGATAGGATAAAATAGGAATTTGAGATCTCTATCTAAGGTAAATAGTTAAAACCACCTTAGAAGCTTCTGGAAGAAGAGGCTTCAAAATTATTTTTTATTTTTCCCGAATTTCTAGAATTAGCGCACCTTTAGAATGGAGCAACTTGTGTTGGTCAGTGCTAATGTTCAAGTATGCAACTTGCACCCAATGCTAGTGGACAAGATGACAGGATGCACTGGCCCTAAAAAGAAGGTTTTTGAGCAAATAAACCTGGAAACTTTGTCTGTTTGGAGAATTGATGCTTAAGGCTTTGCAAAGGGATTATGACAAAGTGTTCATGGATGTTGATGGATCCAGTTTTCAGGTATTTTGGGCTTACGTGACAGAATGGCCTGCAACAAGGAGAGTAGAACCTTTTGATTAATTTGTTAGAAGGAGAGTAGACTCTTATGATCAAATGGACAATAAGTTGATAATCACCAAAAGAGGATAAATGTTTATGACATAGTTTGAGGGCTTGCTCAATGCCTAAAAGTAGAGTTTGAAATTCAGTGATGTTGTTTGTGAATTCAAACTCATGTATGAAGGTGAATTGGTGTATCTTATGAAGAGGGGAATATAACACGACACATACAACATTTCCTACATTGGAGGATTCACCATCAAAGTGTTGTCTTAGTTGATGGGGGAAGAAGAGGAGATTCATGTTCAATAAAAAGACAATAAACACCCAAATCTACTTCAATATAATTAACATTTGGCTACAACAAATTTTCAGAGTATGGTGAGATTCTCACCTCCTGCAAGATCATGGTGTTTTTGCCATCCTAGGGGAGGGTCATTTGCGTGCCATCTAGTGACAACTATCCTCTTTTCCTGGACTACCAGTCCTTACCAAGGTTAATACCATAATACCCATGTAACATCTTTAATCTCACCTAAAGTCATTTGCTAAGAATCACTTTAAGACACATTTTTTTTTATTCTCTTCAAAACATTATAGACCTAATTCCTCCATGATTTCTCTAGGCATGAAATTGGGTCCTGACCCAACGTCAACCAGAAAACAATGAGAGATCTTATCACACACTTTCATTGAGGCGTAAAAATGAGGGTTTTTAACAAAATATCGAGAATTATTTATAGTGAAGATTTTATCTTTTTGAAAATCCTCTTTAAGATAGTTCTTGAGGAAATTTATAGGAGCAAGCACTTTACATTGAAGAAAGTATTTCAAGTGTTGATGTTGTGTGGGAATTGTGGCCATATCAAGAAATTCAGCATCAGCCTTGATGTTGGCCATTTGCTTCAAAAAATTAAAACAAGACGTAATCTAAGAGGAAGATGAGGAAGGATTTACATTCAGACATCATGAGGTGACATTTGAGGGTTTTGGGATATTATCCTCCCTAGATGGCTAATTTATGGCGTTATGAGAAAACATCTCTTGGTTTCAGCCATCATGACTTTGTTGTCATCCTCCCAATCTAAGGTAGCGATTATGGGATCAGTTCTTTTCCAAAAGATTATCTCTTATTTGCTCTTCTTAACTTCACAAGTATTTTCTTCATGGTATTCCTCACAAGTTGCACCATGGTTGTGACAGAAGGGTGTTAGGATGATATTCCCAAGGAGTGTTTCTAATGGATGCAAAAGCAAAAGATTTAGCCTCGGGTTGCACCACGATTTTCTTCTCAAAATAAATCAATGTGTTACTCATATCTTGCATGAGTTGTAGAATAGAAGATAGGTCAGATTGATTTACTGAGTTTTCAAGTGAAAGACCAATGTGATGTAATTGTTTTTCCTATTCCAAGCATATATGAAGGGCGGATCCTATTTTATTAAGATTTTTTTCTTCTAACCTATGATGATAAGTGGGGGACAAGGTGCTATAATAATGCATCATGACCCGCTTGGTTTTGCAGCCTAATGATCTATTGGATCTGATTATATAGCGGATCCTATTTTATTAATATTTTTTTATTCTAACCTATGAAGATAAGTGGGAGACAAGGTGCTATAATAATGCATCATGACCCGCTTGGTTTTGCGGCCTAATAATCTATTAGATATGATTATATAACTTAATGAAATGAAGATTAAAATCTTTAATGGTTTCACCTTTGGTATAGGTGACATTATTGTATTCATGAAGGATATCCATGGGGCTTTTACGCTAGTGATAAGTGGATTTAAACCAATTACAAAATTTTGTCTAGGTGGAGAAATATTTAAGCGGGAGTTCAAAAAAATCAGTTGTTGCTCTTCCTTCTAGGGAATTCAAAAACAGTTGCATGCATGTGTAATTGTCATTGGCACCAATGTTGTGGCATGCATTAGAAAATGTTATTAAGTGCTCATTATTCACAATAGTTCCATCGGCTAAAAACTTAGGGAGGTGATATTTAAATCTTGGCAAAGGAGTATTTTTCGGTATTAGATTTAAGGGAGAAGCTACATGCCAAGGATTGATGTTTAGATCCTCCTCAAATTGAAACAACCCATACTTCCTAATCACTTTTGTACGGTTTTTTGTATATTGAACAAGATTAAATGAAGAGTAAATAATATCAATATGAATAAAATATGACACATTTGATGAAGGCTGCAAGGAAGAAGGAGTATATTGAGAAGATACTTGCATTCAAGACATGATTCTTTGAGAGGGGGAAGTATTCCTAGAATATAAAACAAAGTCTCGATAAAATCGAAGACGAGCATGGGCGGAAAGGATTGTCTTTCACATTGGACTTCATCCAAGGGTTTATTTTCAGGGCTTAATTCATGAATCCTTCTCGAAACATGAGACATGCTGGTCATAATCCAACTATATGCGATTGGTACAATCTTAGAGATGCCTTTCTATGGTTTCTCTTCTCTCTTGCAATTTAATATCTCAAGCTATAATGGCATAAGCATGCTCTAATTCGGAAAGAGTGTGTGCGTTATCAAGAATGAAATATAATAATGAATGTGAAACACTCCTTTGATCATTTAATTCGATTGGAAGATTAGGTTGATTAGGAGATTGAATGTTCATATAGACAAAATGATTAATAAACCAGAGATATGTGAATTTATATCCCCAGTATGTTTTCCAAAAATATGTGACAAGTGAAGTTTCTATGCTTCACCTGCAACTCCCTCAAATATCACAGGGCAGGCAAGATAATTGGACAAATCTCGGTGCTAAATGCCCTCGATGTCTTTACTTATTTACAAGAAACTACTTACAACAAAAAGAAATTATTTATAGATTTAAGAAAATAAGTGAGAAACACACAATATGCATGATATACAATTTTTAGCGACAATTGTTCATAATTTTTTATGAAATAAAAATAAGATTTTTAGAGAAATATGTGAAAATGATGGTTGTAAAAAAGATATTTTTATAATTAAGAATGAGCACAACTTGTTCTTTGGTCAATTCTTGCAAAAATTTTGACCAAAATTTAATTTAAAAATGTCTAAGACGTAAAAATACTTGTACATAAACACTCAAGTGACAAAATCAAGTAAAACAATATGTGTAGTCCTTCTAGAACCTCTTTGATATGATAAAATCAACAAAATTCTCTACAAAAGTTCAACTAATTAGCACTAATATAAAATATCAGACCTTCTAATAGCATAAAGAAATGCAAGAAAATAATTGATAACCTAAAAAGATTAGTCATGAAAAATATGAGTTTTATCTTCTTCTTGTCACTTGAAAATTTTTGTTGTCACCAAACATATCAACCCTTTGTACTCAATAGAAAAATAAATCAAAAGGAAATTGAGAACTCTGTAAAATAGTGCATACCTCTTCTCACTATTGTTTCCTCCTCTCCTTCATTGCCTTCTTCCACATTTGTATTCTCTTTGGACAATTAGTGAATATAATTGTTTTTGTAATTTGTTTCTTTATTAAATTAATTGTGTTCAAATATGTTTTATAATTTAATAATAGGGACTTAGAAGGAGTTATAATTGAATTTTAATTAATTAGAGTTGTTAGGTTCCCCCCCATCCCTCATATATCTCATAAATCAAATATCACCCTTGTGACTCTCGTATGTAGCATGTGCATCCATATAAAATAGAAGTATAAATGTATAAAAATGTAATGTCATCCATCTTATATAATCTAATGAAAAACACATTTTGCCTCCCTATATATATATATATGTGTGTGTGTATGTATATATATAATCCAAAATAAAGGTGTTGTCTCAAAATAAAAGTATGCTGGATTAACAAAAAGTGTTTTGAAGTATGTTGTAGATAAAAAGTCTACATGAACCAAAATAAACAGTGAAATAAAATTGTACAATCATGTTAACTCTGGACATCTATTGTAGTTGGTTCCTTATTCCTTTCCTTTACTTTTCTCTTCCTTTCCTCCTCCTTGTACTTCTAGGTGCATGTCTTTAAAAGATACCTCCCTCTTCTCATTTGTCCCTGATGCACTAGTATGAGTATGTGAAGAAGTGGCCTCTAAGGAGGAGTGTGCAGGTGTTGTGGGAAGATGAAGTTTACCTATGGCTATGTGATAAAGTGAATAAACAGGTCAGATAGGATTCTAAGACATGACTTTTGAGAAATTTGGAGGTGCACGATGAGCAGTGATGAGAGGTGGTACTGAGTGATGTGAAAGAGAGGGCCAACATGCATGTACAAATGGTGGTACAATGGGGTTTGGATCAAATCCATCAAACTGAAGGGGTTTTTGATGAAGTGGTTGTTGCAGGGATGTGGCAGGGGTATGTTTTGTGAGGCTTGTGGCATGGATGGATGAGGTAGAGGACATCCAAGGTAGAGATGTCCAATATGAGTGACTTGGTTAAACTCCTTAGAATTTGTACCAAAATGAATAGATAATCTTATTCTATTATTCATGTTTTCTCTCCATGACATATTCGCCCTCCTTCCATGGCCTATCTTGTTGTCATGAGGGCTTTTGTCGAAAAAACTCATAGCATGTAGCAACCTAACAAATCTATGTGCAAAGTAAGTCTTACAGTATGAGCATATAAACAACAAACTATATCTAATCCAAAATCGTGTTTATGTAAATGTTGGGGTGCATGACAAAACATCAATGGGAAAATTAATATATATGAGTAGGGAATTATGCTCATGCATGCCAAGAAAATCAAATTGTTTACATGTATCATGGAGAGGAATTTTAGTAAAAATACAAACTTGCATATGAAATACTGATGCACTTTTGTCTTCAAAAGCTTAGGAGAGAAACATAAACCATAAAGTTCCCCATAACTTCATTTGAAATATGATTAAATTGAGATCAAATAACTAATATTTTTTGTGAATAGAATTATAACATAGCGATATGTTTGAGTTGGGTAAAGTGTGCACAATATTTAGCATCAATATCATCAACGAATGATGACTATATAGAGCATTCATGTACAACAACAAGACCAATATGTTATAATGAAAAAAATAAAACTTGTAAACAAGTCTTGCGAACAACTAGGAAATGAAATAGAGGTGATATTCTATAGTAGGTGGCTCATATGTAATCAAGATGATGAGAATTTGAACAATCCAGGAAAGCAAAATTCAGAGGTGTGTCATATTTTATATGCTCTTGTTGTGTGTCATGATGAGCAATATGAAATTTGCACATAAAGTAGGAGACACCATATTGGCACAAGGTGATGAAAAGTGATAACATGGTGTGTGCAGAATGACTTTTTCCTTTCGCATGTCTCTCTTACAAAGCCACAGTGAGGTAAATGGCCCAATATTACCATGTTTTTTTTTGTCTCGTAGTAAGACAAATGCTTCACTACCGTTGGTTGTAATGCTGTCAAAAGGAATTTATAATACTATTATCATGGAGGCAAGAAAAACTTAAAAATCACATAAATTGAAAGAGTGAAGTAGCGAATATGGTGGTGTTGTAAAATAAATTTGGATGTGATACGAAGTCAATGATACCTCAACATTAGAACCCAACATGATAAAAAAAATTTATGGGAATATATGGTGTGACATAACTGACATTAGCATAGGAATACATGACATGAAACAAAACGAGGATGACTAGTGTATTGGTGTATATACCCTCTCTTGCTAGAGTTCTGTGAATTATCAAATTATTTTTTGTTGGGCATTGGATAATCTAGCCCTCCCCATGTGTTCTATGACATGTGATTAACCGTCTCTCGAGGATCTATTATCTCGTGAAATGCATCCATTTACTAACACTTGTGAGTTTTGGTGTAATGGAAATCGTGATTCCAACAAGTGGTATCACAACCAAAAGTATCGAGTTCCAAACACCCTTTGCTCATGCTTGGGGGGGGAGGGGAATTGTTGGGCATTGGATAGTCCAACTCTCCCCACGTGTTTCACGACATGTGCTTAACTTCCTCTCGAGGATCCATTAACTCTAGTGATGAATTTTTTTGCTAACCCCTGTGGGTTTTGGTGTAATGGAAATAATGATTCCAACATTTTCTGACTAGGAGGTGATGACAAATTACAACGGTGGCTTGCAAGCAACAATGTTCATGTTGTACCAATGCAAGTCACCAATAGACCTTCATAGGCATCTAGTGTAGCCAAAAATAAACTTTAGGACTAAGGGAACATAGAGCAGAGTTAGGTTTTCACCACAAGGGAAAGGGAATATATGGAAGGTGTTCTCATTTATTTGTCAAACGAAGTTGGAATCATCCTTTCATAGTTCATAGAAACCATAGATGCCAGATTACGTCCAAGAAAACTCAATGAGGAGATATGCAAATATGGCTACGAATGGGAATATTTCAATTCAAGAAAATTTTTTTCAAGAGAAAGAAAGGGCTGATAGAAATATGGTGACTATGACCTGGAGCGGTGAGGAAACAATGGGTAAGACTTTATCTAGAACCTGGTTTGAAATATTTGTATCGTAGTGCAAGGTGCAAATCTAATACAACATATTCACATTCAACTATTAGAGAGGATACCAAACTTCAACCTAGGTACCTTACAATCATTTGTATTATTATAAGCAAAAGGATGAGCTTGTTGGATAGTTGGAATTGTCTGAATGGTTGGTGGAACTTGATTTATTAGCATTGATGTCAACTAGATTAGCATTAAAGATCGAAGTCGTATGTGTTGGCATTGATGAGCATGTTTTTCGGGGGGAGTCCCATGGTTGTTATAGTATTCTGTAGAGAATCACCACAGTAGCAGGTTTATTGGAGAAGCCATAAAAAAATGACTATGTTTTGTTGGGGAGTCCCATACTTTGGAGGAGATTATGTCTCAAGAGATCAACTTTGTTACTCCTAAGACTGGCATAGTTGGAAAGTTCTTGGAAAGATATTTCTAATGGTATGTGGAACTCTGTAAAACGTCTCAGAAGAGAAGGTTCCGGTCACAAGAAGAAGGGTCAAGGTGCAAAGTATAACATAGAGTTTGAAACCATTTTTCATATATCAAATGAGCTCAAAGACTAAATCATGCCTACTCAACTGGAAATTTCTCTAAAAGACTTTCCAACAGCATAAAGAATTCTGCAAATGGCCCGATGGATCAAAAGATAGAGTAAGTCAAAGTTGGTCCTCCAAAAATCAGAGTTGCAGTACTTTCGCGGAAGCCTGGAAGGCCTAGAAGCCTGGAATCCTAAAGGTTTATTTAAAAAGAGTTACAGGATGGAAATGATATGGGGAAATAGGAAGCACAGAAGGATAGAATCCCAGAAGCTCGGAGACTCAGAACCACGAAGGTATATTTAAAAGATACCCATGATGGCATGGAGCGGGGGTCATCGGAACAAACCTTGGAAGGTAGGAACCCCGAAAGGCCCGAAAGTTTGAAAGCCCGAAATGTTTTGTAATTTAAATTTGGGCATTATAGTGGGGTTGACAAGTGGTATCGTGTCAGAGTGATGTGTTTAGTTTGGGCCAAGCCCATAACCTAATTAACAACACATAAGAGGCCGATAAGTGGATGTCTTCAAAGGCTGACATGTGGAAGGTGGGACAAGCCCAAAACCTCCATAGTAACATCATAAAGGAAGAAGAGTGACCATTGTTAGTAGTGCACACCACTGGGTCATCCTGGAGTGTTGATGCAGAGTATCTACGTGGATGTGGGCCATACCTGTGGGCCATACCTGGAGACCATAGCCTGAAAGTTTGAGGAATTCCATTTAATCAAAGTTATAGGAATGTGGCCTTCCAGGTTGTGTTTTATATAGGGCATGGAGGTGTTAAAAGATAGAAGCATCAGGATTTTATGACAATTAACAAAGCCAGGTGATGAAATATTTTTCCAACATTTGACGGTTTCGTCAAAAGTTCAAAGGCACACTCGAGAGTTGTTTTTGCAGCGATTTCCTATGTTATTGGTAACTAAGTTCCTTCACAGGGCCTTTGGGCTATTAACAAAATAATAGCACTGTGGGAAAGCATTTAAAGGAGCACATTCCAAAATCAAAGGAAATGCACGAAGGATAGTGCACCGTGGTGGGTCGGTGCCCAACAGCCTGTAACTCTTATGGAATTGCATTTAAGAAAAGTTACGGGTACTAGGGTTTCCGAGATCTAACTCATGTAGTGGCATATGTTTAATGGATGAGTCAGTAGCCCTTTAGCATTATGGGTTAGGCCCAGTAATTCTGCCATATTTGAAGTCTGCTACAACTTAGAGAAGAAGGCTTGAATGAGTCGACAACTTTGTAGAGAAGTCCTCCAAGTTTGGTGCTTATGCATTACTTGAGATCCACTACAAGTCTAAGGGCTTAGCACCTGTGGATATGGACGAGTCAGCAGTTGAGTAACTACGCATATTAAAAGTTTGTGTCGTTGGTTTAATGGTGCTTGGAAAAGAATGACTGGCTCAAGAACATAAAGGACCATGATTTGCAAAAGTAACATTGACTTCATAATAGTCATGCTTGTTCTTTCTTGCATGCTAATTCAGAATAAATTGTGAAAGATGGACAAGTGCGGGAGTTTTTATCATTTTCCAAGAGAGCCATGCCTGAAGTACAATCTGTGCTCTGTGAGCAATTAATAAGCATGGAGAGCCTTACTATGGTACATAGATAGACTGAGAATGGAGTGTCAAAGTGGAGAAAAAACTCATAAGCCCATTCTCAGTGATTAATCCAAATGTAGTGGCCTTGCAGTTTCGATGTAACAACAACATGGAGAGCCATGATGAGTATACTCTCAGGCAATGTGTAATGGATATTAGATACATCATCATTCCTAGTGCAATAGAGTAACAAAATAGTGGAGTGAAGTAGAGAAAAGTGAGGGGATAACAACATTATTGTGTGCTATGAGTGGAGAGTTTTGTGTGATTGTTGTTGAGGAGAGGACGAGTGTGCCTTTATTTTGTGAGAGGTCGAGAGAGCCAGTGGAGTAGAAGAGGGCTGAGAAAATAGGTGCAGTAGAGTGGATAGAGTGTTGTGTGGGTTGAGTAGAGGAATGTTTGAAGAGGAGAACAAAGTTGATACCAAGTAGAGTAGATGCCATCTACAAAGAACATTAGTTCCTTATCGAGTGTGGGTTGGAACCAACATACAAGAAGTTGGTTCTTCCATTTCTAGTGGGTGTCTGGTGAGGGCTTGGGGATTGGTGCCTCCTGCAAGTTAGTGCTTGCATAAATCCAAGGAGCTGTAAGTTGGTGCTTGTAAAAAATCCATGAAGTTAGTTCTTCATATGGTGCTTCTGGTAAGCTAATCAGGTGTCCACAAAGGGAGGAAGTCAGTGCTTCCTGCTAGTGGGTGTTATCAAACAATTAAAGGAAGTTAGTGCTTCTTGTGAGTGGTGGCTCAAAAACAAAATTTGATGTAACAGAGGAGGTGCTTATATTTACATCAATAACAAAACAAGATTTGGTGGTTTTTCTCCCAGAAGGGTTTGCATGTTAAACCTCTGTGTCATATGTGTGATACTCATGATGTGTGTGTTTGTGTTGATTCATGTGGCTGCTGCTATGTTTTGTTAACGACTGCTCTCATATAGTGGATTCCAAGTTTGAATGAGTAAATATAAATTTCCATAAAATTTTAAATTAGCCTTAATATTAATTCACCCCTCCTCTCAGTATTAACATAGTTTCCAACAAATCTCACTTAATGGTCATAGTATATCTCTCATGCATGCAGAGCTAGACTCAGTTGAGGGGGAATGGTAGAGGGAAATACTGTGAAAATGAGGTTAACCACTCACAATAGCAGTAAACAAACCAAGAACATAGAATACTTGCTAAGAGAGGTATTAATTTTCATGAAAACAAAGCTAAAAACTATCCTTACCTCCGTCCAGACACTTATATGATGTAGATGCGCAGTTACAGGTGGTTCTCAAGATTTTTGACATGTCTGACAAGGGTTTTCTCTAGACTATGAACTCACCTAGGCAACAAAAAATCGACTAATTACCAAGCAAAAATGGGGTTTGTCAACTGCTTCCCATAATTGGCAACCCGATGTGGCTCAATTCTTATAGCACATCGTATCCATTTAATTGATAAGATCAACAATTTCAAAGTTTGACCAATGCATTGAAACCATATGTGTTGTATGGTTTAAACAAACATTTATTATATGCAAACAAGGGTTGTGAAGTATCATATCAAACAAAATCACAACATTGAAAATGAAACAAGGCTTTGCTACCTTTGCAATGTATACCAATGTTGTGATATTTATAGTGTGCCACATGCGCTATATGATCTACGAGCCCTTACCAGTTGTTTGAGCCTTGTTTTATATATTAATTTCTAAGAGTTAAGACTTATATTTCACACTTTGTAATATCATGTATGTTTTTTGTATAATGCGCTTTGAGGTTAATTATTGCATGACTACACACAATGAGGATGGATTAGCCAACAAAAATATTTGGGAATCCAAACTTTATGATCCTCAAACTTTTTACATCTTATTGTTGAAAATGTAGCAAGAAAAGGCTTCATTTTACTATTGTCTTAGTCAAATGGAGAAAATTTGATTTTCCACATTAGCGGGATGACTTGGATTATAGTTAGCTAGAGTGACATGGCCTTCTCTACTAGTTAAGTCAATAAATTCGAGTTTGTAGGCTAGAAGTAGAGTTGTGCATGAGTTGATTTCTATGATCTAGAAATCTAGTTGAGTTATTTTTAGTTGAACTCAATTAACTAAGCTCTAGTCATTAGTTGAGTCAATTGAAGGTCAATGGAGTAGTTATACTCACTAATCTCTTAGTTAACTAGTCAATCAACTAAAAATGGACCCAATCATGCATGGAATTCGAATTGCTTATTTGAGTGGATGGGAAAGGCACATTTGATTTATAATTGTATATTGTTGAGTATAAAGTGATTTTGCACTAAGCAGGTGATCAATTCCTCAAGATATTGCGTAAGGAAATAGGGAATTCTCCTATTTTTTAGGGGCTAATTCCTCAAGGATTGTGCAAGGAATTACGAGGTTGGTTGAGGCTTGAATTAGCTAAGTGTTGGCTAGAGCAAGTTAGGAAGCAGGAGAACAAGATTTTAATGCAAGGTGTGCTTCAGAGTTGAAGCAAGACATTGTAATTGTTTCTATCTTCATCTGAATGAATGGAAATCAGGGAAGGGGTTTTTCTCAATTGGGTTCCCTTGTAAAATCATTGTGTTCTTGTGTTTTTTATGGTTACATGTCATTGCACGTGTTTCTAAATTGTGATTTCCATTCCGCATAATAGTATAGGAAATTTATAATCTCTTGTTTTCAGTTTGAATTCATTAGTAGTAGCAAATTTCTATTAATTTCTACATGGTATCATAGTAGAAATCACACTAGAAATCAATCAATAGATGTGTCCTTCAGATATTTCAATTTGAAAATTCAATGAAGCAGTTTTCTTCCGTGTGGTAAAATATATTTCAACGATTTGAGATTAGAGTATGCCCTAGAGGGAACCTCAAATTTCATAGCTTGGAAGGATAGGATGGAAGTTGTACTCGATGATAATGGAGTGCTAGAGTACACCAAAACTGACATTCCAAAACTAGCAATATCAGATGCAAAACAATTATCCCAGTGGAAGAAGGATACCACAAAATTCGGGATGATCATCCTAGAGGGTGTGAGAGACCACATAGTCTCAAATTTACATGGAAAGGAGACTCCATTTTCTATGTGGAAGACCCTCATTGAGATATTCGAAAATGGCAGTGATGTCGGGAAACTGGCATTGAGGGACAAGCTCATAAACATGCACATGCAAAAAAATGAAACCATTCCACATTACCTCTCCGGATTCACTTAATGTCGAGATGATCTTGGAGGAGTTGGATAAAATATTCCATCCTAGAAGCTAATGAGCCTAGCTCTCCTAGGCCTTCCAAAATACTGGCACAGTTACTAGGAATTTGTAAATGGAAGGGACAAATTTCCAAATTGGGAGAGACTTTGGTCTGATTTGGTGCAGGAATAAATTCGAAGGAACACTAGGGATGAAGTAACATCCAAAGCTGAGGAGGAAGAGTATTTTTCTCTAGTTAGAAAAGGAAACAATGCTAAGGGCAAGAAGGTCGAAGGTGAGGCTGAGTCTAGCAAGAATAAAGGAAAGAAGAAGGACCTCAATAAAATAAAATGTTTTCACTGCCATGAATATGGACACTATGCAACCAAGTGTCCACATAGGAAATCCAACAAGGAGCCTAAAGCAAGAGCAGGAGGATATGCCTTGGCATCTCGATTCGAGCTAGATTTTACCCTCTTTTCTTGCATGGAAAACATAGTAAGAGGGAGTGAGTGGTGCCTAGATTGTGGTGCCATATTCCATATGACAAGATGCAAAGAATTATTCAGTAGCCTAGAGGAGAAGGATCCCCAACTACATATAGAATTTGGAGATGATGGGAGGTATAATGCCAAAGGAATTGGTGTTGTCACCTTTAAGAGGGAGTCAGACTCCCATCTTCATCTGAAATATGTTATGTTTGTATCTAGGTTGAAGAAGAACTTGATCTCTTTAGTTGTCTTGGAGGATAGAGGCTACGATGTTGTATTGAGTAAGGGTAAATCCTTTTTGAAGCATGTGGCTACCAGGAAAGTGAAATAGATTGGAGTTAGAGTGAAAACTCTCTACAAGATAGAGGTAGAATTTGACATGCATGTAGCTATACCTCCAAGAGTGAGGTGGGGCAATGTAAAGACTTAGTCCAAAATTTGCAAAGATTTGGGAACGGTCCATATGAGAGTAGTAGCAATTGTAGTATACTCTTCTCATGGATCATTACCCTTGCTACAAGGGCCCACAGTATTCAATAGCAAAAGGATCAATGTCAGTTTACATAGTCAAATCTTGAGTGACAGTTACATACTAGTTGCAATCAAATGCTGAGAAGCACAAAGTAGTATTGATAACAGTGCAGGAGGCACATTGCAGAATCAACAACAATGTCATTTTCCCAGTAGATAGTGCAAATACTAGTAGCAGTCAGATGCCCAAGAGACAGTTGATTCAATATTTTGGATGCTTCTCAGTTGTAGTTTTTGCCATAGCAACAACAACAATGAGAGGGAGCCTTGTTACAATGTATGCCTATAAGAGCGGGATTGGGATTGTGCAGAATCCTTTTCTTAATAAGAAGAAGTGTTGAAATTGTAGCAAAAAAGGGCTTCATTTGACTAGTGTCTTAGTCAAATGGAGAAAATACGTTTTTCCACATCAGCAAGATAACTTGGATTGCAGTTAGCTAGAGTGACATAGCCTTGTCTACTAGTTCATCAGTAGATTCGAGTTTGTAGGCTAGAAGTAGAGTTGTGCATGAGTTGATTGCTAAGAAATCTAGTTGAGTTATTGTTAGTTGATTTCAGTTAAATGAGCTCTAGTCATTAGTTGAGTCAGTTGAAGGTCAGTTGAGTAGTTATGATTGTTGTTAACTCATTGATCTCTCAGTTAACTAGTCAATCAACTAAAAAGAGACCTAGCCATGCATGGAATTTGAATTGGCTAGTTGAGTGGATGGAAAAGGCACATTTATATTTATAATTATATATTGTTGAGTGTACAGTGCTTTTGTACTGAGCAAGTGATCAATTCTTCAAGCTATTGTGCAAGGAAATATGGAATTCTCCTATTTTTTAGGCGTTGATTCCTCTAGGATTGCACAAGGAAATAAGAGGTTGGTTGAGGCTTGAATTGGCTAAGTGTTGGCTAGAGAAAGTCAAGAAGCAGGAGAACAAGATTGCAGTGCAGGGTGTGCTTCAGAGTTGAAGAAAAACATTATAATTGTTTCTATTTTCATCTAAATTAATGCAAAGCAGCGGAGGGGTTTTTCCCAGTTGGGTTCCCTTGTAAACTCATTTTGTTCTTGTTTTTTTCATGGTTGCATGTCATTGCATGCGTTTCTAGCCTGTGATTTCCATTCCACAGAATAGTAGAGGAAATTTGTAATCTCTTATTTCCAATTCGAATTCTTTAATAGTAGCAAATGTCTATTAATTTCTACACTTATGCCATTAATAGTCCCCCTGTGAGGCCTAAAAAATAAAGCCAATTATGAGCAATATTGAACTTTGAAACAATGACTATCGTGTCTGAAAATGCCCCTTACTTTTTTTTAAACAATATAATCACATGGATTTCTAATGTCACTTTTTCATATCAATGAATAATAAGATGGGGAACTGGCCATGAAATTGTTTTTGTTTCTGACAATCAAATGATAGCTCTATTTGGAGGAATGTCATGCCAACTTGTCGACGCTTGAAATGTCATATTGCAATTCTTTCACAAGAATCAGTGATAAGAAAAAACATAGTAAGTATATGCAATGTGAAAACCCTTATAAAAACCTTTGTAAATAAAAAATAAGATAGAATTGCATTTTTGTATCTTAATTGCACCAAGGGAGAGGGGGCCTGCCATATTTTAACTAGAGTTTATTTTTTGAACTATTATTGTCTGTTTTCAAGAGGGGGGATTATAGAATATCACAATGGTTTGTGTCTTTTTGTGTAGGTGACTTAAGAGGAGGGAGTATAGTCATGGGGTCTGTGAATATTGCATTATGTTGAAAACAAATTTCCGGATGCATATCATATTCACTATTTTATAATCGATGTTTCGAGCCAGTAACTATGGTTCATCTTCAGGATGAAAAGATATATGAAAGACTGATCCACCAAGATTTACTAATAAATAGATAAAGGAAATTAAAAGAAAAACTAACAATAACCCTATATTTATAAATCTGATCATTAGTTAATTAAATATTAATAAAGGGCTACAACTTAAAATGGAAAGGAACGGAACGACGACTTAAGAACAAAGGGAGTAAGGGCCCTTGAGGGCACTTATGGATGAGATGATGAACCAACGAAGAAATAGAGGCCTAACTAAGGAAATCACACCTTTTCCCACCAATGAGTCTACATGGTTGTCTTTTAGTGGATCACAATTTTTTATTAATGACACTCTATGGTTCATGGGAGATCATGGTTTAGCTCTTCGATCCGAAAAACATAAGTGGGTAGGCTCCGTTTGACTTAATTAAAAAGGTAAGCTATTATAATAGTGAGTGTTCACTTGCTTTAACTAATTATTGGTCCACCCTCCATCACAAAGAAGAGCGAGGGAGAATAAGGAGCATTAAATCCACTTAATTAATTGGTGGTTGTTTCTTATTCTTTATATTATATGAAACGCTTTTATTCTAACTTTTCAACTACACTAACTTTATATATCTCTTTTCACGTAACACTATGCATCATATACCTTTGCACATAAGCATGTACATCATTTCAACAAACTCCTCATAAAATACCATTATATTAATGAATCACAAAATCTTCAAAAATATATTTTTGGATCAAAATCCTAAGATCCATGGATCACAAGGGAGATATTTTTGGATCAAAATCTTAAGATCCTTGGATCAAAAGGATCCTTTCCAGTGAAGTATCAATATGATGCATAAAGATCCAGTAAAATGAAAATTATATATATATATATATATATAAATATCAAATGATAATTTAATTTTAAAAATTAGAAATTAATTTAAATTAAAATAAATAAATTATATATTTTTAATAAAAATTAATCATAAATATATTATATTATTTTATTTTTTATTAAATAAAATCATTTGATAAAATAGGTAAATAATTATTCACCATCTTTTTCAAAAAACATTCAAATAGAGATTAGAATGTAGTGAGATTATAGTGTTTGATGTGTAAACAATTAAACATGCATCTTATAATTTAAGGCTATTCTTATTATTTACACAGTGGCATACTCAATAATCCAAGAGATCAAATTATATTGATTACAAAATGTTTATAGTTTATTTTTATAAGAGGTAATAATTATAATTTTTGCTTTTATAATTATAATATTTGTTTTTATAATAGTGTGGATAAGTGGTTTTGAATATGAAGAATTCCATTTCCAAAATATAAAGAATGGTGTTATAAGTGTTGAAATAATTTTTACTAATAATCTTAGGTTCATGGGGCATCTTAATTGGCAAGTGCCATGATAATGAAGTGTTATTTAACAAGAGATTTGAGGTTCAAATCTTCCTGACTTACTCATGTTTGTGGAAGGGGCATACATAGGCACCAAGAAGTTATAATGGTAGTAGTTGGAATCAACTCCATGTCACACGAGTTGAAACTGACTTAATTATTAATTTATCTAGTCACAAAATAAATAAATAAATATTTTTTTTACTAACAATCTTTATGTTAAGATGTTGGATGTCAATTCTTATACATAATTGTGACAAATGTCATGTTAAGATTTGTATACTAATTTTAGGAACTAATTATGGTTATTGAATAGATGAAATCAACTAGTTTAATTAGGTTAAAATTTGTAAAATAGGAAATGTACAAGTTGTGGAACAATATGGTATTAGTGTTAGTGTCCCCCATGAAGTATGGGTGATCAACAATGATGGTGTAGATAAGACAACTCATGCATACTTTCTAGCACTAACATATGCATATTTTCTCTATCCAACATACTTATATTCTCAAACTATAAATCTATCCAAGCTTATATGGGACATAAAGTCATAAATTATAAGTTTTAATTACATGTCCACGCCACATTGAATTGGTAAACAGTGTTTCTATTATTAATGGTTCCCATTGGCGTAATGTGTTCACCTTTCTCAATAAAAAATCTCATACTTTCTCACATTCTATTCATTCCTTGTCTATAGTTTATTCATCCCTATCATGTTGCCATTATCTTTATCTACCTTATTAGACTTTACCCGAGCAGCTTTTCTTGTTTATTTTATTGTAAACCAAAGCGTGGACAATGTATTTAGACAACAAATTAAGTATATGAAACAAAATCATTTTCCATTTCAAACAAATATTTGAATAATCCATCTAGTCTCCAATTCTATGGATTCGTGTTCCAATTAGATGAGCCAAAACATCATAATTGTTGTCACACTGAAAAGAAGGATCAAAATCAATGTAACCTAACAAGACTTCATGTTTGAAGGTGCCTCGATTTATAAAGAAAATTTCCTCCAATGTGAAAAACAACACAATATTGAATATGTCACTTGCAAGAAACCAAAGGAATGAACAAGTTTCCATTAATCATATTATAAGATAGATTTAATAATCCCAATATAGTAATCCTAGAGAATTGTACCAATATGAAAATTAAAATGAGTCAATAATTGTACATTAATTTTCTAATTAAGGTTCAATGACATTGTCCCAAAAATATGATCCAAGGGTTATGGCAGTACTAGGGAAGTGTGTAGTTGTCGCCTCCAATGGTAGAAGTCCACTAAAATAATCATTATTGACGTGTTGGTATACAATTGGTTGTTCTTTTCAAATTGTAAAATATTTTTTCCCTTTTGTAAACAACAATAAATTTTAAAATCATTTTGATGAGTGATTTTTGAACTACCCTTGTAAAATAAGTTTCAACCCTGTAAGAGGATTTGAAAGGGTTTAAATTTGATCATCGATCATCCCACCACTAAAGAAATTTCCTCTCCATTAGAGGGTAAGGGTATTTGATTTGGAATTAAAGCTTGAAGTGCTTTTGTGTGCTAATCGTAACTTCTTTGAACTTTATTAATAAAGTTTAATGAGTAATTAAGAATATGGACTTGCATAATAAATAACAATAAAAATACTAGTAAAAGCAAGTTGATAATGTAGTTCACCCTTCTTGGGCTATGTCTCTAGGTCCACTTCCAATGAGCAACCAAACCATTAAAATGATGCAAAACACCAAATTATTTATTACATCAATATTGATCTCCAACCTGCAATAAAATGGCCTTTAAGACTCTTCTAGGAATATAGTAAGACTGTTGGAACATTCTTCCCATCCACTTCCCACAAACAAAAAGGATTTATAGCCTTTATTCTCTAAAACTTTGTTGGAAATTACACCTTAAAACAATTTTTGCACATAATATATTACAACTTCAAGTTGTGGTCTACTAGTAAGGTGTTTGATTTATATGCTTGAGGTTGCAAGTTCAACTCCATTTGTTGTGGGATATTGTAATATATTTCGGGATAATACATCCAAAATAATCTTTATCTAAACAAATTAGTGAATAACTTAACATGTTTTTAGCTTATGGGGTAGTGGTAAGACTTATGGCTAGTATGCAAGAGGTCAATGGTTTGAATCTTGTGGGTGCATATTTTGTGGGATTCCATTTTTAATAAATGAAATAAATAATAAAATCTTCCACCAATTTAACATAGCACACATATTTCCCTAGTGGTAAGGTGTAGCACTTATGTTCACTAAGTCATGGGTTTAAATCTTGCCTTTGTTATAATTTCGCAATACAATTTTGACCTGCAATGTTCAGTCCACGTAGACATTTTAGAGGGTCTATGTGGTAGCCGCTAGTTGATCCACATGGTGGCATGTGTCGTCCTTTCATTAAGCCATGTCAACCTATTCCATGCCATGTGTCACCCTATCATCATGCCATGTTAGTGCAACAAGAAAATCCTAATTTAATTTGTCCTTGAATTAAATTGGGAATTAAATTGTAATTCCACATCTCATGACAGCTTGTAATAGTTAACTAAGTTAATTTGACTTAATTAGCTCAGTTAATTCGAGTTGAGGGTCTAACTAGAGTCATGTAGAGTGTCTCCTACAATTAGGAGCACTAGTTGAGTTTATTTTGACTTGTAATTATTTAATTCAGTCCAACTGAGTTAAAGTCAGTTAAACTAGTTCCGACCGATGGAGGAATTAGTGGGAGATCCAGTAGTGAGGTGAAAACTGTAGTAGTGGCGTGTAACGTGCAGCAGTGGGGTGTGACTTACTGTAGTGGGGTGTAACTTACTGTAGTGGGGTGTAACTTAATGTAGTGGGGTGTAACCTGCGGTAGTGAGGTGTAACCTAAAGTAGTGGGGTGTAACCTATAGTGATCAACTAGTAAAATAAAGATTCACTCATAATTAACTCATGCATGTTAGATCAGAGAAAGACCTAGTTGAGATTGGCGTTTAGGGATAGTGTGCTATCAGTTGTATAATCATCTAAATTGTACAGGTGGTGCATGCAATCAGAGAAAGGCCTATGAGGATTGCACAATTCATAATTGTGGGATTTCCAAATTAAATATGGGCTAACTCCCAAGGGAACAACGCAAGGAAATAAGAGCTTGGTAGGTAGCACAATTGGCTAAGTATTGGCTTGAGCTTGTATGAGAAGCAGTGAGATAGATAGAGATAGTGCAGAGGTTTCTCAGGCTTGAGCAAAACATTGCAATCTTCTCATATTTTCTGATTAATGCAATATACAGATAACATGCGTTTTTAGTTGTGGCTTTCCCCATAAAATCATTGTTTAATGTGTGATTGAATTCTTTCTCTTATATGCTTCGTGATTTCATCGATCGTTTATTGTTTCCACTGATGAGTAGAGTAGATTCAAGTCAATTGTTTTGAACATATTACAATCTATAGTTTGAATCTACAAGGAATTTCTACATGGTATCAGAGTTGAAATCACTATAGAATAAGGGAATACGAGTTTGCCTTTTGCAGGAGAAATTGAATTTGCAGTATCATACTTCAGAGCAAGCAAGATGTTGTTCTACGGATTGAGACTCGAATATGCCCTTGAGGATAGTTCGAACTATATTGCTTGGAAGGAGAGGATGGAGGTAGTCTTGGAAGACAACGGGCTTAAGGAATTCATAGACAAAGATATTCCTAAGCCAGTTGATGCTCAAGATCTGGTAGAGTGGAGAAAGTGTGTGGAAAAGGCGAGAAGGATTATCCTAGAAGGTGTTTTAGATCATATTTCTCCGAACCTCCACGGTAAGGAAACTCCATTTGCAATGTGGAAGGTTTTGATAGGCCTGTTTCAAAACAACAGTGACCACACCCAATGTCCAGATGAGCTTGGAAGTGTTGGTGTTACAGTTGCTAAAGATGATATGGTGAGCCTAACACTTTTTGGCCTTCCCAAGAGCTGGCACAACTACCGAGACTCAGTTAATGGGAGGGAGAAGCTACCAGAGTGGGAATTGTTGTGGTCCGACTTGGTATAAGAAGAGATTTAATGGAGCACCAGAGATGGATCCGCATCCAAGAACGATGATGAGGATAATTGTGCCTTATATAAAAAGGCTAAGAAATGGAAGGGGAAGCCACCCCATTCCAAATCAGATTCCAGTAAGGGAAACCAGAAGAAGGACTTGTCGAAGATTAAATGTTTTCACTGTCATGAGTTGGGACACTATGCCACAAAGTGTCCACACAAGAAGGCTGGTAAGAATCCCTCAGGAGGAGGGGCAAGTGAATCTCTTGCTTCAAAATTCGAGTTGGATTTCACCCTCATCGCTTGCACGGTGACATCGATGATGGGTAGTGTGTGACACCTGAATAGTGGATCCTAATTCCATATGACCGAAAACAAAGAGTTCTTCAGTGAATTGGAGGAGAAGGACCTCCAGATGCACATTGAGATGGGAGATTATGGGAGGTATAGCATGACCGACATCGATATTGTTACCTTTCAGAGGGAGTCTAGTTCTCCTCTCACATTAAAATATGTCATGTATGTTCTAGGTTTGAAGAAGAATTTGGTTTTAGTTGCCATGTTGGAGGATCATGGCTATGATGTGATATTTAGCAAGGGAAAGGCTTTCCTTCATCACATAGCCTCAAGACAGGTGAAGTGGATCGAGGTTCGGGTGAAGAACCTCTACAAATTGGATGTAGAAGATTGTGATGCTTTGAGCATAAAAGCAGAGAAGGTGAAGAGCCAAGACATCAATGAGTTGTGGCATAGAATATTGGGTCACTTGCACCACATAGCTTTGAAGATCACACAACAAATTTCTACAGGATTTCCTAAGGGTACACAAGAGCAGAGAGACAAATGTAAAGGGTGTACATTTGGGAAACGCCAAAGCTTCCTTTCATGATAAAGACAGTTGAGCGCAAGCGGTCCTTAATAGAGTTCACTAAGATGTGTGTGGAACATTCTTGACAACCTCCATGGACAAGTACAGGTATTATGTAATATTTATTGATGATTTTTCTTATATGTGCTAGATTTTATTCATGCAGAAGAAAGATTAGACATTCACTAAATTTTGTGAATTTAAAGCACTTGTCGAGAAATATAATGGTAGGAATTTAAAGCTCTTAGAAGCGATAACAATGGAGAATATGTGTCGAATGAATTCAAGAACTTCTGTGAATCATATGGCATTCGACGAGAGTTAATAGAACCTCATAACCCATGATAGAATGGGGTGGCTGAAATGAAAAACATAAGTATTGTGGGAGCTACACGGGCGATGTTACATGATCACGAACTACCGTTGCACTTGTGGACTGAAGCATGTAATGCAACTATTTATTTGCAGAACAAAAACCCTCATCGAATTCTTGGGATGAGTACACCAGAATAAGATTTTTTAGGTAAGAAACCAGATGTGGCACACTTCAGGATCTTTTTTTCATCAATCTACTGTCATGTTACTGAGGATTCTCAGAAAAAGCTAGATCCAATAGTTGATTTGGGCATATTTGTGGGGTACACTGATATACCTCACAACTATTGGGTTTAGCTGTCATCCAACAAGATGACAATGGTTTGTAGAGATGTGAAGTTCGATGAAGAGAAGGCCATGAGATCTTCCCTTGAGAATGAACTTCATTTACATGCAGATGAGGAGCTTTTAACTCCAAAAGAGGAACCTCGGGATGATGTGGAGCAACCACATGCAGAGGAGTAGAGAGTGGAAGCACCCACTCATGCAGAGACTTCCATATATGGAAGGAAGTGAATCAGAGCGGCTGACATA